>JAULUF010000014.1:11810833-12497916 GCA_031834385.1 Semotilus atromaculatus
ATTTGAATGTTTGAAATCTCACAGTAAACTCATGTAAGATTTCAAACATTCTATTAAACAAATAATATCTTAAATATGTTAATATCTTAAAGTATTAATACATTACATTAAGCTAAATTCAGAAAAGTAAGGTTGACAGTTTCAGATCTATTTATTAATGTTGGATTTGGGGAATATTACTTTTAAAAAGTAACATCTTTTTAAAGTATCCATCCATGTTACACACACATATATATATATATATATATATATATATGTGTGTGTGTATGTGTGTGTGTGTGTGTGTGTGTGTGTGTGTGTGTGTGTGTGATCTCCAGACACAGGATAGCGCAGAGCGGCCCTCAGGCATGTGCCTTAATGAACATGTAACTGGAGTAAAGTGCCATTTTGTATCGATTTTCCGTCACTTGGCAGCAAGACAACACAGAAGAGTAGCCTAGCATCCTAATCTTTTATTAATGAAAGTGAATGTGAACATACACACACACTGTTAAATGTGAATTATATTCCAATGTGAATTATTAAATTAAATTAAATTAATGTCAAGCATGCGAAGTACACACAACATATCAGTTTTAGCATTGCTAACTTGACATCGCATTCGCAGCCTATTTATCATCATCAACATCAACGAAATGTCAGTAAATCAAACAAAAAATTTAAATTGTTCTATAGACCTTAGTCAGGGAAGCGCAATATTAAATTTTTTGACAGGAATGAAAATGAGGCTGTGAGGGATAGAAGTTCAATGAATTGTACAGTTGTTTAACAATCTGAGTGTTCAGCTCACAAAATTAAACATAAATAAACAAATTTCAGTAGACAAAAACCCCATAAAAGAGTTTAAAAATTAAGAAAATGATGTGATCTAGGAGCTTTATACACTGTGCCCCATTGTAAAGCACAGCTTGTGTAGTGACGTTTGTGTTCAAGTAAGCCAGATATGGCAGATTCTGCGCAAGACGCTGTCTTTAATATATCATGACTCACGAGTTGAGTATTTGCGCTAAATCTGCGAACTTCCCCAGCAAAGTAACACGCCAAATTGGCTAGTGATCTGACAGCGTTACCCGCCACAGTTTATTTTTACCCGCATTTGGCGGGTTGGCAGGTGTTAATTTCAAACCCTGAACCTGACAAATGTCTATTAAGAGATTTTTGTGATTTATACGCCGATGCAACTTGTGTTTTTTCCCCTCTCTCAACAATGCATTTTTTACCCAATGAAATATATATTATGGACAAGTGTGACTTTCTTATAGAAATTATGGTAATTCTTTAACCAGGCAAAAGAAATGTAACCTCTCATCCTAGTTTAAACCAAAAGGAGAAGACCAAAAAGATGTGACCCAAACAAGGTTAATGGCATAACTCACACTAGTCTGCAGGACTACCTTAGAAAGTCCATACACTCCAAGCACGGAGACTAAACCGACAAGACCTGTAAATCACCAATGTTTTCAGAGGCCAGAGGCTATAGCAGCACAGTCTCGCAAACATGCTGACTGCAACCTTTGGAATGGAGGGACCATGAGTGCCTCTAGTACAAGCAATTGTTCCTAAACAGGAACAAGTAAAGGAAAAAAGGCCACCAGCCGGTGTGTGCATCCCACTTGTCAATTTATGCACATCACCACTGAAGTCCATCCTTATGAGGACAATGAAAAATCTGCATGTCTGCCTTAAAAGCTTCTCAAGTGTACTAACAAAGGCAAAGTGTACTATCAAAAGCTCCAGGCAATTTATGTTCCATAAGGGCTACCTGGCTGTCTTAAAGACCTTGGACTGACTTCTTTTGTAAAGGCATCCCTCAATACTGAGTCCGGCTATAGAATGACAAGTTACCCAAATAAGTAATGCCTGCTGCTTCTGCCATTAAGCCCCACATGTAAAGCCCCTGTCGGGCCAAAAGCGAGTGTACTAATGCGTGCCAGGGCCAGCTGCCGTCCCACTGTCACTTCCGGGGCTTGATTGGGCCTCATCTGGGCTTTTTCTGGGCCATGGCCATAGGTTTTTGGCCCGCTGAATACCAGACTACCACCTAACTTCAAAATTTAAGACATTTAAAAAAAAAAAATCAGCTCAAAACTCACTTTCAGACACCAGCGAGTGTTTTAAAAAACTTCCTTGCGATCCGATGGGGATTCTGATCACAGTATGAGGCAGCAATATATCTATATGCGATGCTGAAAGCTAACCATTGCGATAATAAATATACGGAGAGATCACTCAAACCTCCTCAGATCGCAATCATCGCATAATTTCGTGGAAAATTAATAGAAATCCTAAGAAATGTAATGTAAACATATTTTATCGATATTTTTCTAAATGTGTAAGCCTTTGAACTTAAAAGACTTAATGGAGTTGCTTTGTGCATTCCTGTGATTGCAAATAAATGGAAGCAGGTGCAACAGAATAGGTATGTGTTCTCTTTTTATATGAAATGGTAAATATCAGTTTGATTCTGCATGTGCACTTCTGACACAAATACGTTTTTAATGTTGTTTATGTCTATGTGGTGTTTTTAATATACTTTAAGACAAACCATGTGCAAATTCATAAGTCAACACCATTGCCTTGTATTGGAGTATTTTCTCCTTAAAACTGCAGTGAACCAAAGACACGGTTTGAAATCGCTGGTGTTTCTGACGTCACAAACCACATCAACGAGTAGAGCTCTGAGCTGGTGTGAGTGAGTGGAGGAGGGGCTAATTTGCATATTTATAGAACTGCGTATACTAAATGAGACAAGGGTGTAGAGTTACATTCAAGCTATTTTAAGGTATGAAGATTTTTTTTTCAAGGAAAAAAGTTTAAATATCTAATTTTGGTGATCAAAGATGAGTTTTAAGGGATACAATTATTGACTATAGGGGGACTTTAAGTCTTTAAGTAAAAATCATTCGCTTCTGTTAGTTTTCAGTCAGCTGGTGAAACATTGGGGTTGTTTGACATGACGTCATTCTATGGAGGCATGTTAAGGGCTGGTTTTAGGGTAGCGCTGCGGGGCTACTGACCAGACAGTGGAAGCCCAATTCAATTTAGGCCTCTGTGCTTGAGGTCCGGGGCTATTGGCCCCGCACGGCACGCTGTTAGCCCTGGCTCTCACTGGCCAGACAGTGGAAAAGCGGCTATAGACTCCTCCAAGAGGGCTACATTCAACCTTCTCATGAATAACAGAAAGGTGAATGCTGCTGCCCCTCTTTTTAACCCAAAAGTATCACCTGTAAAGGCTACAGGTCGCAAACAAAACGGAGAATAGTGATTTAGATTTGAATGTAAGGAAATTTAAAGAAATTCATATAACTAGGCCTAATCTTTTTATGTAGAAAAGCAATCAATATAAACATTGAATGTTAACTAGACAAAGCCTTGTTTGAAAGTTTTTAAAGATTTGAAAGGCCGGAGGTTTATATGCCATACGGACAGAGAACAAGAAAACATTCATTGTGAGTTCATGAACAATATATATTTACATTTATTAATCTAAACTAATGGTCATTTTCAACTGCTCACTATAAATTCCATGTTGGTTATTTATGTATTATTCATTTATAAGAACATAGACAAGGGAACATCAACCAAGAATGCTTGAAATAATGCTTTAAGTTTTAGTCCTTTTTAGTTAATGTAATATCCCCAATACCTAATGCATGAACTAATAACAAATCGAAACTTCCTGTTGGATGTGGCCAACTCAAATTCAAACTCACAAATTAAAAAGGAAATCAATTCAGAATCTCTGAACAAAACAACGTTGGGCTTGGTTTATATGTGCATCAAGGAGCAATCTGGCAATAAATTGATGTGATTCTGAACAGGCTTCAGAGATGATCACTGAAGCGAGGATTTCTCATAGTATTAGCTACTCACACAGCATTGAAGTGACCGTAATGAAAAACAACATGGGATTTTACCTGAGGATACTGCAACGTTTCCATGGTGCTGTCGAAAGCCGAACGAAGGGAGGCAAAATTTATGAGCACATCAACGTCTG
Organism: Semotilus atromaculatus; assembly: GCA_031834385.1. Lineage (NCBI taxonomy): Eukaryota > Metazoa > Chordata > Actinopteri > Cypriniformes > Leuciscidae > Semotilus > Semotilus atromaculatus. The sequence continues at coordinate 11,814,831 of JAULUF010000014.1, forward strand.
GATGTTTCTTCATAGCATCGGCCATATTCTTGTAGACCGGCAGTAAGATCTCCTTATGACCCCAGTAAAACTTCTGCTTGTGGTCACCACTGAAACATACAAACATGCCCTCAAATCCCATTTGACAATCCTCAGTGCCATGATGAGCTGAATAAAGCAAGTATTAGACATGATACAAGTTATATTACATTGGACAGTTTGATCGTAAACACTCAGCGCAAGATGTTTTCTAAATATATTTACGTGAAGGGGTAGACCATTGCGACAACAGAGGGTTCATCACGTGAACACACGTAATCAAAGTCCAACATTCCCTGAACTGCCCGCGTCTGCATGCCCCACACAATTGCCTTGGTCTGCCTGCTGAAGAGAGTCGTGGGTTTAGCTAAAGGGGTAGAGAGACAAACATTACACTTAGATTCAACTCATTTATCTGCTTAATTCCACAAATCAAAACTATGTAAATAAATAAATGACCATTCAGTTCTGCCAAGCACAAAGAGGTGCAACATTGTTTACAAGTGTCTACTCTAGATGAAAATGAAAAACAAATAAAAAACAATTGACATCAATAATGGCGTGAAAAGACTCCAAGAAACATGAAAAAAGGACACAGAAAATGAGTATTAGATAAAATATATAGTTAAGGAAATAAGGATTCAAAATGTACATTTTACTTTGGGATTTGACGTTTAAAAAGGCTTTCAATGTATTTTAATTTATATATTTTAATATTTTAGGTGAAGTGACCGTATTAAACCCAGACAGATCTAAGTTTACCATGTTTTTTTTTTTTATAGATATGTGTATAGCCTTCCAATTAAGTATTAAATAAAGGAATACTCTCTAAACTAAACACTCATGTTATATTTCATTTTCTCATAAACTGACAAAATGTAAGTACTTTTTCTTAAATTAGTGAATTCTGGAGAGGACCATTAGGGTACATGTGTACCATTTAAGCCCATCTGTGTACCAAATTAGTCCATGTGTGTTGTAAATGCTTTATCATAAGCTGCAGTAGAACATGAATAGTTCATGATTACAGAGTAGATGAAAAACAGTATGTAAAAAGATAAGTATATTAAAATTCACAGTATTCATAAACTAATTGGCAAAAAGTACCTACTACTCCTACTACTAGTACTATTACTATTAAAATAGTGGAAAGTCAATGGCCTGACTGGTCAAAAATGGCACTGTTTTATTAATAAAAACTTTAATTTGTCAAATCTTTAAATCTTTTTTTACAGCTTTGACAAATTCAGCAATTACTTATTTTCCCTATAGTCCTGCACTGAAATTGCTTTAAGACAGCCAATCAAGTTACAGACAGGCATTTTAACAAGATACAATACTGGTCTATGGTCTAGTAGTGTTTTGCCATTGATTTGTTCTGTGTTATATTGGTGCTATGATAGTATCCTGGTATGCAACCAGTATGTTAATTCAAATATATAGCATATGGTATTTGAGCTGCACAAAAATGTATTTTTTTCATACAATGAAAGTCATTGGAGTCCAAAGTTGTTTAGACCCTAACTTTACTCAGAATGTCTTATGTCGTTCCAAACGTCTGACTAACTTTCTTCTGTCAAACACACGAGTTATACGCATACATTTCAATAAAAACTGTACAAATTGAGGTGTTCTAAAACTGCCCACATGTAAAGTTAGATGTCTTTCAAAGATTCAAACTGGCAACTTTGTTCGAACAGAGCATGCAGACCCGGAAATGAACCACGGTATCAAACCAGAGACCAGGTATGTACAGATAATGAACAAGTGAGTTAGTTTGAAACCAGACCCAACACTGCAAGTCGCAAATAGATTTGGACAGCAGCAAATGTGCCCAGTGTGAAACCACCTAATTTACGCATCAGACAGTTAGTTTTAAGTAGTCAATAGGAATAACATAACTTTGCTCACAGATGTTGGTTTAACAAACACAGTCAAGAGTAGTGACAAACAATAAAATATCTCTGATCAAGATTGCTGATGTTCAGAATGAGAGAACAATCAAATCAAATCAGAGGACCAGAACTAGCTTTTATATAATTTACTCATAAGAAACACACTAAACATTCGACCAACCCTGAGGTCTTACCTTTAACCGCTGCATTAAACATGACCATCACAGACCATGAATGGCAAAGAGTGGAAACTAATTATTATGATGAAGAGAGAAAGAAAACATGACAGCATAAGGAGAGAAAAGAGACGGAATGGAAGTGAAATAAAAATAAACCAATTACTAAAAGGACAAAAACAGTGGGGGGTGGGGGGGGGGGAACAAGAAGAGAATGTACAAAGAAAATGGAAAATAATTAAAGGTGCAGTAAGTAACTTTTCACTGTATACATACATTTTTTATTATTAATTTCACACAGCACTCGCAAAAGGTGTGTATTCATTTTTAGCATCTGATTTTAATATCTCCCACCATTCACAAAATGTGAATATCTCCCACCAAATTGTAAATTTTCACCTGAGATTTGGAGCCAAATTACAGGGGGGTAAAATTACTTAAAGATGGCAGCATCTAGATTTCTAAATGTAAATCTAAAGCACTACATTGACCTTTTAAACTAATTACAGTACACTGTAAACAATTGCTGTGAATTTTACAGTAAAAATTGACAATTACTTGCTGGTTTTTGCAATTTACACGATTACTGTATTGTATGCTATGAATTGTGGGAGCATGATAAATAATTGCTATAAATTTTACAGTAAAATAAGATATTGTACATATTAAAATAAGATTTTGTTATTGTATTTTGCCATTAATTGAAAAATGTAATTTCAGTCCCATTACTCCCATATTTATTGTAAACAAATGTACAAAAGAAAGAAAAAAAGGCTATATTTACAGTATATGTAAACAGCAGTACACTGTTTTTTTTGCAGTACAATTGTAGTTAATGATGTACGGTACTCTTGTATATTTACAGTCTTGCTGGCAACCAAAATAACAACCAGAGTAACTTTTAAAAGAATTGATCATTTAAGAAAATAACTGTAAAGTATAGCTGAAAGTAACTTTTATATTAATAAACAAAACATTTACATTAAATAAATATATATTTGAAAATAAATATTAATTAAAATGCTCAGGCCTATGTGCAAAAATGTAAAACAAACCTCTAAAGGGTAATTTCCTGCTTGATCTTGATTTTCTGAAAAGTTACCACAGGGATAACTGGTTTGCGGTGGCCAGCTCAAGTGTTTTTTTATGCACTGTGACATGCACTGTACCTTTTTGGAGAACCTGGAAGATGACCTGGAAGATGATATGGCTAATATGTTTTCTTAAACATTTTAAATTTGTTCATGTTAGACAGAGGTATAACCAAATTACAAAATGCTGACAAATCAAAGCAGCATCCACACTGATTGGCATCAGTATAAAGTTCAGTTAAACAAAAGAAAAAGTTACTTAAAAGATTTTTTTTTTTTAAAGTTACTTAGCGCATCTTTAAATTGAGCTACAGTTAAAGGGTACCTATTGTGGCATTTAAAATATTCCTAAAATTGTTCTGGGAGTCCCCAACAACAGTTGTACAAGCATGAAATGACAAAAAACACTTTTGTTGTCTTATAATATGCATTTATTTTTACCTGATTTGCTCACCGACTCCCATATGAATCGTTTAGCGAGTCATTTTTCCAAACCCCGCCTTTGCGTGACGCTAATCTGCGGTGATATGTTAGATACCATAGCCCAAAGGAGTGACACTGAGCCGACGGGGTGTCATTGGTTGTTGCGATAAATCTTACCCAGATACAATAGTGCTATTTTCTGATTGGCTAACAACACCAGAGGAACAACACCAGAGGAGACGCGCTTGATTTTTGCCGGTTCCACAGTGAGAGCGGCGCGGCCAGAGTTCTGGGCGCTGCGGCATATTAAATATATTACAAATAGTTTTTCAGCGTGAGAAATACAATGTGTGGCGGGAGAGCGTGACAAAAGACCGAAATGAGTGACTGTCACGTTCAATGCGTGACACTTGAGAGCCCTGCACATATTTCAATACAATTGACATTGAAGACCTAGAAGTTGCGTTGTGCGTACACAACACACAAAATAATTATTGAGCATGCTACATAAAACATAAAAGCAACAATTTATAATATTAATAATACATACAGGTTGTGATTCGGAGGAGGAAGCTGATCCAAATAGACTTGGTACTGAGCCTTCCTTCAATATCAGCCGGCTCGCGAATCCATATTTGAAAGCATTTAGTTTGTGAGGCAATCATCTTCAAAATGACGCGAACACAGCAATAACGTCGGGCTATACATCTGTGGTATACCGGTAGTTGTATATATGAACTGTAGCCACTGATTCTTCAAATGCTCGTCTCTGGGCAGATGAAAAAATGTCGCTTTTGCGTCGCACTTCAGAACACATCGTCTCGTCGCCATGATGTTTTCAAGTTTCCCTGGCTTCTACGAGTACGAGCGCAATGAGTGGGCGTATCTTATTCAAATAACTTGTACAAGTGACGTCATAAAGTTAGAGAAAATGCATCGTTCGTCGAACGATTCATATCAGGGACTCAGAGTAGACTCTTACTTTTGAGAGACAATAACTTTGTATACGGTGAACTTTCATGTTTAAAACTTTGCAGAATGTTTTCATTCACTTAGATCTATGTTACACATGTGGTGGCGATTTTTTGATATTCATTGATCTTTAGTAAAATATAGATGATTCAAAGAATGTCACATGTGTGTCTCTCACTTGTAGTGAGAGAAGATTCTGTTTATGTACCTGGGGAGGCAGAAGGGGGGGACACTCCAGAGAACAGACGAACAAGGACCTCTGACCTAGATGTCAGAAGGCCATTTGGTGCAGGGGGGCTTAGTGGGCCAACTAGTGACGTCTATGGAAAACTACTGGGAGGAAGGCTCTAAGAGGAAGAAGGCCTTGAAACTAAGATAAAAGCTCGTTCAGTCTGTCTGGGGGTGTGTCACTCTTCTGCACAGGGTAACAACTGTGTATTAGACTGCTCCTATTCTTGCAAGAATAAATACTTCTATTTCTATAATTTGACTATGAGTGTCTCTTACGCAGTGATGTTTGTTTAATGAATTTTTGCCACAACACACACTACATGAAGGGCAATTTTCAAAAATCCATAATAGGTACCCTTTAAAAGAATTAATGCAAAATTCTGAATCAATGCAAATTGGCTTGTTAAGGTTCTACTAAAGTTGTCTTTTAAAGTTGCTGTGACTGATGGTTTTAAACATCAACTGAGCTACAAATACCTGGAGGAGCACCTGCTGGGGGTGTCATGACATCTGAGACACTATTGCTCAATTTGTGTTCAGAGAATGAAGGATTTCTGGTTCTTGCTGGTGTCTGAAAGAAAGAACAAAAGAAGAACTTACTTCTGGAAGGGTTTATGGGCCACTGCCATCTAGAATTTATTACCATAATCAGGGTTCAAGGAACAAAGACAAAAACTGTAAACTAACTTAATTTTTTATAAACAAAAACTAAATCAAGTTTAATTGTTATGAACAGAAACGTTTGTTTGTAATGACCTTCAACCGGTTAATAACGTTATTTTATCGTTCTGTTTAACATTTTAGCGGTCAACCAACCAACCAATTCCATGAAAATGTGAAATTGCATAAAAATTCCATTCAACTTGAGTGAAATGTCCATGCTCAGTTGTCAAGTCATCATAAGTAAGTAGCAATCGAAAAAGGGAACAGAATATGAAAATAAAAGTCAAAGACCATGACACTTGCATGTGTCATTATATTATTAACATTTGACCAAAATCAAGATTTTTCACCAGCGAATGTTGGAGATTCGTCTGAGGCAGTAAGTGCATTGCATTTCATCAACTTAGAGGTTACAAAGTTTATCGTAGCTATGTGGGCTCTCAGTTTTTCCTGTCGTTTAATACGTTTGGCCAAAATTTTGTGTTACAAAAGATGAATTGCATATGCTTAACTGGCTATGATGACTAGACAGCAAATACGAGACTAAGACTCCCTTCTCTGCTCCTCAAATACATAAAACATTAGCCTTTGCAAACATCGTGTTTTTTTTAGCAATGGGAAAATTGTACTTATTCAAATAAACAAAGTCCCTTGGACTGCAAAAACAAGCAAAGACTGTCTCCAAAATTGTGAGCGGCACTTGATTCTAAGGCGGGTGAAGCTACTGCATGAGGTTTTGCAGACAGTTTGCGGATCCATGGAGTTACCAAGGTTTAGTCACAAGTTCTTAGTATAAAATTCTGTTCAAGGTCTCTTCTAAAAAGTATAGCCAAAAACAAACAAACAAAACAAAAACAAAAAGTAAAAAAAAAAAAAATGTATTAACCAGATTTTTTTCTAATCAAGCGTTTTTGGAAAGGTAATGTTACAGAAGGAAGGCAAGAACAGAAAAATAATAGCTTTTGTTCGGAGTAAACCGACTGATTTTTTTTCAAAGCCCTGCCCATAATGCAATGTTATTACTAATATAATAGTTGTAATATGTCTGAATTTGAACTGTATTCTAATCCAATGATACAAATTATTATTGTATTACAATGTTCACACATACATGAATGAAATGAACACTTATCAGTGTATGAATCACAGAGCATTTTCTGACGTGTGTCTCACAAAAGACAGACCACATGTGCTCCAACGTCTTCACTCCTTTTGGTAGTCACTCATTCGTGTTTCTGCTTATTTATATGTTCACGGCCGCTTTCGCTCATGTCACCACAAACTGCCAACTATAAAATAATTGATTCGATGCTGAAAAAAAAAAAAACACGCTGTATGTGTGTGCATCCCCTATATCAGCCATCGGGATAAACCACAAAAACAAACTTACAGCTGCATTAGGACTGGTGTTCAACAGGAAATTGGCAGTGTGCGCTGCCGCTGGAGGCTGATTGGGAATTGGCCGATGACCCAACGCCATGCCAACAATAGCAGTCATGTGAGTCTCTGTGCCGAAAACGTGGATGGGAATTCCAGTAGTCTTTCCTTTTGCAACGAAAAGGGAACCAGAAGAGAAATAGGAGATTACTCGTGCATGGTGTGTAATGACTTCTATTCACACACATGTGAAGACATGGACATTTAGTCAAGTTCCAATTTGAACTGCGATTACATACAGTATCGTGAAATGACGTTTGACCAAATGAGGATTTAAAGGTCAGATTGACCTCTTGAAAGTGACAAAAAAAATTCAACATAATTGTGTGTGTATTTGACCATTCAAGCACAAGAATCCACGAAAGTGAACTGAATTCAGGATTGCATGCTGTCTGAGAGACAGCTTTCAGTGCGTGTATAAGGGGTCGTATAGGCCATAATTATTGAAAACCCTCTTATTTAGCACTAGTGAAACAAAAAAACATTGATCAACGTTAGTGAAATTCATTCATATGCACACCTGAAAAAATCATCTTACAAACACTAGTGAAATGAAAAACATTCATCAACCTTAGTGAAATTCGTTCATACACATTACTGACATGAGAAAAGATTTCGGTAGTTGATATGATGTAATTTCACTTGAAAAGGAAGCTTTGTCCACTTTTCCATTTAATTTGGCGCATCTCACAAATGCCGCAGTCAGAGCTCAATAGACAGAGCCGCGCGACAGACTCGACATCGCAAGGAGGACGTGTTTGCTAGCGATAAAAAAAAAAATGGACGTAATCCTCAAGACGACTATGGTATTGTAAATTGCTAAAGTTTCTGCTTTGAACAGCTATTTCCGTGGCCACATACATGCAATTCTTTAAAGTAGCCTGTCAAACACTAATATGAAAGATAAGAAAAGAAATGGAATAACTTCATGCTGATTTTCATTATCTTATGTGCAGGCAAAAACACCTGAACTTCTGAGGAACAGTTATGAATTAAGTAATGTGGTCAGCGCCGCTCTGGGTTGGGTTAGATTAGTTTGCGCAGAAAAAACCTAAGAGTTGATAGATAATTAAACTGAACATACGCTGGAAAAACAGGGTCAATCATACAGCGGATATAAATATTAATAATTAATTACACATTTGCCAAATCCCTAATTGCTACGTGGTAATTTTCTACTACCTCTAAATGTGTTTGCACAAGACAAATCTCATTTTGGACCCCATTTACACCTATTTTTAGTACCATCCAAATTTGGTTTCAGGCAATGTCAATGTTAATACCAGGTGTAAACAGCACCCTTGATAAGCTGCTCTTCCAAAGACAAAAAAACAAAAACACTTACCTACTTCCTCCATCACTCTCAACCCTTCCTGGTAGTTTGGACCTCCACGTCGGACAAAGATGGTAACCTCGTGTTCTTTTAAAGGCCCCTGGTAGTCTTTGATAGCCCTCACAATGCCCTGATGAGTGTCATGAAATGTGATGAAACATGATAAAAAGAGCAACATGACATGATCTAATAATGATGAATACCAAGTCAGAGAAGTTGTCATACCTTAAACGTAGCTGCTACATTAGTAAAGTTAGCAATACTGCCACCAATGATCAACACCTTTCCTGTAAGGTAAGATTGGCGTGGGACAAATTGAATTTGAAATCTGCATTTCTAAATTTCATCAAATTCCTATTCCTGAATTCAGGAACAACATTAGTCTGACAGAATGGGCATCAACGGAAAACTTCCTAAGTGTTCTGTTTAAGGTTTCTCTTTTGCCAAATGCTACTTGATGTTTGGCTCCATTTTGAAGACTTTGGGGTTAATCAGAGGATTCTGGGAAACGAAGTAGGGTGGTGGATCTTTAATGCTGTGAGGCTTTTTATTATTATTTTTATTTTTATTAAAGGTTCGATTTTTGAGATTATTTTGAATGACCAAGACCAAGAAGACCAAGAGTATAAAAACCAAAGATATTTTCCCATGGGCTGTTTTGTTCAAATTTACCAAAGGTGGCTTTTATTTGTGGAAGGCACTGTATATAGATTATTGATCAAGTCAAGTCACCTTTATTTTTTATAGCACTTTATACAATACAGATATTTTCAAAGCAGCTTTACAGTTGTGATTAACAGGAAAAAAATGATTAAATGGCTGCGTTTAAATGTGCACCAATAATGGGATTATTTCTAATAATCAGAGTAAGATCTAAATCGCAGTACGATGTTGACATGACAAGCAGAACTCTTCCCTCCAGTTTACATGCAATTTTCATTATTCTGATTATTCGCTAATAAGTGTGGTTATACCACACTCAGATAGGCAAACAGTATGCATGTTGCTGGCCATTGTTTGTAATCTACTCACATCAAATTCAAAATATATTTTTATGGACATCCCGGATATTATTCGGCGCTGTGATGAACATCGCAATGTCGGGTTTGCCTACGCTACCGTTGTGTTCTTCACGCTGTCTAGATGAATATATGAAGCAGGGTTTTACACCTTAACCCACCAAACCTGTCCCTAACCTTACCCGTATCCCAATAGGAGTAAAAGTGTTTTGCAATACAATATGAACACAAAAAATACATTGTACTTATTTTTGATGTAAGTACAAAATAGTTAAGGACATGTAAACCACCTAGACACAACATAAAGTGCTAAACTGAATCAGATTTTTGCCTTAACCAGCTGCAACAGTAACAAGCCACACTATTTTGTGTTTTATTGATTGCTAGGTTTCTATTTTGAAAGATCCACACACACTGAAACAACAGTGGACTGAAATAACACTTATACAGTTGAGTACACAGTAGTTGGCAAAAGGGATGTCTTTTGGGTTGTTTGTTTGTGTTGTTTAATTTTGTGTAACTTTACACGTTTGATTAAACCATCAAAATATATGGAAAATATTTTATATAATTTTTAATATTTTAAATATTAGAGAAGAACATCTTGTTTAAGGCATTTATCTGACCAAATGATGTGGCAAAAAAGGTAAACTATAGCTGCAGGTTTTATTTGACTAGGCAAAAAAATGCATAGAATTATTAATATTTTGTTGATTGTCTCTTGGTTTGGCATGCATTCATAATTTCTTAGTATGACAGCCTAGCCAAAAAATTATGTACACACTATTTGCCATGTTTCCTTGCATTATCACAAATAAAACAATTTACTATGATTATTTTTTCTATTATTATTCTATATTGTTCATGCAAGTAATTAGTGTCCTAAAAAGCATGCTATTCTGTCACACACACAAGCTCACCATCTGGGTGTTTCTCGTGGGTCATTAGAGAGAGGATAGTCTTGGCGTAGTCGTACGTCTGCTGCTCACTGGGAGCTCCAGAGTATTCCCCATAGTTGGCCAGTTCATCTACTACACCCAGATCACAGATGGTGTCACTAAACAAACAAGGGTAACAATTAAAAGTAAAGCATTAGATAACAGGAACAAACAATAAGCAATGTTAGTTTATAAAAATAGGTAATGTTCACTGTGCATTCAGTAATGTTAACATTCAATATTTTAAAAAATATATATTATTAAATGTTGAAATGAGCATTAAACAAAGATTCTTACATACTAAAGAAGTGTGCTATTGAATGAAACCTTGAAAAAATTAAACCTTGTTGTGAAATGTTACCCACAAAGATCACATATGCAGCCCAGTTTTAATATGTATATTTATATTAAAATACTATAAAACACACAGAACATGCAGACCTCTAAAAATGTTGTACTGACCCAGCAGGAAAAGAACATGAACTTAAAGGAGCACTATGCAGTTTTTTTAAGCTTAATGAGCACAGGCTGGAGAAACTGTACATGTCATTGCTTTCATACGAATTACTTAAACAGAGAATATTTGTTTTTGATATGATTTACATCATTTAAAAATAGAGACTCAAAGCGTTGCAAAGACATACGTTTCAGGTCTGTGTGACAAACATTTACTGAGTTACAGATCATTTCCTGACACGTTTCAGAATGAGCTTCACATTGAGAGACACAGCAGAACCCGCATCATGTTTATTTTCTTTATTTTACGAAAAACACAACATTTAGATTTTATTATGAGTGTACACAAATAAAAGAAGACATTTAACAGTTTTGAATGATGTATAACACTTACATGTAAGATCAAAATCTTTTTTGAGTATTTTGAGTCTCTTTTGCACTGATAAGAAAAAAAGTGAGCTGGTATCGCCGGCGATACCGCCGACCCCAGGGGGTTAAACAAAACTCAGCGAATATTATTCACTCAGGCATGAGCAATATATCTTTATAATCATTTAAGTGTGTACTTTTAAATTATCTAATTCAAAACTAAAACAAATATCCTCTGTTTATGTAATCTATATAAAAAGAGAGAGATGTCAGGCGTTCTCATTTCAGCTAATTATCTTTTAATGTGACCACGCCCACAGAGAGCGCGCGCTTTTCAAACGCAAATGATCTGAAACTTGCCAACGGCCACACGAGCTTGATAAAACACACCAAGTTTAATCAGATTAATGTACATACCGGTAGTCTATGTCGTTTTACGAGGCTGTGAGGAATAATTCTGGATAATTTACCTCAGAAGTGCTGGATTAATTTCACTTCGAGGAGCCATGGATCCAGCAAGGATTGTCATAGTAAGTTTTTTATTCTTAAGTGCTTTGTTCTAATCGCGATATGGAGTGTCTATAAACCACAAAAAAATACTGTTTTATGAATCGCGTGTCTGTGTGAGTGAATGAACGGCACGAATTCGCACTGTTGTTGTTACAGACGAACTATGAAAGACAACATTTAGTTGACTAGTTTTGGATAGATTATACAGTTTTTTACTCTAAAATAGACATCAAATAATTTTTAGTTAACCAGTTTCTGCTCATTTGTTAAATATATAACGTTAGAATGTTTTGTCATAAATAAGCTCATAATCTAAGATGTTATTATAGTGTTTGTTCCAATGTAGACTATATCAAACTAATGAATCCTTAACTTTGAAATATCCAGGCTATACTTAAAGGTGCCATATGTAAAAATTGAGGTAAAAATATCCAAAAAATTAGCTACACATATCAAAAGAATGAGAAGAAATAAGTGCAATGATGTCATTAAAAAAATTACAAGTTATAGTGCTGCCGAGATATAAACCTGAATTAGCATGCTAAATTACTAGCCCCGGCCCGGCCGGTGTCATAATACCAGTTTCGGCCATGGGAGGCGGTATGCGGGCAACGTATAACCACCAGCCAAACTGCAACACACGAATAACTCGCACGGCTTGTTACATGTTTCATGTACTTGAACCTGATGTCAATCGTGTAAAGGACAAAAAAGGACTTTGGTACAGCCCACTACTACATTTCAGTTCAGGAAAGAGTTAAAAAAAATGATTGGTCGATATTATGTATGAGGAATACATTTTGGTGAGTTGCAGCATACTGTATCTTTCAACAGTGTTCGTGCGCTAGGCGTGCGTTACATCTCTAATCTCTAAAAATCTCCAAATGCTCCACGTGAAACTGCGGTCTTACTATTACTATCGTCTTACTATCGTCAATTGATTTGATTAATATGCGCGAGAGAGAGAGAGTAGGACCGCGCTCGTGTTGTTTGAAGACGTGAGAGTGCGCGAGCGCGGCCGGGGCTCGCTCTCTCTCTGCTCGTAACGCGCCCTGTCAAGCGCAGCAGCAGCAGTCATTCTATTCTACATCCCTCACCGATCAAAATAGGCTTTGGCGGGACAAAGCGGACTATTTGACGGTTTTAGAAGATTAACAACCTGAAACTAAAAAACAGACTAGAGTAGGCCAACTTTCTGGAGGTATACTGCCCCCATCTGGTATGGAATATGTGGAGTATGAATAGATTTTTTGACATAAGGCACCTTTAAAAAAAAAGAAAAAAAAAAGAAAGACAAGGTAGATGTAAAAAAAATCTTAATAGGTCAATATAAGCCTTCTCATTATATTATTTATCATTGTTTTTTATTAGTGACACATTTGAGGAGAGGATATATTCCAAAACTTTCTGAAAATACAGTATGAGAATTAACTCCATACTAGAAATGTTTACCTTGGAAATTATACAATTTGAATGTATAAAAAATGTGTGGAAAAATACCTTTTTTTTCCTCTCTGAGAACTCTAACTTTCTAACTCTAACTAATTCTGTAGAATGGTCCATATTTGAACAGGATTTGTTTCCAGGTATGACTATGTACTAAAAATGTGCTTTTGACTTTCATTTATATTTGGATTATATACAGGGTTTCCCATACATTCATTAATTTGTGGCGGCCCGCCACAATATCACGCTGACCGCCACGGATTGATTTTCAGATTTTTAACTATTTAATATGGGTAAAATTGTATTTTATTGTAGAGCTGCGCGTAGCTTGCTCCATCCCTCCCTCTCTCACAAACTGACAACAGAGGCGCCCGCGCGAATAGCCCCTCCTCTTCGAGCACAATCTGAATCAAAACATGAGCATGCGTTGGAGGGCGGATTGTTGTGTTTATTCCCCCAGCGAAGATTCCAGAATCAATCCGGAGTTGCATGGTTAGTATAATGAACACTGTTGTAAAACATAACTCTGAGAAGTCAGTCTATGTTAAACGCTGTCGTGTTTCCATTACAGAATCGCGCAAAACTTTTGCGATTTTATTTTTTTTTTTCTAAATATCGATCAAAAACTATTGCGAAATGACGCCGTTTCCATCAACCGATGTTATGCGACTAAAGCGTAATTTTTTCCTCTCGCGATCAGTCATTCCAAAACTCATGGCAACAGATGTTGGTAGATTTATATCACCGCACTAGACATTATTATTATTATTATTATTAATAATGCCAAAGCATGTTATCCAAGCATTAATGGCAAGTAAAGACCCTTAACTTGTACTGTGAGCGGCACATGAGGTGTTCTCTCACTCATTTCTGCTCCAAGGTCTTGATTGTAGCATTTATTTTCTTTATTATGTTGACCCTGTCCTGAGGCCTTCCCATATGATAGGGCATTGGAATAATTTTTTCAGAAAGGCCCGTAAAATAAAATGTTCAAACAAAGGGTGCAAAATTTGCAACAAGAAGTCTGTGGAGCAGTCATAGAAAGTGTAGCAATAGCAATGTCTTTAAGTTATCTGACATTAAGTGTTGGCAATGGAAATGTGTATACTGTATGTGTATGATGTGTGTGTGTGTGTGTGTGTACAGTGAAGAAAATAAGTATTTGAACACCCTGCTATTTTGCAAGTTCTCCCACTTAGGGGTGGAGGGGTCTTAAATTGTCATCGTAGGTGCATGTCCACTGTGAGAGACAATCTAAAAAAAAAAAAAATCCAGAAATCACAATGTATGAATTTTTAACTATTTATTTGTAAGATACAGCTGCATATAAGTATTTGAACACCTGTTTATCAGCTAGAATTCTGACCCTCAAAGACCTGTTAGTCTGCCTTTAAAATGTCCACCTCCACTCCATTTATTATCCTAAATTAGATGCACCTGTTTGAGGTCGTTACCTGCATAAAGACCCCTGTCCACCCCATACAATCAGTAAGAATCCAACTACTAACATGGCAAAGACCAAAGAGCTGTCCAAAGACACTAGAGACAAAATTGTACACCTCCACAAGGCTGGAAAGGGCTACGGGGAAATTGCCAAGCAGCTTGGTGAAAAAAGGTCCACTGTTGGAGCAATCATTAGAAAATGGAAGAAGCTAAACATGACTGTCAATCTCCCTCGGACTGGGGCTCCATGCAAGATCTCACCTCGTGGGGTCTCAATGATCCTAAGAAAGGTGAGAAATCAGCCCAGAACTACACGGGAGGAGCTGGTCAATGACCTGAAAAGAGCTGGGACCACCGTTTCCAAGGTTATTGTTGGTAATACACTAAGACGTCATGGTTTGAAATCATGCATGGCACGGAAGGTTCCCCTGCTTAAACCAGCACATGTCAAGGCCCGTCTTAAGTTTGCCAATGACCATTTGGATGATCCAGAGGAGTCATGGGAGAAAGTCATGTGGTCAGATGAGACCAAAATAGAAATTTTTGGTCATAATTCCATTAACCGTGTTTGGAGGAAGAAGAATGATGAGTACCATCCCAAGAACACCATCCCTACTGTGAAGCATGGGGGTGGTAGCATCATGCTTTGGGGGTGTTTTTCTGCACATGGGACAGGGCGACTGCACTGTATTAAGGAGAGGATGACCGGGGCCATGTATTGCGAGATTTTGGGGAACAACCTCCTTCCCTCAGTTAGAGCATTGAAGATGGGTCGAGGCTGGGTCTTCCAACATGACAATGACCTGAAGCACACAGCCAGGATAACCAAGGAGTGGCTCTGTAAGAAGCATATCAAGGTTCTGGCGTGGCCTAGCCAGTCTCCAGACCTAAACCCAATAGAGAATCTTTGGAGGGAGCTCAAACTCCGTGTTTCTCAGCGACAGCCCAGAAACCTGACTGATCTAGAGAAGATCTGTGTGGAGGAGTGGGCCAAAATCCCTCCTGCAGTGTGTGCAAACCTGGTGAAAAACTACATTAAACGTTTGACCTCTGTAATTGCAAACAAAGGCTACTGTACCAAATATTAACATTAATTTTCTCAGGTGTTCAAATACTTATTTGCAGCTGTATCTTACAAATAAATAGTTAAAAAATCATACATTGTGATTTCTGGATTTTTTTTCTTTAGATTATGTCTCTCACAGTGGAAATGCACATACGATGACAATTTCAGACCCCTCCATGATTTCTAAGTGGGAGAACTTGCAAAATACCAGGGTGTTCAAATACTTATTTTCTTCACATTCTAACGTTATATATTTAACATATGGGCAGAAACTGGTTAACTAAAGCTTATTTGATGTCTATTTTAGAGTAATAGACCCGTTGCATTTTTTTTTTTTTTTTTTTTTCATTAGGAAGACATTTTCATTGATTTACTCCTTGATATTTATTCCTTTATAAGCAGTTATATATTACTGTATTCTAAATATAATTAGCCTATGTTTTATCCCCAACTTTAAATGCTTTAATTTAGGCTATTTTGTAACAGCGCCACAGTTTAACGCACCACGTAGAACACTCGGGAACCGCACCTGTGGCTGGCTGCACTGCTGCTTCGCGCTCAGTAAGGAATAGGCTACGTAGTATTACTGTATTCATTCAGTTAGAATGAAACTTGCAGGGATGGAAATTAGCACCCGCCACCAGCCAAATGCGGGTGAATTTGTGTTGTGGCGGGTAAACTCGCTTCACCTACCGGCGGGTAAATAAAAATAGCATCATGCGACGTTCGTCTGTTATAGGACAAATTAGTTTGAATAAACGAGCAGACAATGCTTAGCAAGACAACTAGCAGTGAATGCGCTTTCCATTAAATGAATCACACACACAGTAAACAAATCCTTAACAAAAACAGGGCTTCTGGTGGGTGCGGTGATGCGGTGGTGACACATTCATGTAACATGTCCTTACAGTGGCGCTGCCAATAAAGCTACTAAAATCTGTCACAAAGAACAGGCAAAAGTAATGATTATGAATATGTAAAATATAGCAAGGAGATATTTTAATTATTTATTAATAAACAAGTATTTTCTTTGTCCGTGTCAGTTGCAAAGATGAAGTTGACGATGCAGATCATGATCTTCGCAGTAGTGAACGCGCCAGAGAGAAATGCACATTTCATACGGATTTCATAAGCAGAGAGCAGTCTGTGTCTGTTTTCTTTCGTTTTGAATTGTTCTGTTTAAAAGTAGACATGTCTGTGAGGAGAGTAGGCTACTTTATACGACATCTCAAGGACCCCAAAAACCCCTTACACCCCAGAGGGTTAACGCTAATGTGACCACATCCACGCAAGCAACAGCTGTTCGCATACTAATGAGCCACGTGGAGGAACGGCAACTGTTACGCTCTCAAAACAGATAATCCGCGACTTCAGTCTTCAGTCCTGCTCTACTTTTCATGAGTGTGGAATACTGTGCTGTTTATCTTGGATTTACCTCAGAAGAGTTAGAAGAACACGATTTGATTATGAGAACGATTTTTAAGGTAAGACATGTTATTGTTAGTAGCATGTTAGCAGCATGTTATTGTTGCATAAACTTGTAGCTCCTAGTTAAACTGGTGCCAGACTAAAATGTACGTTATGAAATGTGATTGGAGTAAAACATGAAGCCTAATGCTAAATGTATATACATAAAAACATTCTCGTGTCATAGGCTGTGTATGACATGAGAATGTTTTTATGTTCGATAATTAAACACAGCACGATATAACAGAAGGCTCGTATGATTGTGAATATTATAATGTTTAGACCTGTGTTTATTGTTAAATACTGTGTTTGTGGATATCTGCTTACACGTAGATATGTATAATTATGTAAGAATAATGTTTCATAGTTTGGACCGGCTCGATCGCATTCAGTAAATGTTCGCACGCGCGCTGTGGGTTTGAAAAGCAAAACAAACCAAACATTAGGCTTCATGTTTTTACTCCAACATTTCATAACGTTGTAACGAATGGAAACGTTTGAAGTAACATGATAATCCATATAGTTTTCTCTAATGTAGTGTTACTGATTTTTTTTGCGATTTATAGGCTGCCTGCTACAGGCTATTGTTATTATTTCATGCAGCCCTACACATATGACTACAAGGCACAACACACTTGGGAGTTCATATACACTCACCGGCCACTTTATTAGGTACACCTGTCCAACTGCTCGTTAACACTTAATTTCTAAGCAGCCAATCACATGGCGGCAACTCAGTGCATTTAGGCATGTAGACATGGTCAAGACAATCTCCTGCAGTTCAAACCGAGCATCAGTATGGGGAAGAAAGGTGATTTGAGTGACTTTGAACGTGGCATGATTGTTGGTGCCAGAAGGGCTGGTCTGAGTATTTCAGAAACTGCTAATCTACTGGGATTTTCACGCACAACCATCTCTAGGGTTTACAGAGAATGGTCAGAAAAAGAAAAAACATCCAGTGAGCGGCAGTTCTGTGGGCGGAAATGCCTTGTTGATGCCAGAGGTCAGAGGAGAATGGCCAGACTGGTTCGAGCTGATAGAAGGGCAACAGTGACTCAAATAACCACCCGTTACAACCAAGGTGGGCAGAAGAGCATCTCTGAACGCACAGTACGTCGAACTTTGAGGCAGATGGGCTACAGCAGCAGAAGACCACACCGGGTGCCACTCCTTTCAGCTAAGAACAGGAAACTGAGGCTACAATTTGCACAAGCTCATCGAAATTGGACAATAGAAGATTGGAAAAACGTTGCCTGGTCTGATGAGTCTCGATTTCTGCTGTGACATTCGGATGGTAGGGTCAGAATTTGGCGTCTACAACATGAAAGCATGGATCCATCCTGCCTTGTATCAACGGTTCAGGCTGGTGGTGGTGGTGTCATGGTGTGGGGAATATTTTCTTGGCACTCTTTGGGCCCCTTGGTACCAATTGAGCATCGTTGCAACGCCACAGCCTACCTGAGTATTGTTGCTGACCATGTCCATCCCTTTATGACCACAATGTACCCAACTTCTGATGGCTACTTTCAGCAGGATAATGCGCCATGTCATAAAGCTGGAATCATCTCAGACTGGTTTCTTGAACATGACAATGAGTTCGCTGTACTCAAATGGCCTCCACAGTCACCAGATCTCAATCCAATAGAGCATCTTTGGGATGTGGTGGAACGGGAGATTCGCATCATGGATGTGCAGCCGACAAATCTGCGGCAACTGTGTGATGCCATCATGTCAATATGGACCAAACTCCCTGAGGAATGCTTCCAGCACCTTGTTGAATCTATGCCACGAAGAATTGAGGCAGTTCTGAAGGCAAAAGGGGGTCCAACCCGTTACTAGCATGGGGTACCTAATAAAGTGGCCGGTGAGTGTATATAGTGTATGTATGTATTTAGCAGTGTTGGGAACGTTACTTTAAAAAAGTAATTAGTTATAGTTACTCACTACTTGTTCCAAAAAGTAACTGAGTTAGTAACTGAATTACTCTATAATAAAAGTAACTCGTTACCAGGGAAAGTAACTATTTGCGTTACTGTTACAAAAAAAGTTGCTAAACATGTCAAAGAATTTAGATTTTTTTTAGCAGTTTTCACAACAGTTGAAATAAGTAGAACAGAAGTAGACTAGTGCTTATATTGCACCTTGAAAATGCCAACTTTTAACCGGATTGCTCCTGACTCCCATCTCTGCTGCTTTATCGAATCTCTGTTTAGCTTTTATGTGTGTGTGTGGCGCTTGTGCTGGCATGTGTGTAAAAACACTGGCTCTGATTGGCTACCAGGAAACATGACTCTCCCTTAGCCAATCATAATCGCTTTATTACCTCGTTATTAACCCACCTCCTCACTAGCTCTGTGAGCCATGGGGTGCGTTCGGATTACTGTTTATTAAATAAGAGATCTAGCGCTAAAATGTGTTGTTTTTGAAATCAAGCTGAGCGCTCGTCCCCGGCCGCTGCTATCAGTTGCATGGATAGTTGTTCTCTTGTGGCTCGCGCTGTTGCGCAGTCTTCACTCGGACGCGCGCTTCAATCTATCGCCGTTGTGGATAGAGAGACTCTCTATTCGTTCCGGTGAAATTACAAAATAAAATGCACACAAACGTGTCCCTGCTTGATATA
This sequence comes from Semotilus atromaculatus, assembly GCA_031834385.1. Lineage (NCBI taxonomy): Eukaryota > Metazoa > Chordata > Actinopteri > Cypriniformes > Leuciscidae > Semotilus > Semotilus atromaculatus. The sequence continues at coordinate 11,834,404 of JAULUF010000014.1, forward strand.
GACTGTAACCACTGATGAACATATTCAGTTTTGATGAGAGAGAAAAAAACAACTATACGAGTGCGGCTTGGCAAAAGATCTACCGCTGTGTTGCTTGGAAACTTCTGGGCTTGAAGCTTTCTTTTTTGTTAGTTTAACACTGTTTCTAGACCATTTAAGAACTCAAACAACACTTGTGGATCGATGGATTTATTTACTGCAGAGAGGTTGCACAGTTTGACAAGTTTGTACCAGCACTTCTGAAAATGCACTTCCGAATGCGTCTCTGTCCACAGCACATTTCAAACCAAACTGACGCCCGTGGTAACGCATCGCATTTAACGTCCAGTAACGCTAATGGCGTTGTAACGGCAGGAAAAGTAATTAGTTAGATTACCCCGTAACTGAAAAAATAACGCCGTTCTTTTAAACGCCGTTATTCCCAACACTGGTATTTAGTAAATTTCATAATTTTAACCAGAAAAATCTAAAATAGTGTCTCCTGATATCAGCATGTTCACAGGTGGGTTTTTTTCCTAAACATTTTTTTTTACAGGAGCAGATGCCACTGATGAGTCCTGCTGACATTCACATGAGTCTTAAAACTCATCTTTGTTCACCAAAATAACATATTTAAAAGTTTTTTCCTGTTAATATAGCTTAAATACCGTAAACCTTCAAATAATAGCCGAGTCCAAAATAGACGCCTGTCTCTTTTACACGCCTGGTGTGGCGACAGGTTTGGATAAATAAAGGCCGGTCTCAAATAGAGGCCTGGTCTGTTTTTTAGGTTCAGGTTGTATTTAATCTTCTAAAACCCGTCAGATCGTCTGTTTAAGCCAGTTCTATTGTGCAGATTGCGCACGCAAGAGAGCCCTGCGCGCATATGTGCGGGAGCTGTTAGCGCAAGCAATGCAGGGAGAGTTAGCGGAGGCCGGAGAGGGAGAAGTGGAGGAGGAATTCGCCAATGAACTTAATTGTAGTTGAGGATCGCGGTTATGATGATAGTGATGAATAGGGTCAGTATCACATTATTGCAGTTGTTTATAGCCTTCATTCACACCGGACGAGAAGCGCCGCGCGTCTTTGACAACTCGAGGTATAATGATATTCTCAATTCATTCAGTTAACTGACGGTCTGAGGTAAAGTGTTCAGACTGCAGACTTAGCAACGATTGTTTTTAATTGTACAGTACAATCATAACATAGTACAGACATTATCATCATTTCATAATATAACATAACAATAGGCCATAAACTGAGAAAGTGCGCGATCGGTGTGCGATACCTCGAGCTGTCCTAGATGCGCTTCTCGTCCGGTGTGAGACCCCCTTAATTCTTGCATTAACTGATTTATTAAACACATTCGAATTATAAAATAAAACGTAATATAATATGGTAACCTCCTACTGTCATGCTTTACGTCTATCAGTCTATGCTATTTGGATCGTTATCTCTAGGCTTAACGTTACAATATCTCAACACTAAATTAAAGGCCTGTCTCAAATACAAGCCGGTGCAGTTCGGCGATTTGGGAAAATAAAAGCCCGGGCTATTATTCGAAGTTTTACGGTATAACTCTACACCCTTGCTTCATTTAGTATACGCGGATCCATGAATATGCATATTAGTCCCCGCCTCCACCCCACCAGCTCGGATTACCTGTTCCACACTCAGTCAACTTTATTGAAATGAAAATTCTGATATCATGTACTCACCCTCATTTTTTTTCCAAACCTGTAAGAATTTCTTTCTTCTTCAGAACACTAAGAAGGAAACCAAACAGTTGCTGGGACCCAGCAAATATCTTTTGAAAGATATTTTCAAAATATCTTATTTTGTGTTCAGCAGAGGAAAGACAGTTATACAGGTTTGGAACAACTTGAGGGTGAGTAAACAATGATAGAATTTTCATTTTTATGTGAACTATCCCTTTAAGGGAAAATTAGACTTAAGTGTTTAAATTAGACACTTAAAGGTGCTTTATGCAACCGGGCACAGGATTCTGGGAGCACTACCTGTAAACCACTGATGCACCGCCACCAGCCACCATGGTCCAAATGCGTCCTCTGGGGTTCAGCAGGGTGAGTTTCAGACTGGCGCCACTCTTAGCATCGAGATCTGCTATGTACGCTTCCTGTACACACAGAGAAACACACAGAAAATATGAGCCATAGAACATGCACTCTTTGACAGTTGTGTGCAATTGCATGACCTTTTTCTGCTTTTACCTCAGGATAAGCTTCTCTGCCAAACGGAGGAGGAAACTCCACATCACCCCACTTGGGCTTGCAGATGTAGTCGGCAGCAGCATCAATTTTAGCTGCCATATCCAATACGTACACTCCATCCTTAGTGACCACTGCATATAAAGACACAGAAAATTACATATGATTGGCATTCTGTCATTACCATCCTGTTCATGTATTTTAGTACCAGCTTCTCTTAGTTTTCTTTTTTATTCAGTACCAGTTTATAAGATTTAGTCCTTTTAAGGAAGGTAAAGACTAATACAAGAAAAACACTGGATGGTATAAACAAATACATTAATTGTACTTAAAGGATAGAACAAAATACTGTCTCAACCAAAGGCTAGGGTCCACTTGGGGGCCTCAGCAAACTTCCAAGACTTATTTACACAAATACAAAGACAAAACAAACATTAAAATAAGCTAAAATAACATCTTTTTAATTTTAAATTTAATTTTAAAGTTCTTTTTTTTTCTATATTAAAAAAAAAGAATGATAAAAAAATAATAACTAGAATTTCCACAGTATAGAATGACGACTTCAGATTTTTTAAAAGTCGACATTTATGTTATAAAAAATTTCAGTCCAGTGGACACGTACCATAAGCCTGAACACGCGGGTTGCCTTGTGTACAGACATGGCATATGACACAGTGCTGCCCACAAGGCTATTGCTCCTACATAACAGCTTATTTTTATTAGTTTTTTTGTCTTTGGGTCGTTATATTGCTCACAGATGGAGTGCTCTCGAAGTAGGAATTTATTTGTCATTTCAACTGTTGAAAACTGAGCGTAAATATGAACTTCAAAGATTTCTTATCCTGTTGCGCCCTCTATAGGCCATGATCAGTGACTAGTCGACATCAAGCTTAAAGCGTACTGACAGAGCATTAATGTCGACTAGTCTGTGCAATGACTAGTATAGAAAAACCTAGATAAGCCCAGACCAGTTATGTACATTCTACTTGAAAGGCAATAAAATACACAGAGTACCCAAATAATGGCCTGTTTTTTTTTCTTGTAAACAATTTGCTCCCCCTTCTGATCTCTCCCAGTGTTAAGAACCACAGGCTTAATTAATAAAAATGATGAATGAAGAAATTGAAAGGAGGGAAAAGTTGGGAAAAAGCTGGTTGTAGGAGGAATACAATTATTTGAAAGCTCCCCATGCTGTCCAGTAGGATTGTAGTGTTCTGGGTGAGACCGCGAGGCATATTGAATCCAGAGATAAGCTGTGGAGATGTTCGAGTGGGTGTGTTACAGGAAAATGTCAGCAGCCATATCACCCTGTAGCCCAAGACTGGTTGCCCACTGAAGCTAAGCAGGGTTGAGCCTGGTTAGTACCTGGAGACCTGGAGACCAGGTTGCTGCTGGAAGAAGTGTTAGTGAGGCCAGCAGGGGGTGCTCACCCTGTGGTCGGTGTGGGTCCTAATGCCCCAGTGTAGAATTCTATGTTTTTAGAAGACCATTTATGACCCCACAAAAAGGCAGCTATAACGATCGGATATAGCTCAAAAAGAGCTGAGCATGTGGCGCACTGATTTGACAAAGTTCAGGAGGCCAGGTTGAAGCGAACCAATGACTCTTGTAATAACCTCCGAAGCCTACGGAGGGAGCAGGATCTGTAAACAGAGGAAGATCACTAGGATGAGATTGAATGTCATCGTAGCAGACATTCAGGCCATGCCACTGTTTTAGAAACATGATCAATAGATTCAGATCCGCGAGGCAAGAAGGAGTTAGAGATATATGGTCTTATCTAGTCCTGGAACGGAAGATGCAAGAGACAGCAAGTGAGAAATGAAAGGGTGTCCTTGCGGTACTATACACATGGCGTAGTTTAAATGGCCTAGCAGGGATAGAAAATCATGTTTGCTGCACTGAGGTGCTTCGAGCAGATTGGAGGAGATAGCAATTATCCTATCTATTCAGTCTTTAGGAAATACTGCTTGGAATTTAACTAATTTAAAGTCAAGGTTAATTCCAAGGAACTCTAGGGATATGTTAGTGCCCAATGTTTTTCTCTGGGGACAGTGGAACTGCTAATTCAGAAAAAACTTCCTGAATGGTAGAAAATGGCTTGGGGTAATTAATGGTGACGAGAAAGTTAACCAGAAGATGCACCAGGTAAGGCTTGGATGGCTTGGTTTATGTTACGGTAGCACAAGGAAAATTATTCTAGTGGGATGAGGCTGCTTATGCTTGGATGAGTGCTGTTATGGGGAGCAGAGAGATTGATGATCATTCGTTTTTTCCCTGAAAATGTCCTTGTGATTACACCGATGGGGCTTATACGGAATAACTTAAGATAATAAGGTGTCGATTGCTTCGGGTTCGGCTATTGCAGACTGTAGGTTTTTGCAAATAAGGCTAGTAGTAGGTAAGCTTTCCAGACTTAAAACCAGTAAGTTTTGGACAGGGTGATTTGCCAATTCGTGCGCTAAAGAGGAGATAATAATAGAAGACGACAGATACTTTCTCAATTCTTTATTGGAGTTTGCGTAGGAGCGATGGACAGGGCATACAGAGCGGGCATGAGCTCTGCCGATATTTGCAGCATTGTATAGTGCAGCCAAATTGATTGAAGTTATTACACACTTGTGTGCCTGAAGTGAACATGAAATTGCAGCTTCTGTAATCGGCATTAGACAGAGGTACGTAAGATGTAGAATTGACGAATTGAGAAGTGCCTGGAATAGTGTCTGGATTGCTTGGAGGGGCGGGATTGAAAAGAGGACACAAGGAAGGCTCAAACTACACAAAATGCAAGACACGCTTCGGCAGCTCAGGAAAACCTTATTGTACAGCTCCAGTTCAAGAGCTACCCAATAAGGACATTGATTCCACTAGGCGACTCGGGCTGCGCATTTAGCTGAAAATAGCCTGTAATAAGTGAAGAAATGGGTACAGCCGAAGGAGTGAGACAGTTCAGCTTTGGCAGATAAATAGTCTTTCAGTTTTTTGAGTCTTGAGGGGAAAACTATTAACAAATTATTTCTGTGTTTCTTCCAAAAGCGATGTAAAATTCAGCCATGGTAAGTATACGATTAGATTTGGAATTTGGATTTTTAAGGTTGATAGTTATAGGACCAGTCAAGGGTGCGATGGGGTTAACTTATTAACCCAATGCTTGGATCAGCTCCGATTGCGGAGGAGGAAGGAATGGTCAATTCCTTCCAACAAATTGGTCAATTCCATGGCTAGATGGATTCAGCTGAGACTGCAAGGCAAGAGGAAAATAAATATTAGAAGTGTGGACAGAGGAAGCTGGGAGAGTCTCATCTGTGGGAGGGGGAAAGGTGACAGTCACAGTCGGAGGAGCCGCCGCGGAACTATTACGAGCAGCCGCTGAGCTATTGTGTGCGGCTGCGATAGACTGTCGGCTGGAATGAGCGGCGGACGAGGAAGCGGTGGCTGCGGCTGAAGGTTGAAACTGAGAGTTTTAATGAGAATGCACAAGCAGATTGTGAAGTTGCGGCTTTGAATTTCTCCGCGAGAAATTGATACCAGCATTGCCAGATGCTTGCCAGAGTGCGTTGACGGACCATTTCTCAACAGGAGCGAGGTATATGGGTGTTGCCGATCTTAGGGCTTGTGGAGCCCTAAGATCTCCAACCTGGGCGATCAACAGGTGAAATGTGAAGGGAAGGAGGATCCAACCTGTTCAGGGAAATAGGAGGAGGGGTTTCTGGCAGATTGGAGAGTTTGTCATTGGAGGGGAACAGTTTCATTTCTCTTTTTTAATTAGTCATGATGCAGGTTTGGGCGGGCCAAATGAACTAACAACGAGAAGTGGTAAGAGGCTGGTTTTTATACCTTGGTAATAAAAAGAAGATTAGATGGGCATACTCCTCCCGAAATTACATTTAATAACTTCACTTGTTGCACCCTGTCAGGATTTATTTTGTTGCTGATTGCACATTATCGCTTACATAACACATAATAAACAAAAAGTCAAGTTACAGCACAGTGTATATTCTCCGAATATTCCCGCATATGCATAATATATCGCATAATATATAACTGCATGGGGATAAAAACAAAAGTGAACTTTGCTAAAAATTGACGAACACATTTATGGATAATAATGCAGAAATTCAAACTGGGCACTGGCAGCATGGTTTTTCTTAATTGAATGTGTGCTCCGCATTTGTTGTGGCAGCACACATGTACCTCTCTAATAATACACAAAAACTGATTATTTACATTTAACTATGCACTTTCATTAACAGATAGATCATTTTTTTCACCACTATAATTGTAAGCGGTCCTCCTTCAGAAATACTTTTCATTTTAAGTTTTGTTTTCATTGAAGGTTTTGTTTTGTTAAACAACCCTTAAGGGTTGTGTTAGAGCAGGGGTGCCCAATCCTGCTCCTGCTGATCGACTGTCCTGCATAGTTCATCTCCAATCCTAATCAAACACACCTGCCTTTCATTTTCAAGTGATCCTGAAGACCCTAATTGGTTGCTTCAGGTTTGTTTGATAAGGGTTGGAGATGAACTGTGCAGGACATTCGATCGGCAGGAGCAAAATTGAGAACCCCTGCGTTAGAGCGCTCTGAATCTTGAATCATTGATGGAAATTAAGCTACTGTAGGTTCAGAGAAATGAAAAAAAATTATGCAAATATCTTATCTAGAATTATTCAGTTTTATTATTTAGTTTTATTATTTATTATTTTGTCTGCCCACGGTAACAATATTGTTCATATTAATTGCTGCGATAAACAGTATTGCCTAATACCGGTGAAGACTAAAATTTTTATTATTTAATATAATGTAACAGTATTATTAATCTTTATTAGTATTCATAATCAGATGTATTTGTGAAGTTTAAGTACATGAGTTAGAGTGAACATGAATTGTGTGTGAGGATCCTGCAGAGACACTGAGAGGAGATCATTTTGTGTAGCATATGTTTTCCAATTATGCACATGACACAAGTCACAAGTTCTCTATAAGGAAGGATTGTGTAGCATGATGTTTTCCACTGATGCAAAGGTTTTCCAATGATGATGTGAATTGTCGACTATAGTACACTAGGCCAGGGGTAGGCAAGTTCGGTCCTAGAGAGCCGCTGTCCTGCAGAATTTAGTTCCAGCATTAATCAAACACACCTGAACAAGCTAAGCATTGTCTTCAGGATTACTAAGACTATAGGCAGGTGAGTTTTTTTTCAGTGTTGGAGCCAAACTCTGCAGGACAGCGGCTCTCTAGGACCTGCCTTGAACTTGCCTACCCCTGCACTAGGCCTATTCTCTATAAGAAAAGATGATTGTGCAGCGTGCAAGCTCGAGGTATATGTTAAAAGTAAACATGTTTTTCTGGTAATGTAATTAATTTCTATAAGCAGCATATAAAACCCAGCCTATAGCCCTATTTGGACAGGATTTACTTTACAAGGGTAGATGGAGTAATGTAATTTTACCACAGGACGTCTGTAATATTAATGGCCAATTCGCACAGGATAAGATATCTCAGTAAAACTAGCAGAAGTGGGAGGGGTAACTCGATTTGCACATCGCCGTCACCCATGTGCGTATTGCGTTGCTTCCTGATATCACGTGTGCAAACACATATAACCTATATTTATATATATATAAAACAATTATGTCCGGTCGAACGATGTACTAATTAACTTCAGATTGGATTGTGTTGGAAATAGGCACTTACCTCACGCTAAAAGATGTTTTATGGCTCTAACAAGTGCTTTTGATCTTCTTTCTGAACTGAATGGTATGTGTGAGTTTTGCCACAGACTTGTCCCAGCGTCTAGAACGCAACTGAATGCTTTTTCAAGCGTCTCCATACTTGAAAAACTGTGAAAAACTACTTTTAAACAGGAAATGCCGAAATATTTACGTACATATTTACAGCGGGTCTATTCGCACAGGATTAGCATTACCTGAAGTAATCTTTCCGGACCTTTTTACTGAAGGTAAAAGTCGACGTAATCTTTATTGACATTGTCCATTCGGACGGGACTAAAATCACAGAGAAGCTCTGGTAATTATTACTTTACCCCACCTCGGATGTTAAACTAGTCCTGTCTGAATAGGGCTTTTGTATTCAGAGCAGCAGTATGAAGACACCATCACGTCAGTTTCTCTCATTTGTCTGACATAACATAATAAAAAAAAGAGATCTCTTGGCAAAATGACTGGTATTGCTTCCGTGATTCAACTACAATGGGAGGCACAAATTTTTTTTAAGTCTACACCTGCAGTCTACTTTAACGGCATGTTTTTTTCCTAGCCTATATTTTTCTTCTCATGGCATGGCAGGCCAAATCAAAGGTTATAACTTTGGCATCATTTAGAATTCTAGAGTTTCCCACTTGTAAATATGACTTCACTTGGTGATTCATGTATTCGAAACACTTAATTTCCAACTCCCAAATCAAACACACCTGACGATCTCGGAGTTTGTTTAAATGTGTTTGATTAGGGCAGGAGGCCTGGAGCTAAACTCTGCAGCCCTTGTGCTAGGGCGTTCAGGATGGTGTTACTGGCCCAAGTCAAAACAGACTTTTGTCCATAGCACAAACGGTGCTGAGTACTCTCACATTTGACCCAGGGTTGCCAACTCTCACGCATCTGGCATGACAGTCACGCATTCAGCCTCAATCTCACGCTCTCACACTCAACAAAGAAATCTCATGCTAAATGAGACATTCTTCTGTGCTGTATTTTTTTTTTCCTCATGTGCGCTAATTTCCGAATTACTAAACAAGTTCAGGCTCTTAACTACTGATCGGACCACTACTGTGATTACCTTTCTCTGATTGTCGATTCGCTGGAAACATTTGTCGTCGTTACGTCAGTGACGTCCGTGACCGTAATTTACCCTTTTCACACGTTCTCACGGCACACATCTTTCTCAAGCAGAGAAAAATCGAGAGTCAAAGAGGACACTGACACCGACAGACAAGCCAGAGAAAGTTATAGGCTACTTTTGATATGGAACAAATTCTCTGCTCTCATATTCTGTCAATATTTTTACGAGATTCAAACAATAAATACAGTTTTTGGTGCTTTTAAATGTGACAGACCGCTGTAGCGCTTCAGCTCAAACGGCACATGATACAGTACAACTTATTTTTTCATCATCTTTTATCTCCGTACGTCTGACCTTCACAGACTCAACTTTCCGGACAGTTTGCTTTGGCAAGTCGTTTCAAACTCCCAAAATGAATTCCAAACAAAGTTAGTTTTGGCCTCATTTTATGTGAAATGATGCACATCAGTTCGTTCTTCGATTTCGCTTGAAGTACAGGTGAAACTCGAAAAATTAGAATATCGTGAAATTTGAATAAAACAACAAAAAAAAAATTCATGCAAAGTGAGATATTTCAAGCCTTTATTTGTTATAATTTTGATGATTATGGCTTACAGCTTATGAAAACCCCACATTCAAAATTAGAAAATTGTTAAAAAGGTTTTCATAGCTGTAAGCCATAATCATAAAAATTATAACAAATAAAGGCTTGAAATATCTCACTTTGCATGTAATGAGTAGAATTAAAGTAGAATTACAGAAATAAATGAACTTTTGTATTATATTCAAATTTTTCGAGTTTCACCTGTAAATGCCTTTACTGTGGACAAGAACCATCAGGAAGGGGCTGACTGACTCGTAAAGTGACACTATATTTGTCCATATTTGTCACTTTTACATGCCATTAAGAGATGGGTTACTATGAAAACAATCATGTCAAAAAACTAAAATAGTGACAAGTAATTGTGTAATTATGCATCACATCATCAGTGAGTAGACTCAAAATCCCACATCACATATTAATTAGAGCTTTAAGTATGAGTAAATATTAGCAGTCATGCTTGCCTGAAACATCATTAACTCAAATAACAGTAAACTGAGACAAAAAGAAAGCACACACCAAGTGGATTGATCTCCAGATATGTGAAGTAAAGATCCTCATACAAATTGAAGAGACCCATTATGAAGCTGGCTAGAACTCTGCAAAAACAAACAAACAAACAAAAAAAATAAATACATTTTAAACTTCGGCATCAAAGTAATTTATGTTAAAGATGAGAATTCTTTTCTGTTTTAATATTTTCTATTGAATAAGACTTATATATAGGTTGTTTTGATATTGATTCTCAAAACCATTGTTAATGAATTCTTTCTCTTTTCTGTATTTATTTAAAGGTGCAAACCGCAAGTCTCTGAGTTTTTGCAGAACTAGCGAAACTGCAACCAGAGTGGTGGCACTAGACAAAATTTTTCTTTTCTTTACTTTACGTGGAGTTTGCGTTGCGGTTTGGAATGGACTACAAGCCGGTCTCTTACATTTATGCTCTTGTTAGAAATGCATGCCATGTTAGTCCCAGAATACAGTGCGATTCATTATTGATCTAATAATCGGTGATATAATAATAGGAACAATAAAGAAATAATAATAGGATCATTATAAACAGAACACAGAGACTCATGGATATTCTTTTAATGTCTTTTTTTAAGTCCTTTAATATCTACAGCACTGACCACTATATATGACTAGATTGCTCATCGAGTTCTAAACTGATCTTGTTAGATATCGTACGTTCACTATATTTGTTTGGTTTTCCATCCTTCACTTTGCAAATTGTTCGAAATACAGAACATACCATTTTGATTTATCAAAGAAATAATCAACAGATTAATCAATTATCAAAAAAATCATCAGTTACAGACCCAGATGAATGGCAACATTACAAACATGGTTTGGAAATAAATAAAGAGTCATTTAGCTAGAAAATAAATGCAAAGAAAAAGATCATCATCTTAGTGATTTAGTGGCTTCTACAAAAGCATATGTATTTTTGCTTATCATTGAAAAGACTTTGAAATGAGTGTCTGCAAATAGTTTACAAGTAAACTAGCATTGATGACCTTAAAACTAACAAATGTGAAATAAAAGCCATTCATCCCTCATGAATATTCAGAAATGATACATGAACATTTCAAACTGATTAGCATACTTACTCTTTCTTCTCATCTGTAACATGTTTAAGTAACTGCTGGGTAACCATTTCCTCCGTGAGCTTATCATCTATTCTCACTGATAGTTTTTGGGCTCTTGTGTCCACGTCTCCAACATCCACCCCACCCTCATGATGGAACAGCACTTGACTCCCTTCTCGGCTTGCGTATATACACACATAAAACTCCTCTTCCTGTGAAAGAGAACAATTAAACGCTCAAATTAATAAAGAAACACCAAATCAATCCCGGGTTGAAATGTATGATTTCGTTAATACTTTTTTCTAAAGGAAGATGCATAAATGATGATCAAAACCAAAATATTGAATGCCATTCATTAACATTTACTGAGTAATACATTATTTTGAAAAGCAGAAACAAAACTTTCACTTAGGACTTGGTGTAAAAGTCCTAAAGATAAGTCACAGCATCATTATTTTACACAGAGATATGTATAGGCCATTTCATAATTGTATTTATTGTTTTTTTGGGATGTGATGTCTTTGTTCCTAGAACATTTAAGAGAAGCGATTCAATTACAGTGACTTGTAGCAGTAACATGACTGTCCTCAAATGTCATCATTAAAATGTCGGTGTCTGGATGCTCATAGATGGCTCGAACGAACAACATTTAAAGTATTTAAAATTCCAAAAATTAAACAACAAATGGACTCTCCCACTGCAGCAGTGAAGAGAGATGTTTGAATGTGCAGTACTGACAACTGTAGGATATATAGCATTAAATGTTATCACTGGTAAGGTATAGTTTTTGCCAAGTAATTGGCCAAATTGCCAACTATTGGATAAGAACTGAACTGAGATGGATGATGACATCACTGTTTTCTCCAGAGCTGCTTTATAGATTAATTTAACTCATTCCACAATTGATTAACTTCACACACTTATGATGAAATGATTGAAATGATTCAAAACTGATTTCATCTGAATAATGATTGTTTACTAATGTCTTTTTAGAGCTGCAGAATTGAATTCTGTTTGCATCACTAAATTATTATCTTCCTGTTTATAAACAATCTGTATTGTATAAAGCGCTATATAAATAAAGGTGACTTGACCTTGAGGACCAGAGTTGCCCACCCCGATATAATATGCTTTCATAGCCTCTTCGTTAGATACACTCAGTGTTTACAAGATAATGGTACACATCGGTTAATTTTGGGTACATTTTTGATGTCCTTTGAATTTTTTTTTTTTTAAGATATAGGGCTTATATGCTATATACTAGGCATATGTGAAACTAATATGTAACTAATACGCAAAAAACAAGGACATAATCAGTAACCAAATTGAAACTAAACAGAGTGGGGAAACAGGAACTAAAGGAAACAGAAATTGCCTCCTCTTTTCTTGGTCTCTTTCTCTCTACACTTTCTCACCTTCTTTCTCTCTCTCATATCCCTCAGGTAAAACTTTACATATATGCTGGGTACAATTAATGGTATAAGTTTTTATCATCTCATACATCTATTTTGTAACTATTTTAAGTGTAACCATAACAATAGGTTACTGTCGTAACCCCGGTTCTCTGAAACATCGAGTGGAGAGATCCACCTATGGGAAGGGCATTCGTACCTGACCTCTGCAGAAGCATCCAATTGCACCAAGTCTGGCTAACAGACAAAAGCGCGCAGCCACTGCCAGGTAAGGCCACACCCCCTTACCTACGGGCATATAACAGCTGGGCGCGCTACTATTCCTCAGTAAGTATATTCGCTTCTCGTGCGGCAAGGGGGCAAAGCTGGTGGATCTCTCCACTCGATGTTTCAGAGAACCGGGGTTACGACAGTAACCTATATTTCTCTTTCATCATCTCGTTTCGAGATCCACCTATGGGAGAGACATGGACAGCTCCCCGATTGCCCAATACACTCACAGTGAGGTTCTGAAGGCCAGAGAAGGATGGTCACCTCAGAGAGGCGGTGCCTGACACGTCCCACACACATGCCCCTGCAAGTTTTCCGCCACGCTAACTGCTGTGGACAAGCAGGGCATGAAACATGCATGAGACACATACATGATAATGGCCCCCGCACCACCAATGCACATAGCTAAACCCAAGAAGGAATGCGAATGCTTGGTGACAGGAATGAACATGGCCAGCCGGCCCATTCACTCTTCGTTGGTTAACCAAACGGGGCTGTGGGAAAGGGCTAAGAGGACCCTACCCCTAGGACCGAGTGTGCCACCGAAGTTCTGGTGACATCCAAACGGTTGTAACGCTCAAAGGTATGAGGAGAGGACCAGCTGGCTGCGGAGCAGATGTCCTGCAGTGGCACTCCCCTGAACAAAGCCCAAGAGGCGGCTAAGCCCCTTGTGGAATGAGCTCTGATGCCCCTTGGGGGCTGCACTCCCTTTGCTTCATAAGCCATAGTATAGCGTCCACAAGCCAATGTGAGAGGCATTGCTTTGAAATGGGACTCCCCTTATGCAAGGGAGCCCTTGAAACAAAGAGCTGGTCGCTCTTGTGGAAAGCACTGGTCCTGGTCATATATGCTTGCAGAGCACGGACGGGACACAGAGCACTCAGCTCCTGATCCTCCGGGGAGGCAAAGGGTGGAGGGTGAAAAGCGGATAGCTCCAAAACCTCCGAAGTGAACGCAGGGAACCATTTCGGCATGAAGGCCGGGTTAGGCTTAAGGAAAACCTTATCTCCACTTAGGGAGAATTTGGCGCACGAGGGGTGAACCGAGATTGCATGTAGCTCACTGACCCGTTTAGCAGATGCCAAGGCCGAGAGCAAGGCTGTCTTGAGGGACAGCAGCTTAAGGGAAATACTCCTCAGAGGCTCTAAAAGATACAGAGACCTCGCTTCCAGCACCATGGGGAGGTCCCACTCTGGAACAGATCTCCTGATGACCGGCAAAGAGCGGGGTGCACCCTTCATAAAACTGCGGGTTAGAGGGTGCTGCCTGACCGTGGAGCCCTCGAACCCCACATGACAGGCTGAAAATGCAGCCAGGTAGACCTTAATAGTGGAAAAGGACCTGCCTCTTTCCATGAGGTCTTGCAGGAAACACAAAATATCAGGCACAGAGCACTGATAAGATGAGACCATGCCCATCATACCATCCTTCGAACACTTGCCACTTACAGCCATATAGGGATCGCGTGGAAACGGCCCTGGCATTCTGAGTAGTGGCGATTACACGCGGCGGGAGCCCCAGTGCATTTAGGTTCGTCCTCTCACGGGCCAGGCCCAGAGAGCCACCCTGTCCGGGTGGGGGTGGTAAATCTCCCCGTTGGCTTGGGACAGTATGTCCGTACGAACGGGAAGGCGCCATGGCTTGGCGTATAACAGAGGGATTATCTCTGCCAGCCACGGGGCTTTGGGCCACCTGGGTGCTATCAGAATGAGAGACAGGACGTGCTCTCTCACCCTGGCCAGTGTGAAAATTATCAGGCACAGGGGAGGAAAAGCATACAGCAGCACTTTGGGCCATGGGTGGGCCAGTGCGTCTGCCCCGAGGGGCGCGTCCACGTCCTTTAGCGAGAAGAACATAGGACAATGGTGATTTTCACGCGAGGCGAAAAGATCTACGGCTGCCTGTCCGAATCTCATCCATAACCTCTCCACTATCTGCGGGTGAAGACGCCAATCCCCGTAGATTGGGTTTCCCCTCGATAGCAGATCCGCGCCTCTGTTCAGAATCCCTGGGACAGGAGTCACACGTAATGACAGAAAAACCCGTCTGCTCCACACCAAAAGCCTGTAAGCTAGAGCGTGGAGTTTCGACGAGCGCATGCCGCCCTGACGGTTGATATAAGCCACTGCCGTGGTATTATCGCACCGTACTAGAACGGGATGTCCCTGCAGGCAAGGCAGAAAATGATTCAGAGCTTTCCAGTTGGTAAGAGCTCTAAATAGTTAATGTGCGCTGAACGTAGTCTGCTCAGCCACAGACCGTTCACCGTTCTGCCTTCCTGGGTGGTTCCCCAGCCTGTTAAGGACGCATCTGTTGTCACAACTTTCCGCATAGTAACCGTCCCGAGGGGGGTTCCATGTGCGTAAAAGTTCTCGCTCTCCCAATGGCGCAGGGCCGCCGAGCAGGCGCGCGTCACCGTTACCGAGCGGCAGAGATCGCGATTCGGGCTGAAATGTAGTGACAAAACCCATTTCGTGAACGCTCTCATTCTCAGGAGACCAACGGCACAACTTGGATAGATGAAGCCATGAGACCCTGCAACCTGAGGGATGTGCGATATTGTACTCTCGCCCCTTCTCTGAACTGCGACAGACAGTTCATCAGAGAGACTGAGTTCAATTACAAGCCCAGGAAAATGACATTCTGACTGGGAGTCAGATTGTTTTGCTCGCATTCACCTATAACCCGAGGGATGTGATGTGCGCGAGCACCCGGCCGGTGTCCAGCGACACCTTCTCCTTCGATTTGGCTGTGATGAGCCAATCGTCTATGTAAGTCAGAATTCTCAGCCCTGATAGTCTCAGGGGCGCCACGCCCACCTCCGCACACAGACAGAACGTTCGGGGGACCCGAACAGAAGAACTATGAATTCGTAACAAATGCCTTGGTAGGCGAAACGAAGATATTTCCTGTGTGGAGGGTAGATGCTTATGTGAAAGAAAGCATCTTTCAGATCGACTGATGTGAACCAGTCGTTCTGCTTTATGGCACAGGCGAGAGAGCCTTGTGTCACATTCTGAAATTGTAATTCCTCAAATGTTTGTTCAACACTCGAAGGTCCAATATAGGGCGGGGGGCGCCACGCCTTTTGGAACATGAAAATACCAGGAATAAAAACCATGGTTTATCAGATTGGGTGGCACCATCTGAATCGCTCCCTTGGTAGGAGGGAGGAATTTTCCTCTTCCAGAATGTGTGAGGCGTTTTCTTCTGTGTGAGAAGAGAGAACGCCGTAGAAATGCGGAGGTTTTATTGCAAACTGCAGCTTGTAACCCTGGGTTACGGTACGCAAAAACCCACTCGGGCGCTGAAACGGCTTGCCAAGCCGCTTTGTGACTAGCGAGCGCCCCCGCTCGGGCCGGAGCAGGGCTGTATGGGCCCAGCTGGTTCATTTGTGATGCAAGGTGCCATCTAGTGGGCACACTAGAGGCGACATGCAGGGGTTCGGAGGGATTTTCTCTCTCTGCAGTGAGAAGTTTTCTCTGCGGAGAGAGGTCTTCTCTCCAAAACGAATTCATTTGATTCGTAACCTTGTGTGTTTTGTGTTGGGCAAACACTGGGGCCGAAGCCTTTATTGACCGAGTGAGGGGAACATAGTGTGGTGTCCATTGTGCTCAACTTTCCCTCACAAGGTGCCCCCTGAAAGTGGGGGAAAAACACATATCTCCTGAACACATGAACTGGGGAGTCTTAAGCGCAGGCAGAAAAATAATATCCGCAGAGAGAGATATTCTCTCTGTAACGGATTTATTTAATTCGTTTGTTTAAAAGTGTTATTTAGTTATGTGTGTGTTTTGTGTTGGGGAACACAGGGGCCTTCCACACACAACGTCCACTAAAAACACATGGGCTGGGCAGCCGCAACTGAGCTGTGAGCACAGCTGGTTGATTTTTTAGGCAATGGCGCCCTCTTGTGGACGGACTCAGGGCGACATGCATGGGATCAGAGAGATTTGCTCTCTATGTTGGCAGATATATAAATCTGCACGAATTCATTTGATTCGTTTATTAAATGTGTTGTTTAGTAATGTGTATGCTTTGTGTTGGGAAACACTGGGGCCGAAGCCTTTAATAACTGGGTGAGGGGAACCAAGTGCGTGCGGTGTGGTAACACTGCTATGTACTTTTCCTCATGACACACAACGTCCACTAAACACACAGGCTGGGCAGCCACGAGACGGGATTAACCGACCGTTGGTGGGAGACCCTGTGTAACGTTACTCCCAATGGTCGAACAACAGGAAGGCCTCAACACGTAATCGTAACACATCAAGGCCCGCGAGACCGTGTTAACAGTCTAGCGGGACGCTCCAGCCGCCTCAGACTGGGCGGTGGTCCCAGCGCTTACCCGTCGTAAATATTCCTATCCTGGTCGGTGGAGCTCTGTGGAGCTGGCCACACAATGTTGAGGCGAACGGCCGCTCGCTCACAAACTTCCACGAGGATGGACTGAGGCAAAGCCGCGTGAGCGCTAGCCTAGTTTTTTTTTTTTTTGGAACGCTAAAAGGACCGCGTCATCCCCGTCGCCGGAACCGACCGGTTCGTCAACGAGAGTGGGGTTTTCCCGCGAAGATGTCCTCTTCAGGGAATGCGGATTGGGCTGATGTCAGCTCAAATATTTTAGAGAGGTGGCGCTCCGTGAGTCCCCCAGTAGCGCGTCATCATCACCGTGTCTCCCCTCCGAGTCAGAAAGGCCGAGCACGGCGCGGTGGGTCGTGCAACTAAAGGCCGGCTAAGTAAAAGCTACATGGGCAGCAATTACAATGACCGCAATTCTCCGGGTTCTCCAAAGCTTCTTGAGCGTGTTAAGCCCAAGCAGACCGCGCAGGACGAGAGGGTCCTTAGCGGCGATGAGAGCACCACACGCGGCCGGGCAGGCTCGTCGTGATAAGCTGTTCCCCCGGGGGAAGCGGCTGTCTATACGGTCACATAGCCATGGATGGGCCAGCGGTGAAGAGCTCGGAAAAATCTGTGGCGGGCAGCCATGTAAGGAGGAGCAGGTGAAGGACAGCGAGAGCTCGGGCGGCTCCGGATGCAAAAAACACAGCGGATAGGCTGAAGAAACAACTGTCACTCACGTCTGGCGGAGGCTGATCTGGCGATATGTCCTCCTGAAGACTCGAAAGTGAGCAGCGTAACGTTAATCCAACCGAACTGTGTCAATGCAGAGATCGCGAGAAGCGAATGTCAACTGAGGAATAGTAGCGCGCCCAGCTGTTATATGCCCGTAGGTAAGGGGGTGTGGCCTTACCTGGCAGTGGCTGTGCGCTTCTGTCTGTTAGCCAGACTTGGTGCAATTGGATGCTTCTGCAGAGGTCAGGTACGGATGCCCTTCCCATAGGTGGATCTCGAAACGAGATGATGAAAGAGAACCATATTGTCATTAAACCCTGTCAATTACAAATAATGTGCTAACTAATTTTGATTTAGTATTGCAATTACAATATAGCAATGCTCTCCCACATATTTAGCTATTGTAACTGTACTTATTTCCATCGTTGGTATAAGTAGCAGTGGGTGGTAATAGACAAGAAATGTACAGTTTTCTACCATCTTGCTGATAACATTTCTTTAGTCATTCGGCAGTCCTGCAGTCTGAACCACTGTAGGAAAACCACCCTTTGCGATGCTATTTTGAGGCAACTGAAATAGACTGCACCATTGACCAACTTCGCAGTATTGTTTTTTGTTATTTAATAGCAACTAGGGCTGTCACTTTACGTTCAAAAATCGGACCAACCAACACAAGTTTCGAAAACGAAAATAGCAACATGACATCATGACTTTGCGTAAACATACACGCCACTTTCAAATCAAGTGGCGTGTTATCTATACGCATTTTCAGCTATCCGCGTGTATGTCCACGCCGCGTGTATGTGTACGCTGCGTGTATGTCCACGCCGCGTGTATGTGTACGCCGCGTGTATGTCCACGCCGCGTGTATGTGTACGCCGTTAAATTTCCGAGCGAAACTAAGCTAAATGAATATCTACATCTGGGGAGCGATATTTTTTTTCCTAGGATGGTAGGGGAAGAGTCATAAATGCTAATAACCCAAGTGACGGGTAGGTTTAGGGACGTCGTTGGGGTAGGTCATATATTTATATATAGTAATGTAACGTTAAGTCAATGGCGTTGATAAACACGCTGAAAAGCGATTATGCGTGTTGATAGCACGCCAAAAATGGAAATACGAATTGGCGTGTCATACATACGCTATTTCATGAGATCAGTCTGAAAATAGGGAATCGATTTTAACGTCCTTTTTTCTTTTATTTCTTTTACCAAAAATGTGTTTTAGGTGGACAGATCAATACAGTACACAGAACATGTAGGATGTTAGAAAACAACAATGTCTTTTTTGTTAAAGGGCACCTATTATGGAATTTTGAAAATTACCTTTCATGTAGTGTGTAACATAGATCTAAGTGAACGAAAACATCCTGCAACGCTTTAAACATGAAAGTTCACCGTATACAAAGTTATTGTCTCTCAAAAGTAAGAGTCAACTCTGAGTCGCTGATATGAATCGATAGACGAACGATGCTTTTTCTCTGTCTAGATGACGTCAACTTGACAAGTTATTTGAATAAGATACGCCCACTTATTGCGCTCGTAGACGCCAGGGAAATCTTGAAAACATCATGGCGACGAGACGCTGTGTTCTGAATTGCGACGCAAAAGCAAACTTTTTTGCCCAGGGAGGAGCATTTGAAGACTAAGTGGCTACAGTTCATATATACAACTATACCACATAAGTATAGCCCGGACCTTGTGCTTTGTTCGCGTCATTTTGAAGATGATTGCTTCACAAACATAAATGCTATCAAATATGGATTCGCGAGCTGGCTGATATTGAAGGAAGGTTCAGTACCAAGCTTATTTGGATCAGCTTCCTCCTACGAATCACAACCTGTAAGTATTATTAATATTAATAATTGTTGCTTTTATGTTTTATGTAGCATGCTCAATAATTATTTTGTGTGTTGTGTACGCACAGCGCAGCTTCTATAGTCTTCAAAGTCAATTGTATTGAAATATGTGAAGTGTTTGTCGTTTTTATTGGAGTTGTCATAAAGAATAGAGCAATACCTCGTAGTACTGAATTATCAATATGTTTATGCGTTGGGCTAACGCAAACAAAGACTGAATGTGCTTTTACCACTGAACTTTGAGCTATGGTCGCTAACATAACTCAACTTAAAATCCTTCTCTTATTTTGAATTTTTTACTACAAAGCGGTGCACTATAATCATTATTATAACACAATGTAATTGATAAAAGCATTGTACACTGTACTCCGTGTTAACCAAATGACTGGTTGTTGACTCCGTGTTAACCAACTGACTGGGTCATCTGACCAATCACCGCAGATTAGCGTCACGCAAAGGCGGGGTTTGGAAATATGAATCTCTGAACGATTCATATGGGAGTCACTGAGCAAATCAGGTAAAAATAAATGCATATTATAAAACAAAAGTGTTTTTTGTCATTGCATGCTTGTAAAACTGTTGTTGGGGACTCCCAAAACAATATTAGGAACATTTTAAATGCCATTATTGGTTGCCCTTTAACAAAATGCTTTTTACTAAAATTGCTATAACAATGCTAGTGAACAAGCGCGCCGTTATTTGTTGCTTAGTGACGTGTGTGTTCAAGCAAGCCAGAAATGCGCAGATTCTGCACAATACGCTGTATTTAATATGTCAAAAGGACTCACGAGTTGCGTATTTGCACTAAATCCGCGCAACTTTGGCTACACGAATTTCCCCAGCAAAGTGATTAAACCTAGAAACACGCCAAATTGGCGTTTTACAATTGATTTTACAATCGATTCAATGAACACTTATGTCTCAAAAATCAAACAGGATTTTTTCACAAAAGTGACAGCCCTAATAGCAACATGTCCCTCAGGAAAGAATTGACATATTGCTGACAGCTAATTGCTTGTTAGTTAGCTAGAAGAAGAAAAAACAGTAAATAGATGAATGAGCTGAAATATTTGACTTTATCATTTACGTAAAAAATCAAATAACAATTTTAATGAGAAACTGTAGCTGAGTTGATGTGGAATGACCTTATGAAGATATTAATAAAGATAAAATTACACTGAATTTGTAATACCTTAGAGTGAGGCACAAACGGCTCAATGAGGAAGTTCTTCAAAATCCCTTTCGCCTTCCCAATCTGAGGAACAGGAAAAAACAAAACACTTTCGATCAAATGTCAAATTATTTATGTACTCTTTAAACTTCATGATTATTGATTTTATGCAGGTTTAAAGAAGCTACATTTAATACGACCTAAATAGAAATGCAACAAGCACTTAGAATCATTGTGGTAAGCAGGGCGGGGCAGAGAGCCGTGAGAGAATGGTGCGAGGCCGGTGGCGTGATTGATGAGGAGCGCCATCTGCACGATGCACCGTTCTCGTATCTCTCACGGAGGGGCTTCGGAAGCAAAGACTGCTCTCTACTCACTGCTCTTGACTGAAAAACGTTTGTAGCTTTAATAAAGATGAATCTATATTTAATTAATCATTTATGCAGTGAAGACTGTGAAATGTTTGATAACTTTATTCAATTTCTGTTCCTACCAGATAGACCTACCTGAAAATCTTAAAGCACTGTTTACAAGGTTGCATGGGTCAAAAACAACGTAAAAAAAAAAAGCATTTTAACAGGGCAGGTAAAAATCTCTGTCCTGTCTAGAAAAAAACCTTAGTGTTGAACCCTGATATATTAAAGACACAGCTAAATGTGACATTTATTACAATGGGTTTATGTGAAGATTTTTTTAAAGGTGCCGTTGTTGTTAAAAAACCGAAAACTTGTTGTGTAAACCGAAAACTTGCTGCATCTAATTCCGTTTTTATGTTTGGTATTGTAGTACTGTTACTAACTGTAATGACACATGATGTATTGCAGTAACATTGTCTCCGGTCTTCTGGGCTGTGCGTGTTAATGCTTTTAGGAGGCGTCGATTTGGACGGCGATTTGCAGGGCTTTAGTGCTATCAGGCTAAAGTTAGCATTTTCCCAGATGTCCTACTGCACCTTTAAGTTCACTTAACTTAAATGTTGTTATATTATTTCAAAGCCAATTGTCTATGTAGATTCATGACGTCTAAAACATCAAGGTAATAAAATGTTCAACCAAAGTCTTTATTATTGTGTAGTCCAGTGACTTTTAATAAAGAATTTGTTTGAACATTTAAAGCCTAATAAATGTTAAAATCAATAGCTTTCAATCATACTGTGATGTTGAATGGCTATAATTAATGGCTAAAGTTGAGAAAAAAAATCCATGTAATAGAGACCTCTGTATTGGTATCAGTGATACTGGCCTTCATTCATAGTGCTTAGTAAAAAGACGCCATTCAACAAATATTTAAAATACACTGTATTTATGTTGTTTCTATATTATTCTAGAGATTAAATGTGAAAGTATTACAACATAAAAATATAGCAAACACTTTAATGTTAGGTGCGATTGTTCATGTTTAATTACAGAAAAATTTGTGATTAATTATTTTCTTTTTTTTATCGATTGAGAGCACTAAATATAATATAATATAATGTGGAAAAAATGAAACAGTTACACTAAGATTGTTTGGGACAACCATAATTTATTTTTGCATGGTCAATTATTGACAGACCGCATAAAACCACCAAAATCAAATGTTTACTTATTGCTCATGAATTCCCCTTTGTGAGATAAATGATTGACCAGGTTTTATAATATAATATAAAAAGAACAAACTGAAACATTTAAACTGAGATGTATAAGCTAAAACATTTTTTAAAGTGAACATTCTTTTATAATTATCAAAACATCCTTGAACCCAAACACCCCATCCCCCACCCGCCCCACACACAAAATCTATTTAAACTGAGGTATGTAACAGAGGTATTTTGAATTTGCACAGTGCACTCTACACCTGTGGTGGGTGTGTAATTGTAAATGTCTCAGAGTTTTGTTACTGTTCTGTGTCCATCATCCATTATTTCCATCATTTAATCAAGTCGCTCTCCTTTAAAACATGATGCCGTTTTATTTCATCTCTTTGCGTTTGCGTTGCCTCTTGTATTGAGCTACTTGGTCTGCCACCATTAAAATATCCCTACAGCGACTGATATGCGCACATCATTTGCTTTCTACGAAACCTGTAAACTAGGGGTGAAACGGTTCAAATTGCTTACGGTTCGGTTTGTATCACAGTTTTAGGTTCACAGTTTCGGTACGGTTCGGTATGTGTTATGTTCAGCGGAAAAACGACTACTTTAAAAAACAAAACAAAGAAAATACAAACAAATAATCTAACTGCAAGCAACAGCACAAATAAATACAATAGCAAAGATACTAATAAAATAAACAGTGCTTTTCAGGTTTTTCAGGTAGGTCTTACGTTAGTTTTCAGGTACAGAAATTGAATAAAGTAATCAAATGTAAAATAACATTGCACATTTGACTGTATAAATTAAAGATTAATCCTTATAAAAAGTTACAAAAGCTATTCAATCAAGAGCAGTGAGTGATTTCCTTGTCTTTTGTTGTTATATTAACATTAAAAACACAGACAACCGGAAATATTAGGCTGCTGTCCCTTTAAGACATAATGCATGGATACAAAATACTGATACTGTTACATTATGCGTTGTCTTTCTCGACTGTATAAATTCACTTAAGGCGTAACAGACTGTCTACTAGGATACTCATCAAGACGGACATGTTGAAATTTTTTTGTGTGAATTTGTCCATTCAAGCGCAAGACTTGCGAACTCAACATTTGCACGCTGTCTGAGACGCGTGCGCTCTTCGTATGTGCACACGCACACACGCACACACAAATCTTCTCATAGCGTGCACGAGTTCTCTTACGTGCCTTAGTCTTGAATGTTTAAATTGGCAAGGTTTAAAGAAGTTTAGTTTAAACACAGATAGCAATATGTGCTGTTTAGGTCTCACCTGCGCTCGCGCGCTATCAACACCCGGGTGATGACTGTGTAAATGACTGGTCATGTTCGAACAAACGGCACTCAGATTGAACAAAGTTTACAAAGAATAACTGTTTTGTCCACGTTTTTTGATTATAGCTGTTGTATGGTATTATTGGGGAGCCAGCATGTGCATCAATCGACAGAAACATACATTAGAGGAACTGACTGTTTTACACGTTGTTATTTTCAACAAACCATAGTATAGATGCGTCATCAGATTTGAGATCAATCCAGCAAGTGAGTCCTGAACCGTGGGTGGAGAACGTTATGGTTTGATTTTTTACAGAGAACCGTTACACCCCTATTGTAAACGTACTCGTTTACTGACGTAACCTCGGATCCCTGAGATAATGGGAACGAGTATTGCGTTGCTAGACGCATTGGGAAAACTACTTTTTCTTCGATTACTGAAGCCTTATTGAATCACGCAGTGTAACTGCACAAGCCAATGGTCAGAGTTGCATGAATCAATAGCTGCACAAACCTATGCTGCTAAAGGCCTCTGAAATGGGCGGGGCTACCCCTAGCTTCTGTCCTACCGAACAGGTACCGTACGGGGTGGGGGTGGGGGGTGTATTTACGACAGTGCAAGTATTGCACAGCGACTCTAGGGGTCGCTGTTTGACAAAAACACAATTTCTGCATAATGTGCCTTTAATCTGAACTACTGCAATAATTTAAGAAATATTTTTTAAAAATTTGGAAAATATCTTTGTTGTATTATTTTCAATGGCAAAAATGGACCATAAATATTGCATAAATATTAATAAGTAACATCAAATTCTCTCAAAATACAAAAGAAAATACAAGAAAAAATATTATTGAACAAAAATAAATTGCACTGGTTTTACTGGGATGGAGAAAGTTTCATTTTTAGGTGTCTGGTCATACACAAACTAAGATAACGGAAGAAGATAAGTGTGACTCTGAAACGAAGAGCACCTGAGGGTTAAGCTGTTCATTTATCCATTGCATGGGTGGACCTTATTATCAATCATCCAAACATTTGCCCCCCCCCCGCCACTGAACTTGAGTGAAAACCAGTTACTCCAGTTAGATCCAAATACAAACATTTTAAAAGGCCTACTGTGATTTCTGTCATCATATGTGATTTCAGCCATTCCTGGACACCCTCAAGGTTCAGGTCAACTGCCACCAATCCCAGCTTCCCCCTGCGTTTGATCAGCTGATCTGGTTTCACAACCAGCCTCTGCACGGAGGGACAGACAAATATACAGTATTACACTGAAAATGATACAATATTACGGAACCGAAAACCAAGACATATACTCACTTCTGTTAGCAGCCATGGGTGGTCCTGTGCAAGGCGGTCCCAGACGGTGTCTACAGTGAAGGTGGCACAGCAGAAACGATTTTGCACAGCTGCCGTGGTGCAGATGTATTTATACAGGAACTCTTTTCCCGTCTGCTCAGAAATGGCCTTAGCAGACATCTCAGCCAAGAACACTGACTACAGAAAGATAAAAAAAAAAATCAGGGCTTTTACAAACTCAAGCTTAAACTGCAAATTTACTCCATTTAATTAGGATTGCACAGCCAAAAATGGCACATTTGATGTGGTTTTGTTAACTAAACATTTTCGTGAAGACCATAATACGGTTGAGTATGCAATTTGTCTAATGCATCTTAAGCACTCAGCCAAACTCATTTATCTCGGTATCAGAATACTTGACTCGGAGTCAACTAGCTTGGAGAGGAAATAAAAAAATAAAAAAGAGTGCATCTTTATTATTTATTATCTAAATCATAAACAAATTACAAGTATAGATAAATACAACAGAACAAAGATACAAAGTAAATAAGCGTGCTTTGTTTTTCCTCTGCACAGGGTGGCACTGCCATGATTGCCATGGTAAACATTAAAATGTGAGAACGTTAACACCATAGCTATATGCAACTCTGTGTAATTTACAGACTTAATGGGTTTTTGTTTATTTTTACACCGCAACAGGACATCCAAGGTTTCTTTCAGAAGAAATCATGTCAGAGACAGATTTCATGCAGAGAACGTTCGCCGACACACACACACACACACACACACAGTTTGTATTGAGAATAAAGCATGTTAAATGACTAATTAATGCCTAGTTCATGTTTTTTTATTTATTAGAACAAAACTGTGTGGTCCGACTCCAATCCATGTAAAATACAAAATGATTTTCAGGATTTTCCTGTTATGAAATAAAAAGTCTCTCCCCTCAGAAAAACAAACTTTCCTGTCCTGTCATACACTACACTGTGTTCACGGTGTGCATTCTTCAATTGGCTAATACTAACTTGATTGTATTAACAAAAACTAGTTTGGGACTGCTATGTAATAGCTATTCTACAGTTTTTTTTCATCAATCTTAGTAATATTCTTTATGTGTACGTTAAGTGGGATGGTACTTGTGTGTGTCCAGTGTCAACCATTTTTGAGAAACTAAATTTGCTCGGTTCAAATTTCTAAAAATCGGGGTCGTGACCTAATGACCATGGGAAAATGTGGGTCCCATAGCAAAAACCAGTTGAGAACCACTGCTATAAAAAAAGAGACCAAAAAATGCCAAAAATAAAATCTAAACAAAGTAAATAAATAAATACAGCTACTGAGCCAGTGGTCACATTCAGGCTTGAAAATTTGCTCTGTAAAATGGAATGGCTAAACTGAAAAAGTGATATAATCTCTTTGAAACTGAAGAGACATTGTGGCTAAAAGACATGATGTCAAGTCCCCATGAAATGCCACAATACAATATGTACAATAATACAATATATACAGCCCATAATACTAGGGCTGCAAAATTTTGGGGAAAAACTATTTAAATGTGTTTTTTCTGATAAAAGTTCAGACTGCGATTTAAAATGTAATAAAAAAATAAAAATAAAACATTCCAGGTTTGCTGTACTTGTTTGAAGGGCTGCACAAATAGTGAGCCTACGTTTTGACGTACAACCCAGAAGCGCTGCACTGTTTACACTACGTCAACAGCGTAGGAGAATGACATGGAAGGGAAGAGATGGTTGAATTAAGTTGTTTTTTTTGTTGTTGTTTTTTTCGCACAAAAAGTATTCCCGTCGCTTGATAAACTTAAGGTTGAGCCACTGTAGTCACTTGGACTATTGTTATGATGGAGTGATCCAGCTCTCAGACTGCATAAAAAATATCTTAATTTGTGTTCCAAAGATGAACAAAAGTCTTACGGGGTTGGAACAACGTGAGAGTGAGTAATTACTGACACATTTTTTATCTTTGGGTTAACTAACCCTTTAATTATTTGAAATATTAGAGGTTAACCGATATGGATTTTTTTGGGATAGCCGATGCCAATATCTAGCATGGTGGCCGTCTGGCCGATGGCAGATACAGTACAAAGCTGATATAGTCCTATATGATATTGCAATATTTAATATTAAAGATAGTAAATAACACATGAATAATTTCAGCAATGAAATGTATCTTTATTTTATATCATATTTAATAAAATAATCCTTCACATGGACAGAGCATCACACACAGAGTATAAGCTCTCAGTTTATCATTAAATATGTATTAGATATTCAAAGACTTGTTAAAAATGTGTGTTTGCTAAATGCCGATAATATGGAAAAGTATTAGGCTACAGCATTTTGCTTTCAATTATTAGACAGAACTGTTACACAAAGAAAGTAAACTAATGAATATGAAGAAAAGGAGATGCTGTGCATCTGCACTCAGGCACTGGGTTCTCAACACTGTAAAAATAAATGTCCCGCTTCTGCTACTAAAGGGCCAAACAGAAAAGCTCATCTGTCAATGCCAATAATTAAAAATACAAAATGTTGTCAGATACTGTAATATCGGCCTTGGAGATATCGGTCGACCACTATTTAAAACTGTATAAATGATAAGTAATCAAACAGTTACAGAGGGTGTTCACACACAGGTATTTTTTATCTTTGGTGCAAGGCTCTACATCTATGTTATTATTTTAGAAGCACTTGTGCTCCTGATTAAAAAAATTGGGAGCACAGTGAACAATTTAGGACCATATTCTGATTAATGACAGACATTAACTTTTCCATTACGGGGCGATACTTGCCATCTTAAACTGATATCCAAGGGCATATTTTACCTATCTTTATACAGGGCTCAACATAAAAAAAAATCCCCACTGGCCCCGGGGGCCAGTAGATAAGAGTTTTGCTGGACCTTCTATATTTTTACTGGCCCTGAAAGAAATATAATGAAAAACACTTTTCCATTAAACTGTATTTTTTGTATACATTAGGATTAATCATTACAGCAAAGGGAGTACAGGAATTAAGAGAGAGCCCCTGGAGACATGCAAAAATAACCAAATTGTCATTGCAACTATGAATGGTTATTGCAGTATATATTATTTTTCCTGCAATGGAAATAGGCTCGCCAACACAGAGAGAATGTGGTTTTCACAGGGATCCATTTTACTAAGAGATTCCACTTTTCCTCCTTTCAAGTCTTGCGCAGTCGGATAATACTCAGTGATGTAGTGGTGCCTGGAGAAGTGGGTATACTCTTAATTTATGCCCCCAATATTTTTTTTTAAGCGTCCCAGCAAAGGATGAACAGTGTTATAAACAGTGACATCTAAGACGAGTCTTGCATTGAATTACTAGTATTCTTGCATATCAGGGCAGTACACAGGGTTTTATAAATACAGAGTTCCCATAAATGAGAAAATTTTGATTTTCCTGATCTCGACATGAGCATTTTAAGGTGTTTTGAAGGCCAATAAAATGGACAACAGTAGCTTTAAAAGCATGTCGGTTGGCAGTAGCATGATTTGATCAGATTCTTAAACATGAGAATCAGTTTAAATGTCGCAATGAATGATCCACTCTACAAAATGGAAATGCAGAATGTTTATGCTTATTGTTGACAATGCACAATCACATATTCAAAACAGGAATAGTCTTGAATAAGAAATGATTCAAGGATTATATTGCATAGATGTTACATTTCAAACATAGATGTGTCCAGAGGCAATTAGTATGAGCATCAAAGATCAGTTCCAGCTACATTTTCTTTCCTAAATTAATCAATATTTTGGACTAATCTGTTAATTTAATCAATGGTTCAATTGCTCACTCATAAAGATAGTGACTTGTCGCCACCTTCTGGCTTAATGATGCAATTGCGCAAACACAGACAAGCGGAGTGATACAAACAACACATTTGAGGTAACGTTATACAAATATAATTTATAGCCTACTATAATAATGGCAATATATTTAATATGGTGCTTGTGTTGTTAAATTGATCTTATAATTTCCACTGCCTTTGATCAAACTGATTATTTTTGTCGGTCATTTAAAACTTCTATCGACAAAAACAGCTGTTCATATCTTATCCCGCACTGTATGATCTGAATTGAAGCGTCTCGTTGGGATTCGCATTCGGCTCGCGCATCTGTGAACAAAAATCCTGCTTGCTTTGATTGGTCTAAAACATTTTGACATTGACGAGCGGGTGTTTGAGTGCTGAAGCAGCTCATATGAGGAGGTCAGTTATCGTCGCGATGGGCGAATCATTGCAGCACGCCAACACCAAATTAGAATTAATATTAGGGAATTATTTCACAACTTTCATTAGGCTACCCTCAAAAAAACGACCCTGGCTGAGTGTTTTTTATTCACATGAGATTAGATTAGCTACTAAATGATGCGCATCAGAGGGGATTTATATGGAGCGAATTATGTGCCAAAACCTCACACACACACAAAACGTGTTTTACTCACACCCAATGATTCACAAACAAACTCAGTGTGGTTTGTAAATACAAAACATCACTCACAAACTAATGCATATTGTTCTGCAAATAAAAAACGTACATATCAAACAAATACAGTATGTTTTACATATACATAGAAACGTATTTCTTCAATGACAAAAATATCCTCCAAGTACAAACTAAAATCTTTCAAGTACAAAACAAAATTCTCCAAGTACGAGACAAAAACCTTCAAGTACAAAGCAAAATTCTACAAGTACGAAACAAAAACCTTCAAGTACAAAGCAAAATTCTACAAGTACGAAACAAAAACCTTCAAGTACAAAGCAAAATTCTACGAGCACGAAACAAAAACCTTCAAGTACAAAGCAAAATTCTACGAGCACGAAACAAAAACCTTCAAGTACAAAGCAAAATTCTACAAGTACGAAAAAACTGTCACGTGACTTTTGGCACAATTTTTCCGCGTCCAGGCAGATTTTTTTCACAAATATATCCAGGCGGATTTTCTCACAAATGCAGTTGAGCAACTTCCTCTTCTAGAACAGTAGATGGCGCTAAGATAGCGGATCAATTTCGCGCTAGTCTCTCGGGAGAAACACTGATGTGAAACGCGTGCTTGCCTTTGCCCATGGGAAAATGAGCGGTGAACAGGTGTGTTTCTGTCTTACTTTATCTATAATTAACCTTATTGAGGTTTTGGTAAATGTTTATTATATAGATAGAAATCCACATTAGCACTTAGTAGCACTCCACTCTAGGATAAGGGAATCTATAAGCTGAAAGCTCTGCCATGTTGCTTTTTAGGCTACATTTTTGTAAAAACGTTTCATTTACTGAATGAGTCTATTTCTTTCGTTCTCCATAAATTAATGAGAACATTTCATTTAATTGAAAGGAGGGTCCCACTTATTCATTAATTTAGTTGGAATTCAGTCAGCGTAACTGTTAATGTAATAAAATAATGAATGAACAAAACAAACAATATAGGCTACAATTGTTTCTTAACTTCCCTGTGACGTATTGGCCAAATTATTATTTTGGACAGACAAAAGAAACCCTCCTTAATTTATGGAGAACGAAAGAAATAGATTCGTTCAGTGTACATAATCACTAATTTAGTCATTTCACACGCGTCTTATGTAGATTTTTATTTTATTTTATTTTTTAAAGCAATAGAGCTTTTAGCTTAGATTCCCCATATCCTAGAGAGAGTGAAGTGCTACTAGCGGTAATATGGATTTTTGTCTAGATGTAATAAACATTTTGCAAAAGAAAACCTCAATAAGGTTAATTAGATAGGCTAAAGTAAGACAGAAACACTACACCTGTTCACCGCTCATTTTCCTCAGCTGTGTTGGGAAAACGTATTTCGTTACAGAATACATGCCCAAAAATGTAATTTGTAACGTTTTCTGTTGCATTACTCAATCTGAGGGATTACGTCCGCATTGAATTGCCTTTTATAAGTGTAAGAATGCGGCCATCTAATCCTGTTTACTAAACTGGCCTATTCTGGTGGGTGCGGTGCGGTGGTGACGCGTGTAACATGTAGGGTGGCACTGCCAATAAAGCACCTTAAAGCTGTCACAAGGAACCGGCAAAAGATTATGAATATGTAAAATATAGCAAGGAGATATTTTAATTGTTTATTAATAAACAAGTGTATTTGTCAGTGTGACAATGCTGACTCGCGATCTTCGACGTGAACGCGCCAGGATTAGCCTACTTAAGCAGAGAGCAGTCTCTTAGTAAGCAGGATTAGATGGCCGCATTATTACACTTATAAAAGGCAATTCAATGCAGACGTAATCCCTCAGATTGAGTAATGCAACGGAAAACGTTACAAATTACATTTTTGGGCATGTATTCTGTAACGAAATACGTTTTCCCAACACTGCCTACAGC
Source organism: Semotilus atromaculatus (assembly GCA_031834385.1). NCBI lineage: Eukaryota > Metazoa > Chordata > Actinopteri > Cypriniformes > Leuciscidae > Semotilus > Semotilus atromaculatus. The sequence continues at coordinate 11,865,942 of JAULUF010000014.1, forward strand.
TGAGGAAAATGAGCGGTGAACAGGTGTTTCTTACTTTATCTAATTAACCTTATTGAGGTTTTCTTTTGCAAAATGTTTATTACATCTAGACAAAAATCCATATTACCGCTAGCACTTCACTCTCTCTAGGATAGGGGAATCTAAGCTGAAAGCTCTATTGCTTAAAAAAAATAAAAATAATAATAATCTACATAAGACGCGTGTGAAATGACTAAATTAGTGATTATGTACACTGAACGAATCTATTTCTTTCTTTCTCCATAAATTAAGGAGGGTTTCTTTTGTCTGTCCAAAATAATAATTTGGCCAATACGTCACAGGGAAGTTAAGAAACAATTGTAGCCTATATTGTTTGTTTTGTTCATTCATTATTTTATTACATTAACAGTTACGCTGACTGAATTCCAACTAAATTAATGAATAAGTGGGACCCTCCTTTCAATTAAATGAAATGTTCTCATTAATTTATGGAGAACGAAAGAAATAGACTCATTCAGTAAATGAAACGTTTTTACAAAAATGTAGCCTAAAAAGCAACATGGCAGAGCTTTCAGCTTATAGATTCCCTTATCCTAGAGTGGAGTGCTACTAAGTGCTAATGTGGATTTCTATCTATATAATAAACATTTACCAAAACCTCAATAAGGTTAATTATAGATAAAGTAAGACAGAAACACACCTGTTCACCGCTCATTTTCCCATGGGCAAAGGCAAGCACGCGTTTCACATCAGTGTTTCTCCCGAGAGACTAGCGCGAAATTGATCCGCTATCTTAGCGCCATCTACTGTTCTAGAAGAGGAAGTTGCTCAACTGCATTTGTGAGAAAATCCGCCTTGATATATTTGTGAAAAAAATCTGCCTGGACGCGGAAAAATTGTGCCAAAAGTCACATGACAGTTTTTTCGTACTTGTAGAATTTTGCTTTGTACTTGAAGGTTTTTGTTTCGTGCTTGTAGAATTTTGCTTTGTACTTGAAGGTTTTTGTTTCATACTTGTAGAATTTTGCTTTGTACTTGAAGGTTTTTGTCTCGTACTTGGAGAATTTTGTTTTGTACTTGAAAGATTTTAGTTTGTACTTGGAGGATATTTTTGTCATTGAAGAAATACGTTTCTATGTATAGGGTGATATCAGCTAAATTGGGCCACTTTTTGGTAAATCGTTTGGGACAATAATACAATACCATATATGCCTTTTCCATGTGTTTTTATGATTAATAATGACTGTTTTTGATAATTTTGTGTTGAAATTATCTAATAAAATATAATTATTTAGGCCCTACAGTTCTTAAAACATCCGCTGTGCCAACTTTTTTTGCATGAGCAGTGTCAGGTAAAATGGGCCAGCTGTTCAGGTAAAATGGGCCAGTCAAACTGCAAAGGGAAATAGTAATTTATCATCAATTTAAATTTTAAAACACAATTGCTTATACAGCCACATATCATTTAAACTGCATTAAACAAACATTTTCATATGTGCCATTAAAAAAACAAAAACATTTTGGGTGCAAACCCACATATTTAACTGTGCAATTTAAAAAGTCAATTTTGGAATAGCATACACTCACCTAAAGGATTATTAGGAACACCTGTTCAATTATCTAATCAACCAATCACATGGCAGTTGCTTCAATACATTTGTATTGATGGTGTGGTCCTGGTCAAGACAATCTCCTGAACTCCAGACTGAATGTCAGAATGGGAAAGAAAGGTGATTTAAGCAATTTTGAGCGTGGCATTGTTGTTGGTGCCAGACGGGCCGGTCTGAGTATTTCACAATCTGCTCAGTTACTGGTATTTTCACGCACAACCATTTCTAGGGTTTACAAAGAATGGTGTGAAAAGGGAAAAACATCCAGTGTGCGGCAGTTCTGTGGGCGAAAATGCCTTGTTGACGCTAGAGGTCAGAGGAGAATGAGCCGACTGATTCAAGCTGATAGAAGAGCAACTTTGACTGAAATAACCACTTGTTAAAACCGAGGTATGCAGCAAAGCATTTGTGAAGCCACAACACGCACAACCTTGAGGCGGATGGGCTACAACAGCAGAAGACCCCACTGGGTACCACTCATCTCCACTACAAATAGGAAAAAGAGGCTACAATTTGCAAGAGCTCACCAAAATTGGACAGTTGAAGACTGGAAAAATGTTGCCTGGTCTGATGAGTCTCGATTTCTGTTGAGACTTTCAGATGGTAGAGTCAGAATTTGGCGTAAACAGAATAAGAACATGGATCCATCGTGCCTTGTTACCACTGTGCAGGCTGTGGTGGTGGTGTAATGGTGTGGGGGATGTTTTCTTGGCACACTTTAGGCCCCTTAGTGCCAATTGGGCATCGTTTAAATGCCACGGGCTACCTGAGCATTGTTTCTGACCATGTCCATCCCTTTATGGCCACCATGTACCCATCCTCTGATGGCTACTTCCAAGGTGCAAGATGCTATCCTATCAATATGGGCCAACATTTCTAAAGAATGCTTTCAGCACCTTGTTGAATCAATGCCACGTAGAATTAAGGCAGTTCTGAAGGCGAAAGGGGGTCAAACACAGTATTAGTATGGTGTTCCTAATAATCCTTTAGGTGAGTGTATATCAGTGAACTGATGTCAGTGGTGTGTGTGTGTGTGTGTGTGTGTGTGTATGTCTATATACAACACATTTAGAATGAAATATTCAAATTTCAAAATTGATAACTGATGTGTGTGTGATGATGAAAACATTGTGTGTGACACACACTCAAACACACACACACACACACACACACACACTCAAACACATGTGTATGTGTGTTTGTGAGTGACACAGATGATGGCCCATTTTAGCTGAAACCATGTGGCCCATTTTACCTTAGTGGGTTAAGGTAAATTGGGCCACCAAGAAAAACATAATTTTTCCAAAAAATATGTTCATGTAACAAACTAACAACATTATTTCTGATTGATGCCATTAAGACGGATATTATGGATAGTTTTTTATGTGCATGTTTTTTTTTTTTATAGATTTATCATCCTTATAATAGTTTAGTCAGATTTGGTATGCCAGGCTACTTACCATGCAGCTTTCTGGTGTAGTCTTGATTTGAATTATTCCCTCGCCCACCATAGCAATCATAAACCAATCAAATCACCTGTTACTTGTCAAGCACAGTTATGACAACAGTTTGAAATCCTTTGCAGTCATTGGCTTTAAATTCCAGAGGGGCTGGGACCCCCAAACCTTAAATTGCCCATTTTACCTGATGGCCCATTTTACCTGATATCACCCTATGTAAAACATACTGTATTTGTTTGATATGTACGTTTTTTATTTGCAGAACAATATGCATTAGTTTGTGAGTGATGTTTTGTATTTACAAACCACACTGAGTTTGTTTGTGAATCATTGGGTGTGAGTAAAACACGTTTTGTGTGTGTGTGAGGTTTTGGCACATAATTCGCTCCATAGATTTATAATGGAATTTACCAATTTGTTGCTCGCGCGCAGACACACTTGGTCTCTCTCGCGCACTTTGACATTTTAACATGTTATAAAATAACCTGAAGTAACATTGACACTCTTCGTGCCACTGTGTATGACGTTTGCTGTTTGTTTTGCTGATGGCCATTCACTGGCCCGCACGGGCCAGTAACTGGCCAATCAACTAGCCCGACATACTCTTTTACTGGCCTCGGGCCATCGGGCCATTGCTTATGTCGAGCCCTGCTTTATAAATGCATGCATCATCTTTTAAGTGAAATTCTTACATTTAAATGTAAACTGATATTCCATAAAATATATAAAAAAATCAATTTTGATTTTATGGTAGCAACGAACAGAGCAACAACAAGAATATAAAGTATTGCCCCACAAGGTCCAGTTTTGAGGTACTGAATACCTTAACACATGAACATGGTAGGACACAGTACCAAGGTACGTGAGTGCTAAAGAATTACAAAGTGATATCTGTAATGTAGCCTTAAAAAAATAGCCTTTAAACTATACTGTATGTACTTATTGGGAAATGTTTGATAAACACAGCTGCATTATGTAGGCTAAAGCCCAAAATAAACCTGTTTAGAGTAGGCTACTTCCTGAATCTGATCTTCAATATTCTCAGCCCAGCCATAGGTTTGGTGCTTGTTTGTGGTGATCATGGGTCAGAATTAAGGCAAAACATTGACAATTTCAGCTGTATTCTGGAATAAAAGTTTTATATACTTATATATAATAAAATGTATACAATTAATATATATATAAAAGATCCCCTTCTCCTAATGGACACAGAATGGCCCGTCAGCCGTCACACATTAAAAATTAGGAAACCTAACAGCGAGACACGGGACAAACACTCCCATTATATTCAATGGCGCGGTCTACACCGTAGACACGCGTCGAATATAGAGTTTATCGCGCGTCCAGGAACAACTTATAAGCCCGGCCAAATAAAGCCAAACCTTACCGGGAAAAACACAAAGTCTGACGCTCTTGAAGTTCGCAACTGTCAAACGCGATTACGGTCCTGCTGCTGGATGGTGATGTGTTCTTCTTCTTCTGTAGTTTCCTGGGGGGTTACAGACCATCGTTAAAGATGCATACTGCCACCTACATTGGAGCGTGTCAAATCATGGCTACTTGATACTTATCTCATAAGCATATAAGACCAGTTTCATATCATATAAAAGTGTTCTTCTAAGTGATCTAACTTTTATTGATTTTAGAATATGTTATTGTAGTATTCGAATCTCTACCTTTATTATCTGTAGGCTATCCCAAGTCTTTTGCCAGTGTTTTTCTATGTAGCTTTTAATTAATTAGTTAGGCTATAGCGCATACCTTAATTTCTCCTTATAGGGGAATCGGTTTGTCGATAAGTTGCTGATGCTATTAAAGCTGTTCTAATTCTCATTTCATAACTTGATTTTGCTTATTTTCAATAGTCCAGACATTCTAACTAACTAAAAGTAGGCCTAAAGTTTACAACATGTGTTGACTCTCATTTATTGGCAACTTTGTGGCAAGTTATAGAGTCAGTAAAATTGGGGAGCATCAAAATAAAAGATAACACTTTACAATACGGGTGTAATTCATGCTTAACTAATGCAGAGATAATCATGACTCATGAAGAACTAAACCATTAATTAATGATTACTGCATCAGCAACTAATAAAGATTATATATGATTGTAATATATTAATTGTTATTAATTAAATGTGTATAATGTATTTTTTTCTTAATAACATTTTATTAACTAAAAGTGTAAATTAATGCGAATTACCACAATTGGTCAAAACGATGTACTTCAACTTCGAATTGTCTGCTTTAATTAATCATTAGCTAATGATTTGCAAATATATCATTATGTTATGACTTGTTGAGGCACATGACTATTAACTAACTGTTAAATAATATGTCATTTATGGATTTTGACAGTTGCACATGCAGTGAATGTAATGTCAAAGAATGTGTTTTTGAAGGATGGTTAAGTTGGGCTGCACACAAATATCAGCACACCAGAATCTGAACTCCTGACCGCTGTTACACTGTGTTTAAACCGGACGAGACCACTGTCTACACTGGACATGACAGACCAAGTCCACTTGTCCTTTGTTACAGAAGTACAGTAGCACAAGAGCTCAGACTACGTCAGAAATAGAGTGAGGCATCAGTTTACTGTTGGGGTTTTGTCGTGTAACGTTGCGCCGCATCAAGTGTAGTATCACTGATTATAATGGGTTCTGTTGTCTTTGTCCAGTCTTGTGACAGTGTTTTGAAATAGCAGAGCCCGGACGCATGTTCTCAGTGTTCCACGACCCCAAGCTTAACCTGACATATTCCTGTGGTGTGCATGAACAACAAGGTACTGGATGTGGCAGTTCATCGGACTGGATGTGGCGTGGATGTCAAAACCAAAATGACATATTACTTAACAGTTAGTTAATAGTCATGTGCCTCAACAATATAATAACATAATGATACATTTGCAAATAATTAGCAAATGATTAATTAAAACAGACAATTTTACATTAAAGCAGTACATGACTTCACCCCATTGTGGCAATTAACACATTAATTTACACAATAAAATATGTTATTAAGGAATTAATACATTATGACACATTTAATTAATAAAAAGTCACACATTACTTAATCTATTAATCATTTAGAATCTGTATTAGTTGCTGATGCAGTAATCATTCATTAATGGTTTAGTTCTTCATGAGTCATACATTAACAAATGATAAGTGTTAGCAGGCAATTAAACAGAAAATCTTCTAATATCTTCTAATCTGGTGATATTTTAAACCCCCATTCATAAGACCAATTATCAGTAATTTAGCTTGCTGAATTTTGTTATTAATGCTTACTAAACTCCATCATCAGTATATATATGACTGACTGAATTGCAGTCATCTAAGTAACAGTGAGACGACTCCTACTATCCCAGCAAAAAAATTGTCTACTAAGTTCGATTTTTTTATTTTTCTGTAATAGCAATTTCATTTTCACTGATAATGTGTTTTTACCTGTTTTTTATTTTATTTATTATGTATTGTTATTAGGCTATGTTGTTATATTTATTGTTTATGGATCCAACTTATTGCTAATAAACGCACCTTGAGTCCAACACAAACCTTGAGTCCATCCCCTAAAGTATTTATTTTCATATCTGCAATTTCACGCGTCTATAAAATGTATTCCTTTTTTAATAGAAAAATTCACTAAATTGTACACACAGCAAAAATGAGTATGTGTATCAATTTTTGTAAAAATCTTCCACAAGGTGACGCTCCTGCAAATTATAACGAACTTTCAGGGATTTTTTTTTTCTTTTTTTAAAATATAGACTGAAAGAGTTGTTGGAAGCTTAGTGATGGTGACTTTGAGGTCATGAGTTAAAAATTCATAAAAGTTGTGTTAATTTGTGAAGATTATCATGATGAAAAAAACATGCAAGAATCATAAACTTTTGATAGTCACGGAGCTTATTTTCTGCAATAACCCAATAATCCTATTGGGTTTTTGTCAAGGGAACCAGGGTGATGCTAACTTGTTGGCCTACAAAAATAAGTCATCACTGCAGCACTCTATTGCAGAGCCACAACACTATGTATGTCACAGCAGATTCAGGACAGCAATAATTAGGGTATTAGAGTGGGGATTATAGCCTCAATTAAAGGTGACCTATTATGCCCCTTTTCACAAGATGTAAATTAAGTCTCTGATGTCCCCAGAGTGTGTATGTAAAGTTTTAGCTCAAAATAACCAACAGATCATTTTTTTACAGCATGTTTAAATTGTCACTTTTTGGTGCTCAGAAAAACACGCTGTTTTAGTGTGTGCCCTTTAAATGCAAATGAGCTGCTGCTGCACGGCACAGGGGGCGGAGCTTCATGAGCTCGCGCTCAGTCTCAGTACAATTTCATCTCACAGAATGATGCTAATATCAGAAACTTCCAGTAACGGTGTTCATTTCGACCCGGAGTCGGACAATAATGCCTACAGAGTCAGAGAATATACTGTATGGAGATGGAACAGGTATAGTTTACTTTAATTACGGATATAACTTATTTGTCATTTATGTATCCACTATTAATAGCCTACAAGCCTACTGTTTCGGACCCCGTCCAAATGATGATCAAAAATATACTGATGAGTTTAATAAAGTTTGTTGTACATCACACAAAAGATGAAGCGTCGGTTTTACTCCAGAAAATCACCGTAAGAGCTGAGTAAACACAGTATAAGATGGTTTCGGTAGAGTTGAGGGAGCATTTTCTTTGAAAACAAAATGAATCCACCTCGTCTTCAGCGGCTGCATCAGATTTCAGGAGTAAATAGAGAGAGCTATGTGGATGAATACATCCAGCCGCAGCCACACAACACCTACAACGCTAGGGAGACATTCTCGCCAGTGCAGCAATGGCAGATGTGTGCAACTTGCTGTGAACTCGATCAGGGCAGGTCGATGTTCAAACCGCAGTGTCTGTCAACATTCGTGGGCGGGGCCTGTGGCTTTAGTGACGTCACTAAAGCCACATTCTGATAACAGATCTTTGGGAGACACTGCTTATGATTTATGGGGATTAATAAAAAATAAGTGCGTGGATTTTTATCACTATTGGGTGAAATTACTGAACTTAAATATACAAGCTTGATAAAAATCATCATTCTAGAAGAAATTTTCAAATGGCACTTAGAGGCTTTTGCATCTGAACTCTTCATATAGCCTATATATATATATATATATATATATATATATATATATATATATATATTACAGTAAAGTTTGATTTGAGTCAGAAGTATGTGGTAATTCTTTATTAATTACTAATGGGTTCCCTATATTGTCACTTTAGAATACTGTTTCAGGTTCTAAGTAATTCCTGAAGGACTATCTAATAATTATTTATGAATTACTAATAAGTTCCTCATATTTTCACTTTAGAAGACTGTTTCAGGTTATAAGTAGCCTAATTCCTAGATAATTATTTGATAATTGTTTATTAATTACTAATGGGTTCCCTATTGTCACTTTAGAATACAGGTTCTAAGTAATTCCTGAAGAACTATCTAATAGTTATTTATTAATTACTAATAAGTTCCCTATATTTTCAGTTTTCCTCAGTCGTTGCCTCAATACGTTGCCTCAATACATGAATTTACTCAATGGCATTCTATGCTGAGGAAAACAGACACACACGCTGTATATAAAATATACAAATAATCTGAGGTTAGTTTTGTATGACTGTTCAGTAGTTACTTCTAAGATATTTTTCTTGAACCTTAATTAGTAGATAATTAGTAGTAGTAGTTCTTCAGGAGGTATGACAGAATTCATTAGTTATTGATTCACTAACTGATACTTAACACAATCAAAAAATTATATTACATACTGATTAGTTAACACATCTTCCTTAGTAGTTAACAGTAGTGAAGAAGTAGTTAATGAAGAATCACCTATTAGTTCGTCAATAATTCCTTATTAATTATGCAGTAAGTAAGATACAGTATTCTAAAGTGTTACCAGGAATAGTTATGGGGTAGGGTTTAGGCATTTTGTAGGGTGGAGTTAATAGTTGTAGTGCTCTGCTCTGCCCTAACTTCTGGTCTGAGATTGCCAGCCTGTGCTGCTGTCTTGAAACTGCTGTGAAGTATGACTCTGCAGTTAGACATATCTCAGCAGGATTTCTCTTTCACTGCCCCCATTTTGAACTACTACAGCCAACATACAGCCATGCAAGAAAACATCCAATCTACCTGAGGTAAGACGTTATCAAAAAGGAAAGTCATATTTTAGAGAATAGAGAAAAAGTTAGTTCATGCAAAAAATGAACATTTTGTCATGAATTACTGCACTGTCATGTCATTCCAAACCCATAAGAGTTTTGTTCATCTTTGGAACACAAATTAAGTTTTCTGAAGAGACTCTTTATATGATGAACAGATTTAATTTAGTCTTTTTGTCACATATAAACATTGATCAGCGAACATAAACAGAACCTTGTTTCATACGCTGAAAAGGTCACGCTTAACGTAGGCGAAAGTACCGAGTCAGTGTTTACAAATGTGAGGAAGGAGGACCATATACACATATTCAAATGTCTTTGTGTCAGTTTATCGTTTAAAATGGCCATTTCGTGTGCGTATCCTGTGTGTTTTAATATTAAAAAGGCTAAAAGAAAATTTTCGTCAGCGTGACCTTTTCAACGTAATTGCGTATTTGACGTCACAAACGCGCATCACAGAACAGAGCAAGGCAAGCATTTGTGCTTATAAAACTTAAACTTTTTTTTTTTTTTAACGACCGATCGTTTCGCTAGATAAGACCCTAATTCATCGTCTGGTATCGTTTAAAGCCATTTCAAGCTGCACTGAAACTGTAATTTGGACCTTGAACCGTTTGGGGTCCCTTGAAGTCCATTATATGGAGAAAAATCCTGGAATCTTTTCATCAAAAACCTTAATTTCTTTTCGACTGAAGAAAGAAAGACATGGACATCTTGGATGACATGGGGTGAGTAAATTATTTTTTAAAGTGAACTAATCCTTTAAGACACTTCAGTTTCTAATCCCAGAGTTATTAATAGGTGCACATAAATTATTTTTTAACTTTTAAACTTAAAATTGTCTTTTCTGTTCTGTTTCTTTTTCAAAACTGCATCACAGCATTTGCTGCCTTATCGATACAGAATAATCTATATTGATATTGCTGTATTGATATTTTGAGCACAGCCCTATTTAAAGCCTTGTTCCATGTGCCCCCTTTATACTTTGAGCACCAACCCCTCCAAAGGTCTCTGCACGCACGGCCCCGCACAAAAGAACAAACCTCATAGGTTCTTGCGGAAGCTCAAACATGCTGAGTAACACTTGAGAATGCATGCTTATCAAAACTGATTTGTGCGCTGATTGTTTATATGTGAATAAAAGCCTAAATTTAATCTGTTCATCATAAGGTGATCGCGTCTCTTCAGAAAATTTAGGCTAAATCACTCAATTCATATGGATTAGTTTTACGATCTCTAGATGAACTTTTTGAAGCGTCAAAGTGGTAGTTGCAACGGTGGGACAGAAAGCTCTCAGATTTCGTTTGTGTTCCAAAGATGAACAAAAGTTTTACGGCTTTGGAATGACACGAGGGTGAGTAATTAATGAATGAATTTTCATTTTTGGGTTAACTGTAACTTTTATTATATTCTTCACCTTGAACAAAATGACTAATAAAGTGTCAAGCACCAGCACCTTGCGAATTCTCTAAGTTCTCTTTAATAAGGAAAATGTTTTATAGAATTTAATTTGTTATGCTTTCAAATTATATGCCACATGTCTTCTTGAACATTGAAAAAAAAAAAAAAAACATTTAAAAGTGTACTTATTTTGAAGAGATGTTTTAACTGAGCCTTTGTGCAGTTAATGTTTAATGGAAAGCTGTAAAATAATATTGGATAGTTCATCTTTTATTTTGATTACATCTCAATAATGGAATACAATCTTATTGTAAGCCTACATGTAAAATGTTCATATCATGTTATTGCATGGTGTGTTTTATCATATTTAATAATACATAATAAATGATAAGTAGCCTCTTGTCTTTCTAGACAAACCAAGGATATAGATACACTTATGTTTGACACTGAATATTGCTTGACTTTAAATTTTGTCCAAAGATCTGTCCAGGGCTACATTTCCAAAAAGCATCAAAGCATCATTGCCACCAATGGTCTCTACGATAAACTTAGCTCACGGTGCTTTTTTTGAAACGCAGCCCAGGTCGTTGGTGTAGCCAGAAATATGTATATATGTATATGTAGATCCCACATTCGACCGCTTCAGACAAATTGACGTGACTGCCCTGTTGGAAAGGTTAACATGATGCTGTTCATAACTCATTAACAACTCAATACATTTTCATTGAAAATGTCACAGAATTGTGCAGCCTGTTCGAGCTATAAATTCCCAAGGAAGCGGGATAACCTTACAGAGGTGAGAATGTACTGGTTTGTGTTTTTTTATGTATAACTCAATATGCAATATCCATAAACAGAATTATAACCTAAATGCTGTGAAAATCATCTGCTAATGTCTATTGCAGATGTAGATATTCATACTTGTGAATAACTAGGTTCCAGATGCACAGTCAACTTGCTCTCGAGTGGTCATGGACCGGATTTGACTGTTTTAATATGGCAGACAGCTTATAGCATTCCACAGAAAAAGACACTATATATTTTAAATCAAATTGTGCATAAATATGTTAGGCAAAACAATCATTTTAGTATTTAATTAAGACAAAAAAACAAATGTATACACACTGAATGAGACACTACAGTACAAATAATTTAAGTGTTCCTCAAACTGTCCCTTATTTTCCTTTAAAGAACCAAGAACATACCTTATTTTGGCAAACCTATAAGTTTATGTAAGTTATGTGTCTATTTTGCACAATTGATGTTTTAGAGTTTAGCCTCTTCCTTGTTGTTTGTGAAATAGATTGTACCCAAAAAATGCTCTGTATTTTTGTTAGAAGAAACAGAGGATCCAAGTGCAAAGGCCAGTTTTTGCAATAGTCTTTAATTAAGAAACAACACAGGCAGTCTGTCGAGCAATGACACAGAACTGGAATAACTCAAAAGATAGTGTACTTCACAAGAGGTCAGTAAAACATGAAAGACTCCTGTCTTGGAAATAATTTGCAGAGTTGGACATTTACAAAGCAGCAACACAGTCCTTGTAAGTGGCCACAAAGTCACAGGGAGATGACTGTAGAAGACCACCAGCAGCAGCAGGAAGACAGGGCAGAGAGAGCACACAAGACGAGCACAACTCCTCTAGACTAGACAAGATAATACAAGGTAAATCTTCATGAGAAAACAATTCACACAGGCATTATACACGAAATAATCCGACAAAGAACAAGGGGAACAAACACTAGAAGTAGAGAGAAAGTAATGAGAATAAAGTGAGAACAGGTGTAACAGAAGCAGTGCGAACACTGATTGCAATGAGGAACAGGGGCCTGTTTCAGAAAGGAGGTTAAGTGAAAACTCTGAGTATGTTAACCCTGAAATGAGGGAAACTCTGGGTTTTCTGTTTCAGAATGGGAGGTATATCAAACCCGAGAAAGCAGAGTAAGTCAAGCCCGTTTCTGAAAGAGAGGTAACTTATCCTCAGAGTCAGTTACCATGGTGACTTACTCTGTGAACCTAACCTGGTCGGGAGCAGGTTTTCTTCGGTAAACCCAGAGTTTATTTCGGTCTCCTCCCCTTTTTTAAAGAGGAAGCAGTGTTTAAACACCAACAATAATACTACAATTTATTTAAACATTATTTAAGGAATATATATATATTGTTTGTCTATGGTTTAATTGACTAAATCTGTTTTGCAGCACTTTGCCAAAAAATAAAAGGATTAAAACGTTTGCTAAACTTGTATTTGATTACCACCGTTTTTGATAATATATTTGTATTAAATAATAAAAATACAAAAATCTGAATAAAAACATTTCATAGAGCTCAATTATTTTTAAACATTTTAATAAGTTATTAATGATACAAAATAAGTTGTTAATCTAATTCATAATCAATTATTGAAATTAGTTGATTAGATATAGGTTTTATTGAACAAATGTTTAATTTATTTAACTGTCATTTTAACTGATGATAATAATAACCGTAATTTAATAATGCAGTTTATATATTTAATAATTGTTTAATACCATAAACCGTGATATTTTTTGAGACGGTTATCATACTGTGAAACTCTCATTACAACCCTACATAGGAGAGTCGTTGAATAGAAGTACTTTTACTTGAGTAGATTTTTAGACCGGCTTCTTTTACTTGTACTTAAGTAAAAATTTTATCAAAGTAATAGTATTTTTACTTGAGTAAAATATTTTATTACTCTTTCCACCTCCGGTAGTTCTAAACAAATTCTACAGAATTAAACTGTGGCATTACACACTGAAGTGTGTCCCTACTATTTATGAAGTTTAGGTCTACTATTTGTCATAATTTCTGGTGTATTGAGTGTAGGCTACTTACAACTGCCTGGGGTTCTGTTGGGACAGGAGGCTCCGAAAGACAGATATTAACATCAGAATCTGTTGGGACCAACGAAAAACCCAACCCAAAGTAAAATAAATGGAAATATAAAAAATACCCTATATAAAAAATAACACATATGTAGACCTCTTACATTTTATGAAGGCTTGGATCTTCGGGAGTGACTGGCTCTGATGAAGGAATTCCCTCAGCCAGAAATGCTGCTGCACTGCTATACTGGATGCTATTTAGTTATTTAATATGTCAAATGTTTGTAAAGTCAGGTAGCCTACACCCATGATATGCTCAAGCCTTACCTGATTGAATTATGTTTATATATTTTATTTTCAGCTGCTGCCACGTTCTTTTAATGCCTGCAGGATTGCACCTATAGCCTGAAAATTAAAATTAGGTTGAATAACATAGGCTACTGTTCTTCCAGTTTCACCTCTGATATTATAACAGTTTGGTAAGTTACTCTAAAATAGTTATTAATTACTACAAATGACATCTTCAACAGTGTAATTAGATTAATGTAATAATTACTATCTTTAGAAAGTATTGGTCTACTTATTACTAATTACTAAATCCCATATCAACCTCAACCACTTGAACAATTCAAGGAGAGACAAGAAACTGCACTTTTAATGCTTTCAAATTAACAATATACAATTGCATGAATTATTCTTGAATTGACCAAAGTGTGTAGAGGGAGAAGGTTACATTAAAAATATACCTTGTATTTTAAAAATGTATTTTAAATCCATTATTGTTTTATACTGAATTGTTCTATAGTCTCTACAGTATTTAATGTAATTACATCAGATTTTATTTTAAATTACAGAATTAAGAGTAATCCCTTTAATTAAATTACAATATTTAGATTACTTGGTAATTAATTACACCCAACACTGTATAACAGTAATTCCTCTTTTTGTCTGGCGCTGTTGCCATGGTGACTCGTAATATCTGCGCTCCATTGATAATGGCTTTTTATAGTTGTGGTGCACGCGCTTAACTCAGAGTCAGTCAACTCAGAGTTGATTGAACCAACTCATTTCAGCTGTTCTGTAACCGAAAACTCAGAGTTTACCATCTTAGGGTAAGTCAACTCAGAGTTCAAGTTTTAACTCAGAGTTGGTTGAACCTCCTTATTGAAACGGGCCCCAGGTGGTAAAAGACAGGCAGGGCCAAAGCGAGAGAGAAATAGAGAGAGAAACAGAGAGAGCGAGAGAGAGAGAAAGAGAACAAACCCAGCTCATGACAATTTTATTTATTTTTTCATTTAATTTCATATAGCGATCATTTTTGACCACACACAATACAAGTGTTAGGCTCCTAATTTTTTAGGACCTTTTTAAATCATGTCCAAGATTGTTCTGTGTTTACATGGCAAGTGCCACAAAAACCACCAAGATTCATACCATTCTGATTAAGTAAAACTAATAAAAATAATAAATCGAAAAATTCACAAAGCTATTTTTTAAATGACTGAACAATACCAGAGGGTTAGCAAACAAAGTAAATACATCCTTGACTCAACACTCTCTTCTCCCATGTCCAACACATGACCATCATGTGGTCATGAAGCAAATGTTGGTTACTGTGTGTTATCTTTAGAAAGTGGTCCCTGTGTTTTAATGGCTCATGTTTGAGCAACAGCTGTTGAAAAAGACTGTATGTGACATTATATGTTTATGCTGATGGACTGCAGCATTTGTACATTTTGTCAGAGTGCAGCACGTTCTTTCAACCAAATGTCATCTGGGTAAACACCACATGTCTACAAAGATCAAATGTCACTAATCCATGAGAAGGTACAATCCAAAGAGGCCAATGTCCACTTGGAAATGTCTTGGAAACTTTCCTTGAATAGAATGGAATGAGAGGGGTGGGCAGAAAAAAAAGATCTGATGTCATATATGAGCGCAAGGTCTTCACATGGTGGAGCTGTCATTCAAACTTTGCACAAGAAGAGAGGGAACAAGAGTGGATTAAATAACTGGAAGACAGAGATTAAGGAGCAACGGGTATCAAATAAGGTACTGTGCCATTTTTAATTGTTTGCACCTAATGTCAATATACAGAAGTGGCCAAAAGGGATGTGGGGTATGTATTTGTTTTTAAGACTAAACTTGGTTAAGGTATTTATCAGACAAAATGATTTGTTTTATTTTACTATGAAAAAACAAATGTTAAGGTTATTAATATTTCGTTGGTTTCTCTCTTGTTTGACAGCCTGCCCAAAAATTATATACACATAATTTGGCATGATTCGTTGCGTTAACACAAATAGAACAATTGACTCCAAAACACATACGCAATATGCTCACAAATTCTTAACACAATTTTAATCATATTTGAAGAAAGGTTAAAAATGTACATTTTCTTATAGGCTGAAATCAAGGGGGTAAAAACTTTTTGCATTTGAAGATTAGGGTAAAATTTTATTTATTTTGTCTACTGGGAAATAAGCCAGTATCTTCTGTATCTCCAGGAGGCAGTACTAAATGACCAGTACTAAACTCCTCTATATCCTGTTCAAAAGTTTTCACTCCTGGCTCTTAATGCATTGTGTGTCCTTCTGGAGCATCAGTGAATGCTTGAACCTTTTGTAATAGTTGTGAATGAGTCCCTCAATTGTCCTCAGTGTGAAAAGATGGATCTCAAAATCATACAGTCACTGCTGGAAAGGGTTCAAATATTCAAAAGATGCTGGAAAACCAAAGAATTCGCAGGACCTGGAGGATTGTTCTGAAGAACGTTGGAACAAACAAGACAAACAAGGGACTCATGAACAACAAATACTGTCTTATTCAGGACAGTAATACACAAAAAATAACATAAATTTTTTATGATCCCTCTTATTTTGTTAAAATAATTAACATTTTGATACAATAAATATATTGTAACATTTGTGTTGTTTGATAGACGTTAGTGGAACATCCAAATAGTTAATGTGATGATGTGGTTCCTGTCAACTTGACGGGAACTGACTTCATATACATCCATTAAAGTAATTTTTATTACGCAGAAATGGCTGGGAAAAGAGAATTTAATAATTTCATATTTAGCGTGTCATGGATTGAATGGCAGAGAATTTTTCCAATAATGAAAACATACTCTAAGAGAACACAACCGCAACAGTTAAAGGTTGTAGCAACACAGAATCTAATGAGAAACACCACTGAAATTGTTTCCCCCTCTATTTCCTGTACATGTTTTTGAATTATACCAGCAACGATATATTAACACTCTGACAGTATACACATCAGTACAGTCACAGACATTATATTGAAAACAATGCTTCACAAAAAAAAAACAAAAAAAAAGAATTGTGGGTTTTTAGTCTGAAATAAGTTCTGATAAGCTCAAGATATTTTCACATTTCATCATACAACATAAAATACAACCCTAACTTTGGTCATTTAAAGCTTTTACGTGTCTTGAAAAAAGGCTGTTGCTAACAAATGGCTGTGGGGACTATCTAAGATTTTGAGGACATGAGATTTCATCATGATGAACAGCATAACACATACACAAGTCCACTTATAAAGCCTTGTTTTGTTTATACTCTTGTTCTTACAAATCATTCTAACACCTACAGAACTGGATCACCAAAAACACAAATTTAACCCCTTTTCGGCAAAAATCACAGACGGCCCCAGATTGTTGTTGAACATTCATTACTCATAAAAACATCACACTCTTACTTATTTGATCTAGACAAACTGAGCATCATTAGAAAGATCTAAGACTCCAGCTTCGATAGTTGACCACTGTTTATGATAAAACTGGTTTGCAGTGACATTATTATCTTAATTTATGACAGGAGTGCAAAATTATTAATCTGTAATATTCAGCATCTGCCAGGGGGCTTTAGTCAATGATTTATCATCACATGTTTGTAAAATATTTTGTCATACAGAATAACATTTCTATTCATTTTCCATTGAATTATGCGATCTGAAACTCAAACAGTGAACCCAAGTGGCAACATTCTAATCTGAAAAATGAAGCCTACCCGGAAGTGCGAAAAATTGCAATACATCAAAAATCCGCTAGGGGCCGGTCCTAAAAGGGAGCAAATGTCCATAGACCCCCATATTAAAATGTTAGTTTTCACAGCATAAATTCATGTTTTTACAGGTTGGTCCCATGGACTTTTATTGTATTTTTCGATAGGTTCCGAGTGCCTGACAACTGTGAGGGGGGTGAATTTTTTCAATTTTTTTTTCTAACTCGTTAGTTTAGATCGTATTTAGATATAAAATGTATGACAAATAAGGGCGTGGTTAACTTTAATTGTCAGCTTGATTGACAGCTGATAACGGGCTGCGCTGAGTGGAATTCCTGAAATTTGACGTCTCGGCCATGATCTGACACAACACATCATACCACCTCTGTATCCTTTCTGAACATTTGTATTGAAATATTTCCTAGATGGCGCCGCCCATACCCCCATAAACGGCCTCAAAACCGTTCTTCAGAAAGTCTATGGGTGACGTCACAGACGCTTTGTCCATATTTTTTACAGTCTATGCAGCGAACACAGCGAGATCTCTGTCTCCTCTTCCTGATTTGCGTCAGTTATGATCTCAGCGCTCTCTCATTCGCTGTACAGTTCAACGTGACCATAATCCTGCCCTTCTGCATGATGCGGTCCTGTGTACACTTCCTCATACTGACCTCCATGATAACAAAGCTAAAAACACATCTCTTCACCTGAAACAAAAAGCTAATAAATGCACAATTTCGAGTATATTTGGTTTGAGTGTGATTTTCGTGTGATTTTGGGGTATTTTCAAATGAATAAAGAATGTTTACAGTATTGCTAAGCAAGGTGTAGCCATTAGCTGCATATAAAATGCTAAATATAACATATTTCAACATCTTTTTTTGACTTAAAGGTGAACTAAGTAACTTTTTTACCTTAACCGAACAGCTTTGGAGTCATTGTAATGTTTATATTACTGATTTCGTGTTGAATGGTGGTCGTCTCGCCCCCCCATGTTGGCTGTGAGCGGAAAAAATGCACTTGCAACTTTGAGCCGGCGGCCCGCCGGCCGCAGCGTCAGGAAGTGTCGTGTGATATCAGGTCTCGCGATGTAACGAATTGCTTTACGGCAAGAACGATCTGCTAAAATGAGCATCAACCAGAAATAACCTGCGCCGTGTTCGAGGCGCACATACAATACAGACTGCCGACAGTTCAACAGGGCGCGCACAGCTCTTAAAGGGGCCACACCTTATTTCCACTCGTTACAGCTTTCATCCTACGGAACAGGTACCGGTGTACAGGGGGAGGGGATCAGGCCGTGAGTGCAGAGACATCTCTGCGTGCGTGATATTTACGACAGTACAAGTATCCCACAGTGACTCTAGGGGTCACTGTTCGACAAAAACGGAAATCCTGCATAGTGCTGCTTTAAAACCATTTTAAACCGTGACCGGAATATGATACAAATACTCAATGGTGGTTTAAAGTGAGCTTTAAGTAAAAGTGTAATATTAATCTTTTAAATTGTGTCATAGCTTGATGCTACTTGTTGCTCTAATCCACCTGCTGCAGAAGCTTTTCTATTCCATAATCTTATTAGTTAAAAATATATATATAAAAAAAAAAATCTAACAAGACTTAAGATAATAGGTGGATCTTGATATTATGTACAAACTAAACCATTTGGATGGTTCAGGTTGATTGGGCCACTTTTCCCAGTCATCTCAATAGCAAAAACTGTCCCAATTAACCTGAATTCACCCTAGTTTGTTTGTGTTCCTGTAGCTAAAACAGTAGAGCAACAGTTTGTCGAACAGTTTTGTCAAAGCTACAAGTCAAGTCAAGTCACCTTCATTTATATAGCGCTTTTAACAATATGGACTGTTTCAAAGCAGCTTTACAGTGATAATAGGAAATGAAAGTAACAGAGATTGTTCTGGCTTTACAGCAGCTCTAGAATAAAGTTATTGTCCAAAGTTAGTTTTGATCGATTCACTTCCATTGCAAAGATCATTAGTTATTAACTTAGGGGCTGCTTAAGTTACGACACAGTTCTAACAGAAAACCCTTAACGCGCTCCGGCCCGCTCATTCGTACAACAACAGTGCCTGGTGGCTCGAGAATGCTCTTGGCATTGAAAAAAATTAAAATAAAAAATAAAATATACGTGTTTAGTCTATAGGTATGCGTGTTTGAATGTATATGTGCAAAGGCGTGTAATCTTGCTTTACAAATTGATCTAAACAAATTACTTGTCTGGCCTTAAAAATGTATAATACAGAATTATTTATCGCTTCCGAGTAGCCATGTGAACCGGAACTATTTTGACAACGTTTTATCTGTACAGAGGTAAAGGGAAGGGAAGGAGGCCTTCACAGGGGAGAGACTAGTTGACACTTCAGAACTGTGTTGTCATCGTCCAGGCGCAGGTCCTTCATCAGATCTGGATACGGCCTGGATATATATATATATATGCATTTCGTTAATTTTGTGAATTGGTTAATTTCGTCAGGGCATGAAGAAATAGAGAGCTGATCATCATCAGTATAACAGTGAAAACTAATGCCATGCTTCATAATGATATCTCCCAAGGGTAGCATGTACAGCGTGAACAGCAATGGTCCTAATACTAAGCCTTGTGGTACTCCATACTGAACTTGTGATCGATAAGACATCCCTTCATTTACTGTTACAAACTGATAACGGTCAGATAAGTATGATTTAAACCATGCTAATGCAATTCCACTAATGCCAACATAATTTTTGAGTCTATTTAAAAGAATGTTGTGGTCAGTAGTATCAAATTAAGCACTAAGATCGAGGAACACTAACAGAGAGATACAACCACGATGGGATGATAAGAACAAATCATTTGTGAGTCTCAGTACTATGGTACCATCTAAATCCTGACTGGAAATCCTCACAGATACCATTTCTTTCTGAAAAGGAACATAGTTGTGAGACTACTGCCTTTTCTAGATTCTTTGACAGAAAAGGTAGATTCGAGATCAGCCTGTAATTGACTAATTCTGTAGGATCAAGTTGTGTTTTTTTAACAAGCGGTTTAATCATAGCCAGCTTAAAAGTTTTTGGTACGTATCCTAATGACAAAGATGAATTAATGATATTAAGAAGAGGATCTATGACCTCTGGAAGCATCTCTTTCAGTAGCTTAGTCGGTATAGGGTCTAACATACATGTTGTCCATTAAGTGAGTTTAGAAAATTCTTCCTCTCCTATAGCAATGAATAAATACAACATTTTCTCAGGGAGACTACACTGCACTGTCTGATGCGATACTGTAGCAGACGGTTGCATAGTTATAATTTTTTCTCTGATATTATCAATATTGTAAGTAAAGAAGTTCATAAAGTAATTACTGCTGTGCTGCTTGGAGGTTGAAGCTTTATTTTTCGTTAATTTAGCCACTGTTGCAAATAAATGTTTATTTTCTTCTAATAGGGTTGAAAAATAATCATATCTAGCACTTTTTAAGGCCTCTATGTGCTCTCTTTCCATGAAATGCGATAACTCTAGTTTGGTTTTCTTCCAGTTGCACTCCATTTTTTCTGGCTGCTCTCTTAAGGACCTGAGTGAGCTCGTTCGAGTACCACGTCTTTAAGCACAAAGGAGCAACTGTGTCTAAAGTGCTGAAAAAGAGAGAGTCAAGTTTCTGTCACAATGTAGAGTTCTTCTAAGCTATCTGGGATGATGAGGAGATGAAACTGATCAGGAACATTATTAATAAAGCAATCCTTAGTAGCAGAAGTGATAGGTCTGAGTCAGCTTTGAAGCCTTGGCTAAATTAAGTATACACAAGACTAGGTAATGATCTGAGATGTCATCGCTCTGCTTCAGAATTTCAATGGCATCAACAAGACTGGCACAGGAGATTCACCTTTTTCTTGACTAATTTGGTCTAGGCCTATATTACTTTTGTATTGCTTTTGTATATTAACATGCTTTAGACATATTTTATTTGTTATTTACACTAGTAGCCTATTGTGATGATTTTTCACGACCCAGATTTTTTGGTGCCCCCATAAGCACTTGGTGCCCTACGCGCAGTGCGTGATGTGCGTGTGCGAAGTGCCGGCCCTGTTTGTTTTCAGTTTAATTAATAATTTATAGAGATTGTTTTTCTTTTTACATGCATTTTGTAAACCTTTAGTCATCCAGGGACATTTGAAATATTTATTGTATTTACTGTAAACCAAAACAGGGCAATATTTGTCATATGAATATGTAAATATTTCTAAAAAGTTATTATAGGCTTTGTCTGTGTCGGTCTCTCCATAAACAGAACTCCAGTCTTGTACTCTCAGATCATCATTAAATGCATTAATTGTTTCTTGAGTTAATAATCTTTTGCAGCCTACATTACAGATTTCTTTTGTTTTAGAAACATTACAGTCATATACGACAAAAACGGGTAAATGATCCGTAATATCACAAATAAACAAACCATTAATTATATTATTTGTCAAGTTATTTGTAAAAATATTGTCAATTAAGGTTGCACTATGTGATGTGATTCTACTGGGTTTAGTTATTGATGGAAATAAGGACATGGAGTACATTCTATCAATGAATTCATCGGTCAGTTTATGTTTATTTGGATTTAAGAGATCAATGTTAAAGTCCCCACAAATGAATAAGGGCTTATCAACTGTTGAAAACAGATTCTCAATTTCTCCATTAAAAGTATCAATACTTGACCCAGGTGATCTATAAACACAACTTATAATGATGTTTTTTTTCTTCTTACCATTATTGATTTCTATTGTTATACAGTACATTCCATTGAATTATCAAGTACAAATGACATATTGATTAGAAGCGAATATTTTATAGTTTTGTGCACATATAGAGCGACCCCACCTCCAGTTTTATTTTGTCTTCACGTAATGCAGCAGATCATAATTATCCATTTCAAAATCAATTCCTTTCTCTTGATTGAACCAGGTTTCAGAAATCGCTATCACACTAAAAGGATAAACAAAACTTTGTAGATATTCACTTATTGCATTAAAATTTGTATACAAACTTCTGCTATTAAAATGAATAATAGTCAATTTATCCTCAGTGATGCAAATATTGCTGTATTGTTCCTTTGTATAGTAGTTACAATTGTTGTTAATAATAGAAAAGAAATTGTTGTCAGGATCAATATCAGTCTCTGCATCATCCGTATTGTACTCAGTATATTCCATTGCACCCAGATCCAATTGACGAAGTTGTTCAATTCTCTGCAATAAGTCTGTCTCAATATAATTGTCCTTTTGACCACCAGTATGTGGCTCAGTGCTCATTGTGATAATATAAGTCAAATATTACCTTAGTTGTTTCCAGATGACTGATGTGCATTATGATCATTGATACTTGTCCAACTCCTCCATGTTTTTTACTATGAGAACTTTCGCCTCCTCTGGACTCTGGAGACCCATTTAACTTGATGAAGATTTTACCGTTTGTTACCCATGTGTGCTGGATTTTTTCCTGTTTCCTGAGGTATCTTGCTTTTCTGGCTATGTCTGCATTCTTTTTTGTTAAGTGTTCATTTATGTATACATTCGTCCCTTTAAGTTTACGGCCTTGTTTTAACAGGGCCGTCTTGTTTCTCCTGTTGACAAATCTCAAGATGACAGCTGGTCTATCGTTGTTGATCCTTCTCGGCACAAACATCATTAGTGCCTACGTGAATATTAGAGAATTTACGATTAGCAGTAGCCAGCACTTTTAAATTTGCTTTATCAGGCGCTCTGGCTCCCAGCAAACATGTGACTATGGTGGCTGGTGTCTCTATTTTCACGTTCCATGTAGTAGAATTGCCAATAACTCAGACACATTTATCAGGATTCTCAGTGGGTGTTTCACTGAGTGGGGAGAATCTATTTGTTATGGTAATCGGAATGGAAGAGCGGTGTTTTGTCCCGCGACTATAGCGTTTCACAGTCACCCAGTTGCCCTGCTGCACGGGCTCTACAGCCAGAACCGAACAATGTACAGAGTTCACTAAGCTAGTCGCATCCAAAGCAGTATCTAAAGCCCCTGCATTCTTTCTATCCTTTATTAAAATTTGGATGTGTGTCTCTAGTTATGAAATCTTCTCCATCAGCGTGACTATCTCCCTATACATTTATCACATGAAAAGCCCTCTGTGCTGACAGAGAAGGCTATGCTATACATGTGACACGAAGTGCAAGTGACAACAACAGAAGACATTATTCACAGTGTTTGTTGACTGATCCTACTTACCACAGTTGTTTGATAGACTTGTAAAAAGCGTGAGCGCCCTCAAGAAAAAAAAGAAATAAGGCAAGCACAGATGGCAGGTTAACAGGCTTGCGAGATACTAGCGTGTTGTGCTAGCGATAACGATTTAGATAAAAGCTAGCGATGTCAGATTAATGTGATAGGCAATATTAGATATTGATGAGTAAGTTATATTTAGCAATATAAACCAAAAGGAATGATAGTAAATAGAGATTCAAAACAGAAAGCTATACGGAGCTTACAGACGTAAACCAGCAGCAAGGCAGACAGGAGCAATCGATCAGCAGTAAGGCAGACAGGACAGTCAAAATGAATGAGTTACTCAGCCACTTCTCCACAATGAATGGTGAGGCTTTTTAGTGGGTATAATCTGCGATCTCTGACCCAATGCGTTTGTTGGCTTTAATGGCTAATACTCTGTGTTTTTCGACTACTGGCAACCCGGGGTGTAGAAACTATTGGGTAAATTGGCAGTGGGCATGATGACACAGACCAAAACAAAAACAGCAATTCCGACATGGAACGCACATTTCAAAGTAAAGTAACTGACCTATTTTATGCTTTCGTAGCCTACAGTAAAAAAAAAAAAAAAACGTATACAGCACCTTTAAAGCTAGGCAATGTTTTTCAAAACCACTTTTTATTATACTGGTTGAAAAAATCTTCACATCCTGATAGCAATTAATAATAGAAGTGGTTTAAATATTTAACATTTTTATATTTTCTGTGGAAGTCTCAGAAACATAAAATGTGTGTCCAATCATTGCATTCAATCCAGGATTTTAACTCAAGTCTTTTGTCTTTTTGCATAATAAATGGTATAGCCTAGGCTATTAGACTGTGTCTCGTGGTCATAAGAAAGACTACGGCTGTCAATTTCTTTTATTTTTTATTTTTATCAATTAGTGCATGATGTCCCAGATTATTGCTGTCTGAGTATTGCATGTCTGTTCTGTTATCTGCAGGTCACACCAGAAAGTACCTGAAGCGGAATACATAGATATATTATGACTGAAAACGGCTGTGAGCACCGTGATAGGGTGCTGACGATGGACACGATGAACCCGAACATTAAGCACGTGGAATACGCTGTTCGGGGTCCCATAGTTCAGAGAGCAGTTCAGATTGAAAGAGAACTCAAGATGGTGAGTGTCAATTCATCCACTCATAAAATCATTGAAATTTTCAAACAATGTTCTCTTCTTCCAATGTCTCTCCAAATGGTCAGTTAATGATTATCTTATATTAATGATATTAATTTAAAATACACATAGCTTACTATATAATGCATATGAAAACACATTAGTCCATAATAAAACCAATTGAACGTAATTTCTTACACTTGATTGAACTGTTAAAGGGGTGGTCGATTATATTTCACTTTTTTAACTTTAGTGTGTATGTTGCTGTTTGAGCATAAACAACATCTTCAAAGTTATGAAACTCAAAGTTCAAAGCAAAGGGAGATATTTTCTTTTACAGAAATCCCTTTTTAAGCACTTACAACAAACGGCAGGTAGGGACTACAATGAGCTTCTTCCGTGCGTCATGTCTTAAAGCAAGCAGCCTAATATACCGGCTGCCAATATATATACATATATATGGCAGTTTTTCCCTATGGTATCGATGTCAGAATTGTGGCCAGTGAAAATGTGGAGTGGCTAGTAACTTTGAAAAACCACTAGCCACAGTGGCTATTGAGCAGAAAAGTTAATGTCAAGCCCTGATTGAGAATATATGTAGGGTAAGTGAAAATGTGTGTATAAAGCAATCAGGCAAATTGCTTAACTGTATGCTAGCCTAGCATTTAAGCTAACTAATACAGACATAAATAGTCGTTATAATGTTGTTGAAACAGCATTTATCATAACATGATTTTAGAAGATTTGTAATCAGGTGCTAAAGAGAGTACATATATTAAAAGCAATTTGAACCAATGGGATCGCTTGGGGTCCTAAAGGAGAGACGATTTCAGGGGGGACCCAATTTGTCACTACACCGGACGCGAGTGTCTGCAACACAATAAACTGATGCCTCGTTCTGTTTCTGACATAATCCAAAGCGCCTGCGCTACTTTTTACAAGCAGAACAAATTAATTTGTAATGCTACTTTGCGTCCAGTGTAGACATCCTCAAGCTGTTGTGGCAAGGTGCGACGCGACAATGGTTGAGTCCAGTTTAGACGCAATTTTGCATGCTATATGCAGCATATCAGGCACGTGCACACATAGACAAAGGGGCTTGAGCATCTGCCCTTTTTATTCCTGGAGAGAAAGTGCCCTTTTTTCTGGGGTGCTTTTTTAAATTTTTGAAAAATAATATATATTCCTGTTTGCGCACACCTTCCCCGTCAAACAAATATATTTATTGAATAGTATATCTAAATATCCAACGCATTCTCATCCTATGGCGTCATATAGGTGACGACATATGACATTTCGTCTAAATATGACGCACATGGCACCCTTTAGCGTCAATATAACACGCACTGTTATGGGTAGGTTTAGGTCTGGGGTAGGGTTAGGTTTATGACGCCTTGGGATCTGCGTCTCATATTGACGCTAAAGGATGCCATGTGCGTCGGATTTAGACGAAATGTCAAAAGCGTCACCTGTATGACGCCTTAGGATGAGAACGGGCTGAAATATCAGGTCAGGAGTTCTGAAGCTCTCCCTCTCTCTCTCTCTCTCTCTCTCTCTCTTGTGAAACAAAAAGTATTTAAAATACGGAATTATGAGAAGTGCCCTTTTTTTCACTTGAGCCCCTGCCCCTCAAAATGTCTGTAGACGTCCCTGCAGCATATTAAGTAATATTGCAATGATGTTCGAATGCATTGAGTATTATATCGATGTTCGGTTCGCATTGGTTGGGGGGTGGGGGGTGCGAGTGAAATTAGATAAACGTAGAGGGGCGCATGTCCTAAAAGGTTGAAAACCCCTGCTCTTAACCCCTCCTTTACGAGAGCCTACTCTGCTCTGATTGGCCAGATGGCCCAGTCTCTTGTGATTGGTCTTGCAATCCACCTTATTTTTCAACGTGGAAGTAAGGTGTTTTTCTGTGAATGTGCGAGACTTCTGATTTATTAAATAACAAGAAGGATATGTGACCCTGCCTGTGAAACCCTGGCTACAGTCCCATAATCGAATTATGAGATTATGAGAGTCAAAGTAGTCATAGCCATAAAAATGACAAAAACAGGTAATTTGTGTTTATTGCTGTAAATGATAGATTATACCAAGGGCTTCAAGATCAAATTTTAATTTATAACATGATAAAAACAGAATTTTTGGGGGATTTTATTGACTACATTTCATTATGTATATCTTTAAAAAAATACCAGAAGTAATATTTAAATTGCCATGGCTTAAACTTTTGTGAAGTTCCAGCGCTTGACCGTAAACTGTCCAGAGCGTCGTTTAGGTTTGTTCAAGTTCACGCATTGTTAGAATAAATAAAAATGTTACCGGCCAACTGGTGATTGATACCAGTTCAAATACTCGCCAACATAAAGTTTTACTCGAATTTGGCACTTTGCAAGTGTTAATTTTAGGCCCTGCATACAAGTATTACATATGCAGAACCAGAAGTGTCACAAACTGCTCTGACACGGTTGAGGATCCACATGCAGCTTTACTAGTGTAGTCTAGAATCGTAATCCAAAAATAGCCAAATGGTCAAAACACAGGGCAGAAAATCCAAATAGAAAACACAGTCAAACAGGGAAATCCAGGAAACAGGCAGAAGACATTGATAAAGAAAGAATGAAAACACAGGGCTTATATAGTCGGGGCTTAACAAGCTAATGACGGACAACTGAACCTAATAACAACATAATGAGTCCAAGCAATGGTTATCTTAGGTCCCGTTTACACATACATGGTTATTTTGAAAAACTGAGACATTTCCCTTCGTTTGTGCCCTTTGTTTACACGCAAACGGAGAATTCGCCTCTGAAAACGATTCTTTCTAAAAACTCTGGCCAGAGTGGAGATTTTGGAAAACTTTGTTTACACGTTTGCATGTAAACTGAGAAAGCGGAGTTTTAGGCAGCCGACGTCACAGAACTTGCACCTGCGTAAAAAGTGCGACTTTGTGAATCGATTCGTTCGATTGGCTAACGTGGGCTGAGCCTCTTGTTACACTACCGCCTACAGGTTTGGCATGCTCTTGACGGCATATACACGGGTTTGTGTAAACGAACACTTTTCTGAAAACTGACAGGTGTGCACAATGTTATTTTTGAAAACGCAGAGGGTGAAATGTCCGTTTATGAAAATAACCGGCCACGTGTAAACATAGCCTTATATGTTGCGGAGTAGAGATAATTCAGGAAGATTGTTAACAGAGCAATCTTTAGTGGTAATAGTGATAGTTCTACCAAGGAGCTGATTTTGGACCCTTTGTTAAATTGAGTATTCAGCCGAGGCCAAAAGTATTGGCAGTGACATAAAATGCTGTGTTTCGCGAAGTTCGCTGCTTCAGTTGTTGTGGTGTTGATTCACGTTGTTTGCTAGATTATTGTGAAGACTGATCAGATGCATTTTAAATAATTGCAAAAAGCTTATTGGCCAGAAAAAAAGAAATTTCACTGTTTTTGGCTCTGGAACAAAATGCATCATTTCACTAATTATAACATCAGCACACGAATTAGTGTGAACACGTACTAGACGAGTGAAATCACGACTCTATTATTCTAATCAGATTATAAGAGCATACTGCCAGTTTCCAATCATTGTGTTTGTGTCAGCAATGGTTATAAAGAAAGATGTGCGGCCATTATCGCTTTGCATCAAAATGCCCTAACATGCAAGGAAAGTGTTGTAAAGAATATTGGACCTGAAAGAACTATTTACCGGATCATCAAGAACTTCAAGGAGAGAGGTTAAACTGCAGTGAAGAGGGCTTCAGGATGTTCCAGTGTCCTGTATAGAACTACCAGTGTAGATTTTGCTCAACATTGGTAGCATCTATGAGGCAAATACTTTTGTACAAAGGCCCGGTGTCAAGAAGGGCAGCAGAGAAGTTATTGTCTCTGATGAAGTCCCCTTCCAGCTGTTTGGGAGATCTAGTAAATTGATTGAGAAGAAAAGATGAACACTACCATGAGTCCTGTGTCATGCCAACAGTGAAGCATCCTGAGACCATCCATTGTGAAGTTGCTTTTCATCCAAGGGAGTGGACTTTATATCTAAGATCATTATATTGAAATTTTGGATCTGTGGTTCAGGCAACTCCCCAGATCTTAATCCCATAGAGTACCTGTGGTCAATACTCAAAATCTGAGCACAAATAAGGAAAGAATGGATTGCCATCAGTCAGGATTTTCCCCAGAAGCTGATATCCAGCATGCCAGACAGAATTGCAGAGGTTATGAAGAAGAAGAGTCAACACTGTAAATATAGACTCTTTGCATAAATTAATGTTTTTGCCAATAAAAGCCGTTAAAAATTATGAACCACTTGTTATTGTTTTCCAGTATACCACAGAAACATAAATATAAAAATAATCTACAAATACTAAAAAAAAACTTTGCGAAACACAATTTATGTCACTGCCAATTTTGGCCACTAAGTGACTAGATAATGATCTGAGATGTCATCGCTCTGTTGCAGAATTTCAGCGTCATCTACATTTGGGGAACAGACACAATACTCATGTGTCAACATTAAATCTAAAGTATGAACAACAAACAAAGTATGAACAATGAGTGTGTCCAGAGACATATGGTCTTAGTCCAATCGAATTTAGAATGTCTATAATGCCAATCCCAATGCATCTTTTTTATTATCTACATGGATGTTAAAATCACCAGCAATTAAAACTTTATTTGTAGCCAGTACTAACTAGAAAATTATTTTATTCTTTGATCTTAAGTCTGTGTGGTGCCCTTGTGGTCTGTACACAGAAGCCTGTACAAATGTCACACAAAAAAAAAAAGAACAAAATATTACATTTACACTAATGTATCATTTACACAATAATGCTTCCTGACTTGGACCCCAGTTAGTGAAGTATTAACTCGAAGGCTATGTACCAGATTTCTAGAAAAAAGTGATGCCCCACCCCAGGATGGAGACCTTCTATTTTTAAAGGGTCCAGTCTGCCCCAAATCTTGTCCAATTATCTACAAAACCTATATTATTCACTTAGACATTCAGACATTTAGTGTATGTTGTGATTATAAGTTATTAAATTGACACTTTACATTTTTTCCAACTATATACTGTGTATATATATATATATATATATATATATATATATATGTATGTATAGCTTTGTTTTTAAGAGAATGCAATGAATTGGATGCAAATTCTCTAATTATTTAAGAAACCCAGTTGTAAATCTTCTGTACTTTTTCCTGTCTCTCTCGCTTTCATTCTCTTTGTTTTCCTACCTTTCCCATTAACTACTCCATCAATGTAGGGTGTAAATAAGCCATTCACAGAGGTCATTAAAGCCAACATCGGTGACTGCCACGCTATGGGCCAGAAGCCCATTACCTTCTTCAGACAGGTGTGTTTATGAGATATTGTGCTTTTCATGCTGTATTCTGAGCTGTAGTTTTTGTACATACTGTACGTATGCTCCATTTATTTGTCAGGTCTTGGCATTGTGCTCTTATCCAGATCTTCTTGAAGACAGCAAATTTCCAGAAGATGCCAAAAGTAGAGCACGCCGCATTCTCCAAGCTTGTGGTGGAGGAAGTCTCGGTACTGGAAAATCCTTTTAATTAGATATTACATACCTTAAATAAACATGAAACCAAATTTAACAAACTATTTACCTATTGCCAAAACATAGTATTTTGCTAAGCCTCTGATTTTCCTTTTTGACTAACAGGTTAGGTTAGGATAGGTTATTGCTAAACGTTCTTACTTTTATTTATCTTCGCCATAGTGCTTACACATAATGATGTTTTATTAAGTTCAAGAGGAGTACGTTCAGATAATCTACCCAATCAGTACGAGCGGATGCATGTTTATATATAGCCGACTGATTTCTGTTCCACAACAGTTTTCCAGCATCCCTCCTCCACCCAAACTGTTAATTATTCCTATCCCAACCAGGGATAGTGTGATGGTAGGCGGGGTACTCTGGGTTTGAGCCAAATTCTGAGCTCAGAGCCCTCTCCTCAGACACCACTCCAAATATGCATATTCTGTGTATATGATTATATCATATGTATGTGTGAAATCGTGTGAAATCCATTGCTTATATTCAAACTGCTTCTTGTGCAGGACATTTGTTGTGAATATTTGTTTTTGGTGTGAAGGGTCTACAGAGTACTTTAGCAATAATCAAAAAAGTCAAAAGTTAAAAGAGGGAGAGAGATGTATGTGCATGTGTGAATTACCTGCGTTTGTGCAGTGTATTTACTAACCGTGACGTGTTTAATTAATTTTTAAAAAAGCAATGTGACACGCAAGCATTTCAATGCTTCAGTATATGTTGTAAATCTGTTGTTTACATTTACATTTAGTCATCTAGCAGACGCTTTTGTCCAAAGCGACTTACAAATCAGGACTAAAGCAAGCGAATCATTGGAAGAGGAACAACACAATAAGTGCTCAAAATATAAAGTTCAGGCATTGCTCAGAGTAGCATAAGCCAGACAAGGGAGGATTAAAGTATAAGGATTTATTTATTTATTTATTTTTAAGGTTAAGTGCTCACAGAAGAGATGAGTTTTCAGTTGTCTTTTGAATGTTGTCAGGGATTCTGCAATCCGGATGAGAGTGGGGAGATCATTCCACCAGCATGGAACCGTGAATGAGAATGTTCTGGAGAATGTTCTCTTTCATCATCTCGTTTCGAGATCCACCTATGGGAAGGGCATCCGTACCTGACCTCTGCAGAAGCATCCAATTGCACCAAGTCTGGCTAACAGACAGAAGCGCGCAGCCACTGCCAGGTAAGGCCACACCCCCTTACCTACGGGCATATAACAGCTGGGCGCGCTACTATTCCTCAGTTGACATTCGCTTCTCGCGATCTCTGCATTGACACAGTTCGGTTGCATTAACGTTACGCTGCTCACTTTCGAGTCTTCAGGAGGACATATCGCCAGATCAGCCTCCGCCAGACGTGAGTGACAGTTGTTTATTCAGCCTATCCGCTGTGTTTTTTGCATCCGGAGCCGCCCGAGCTCTCGCTGTCCTTCACCTGCTCCTCCCTAACGTTACATGGCTGCCCGCCACGGATTTTTCCGAGCTCTTCACCGCTGGCCCATCCATGGCTACGTGACCGTATAAACAGCCGCTTCCCCCGGGGAACAGCCTATCACGACGAGCCTGCCCGGCCGCGTGTGGTGCTCTCATCGCCGCTAAGGACCCTCTCGTCCTGCGCGGTCTGCTTGGGCTTAACACGCTCAAGAAGCTTTGGAGAACCCGGAGAATTGCGGTCATTGTAATTGCTGCCCATGTAGCTTTTACTTAGCCGGCCTTTAGTTGCACGACCCACCGCGCCGTGCTCGGCCTTTCTGACTCGGAGGGGAGACACGGTGATGATGACGCGCTACCGGGGGACTCCCGGAGCGCCACCTCTCTAAAATATTTGAGCTGACATCAGCCCAATCCGCATTCCCTGAAGAGGACATCTTCGCGGGAAAACCCCACTCTCGTTGATGAACCGGTCGGGGATGACGCGGTCCTTTTAGCGTTCCAGAAAAAAAAAAAAAAAACTAGGCAAGCACTCACGCGGCTTTGCCTCAGTCCATCCTCCTGGAAGTTTGTGAGCGAGCGGCCGTTCGCCTCAACATTGTGTGGCCAGCTCCACAGAGCTCCACCGACCAGGATAGGAATATTTACGACGGGTAAGCGCTGGGACCACCGCCCAGTCTGAGCCGGCTGGAGCGTCCCGCTAGACTGTTAACACGGTCTCGCGGGCCTTGATGTGTTACGATTACGTGTTGAGGCCTTCAATTTATGCCTTCCTAGGAAGGCGGCCCCGAACGCAAGCGGCCTGCCTGTTGTTCGACCCTTGGGAGTAACGTTACACATGGTCTCCCACCGACGGTCGGTTAATCCCGTCTCGTGGCTGCCCAGCCCGTGTGTTTAGTGGACGTTGTGTGTCGTGAGGAAAAGTGCATAGCAGTGTTACCACACCGCACGCACTTGGTTCCCCTCACCCAGATATTAAAGGCTTCAGCCCCAGTGTTTCCCAACACAAAGCACACACATTACTAAACAACACATTTAATAAACGAATCAAATGAATTCGTGCAGATTTATATATCTGCCAACATAGAGAGCAAATCTCTCTGATCCCATGCATGTCGCCCTGAGTCCGTCCACAAGTGGGCGCCATTGCCTCAAAATCAACCAGCTGGGCTCACACAGCTCAGTTGTGGCTGCCCAGCCCATGTGTTTTTAGTGGACGTTGTGTGTGGAAGGCCCCTGTGTTCCCCAACACAAAACACACACATAACTAAATAACACTTTTAAACAAACAAATTAAATAAATCCTTACAGAGAGAGTATCTCTCTCAGCGGATATTATTTTTCTGCCTGCACTTAAGACTGCCCAGTTCATGTGTTCAGGAGATATGTGTTTTTTCCCCACTTTCAGGGGGCACCTTGTGAGGGAAAGTTCAGCACAGTGGACACCACACTATGTTCCCCTCACTCGGTCAATAAAGGCACAGTGTTTGCCCAACACAAAACACACAAGGTTACGAATCAAATGAATTCGTTTTGGAGAGAAGACCTCTCTCCGCAGAGAAAACTTCTCACTGCAGAGAGAGAAAATCCCTCCGAACCCCTGCATGTCGCCTCTAGTGTGCCCACTAGATGGCACCTTGCATCACAAATGAACCAGCTGGGCCCATACAGCCCTGCTCCGGCCCGAGCGGGGGCGCTCACTAGTCACAAAGCGGCTTGGCAAGCCGTTTCAGCGCCCGTGTGGGTTTTTGCGTACCATAACCCAGGGTTACAAGCTGCAGTTTGCAATAAAACCTCCGCATTTCTACGGCATTCTCTCTTCTCACACAGAAGAAAACGCCTCACACATTCTGGAAGAGGAAAATTCCTCCCTCCTAACAAGGGAGCGATTCAGATGGTGCCACCCAATCTGATAAACCATGGTTTTTATTCCTGGTATTTTCATGTTCCAAAAGGCGTGGCGCCCCCCGCCCTATATTGGACCTTCGAGTGTTGAACAAACATTTGAGGAAATACAATTTCAGAATGTGACACAAGGCTCTCTCGCCTGTGCCATAAAGCAGAACGACTGGTTCACATCAGTCGATCTGAAAGATGCTTTCTTTCACATAAGCATCTACCCTCCACACAGGAAATATCTTCGTTTCGCCTACCAAGGCATTTGTTACGAATTCACAGTTCTTCTGTTCGGGTCCCCGAACGTTCTGTCTGTGTGCGGAGGTGGGCGTGGCGCCCCTGAGACTATAAAGCAGAACGACTGGTTCACATCAGTCGATCTGAAAGATGCTTTCTTTCACATAAGCATCTACCCGGCCTCCACACAGGAAATATCTTCGTTTCGCCTACCAAGGCATTTGTTACGAATTCACAGTTCTTCTGTTCGGGTCCCCGAACGTTCTGTCTGTGTGCGGAGGTGGCGTGGCGCCCCTGAGACTATCAGGGCTGAGAATTCTGACTTACATAGACGATTGGCTCATCATAGCCAAATCGAAGGAGAAGGTGTCGCTGGACACCGGCCGGGTGCTCGCGCACATCACATCCCTCGGGTTCTAGGTGATTGCGAGCAAAACAATCTCACTCCCAGTCAGAATGTCATTTTCCTGGGCTTGGAATTGAACTCAGTCTCTCTGATGAACTGTCTGTCGCAGTTCAGAGAAGGGGCGAGAGTACAATATCGCACATGCCTCAGGCTGCAGGGTCTCATGGCTTCATCTATCCAAGTTGTGCCGTTGGTCTCCTGAGAATGAGAGCGTTCACGAAATGGGTTTTGTCACTACATTTCAGCCCGAATCGCGATCTCTGCCGCTCGGTAACGGTGACGCGCGCCTGCTCGGCGGCCCTGCGCCATTGGGAGAGCGAGAACTTTTACGCACGGGGAACCCCCCTCGGGACGGTTACTATGCGGAAAGTTGTGACGACAGATGCGTCCTTAACAGGCTGGGGAACCACCCAGGAAGGCAGAACGGTGAACGGTCTGTGGCTGAGCAGACTACGTTCAGCGCACATGAACTATTTAGAGCTCTTACCAATTGGAAAGCTCTGAATCATTTTCTGCCTTGCCTGCAGGGACATCCCGTTCTAGTACGGTGCGATAATACCACGGCAGTGGCTTATATCAACCGTCAGGGCGGCATGCGCTCGTCGAAACTCCATGCTCTAGCTTACAGGCTTTTGGTGTGGAGCAGACGGGTTTTTCTGTCATTACGCGTGACTCATGTCCCAGACATTCTGAACAGAGGCACGGATCTGCTATCGAGGGGAAACCCAATCTACGGGGATTGGCGTCTTCACCCGCAGATAGTGGAGAGGTTATGGATGAGATTCGGACAGGCAGCCGTAGATCTTTTCGCCTCGCGCGAAAATCACCCATTGTCCTATGTTCTTCTCGCTAAAGGACATGGACGCGCCCCTCGGGGCAGACGCACTGGCCCACCCATGGCCCAAAGTGCTGCTGTATGCTTTTCCTCCCCTGTGCCTGATCATTTTCACACTGGCCAGGGTGAGAGAGCACGACCTGTCTCTCATTCTGATAGCACCCAGGTGGCCCAAAGCCCTGTGGCTGGCAGAGATAATCCCTCTGTTATACGCCAAGCCATGGCGCCTTCCCGTTCGTACGGACATACTGTCCCAAGCCAACGGGGAGATTTACCACCCCCACCCGGACAGGGTGGCTCTCTGGGCCTGGCCCGTGAGAGGACGAACCTAAATGCACTGGGGCTCCCGCCGCGTGTAATCGCCACTACTCAGAATGCCAGGGCCGTTTCCACGCGATCCCTATATGGCTGTAAGTGGCAAGTGTTCGAAGGGTGGTATGATGGGCATGGTCTCACATCTTATCAGTGCTCTGTGCCTGATATTTTGTGTTTCCTGCAAGACCTCATGGAAAGAGGCAGGTCCTTTTCCACTATTAAGGTCTACCTGGCTGCATTTTCAGCCTGTCATGTGGGTTTCTAGGGCTCCACCGTCAGGCAGCACCCTCTAACCCGCAGTTTTATGAAGGGTGCACGCCGCTCTTTGCCGGTCATCAGGAGATCTGTTCCAGAGTGGGACCTCCCCATGGTGCTGGAAGCGAGGTCTCTGTATCTTTTTGAGCCTCTGAGGAGTATTTCCCTTAAGCTGCTGTCCCTCAAGACAGCTTTGCTCTCGGCCTTGGCATCTGCTAAACGGGTCAGTGAGCTACATGCACTCTCGGTTCACCCCTCGTGCGCCAAATTCTCCCTAAGTGGAGATAAGGTTTTCCTTAAGCCTAACCCGGCCTTCATGCCGAAATGGTTCCCTGCGTTCACTTCGGAGGTTTTGGAGCTATCCGCTTTTCACCCTCCACCCTTTGCCTCCCTGGAGGATCAGGAGCTGAATGCTCTGTGTCCCGTCCGTGCTCTGCAAGCATATATGACCAGGACCAGTGCTTTCCACAAGAGCGACCAGCTCTTTGTTTCAAGGGCTCCCCTGCATAAGGGGAGTCCCATTTCAAAGCAATGCCTCTCACATTGGCTTGTGGACGCTATACTATGGCTTATGAAGCAAAGGGAGTGCAGCCCCCAAGGGGCATCAGAGCTCATTCCACAAGGGGCTTAGCCGCCTCTTGGGCTTTGTTCAGGGGAGTGCCACTGCAGGACATCTGCTCCGCGGCCAGTTGGTCCTCTCCTCATACCTTTGAGCGTTACAACCGGTTGGATGTCACCAGAACTTCGGTGGCACACTCGGTCCTAGGGGTAGGGTCCTCTTAGCCCTTTCCCACAACCCCGTTTGGTTAACCAACGAGGAGTGAATGGGCCGGCTGGCCATGTTCATTCCTGTCACCAAGCATTCGCATTCCTTCTTGGGTTTAGCTATGTGCATTGGTGGTGCGGGGGCCATTATCATGTATGTGTCTCATGCATGTTTCATGCCCTGCTTGTCCACAGCAGTTTAACGTGGCGGAAAACTTGCAGGGTCATGTGTGTGGGACGTGTCAGGCACCGCCTCTCTGAGGTGACCGTCCTTCTCTGGCCTTCAGAACCTCACTGTGAGTGTATTGGGCAATCAGGGAGCTGTCCATGTCTCTCCCATAGGTGGATCTCGAAACGAGATGATGAAAGAGAACAATAGGTTACTGTCGTAACCCCGGTTCTCTGAAACATCGAGTGGAGAGATCCACCAGCTTTGCCCCGCTTGCCGCACGAGAAGCGAATATACTTACTGAGGAATAGTAGCGCGCCCAGCTGTTATATGCCCGTAGGTAAGGGGGTGTGGCCTTACCTGGCAGTGGCTGCGCGCTTCTGTCTGTTAGCCAGACTTGGTGCAATTGGATGCTTCTGCAGAGGTCAGGTACGGATGCCCTTCCCATAGGTGGATCTCTCCACTCGATGTTTCAGAGAACCGGGGTTACGACAGTAACCTATTGATTTTGTGGCTCTCTGTGATGGTACCACGAGCCGTCACTCATTAACCAATCGTAGGTTTCTGGTAGGGGTGTAGACTCTTAGGAGCGAGTGAAAGTAGGAGGGAGCTGAGCCTGTGGTAGATCTGAAAGCAAGCGTCAATGCCTTGAACTTGATGCGAGCCACGAGTGGTAGCCAGTGCAGAGAGACGAACAGAGGAGTGACATGGGCCCTTTTGGACTCGTTGAAGACAAGACGGGCTGCAACATTCTGGATAATTTGTAGAAGTTTAGTTCCACATGATGGAAGTCCAGCCAGAAGAGCATTGCAGTAATCAAGCCTAGAAAAAACCAGGGCCTGGACGAGAAGTTGTGTTGCATGCTCAGTTAGGAAAGGCCTGATCTTCCTGATGTTGTGCAGTGCAAATCTGCATGATCGAGCTGTCTTTGTAATTTGGACTGTGAAGGTCAGCTGGTCATCAAATATTACTCCAAGATTTCTGACTGACCTTGATGGTGTGATTGATGATTAATCTAGCTGGATACTGAAGTTGTGCTGTAGAGACAGAATGGCTGGGAGGACGAGAAGCTCTGTCTTTGCAAGGTTGAGCTGCAGGTGATGTTCCTTCATCCATGTTGTTCATCATATAAAGTCATCATGTCTCTTCAGAAGGCTTGGATTTGGATTAGACCACTCTATTGATTATTTTACAATGCCTTTATAACATTTTTTGGATCTTTTAAATTTGTGAGGAATGGACTTTAAATGGAGGGACAGAAATCCCTCAGGTTTCTAGGGGTGACCCCGAATAGTCGAAGATTCGATGCATCGATAGGAGGAGCCTGATTCGACTACCAATCTCACGGTCGAATCTTCGCAGAGGTTATATTGGTTGCTCAATAACTGATTTCACATAGAACTACCGGTTTTCTGTCAATACGTTAATATAGGAGCCTATCATGATAATGCTGTAAACAAAAATGTGCAAAGAAAGAAGCTTTTAATAAATATTTTTAACGTTCAGCAGCGGGAATAAATCCAAGCACCCTGTGACAGATTAAAAGTTTCACGTTTGATCCGTGACCGACAGAGACGCTCCTCTTTCGGTCACGGATCGAAAGTGAAACTTAAATCTTGGCGGCAGGGATTTAAATCTTTAAAAATGTCTGGGATAAGAACATCGAAAGTGTGGATGCACACCATTAGAAATTATATTCTTCAAGGCTGGATTTAGCATCAGGAAAACGATGATCGCACTTCTGCCGGACAACGTTAACAAATTGGTTTCTTTATAATAACGGTTTTCTATGGGAGGAAAATTAATGTTTAATTAAACGTGTTGCGTTCAAATTCTAGGCTCATCTGCTTTTCTATAGGCTATGCTTTATTAATAAGGTGTGTACAGAATTAGATTTTTTAATATAACTGTCTTAGGACATTAAGCCGTTAAACGTTTTTCACGTTAAGCATTTTAGAATGTATTTTTTTCCGCGCACTGCGAGGTTTCATAACATTTTTCTTCATTTGAGTTTGGAAGTTGACTGAAAATCTTATAGGATTGAAACAATATGAGGGTGAGTACATGATTAAAGAATTTACATTTTTGGGTGAATTATAGGCTATCTTATTAATACAATAAGCTGAGCTTCAGATAAAATTAAATCTATATATCGTGAATAACATAATTTGTATCAACGATACATATCGTCACATTTTTTTTATCACGATGTCTCGATATGCCGATGTATCATTACACCCCTAGTAAGTGCTTTTGTTTATGGTTAGTCAAGTGCTTGAGGAAGAGGTGTGTCTTCAGCAGTGTTCATCTCCATGTCTGAGACCATAATGACACCAGCATTGTTTTGCAAGCATTTGATCAATAATGACTGGTAAGGAACAAATAAACACTATAAATGAGAAAGAAACCTTTGGAGAAGCCAGGCTCTTCTGGCTGCTAGTGAGAACAGGATAGTAGAACAAGGACAGAAAACAAGGACAGTTCGCAAAGGTTAGTTTACAGGATGAAGTATACATACAGTATGTTGTATATTAACTTTAAAGTAAGATACAGTATATTTGGTTGGAATCATGTACAACAGACAGATATTAATCAAACTGATTGAACAAGTTCTTCAAAGGACCATCCTTCATTGTCTGCTAAGGTGAATGTAGATGGAGTGTAACAAGCAGTGTTGAGTGAAACTTATGGCCTGATTCATATAATAAGAGAGATTTATGTTATGATGCATACATGTTTTTGGTTCCATACGACCTAACTGTTTAGGTGATGAATTAGGTGCATGCTTGGTAAAAGAGATGACTTCAGTCTAGACTTAAACTGGCAAAGTGCACGTACAAAAATGCAATATTTGCATTTGCTAAATATTTTGACTAAAAAACTTGATCATTTTACAAGAAAGGACTTTTTTTTTTGTTGCAGTGCAAGTATCTAAGCAGTCTATCTATACTGAGGAAAATCAGTTACTGTTACTGTTACTGTGTGAACTACTCCAGTATTGAAAAGCAGAAGAGCACCTTTCTAGAGATTAACATGCTTTAAAAAAAGATTTTGAGACATTGCAAATTGTTGCATTGCATTTGAAACTGTCACTGTTCCATGGCATTACTTTAATAGAATGGTTACACTTTACAATAAGTTGGCATTTAACATTACACTTGTAAACATAAACTAACAATGAAAAATACTAAAGTATATATTAATGTTAGTTAACTATTGGGTTACCAGGAGAATACTTTTACACTGTGCTTGAGGCAATTGATCAAGTGTTTGTAATTTGGCTTTTTGAATCTTTCAGGGGCTTACAGTACTAGTCAGGGAATTGAAATAATTCGGCAGGACGTCGCTCTCTATATTGAACGGCGAGATGGAGGAATCGCATGTGACCCTGACAACATTTACCTCTCAACAGGAGCCAGTGATGCAATCGTGGTAAGCAGATACTACAAACAGACACCAAGAAAAGTGAAGACAAAAAGCTAAATGCAACATTCATTTAAAAAAATAGACACAGACAACATATCTTGTTTAAATATCTGCTTGGCAATATACATATGGTAGTTATATATGCAAATTAAGCCATGGATATTAAAAAAAGCATTGTCAGCTCTCTATATATGGTTATTTCGTTGTGTAACCAGATAGTGTGGGGCAAGTGAATTTGCATAAATTCTGGTGTACAAATAACTTTTTGTTTGTGCATAAGCTACCTTTTTTTTTTTTTTTTTTACTTTATGCAGAAATCTACACAAAGTTTTATTCAAATTTATTAACTTTTCATATCATTCATATTTTTGATTGTTCAATGCATTAGAGGATGCAATATCAGAATTATTTTAAATTACCTGTGTTTGTCTGTGTCAGACCATGCTTAAGTTATTAGTGTCTGGGGAAGGAATGTCTCGTACGGGAGTGATGATATCAATCCCTCAGTACCCATTGTACTCCGCTGCTCTGGCTGAGTTGGGTGCTGTGCAAATCAGTTACTATTTGGATGAAGACAACTGCTGGAGTTTGGACATCAATGAGTTACGGCGCGCCCTGCAGGAAGCAAAGAAGCACTGCAGCCCTCGAGCACTGTGCATTATCAATCCTGGCAACCCCACAGGTGTGACGACAAATCTATCAGCTTTTATTGTGGTGGCCAGTTTGGATTTAAAATATAAGTTACTTGATATATATTTTACCTCATCTTATAGGAACGTTAAAAACAAATATCCCATCCGTACATCACTTTTGGCCACTACTGCTTTTATTACTGTGGGTGCTTCTCATTCCCTTCAAATTTTCCATCCTCTTTCCTCACTCCTTCATCTTCGAGTCCACGACCCAGAAACAGATCACCCTGATAAAGGATGTATCAGTTGTCTAAATGCCCCATGCAGGGATGAGAAGTGAGGAAATAGTATATTTTTGTTTAAACAAAAATGCCTGAAATCAGAGGCAAATTCTGAAAAAATCTAAATAACAAATACACCTTTGATTCCTTGTTTCTTTTCCTTGCATCCCTCCCTCGCGTTTTTGGAGCAAGGAAAGGAAATTATGCACGATTAAAGAAATGAGAAGCACCCTGACTGAGTATGTAAATAAGATAATAAGAGTGTGTAAATAAAAGTGTATGTGTGCTTATTTGCTTAATAATGGTTGTTGCAGTGGTGAAGGCTATGTACAAATCATTGGGCTGGAAAACATAAAAATAATCTGGCAACGCAAAATTACCTTTACTCGACAGGTCAAGTGCAAAGTCGGCAGTGCATTGAAGATGTGATCCGATTTGCTGCAACAGAAAACCTTTTCCTCATGTCTGACGAGGTGATTTGTATGATAGGCCTATACATATGGTTTTTAAATATATAAAACACACAATGATAATGTTTTCAATATGCCCTGCTTTGTCCAGGTCTATCAGGACAATGTTTATGCAGACGGGTGTAAGTTTCACTCCTTTAAGAAGGTGCTGTTTGAAATGGGTCCAGAATATTCGGAGAAAGTGGAACTAGCTTCGTTTCACTCAACGTCAAAGTGCTACATGGGAGAGTGAGTGTCCAAAACCAGAGAAGTGCAAATGATCTGCAGTTTTCCGTTGATAATATTATAGAATTTAAAGTCCCTGTAAAGGCAATTATAAAAAATAAATAAAATCTAAACACATAATACATGTTAGAAATGTATGCTAAAACATATTACAAAGACCGTGAAGTGTGAAGTACTGAATTGTGGAGTTATACCGTTAAACAGTTCCCTTTCGGTCGCTCACGTTCGACGCAACGTCGACGTGACGACGAAATTGGGATCACTTCAGGGAGCCCTATCAACTTCGAGTATCTATAGACCTTATGTAGCCCCGCCCCTTTTCAGCGCTGCGCTCGTTGTCTTTTGACTTCCGGTCTGTATTTTCACAATGATCTTTCATTGATGAATGGACGGCTCGTTTAAAAAAGTTCCCGGTCGACATTTGTTAAGACATCTGCTTTACAATGCTTATGATAAACATTACAATGCTCGTGATAACTTTCATTAACTCTACAATAAGTAAATCCACTTCACCAGCGAATTACTCCTCGACAGCGATGCCATAGAGATATACAGAGTGACCGCAAAAACGGAAGTTCAAAGACAATTTTCTAAAGATGGCGGCGCCCTCGTTTTTCTCGTGCATAAGGTCTATAGAACAAGCCAATGAACGTTGGCGCGCGTGAAGCGTCACGCACCCCCGCCCCGCAGCGCGGGCATAAACAGGAAGCGGGCGCACGCACACATTGTCTTTCACTTCGGAGCGAGCGTTTCTACTGTTCCTGCTCTACAATCTTCTAACAGTATTGAACTTCTAAAGAAGAAAACAAGTCTGCTCTTCAGGAGAACGCCTCTTCAAGCTGGTGTTGGCATGACAGCACAGACAGCGCTGGCCGCGATCTCACAGTGAGCCGGCAAAACAGCTGTTTTCACAGCTCAGAATGTTGCGCCTTCAATGAGAATGTGAGTGCTCACATCAGGCTTGCACTATCGTCCTGTTGTGTAGCCGCGATCATCCCTGGGTGCTTCAGCACCAGAGAGAGCAGTTTTTTCCTAAAAGAGCTTACATGGTTTGACACTGCGTCTTTTTCAAGACGTCATTCAACCGTGTGTTTCTGGATGCGGTCGTTTCCTATCCTCATGTGACGGCCACGATCTCTGTTTCACATGCCTGGGCTTAAGTGTGTTGAAACTGTGCTCGTGGGTGGTTTATGCTCTCTTTTGAGAGCATGACCACGTCGGCACGTTGTTCGTCTTGCCTTTCTCATTAAGGTTTAAGTGTTCAGCGTGCCGTGTGCCGTCGAGCTGCCAGCTGACAGCGCGGGTTGTCACGGCAACCCAGCGCGCGTCGTTCGGACCTCTAGATGCGCGGTCGAGACTCGAGTGCCTCAAACGAGGTGGAGTCCCCTCGCCTATGCCCCGATCTAGTTCTTTTTCTGGTGCACCAGAAAAAGGCTACTTCTGCGTATAGCCAGGGTGACCAGAGGGTTATAGTGAGGGCTTCCCCGCCCGGTAACCAATCCGTGTGGGCCCCTCACTCCTCTATCGCATCGCAGACATGTGAGACTCTGTTTGTGGGTGGTTGTATTCTCTTGTGAGAACATGATCACGTCAGCACGCTGATCGTGCTGTGTGCCGTCAAGTTGATGGCCACATTCATTGTCTCACATGCCTGGCAGCTTTGGATGGGATGCTGGTCTTTCTCATGATGGACCTAGCATTTCATTCAGGGCTACAGGGGAGGATTAGACGTCGATCGCTGCATCAGAGAGAGTGCTGTTACGCTCTGGAAATGATGATGCTGAGCTCCCATTATAATGGTGTGCATGCTCATGCTGAATCAGATTCAGACTTGACAGCCATGCTTTCCCGGTTACGCTGAGGGCGCAGTGCAACGCATAATCGCCTTGCACCGCCCCATGCCTTCCCGGATGTGTGTGAAAAACCCTTTTGCAGTATGAAAGCATTTTGGTGCCAATATGGCGTGTCATTACTGCCAAAAGCTGCAGAAAGTTTTTCCTCTCGCGCTACCCTCAGTAGTGGGACGGTGGTGCTACTGCAGACTGCCTTTTCCCTGCATGTGACCAAACAGTCATAATGCATGAGGGTAGTTCTGAGTCGGGGTTGAGCTGCGCCTGGTGACTGACCGTGTTAAAGGCATACTATGCAGGAATTTTACCTTAATATAACAGCTTCAAAGTAATTTCGGTGGTAAACAAACTCATAATAGGGCGAATCATCCTGGTAGTAAAGCTTGGAGGGGTCGCCGCTGGAAATACCAGCAATGCAAGTCTGAGAGGGGCGCCCCTGACAAATCTCGCGAGAATCGCGACTTGCTTTACGGCAACGACGTCACACACAACAACAACATATGAAGCACGAATTGCGCTCATTTCAGATGATGGAAAAAGCAAAGAAAACGCGGTAGGAAGAAAGTAGGAAAAGGAAAGCTTTCACTTGTTGGCGCAAGTTAAAAAGTAGCACTGGATGCAACAGAGATGCTGACCTGGCGATCTTGTTGATGGACTAGTAAGTAAATATCTTACTTGTAAACTTGTTTGCGTCATATGTTGTATGTTGTTGCGCAACTTGCGCTTGCTTGTAGTATGCCATTGTTTTTATGATGCTGTTCATTCATTCATTGGTGATAATTAGACCAGTCCAATAATTTCCACATATGTTTAGCTAGATTTCGATTATCATATTTTGCGTTATATATGTTTTATTGCCTAGCTTGCCGCACAACGCTGT
The DNA here is from genome assembly GCA_031834385.1 of Semotilus atromaculatus. Classification (NCBI taxonomy): domain Eukaryota; kingdom Metazoa; phylum Chordata; class Actinopteri; order Cypriniformes; family Leuciscidae; genus Semotilus; species Semotilus atromaculatus. The sequence continues at coordinate 11,910,540 of JAULUF010000014.1, forward strand.
TGACGTTGATTCCAGCGATTATCATGAGAACAGTTGTCAATATCTCACATAATTATCTAGTGTAAACGAGCACAATTTGCAAACTATTATGATAAATTGCAATAGTCATGTCTAATGACATCATAACGGCCAATATGAAATAATGCGACGTACATTTAACTTTATTGATGTCATCAGGCATTTTGGAATGTTTACATTACAATCAAAAAACATAAAATGAAATTATACATTAGGCCTAGACTATAGGCTATTTACTTGTGATTTAGCTGCAATCATGTAAAAACGTTATAAGCTGCCAAACGCGATAGGGTACTTTATTATTATAAAGTAGTCTAACACTTATATTAAATTATAAGACATATTATCCGATTTTGAACATCATCATTATTTCAGTAGACTATGCAGTATATGCAATAGCCCAATCTTTTTATGAAATCGTGAAACATTACCTGGTCAATATCTTCGGTGTCTTGTGCCTGTTCCATGACCAACGCAACTATCCTACCGAACAGGGATGGAAATTAGCACCGGCCACCAGCCAACTGTGGGTGATTTTGTGTTGTTGCGGGGAAACTCGCCGCACCTACCGGCCACCGTGGCGGGTAAATAAAAATAACATCATGCAACGTTCGTCTGTTAGGACAAATTAGTTTGAATAAACGAGCAGACACGCATTAGCAAGACAGCAGTGAATGTGCTTTCCATTAAATTAATCTCACACACAGTAAACAAATCCTTAACAAAAAAAAATAAAACAGGGCTATTCTGGTGGGTGCGGTGATGCTGTGGTGACGCGTTCATGTAAGGGTGGCGCTGCCAAGAAAGCTCCTAAAATCTGTCACAAATAGGCTAACAGGCAAAAGTAATGAATATGCATATGTAAACTATAGCAAGGAGATAATTTAATTATTTATTAATAAACAAGTATTTTCTTTGTCCGTGTCAGTTGCAAAGATGAAGTTAACGATGCTGATCGTGATCATCGCAGTAGTGAACGCGCAAGAGAGAAATGCACATTTCATACGAATTGCATAAGCAGAGAGCAGTCTGTGTCTGTTTTCTTTCTTTTTTAATAGTTCTGTTTAAAAGTAGACATGTCTGTCTGTGAGGCAAGGCTACCTTATACGCTGAGTTTCACTCCAGTTGCTGCTCCAGTTCACGCGCCGTCGCCTCCGTTTCGTGATTATCTACTGTCTGCTATATTTAATTATTATGTATTAAATCCAGGCAATTGGTTGATGAAACATTGATTACAATTAAGATACAATTAATACAAAACGAAATTCACTTTAAAGAAAGGTTTTGTGCTTTCTGTCTCTGTGAAAGTTTTAAGCATCTTTTAGTGCCGCTTTCACAGTGGTCACGTCTGTAACATTGTTTTTTCCTCATATGGGAACTGAAATGAATATCAGTTCATGGTTTGTGTGTGTAGGCTATAAGAGAGAAAGAGAAAATGCCAGTATTTCATTGAGACTTGAGATTAAATAAACTGCTTAAGTATTGTAGATCTTGTAGTATTAATTTTCACATGCAGTTACACATTGTCGGTTAAAAACAAGAAAGTGGCTGGTAAAAACATTGAGTGGCTGGTAGATTTTGAAATCCACCAGTCACAGTGGCCGGTGAACAAAAACGTTAATTTCCATCCCTGCTACCGAACAGGTACCGGTGTACAGGTTGGGGGGTGTATTTACGACAATGCAAGTATTGCACAGCGACTCTGGGGGTCGCTGTTTGACAAAAACACAATTTCTGCATAGTATACCTTTAAAGTCACAGCGCTGGCCCTCGGCCAGATGATGCCCACCCTAGTGGTCCAGAAGCGCCCCCTGGCTAACCTTGCATTGACGTGAGGCATCGCCAAAGTTCGTTTTCGCGATGCCCCCATCTAGCGAGGTGGCCTTCGGCGACACTGTTGGAGACGGTGCCCAGCGGTTCTCCCCAGTTCAAAAGCAGGCTGAGGTAACTAAAAGCTTACCACATGTGCTCCCTGAGTCACTGGTGGGCCCTCAGTCTGTTTGTCGCCAAGGGTGTCAGTCCCCTGCAAAAAAAAAAAAAAACTCTGCCATAGCCAGCTCTACTGTGACGTTGAGCTTTCGCAGGTCGACGGCACCACCCGTCTCAGCCCTGAGACGGGCGACCCAGAGTCAGCTGCTCTCCCCCGAGGAGGGCCGGGTGGATGACTTCGTTAAATCATTCTGTTCCTCCACTGGCGTCTCACCAGCGGTCCCAAATTCTCAGCAAAGCAGCTTCTCTTCTCTGGGTCCCAAGAGAGCGAGGTTGGCGGTGTGCAACGCTATGCCTTGCCACCCTCTGCCCCCTCTTGCTTCGCCAGCGGTAGCTTGATGTGCTCTAGGCCGCGCCTATGCCGTCTCACTCATCCCCTGCCGATCGGTGGAGTCAGGTTAGTGTTGTACACTCAGACCCCACTTCGGGCCGCTATGTCGTCCGAGTCGGGTCCCTGCATTCCGCCGCGCTGCCCCACCTCGGGTACGTCTGTCGTGCCGTTGCTCCCACTTGCATGGTGTATGGGAGCCTGGTAAGTGCTTCCCAGCCCGTCTCGCTGGCTCATCCGTATCGTCAGACTCGGCTATGCGATTCAGTTCGCTCGGCGTCCCCCGGCCTTCACCGGGTAGCGATTGCAGTCCTACTGGCGAAGGACGCAATCGTGCCGGCCCCTCCAGCCGATATGAAGACCGGCTTCTCAGCTCGTACTTCTTGTACCCAATAAAAGAGGTGGGTTACGACCTATCTTGGACCTGCGTGTCCTGAATCGGTCCCTTCACAGGCTGCCGTTCAAGATGCTTACGCAGAAACGCATTTTCAAATGCATCCGTCCCCAAGATTGGTTTGCAGCGATCGACCTGAAGGACGCGTACTTTCATGTCTCGATTCTCCCTCGACACAGACCGTTTCTTCGCTTTGCGTTCGAGGGTCGGGCATATCAGTACAAGTCTTACCCTTCGGGCTGGCCCTGTCGCCCCGTGTCTTCACGGAAGTCGCGGCCATTGCTCCCAATGCGCGAGCTTGGCGTTCGCATTCTCAACTACCTCAACGACTGGCTTATTCTCGCCCAGTCGAGAGAGCAGTTGTGCGAACACAGGGACATGGTGCTCAGTCACCTCAGCCACCTAGGGCTTCGGGTCAACTGGGAAAAGAGCAAACTCACCCCCGGGCAGAGGATCTTTTTTCTCGGTATGGAGCTGGACTCGATCAACATGACAGCGCGCCTCACGAAGGCCCGCGTCCAGTAAGTGTTGAACTGCGTGAGCACTCTCTCACGCAGAACAGCGGCACCACTGAAACTTTTTCAGAGGCTCCTGGGGCATATGGCATCTGTAGCCGCGGTTACGCCTCTCGGATTGCTTCATATGAGACCGCTCCAACACTGGCTTCACGATCGAGTCCCGAGATGGCCGTGGCAGAGCGGCTTGTGCCGGGTCCAAGTAATCCCGCACTGTCGCCAAACTCTCAGCCTGTGGTCAGACCCTTCGTTCCTGAGGGCAGGTGTTCCCCTGGAACAAGTGTCCAGGCATTCTGTGGTCTCCGCGGATGCCTCTGCCACCGGCTGGGGGGCCACATACAACGGGCATGCAGCTTCAGGTCTGTGGATGGGGCCTCAACGTCATTGGCACATCAACTGCCTCGAGTTGTTAGCAGTTCATCTTGCGCTGGGCCGCTTCAAAACGCTGCTACTAGGCAAGCATGTTCTGGTCCGTACGGACAGCACTGCGACCGTTGCGTACATCAACCGACAAACTGGTCTACGCTCCCGCCGCATGTTACAACTCGCCCGCCATCTCCTCCGTTGGAGTCAGAAGCATCTGAGGTCGCTTCGTGCCATGTTATTCTGGGCCTGCTCTACCGTGCAGCCGACGAGCTCTCACGGCAGCAGGTGCTACCGGGAGAATGGCGACTCCATTCCCAGGTGGTCCAGCTGATCTTCAGGCGCTTCGGGACCGCACAGGTAGATCTGTTTGCCGCCCCGGACACGTCTCACTGCCAGTTGTTCTACTCCCTGACCGAGGGGATCCTCGGCACGGATGCTCTGGCACACAGCTGGCCCCCGGGCCTACGCAAGTATGCGTTTCCCCCAGTGAGCCTTCTTGCACAGACTTGTGCAAAGTCAGGGAGGACGAGGAGCAGGTCTTGTTAGTTGCGCCGTACTGGCCCAACCGGACCTGGTTCCCGGAACTGGTGCTCCTCGCGACAGCTCCTCCCTGGCCCATTCCTCTGAGAGAGGACCTGCTCTCTCAGAGACGGGGCACCCTGTGGCACCCGCGTCCGGACCTCTGGAAACTCCATGTCTGGTCCCTGGACGGGATGCGGAGGTTCTAGGTGACCTACCCCAAGCGGTAGTTGACACCATCACTTCCGCTAGAGCCCCCTCTATGAGGCGCCTCTATGCGTTGAAGTGGAACCTGTTCGTTGACTGGTCTTCCTCTCACGAGGAGAACCCCCGATCTTGCTCGATCAGAGTCGTGCTTTCCTTCCTGCAAGATGGGTTGGAGTGAAGGCTGTCTCCCTCCACCCTTAAAGTATGTTGCCGCTATCGCCGCACATCATGATGCAGTTGAAGGTAAGTCAATGGGGAAGCACGACCTGATCGTCAGGTTCCTGAGGGGGGCGAGGAGACTGAATCCTCCTCGCCCACTCTCTATACCCTCTTGGGATTTGTCTCTGGTCCTTTCGGCACTTCAGAGACCACCCTTGGAGCCTTTTCAGTCAGCAGAGTTAAAAATTCTGTCCTAAGACAGTACTTCTGGTTGCATTGGCCTCCATCAAGAGGGTAGGGGACCTGCATGCATTTTCGGTCGACGAATCGTGCCTGGAATTCGGCCTGGCTAACTCTCACGTGATCCTGAGACGGATATGTGCCCAAGGTTCCCACCACTCCCTTCCGGGACCAGGTGGTGAACCTGCAAGCGCTGCCTTCGGAGGAGGCAGACCCAGCCCTGGCTTTTCTCTGTCCCTTTCGCGCTCTGCGCCTGTACGTGGACAGAACGCAAAGCCTCAGGACCTCAGATCAGCTCTTCGTCTGTTACGGAGGCCAGCAGAAAGGGAAGGCTGTCTCCAAGCAGAGGATGGCCCACTGGATTGTGGGTGCCATCGCCTTGGCTTACTAAGCTTACTAGATTAGGATTTAATAGTATTATAGTGAAGTAAATTTAGATTGCCCGTATACGGGCAAGTGACAGTTAAGGGGTTAAGTAGCACCAAATCATTGCTGGTCTAGAAGTAAGAACCACTTACGTCAGCAGCTGGGGGGCGGGGTTACCGTGGCCAACATAGACAAACAGAAACTTGTGACCGCCATTTTTGAATTAGCAGCTAATCGAGCTAATAGCAGCTCGATTGTAATCTCTGTTTATGCAAGTTACGGCGAGCTGCACGAACACGTTGTATTCGCCGTGTTTGGATGCCGATGTACGTTAGGTTCGCAAAGCCATGAGCATCATGCCATTGTTGATAGAAGGCTTGTTCGAGATGCATCGGAGCGGCGCAGGCCGATCGGAGCTGCGGGAGTGTGTGGAGAGCATACGACTCCTTGTGCTTTTGGGTGGCTTTTGCAGTTCTTTGATGTCATGCGCCAAGTGGTCTGCGAGAAGCCAATACATCTCGAACAAGCCTGGTGTGTTTGTGTTTGGCGCTGCCGTGCTAGCGTTGCTGGGCAACATGAGATGTATACAGTGACGTAAGACCTGGCTCTGTGGTGGCTCTCTTGCCTGTGGAAAGACAAACCGGTTCTTTGAAAGCTCATCAGTCGAACCAACTCCGAACCGGCAATAGCACTAGCTCTGAACTAGCACCTGCTTCTTGCTGGTGGAAAAGGGGTAGCAGACGCGTTGCCGAGCCCAGAAAAATATCTAGCATGCTAGATATCCAGAGCCATAGACATCATATAGAGACTAGATGCCCTATTGGCCTCCCGCTGGGCACTGAGAAATGCGGCCGCCATCTTAAACCGGTCATTCTCCTATTGCGTTGCATAGCAGCATTAGATGCATATTCCTGCTCAAATCGGCGGACCATCGCTCGGGGATTACTTTTCACAAGTAAGATTTAAGATTTAACATTACCGTACTATTGGTTGTATTTTGTGAATAAAATATTTCATGTTTAAGAAATCATAGCTACATGTATGACCTTTGCAGCAAAAAAATCCGCGTGAAAATCAGTTCGGTATTCAGTGAGATATGATTATTTAAATGCACTGACAGCTCATTGCACCTGCCAAACAGATTACACTGAGCGGAGCGGGTGACCGGTTTAAGATGGCAGCGCCGCGGCTCGTCCGTGAAAATAGGCAGTAGCAGTCGATAGGGCGTCTATCTATATGATGTCTATGTCCAGAGCTGTCGCACGACTCAACCTCACGTGATGTCATGAGCTACAGCCAATCAGAGCAAGGCATGGGTTGAGGTCACCGGGTAAATACGCAATTTTCAATGAAACACGGAAGACGAGTTTACAGAAAGATGAGCAACATGTCGTCAAGAAAGCAATGGACTCAGGATTTGGAGCAAAATTTGTTTCTGTCTGACGTCCATATTCGCGTGTTGTGTTCTTCTTCGTCTTCTTCGCTGGGTATTGGCGCGCGTGCTGTTTCGTGTCATTTCCTGTTCGTTTTATCGCGTGATTTTTCATGACAAAACGTGGTTTGTAGACAAGTTAGAATCGTTGGGTGACAGAGTTGTTGTCAACTCGTGTAGTGCGTTACCTCCTGTTGCGGATCAATTACGTTGTGTCGTGTGGTGTGAACAGCTCAACAACTTGAACAGTACTGATTTCACAGAGAGCAAGTCATGTAGTGTGAACCGCACAGTTCAGCCCGATGTTTTAAAATCATGTAGTGTGAACTAGGCTTGAGTTGCCTTGTGTGCTTATGTTATAATTAAAAGTAGGTAGTCCACACAGTAACTCTACTAAAGCATCCATTCCGGCTGTAGCGGTGACAGTTGAGTGTGGCTACGGCAGCTTTCCCGCGAGTGGGCGTGGTTTCAGTGCAGCCAGTAGACACGTCCCCAGTGTTTGAGAGCAGAGACTACTGCTCATTTTCAACTTATTTTATGTACTTTTTTGTATTGAGGCTTTTTTTATCATTCAAATTTGGCTGGGTGGTCTGTGGTGTGACAAACTCAGAACACATACTTAATTTTTACTTTAAAGGGACTTTAATGAATCTGACTAATAACTATTAAAGGTTGTATCAGTGATTTCAGGCCGAAAACCAAACTAAATAGTGTTCCAACCAATCACCGACAGGGGCGGGTTTTGCTCCGACTTCGCGTCCACGAGCGCAAAACCTCACAACACCCGCCCCTGTCGGTGATTGGTTGGAACACTGTTTATTTTGGTTTTGAGTGGTGGTTGTACCACCACCGTTAGGAAAGATTAGATAAATGTGATCATTTATTTTTCAGCCTGAAATCACCGATACAACGTTTAACTAATAACTATTTGTTCTTAAAGGTTTAGCTCACCTAAAAATAAAAATTCTGTCATTATTTACTCACCCTCATGTCGTTCCAAATCTATAAGACTTTAATTTATCTTTGATACACAAATGAAGTTATTTTGAAACCTGAGATTTCTGTCTTTCCATTGAAAGCTAAAGCCATAAGCCATTCAAAAGGTTCAAGATGTCTGAAGAGACTTGATCGCTTAAAGCTGCAGTCCGTAGCTTTTCCTCTTTGTCACCATCTCTGTTCGAAATCTGCAATTGCAGTTATTCGTGGAATTATCATCTTTACGTGGGTTGTAAATCGGCATGAAACAGCGCGGATGAACACAATGTTTTGAGGTGAGTGCTGCTGTCAATCATCGCGCTGTGTGGATACTGTCATTCAGAATCACAGATTCACTTTTTGAAAGTTTGACCAACAGAAGAATTTTCACCGGAAAATGTCTTCTGAACAAGTAAGTAACATCCATTTTTGTTCTGAACAACTAAGGGAGGAAAAGCATTCGACATGATAAGCGATCGTTAGATTTAATCAGTGCGATTTATAGCAACCGTGCAAAATATACTTTGTTCTCAAATTGTTCATGTTAACAACATCAGCATTGCGTGACTAACGTTACATTTAATGTGTTTTATGGTTACCTGTGTAGTTCAGAATTCATATTTTCCATAAATGAGAAAGGCACAACAAAGGAAACTCCATAACTGTGTGAATTAAGAAAACAGTGGTACTGTTACACGATTGAACTATTGAAATGTCTTACTTGTTAAGCAGAAAAAAGCAGTCTCTTCTTCCGTTTTGAACCCCTTCAAAACACGGAGTTCACGCACCTTTCAAAAGCCCTGCCGATGTTTATCCTTGTGTTCACATGAGACGGTTTCTTTCTCTTTCTCAAATCCGAAGTACGAAGTCTTTTGGGTTTTATAACAGGTGAATCTCCAGTTGACACTGATGATTGTTGTTTGGATCTTTCTGGATCCGCCATAAGTTTTAATTATGTAAAGTGCTGCGAGAAAAGCCTATACATCTCTACATCTCCTCACGCGCAGTATAGCCGGCTAGCCGAAACACCTTCTTTATGTGTACGGATGTGACATAATGACGCAAAGACATGCTCGAATTTCCCGCAGAAACCCACCAGTGGTTGTTAAAATCATTATTACAAGCTAACCGTTTTGAATCTAGCTATGGCAAGCAGATAGTTTTGAACACTGGCTGAATATGTTTTTTTTTTTTTTTTTTTTTTTTTAATAATTTTTAACTTAAAAAAAGTTACGGACAGCAGCTTTAATATGTTGAACAGATTCATTTAGACTTTAATTTACATTTAACTCTTTCCCCTCCAGATAATTTTTTTCTTAATTATATTGTGTATTTTGTGTATTGTCTATTTGGTTTGACCAAATAGTAGTGCCCTAAAAAAGGTCACGTAAATTGCTAAGCTCTAAACCTGTCTGTCTTGCTTCTTGAAGGTGTGGTTTTCGTGGTGGTTATATGGAGGTGGTAAATCTAGACCCGGAGGTGAAAGTTCAACTCACCAAGCTGGTGTCTGTGCGGCTGTGTCCTCCGGTGCCTGGTCAGGCTCTTCTAGATGTGGTGGTCAATCCACCTCAACCAGATGAACCCTCATATGACACATTCATCAAGGTATGTCCCGTTGATTGTTTCCTTGTTGATCTGTACCAGTTAAGAAGAAAGTAATCAAACCTTATCTCCATTGTCTTCAGGAACGCACAGAAACGTTGGCCACACTGGCAGAGAAGGCCAACATGACGCAAGAGATCTTGAATCAAGTCCCAGGAATAAAATGTAACCCAGTGCAGGGTGCAATGTACACTTTCCCACGTATCTACCTCCCACCAAAAGCCATCCTGGAGGCCAAGGTAAAATTGGCCTGTACTCAGTTAAATCTAATATCTGTTCTTTTTATGGGCTCTAAGGGTGTGGTTACATTTACCGCTGTTCTGCAAATTTTCATGGGAAAAATCCAATCATTTCAAAAGATTTCCCCATGCAGATTTTGCATTAAGTCTGTTGGCAATGTGAATTTGACATGTTGACTAACAAACAGCTACCTGGTTTGAAAGTGATTGTGTGAGCTGTGCTTCATACATCGCTACACCATTGACAGTGGACCTTTTTTGCTAAAGTGCTAATGTGACTGCACTGTAACTAACCTTTGTAGTGACTTGTTTGGGATTCATGGCTTATATTCCACTTTTAAGTTACCATGACTCACTTTAAAGGTGCTCTAAGTAACTTTTTTACCTTAACTGAACAGCTTCAGAGTCAGTGGAATGGTTATATTACTTATTTTGGGTTGAATGGTGGTGGTTTCGCACCCCCCTGGTGCTCGAGAGCGGAAAAACCGCACTTGCAACTTTGGGCCGGCGGGCCGCCGGCCTCGCCGTCAGGAAGTATCGCGTGATATCAGGTCTCGCGATGTAACGAATTGCTTGACGGCACTGCACACGTACACGCCCCCATTCAAGCACCGGCTAGCTATAAGCAAAGGGCAAGATAGATTGAGTTATGGCTGAGCCTGTAAAAATGAAGCAGAAAGCTAGGAAATCGTTGTCGGAGGACCAACGAAAGAGGAAACGGGAGACTGACCGAGCAAGAAGTCAGACTCGAGTAAATATCGGACCGGCTTTTTCAGAATGGCGAAAACTGAGAGAAACAGAAGCCTGCAAAACGGATGCTGAGCTGGCCTTCTTGCTGTTGCACTTGCAAGTATCTTTGGAATAAAATGTGTTTTAATATTTAAATTTCAAGTAATTGTGACCTCAGGATGTTTGCTATTGTCTGTAAAGGTTTTTATTATGATCGCTGTCTGTTACGGGCTTACTAGTACGCATAGTACTATAACTATGATGTTAGCATTGTCATTAGCAAACACATTTAATTTCTGTAGTTGTTTGGCCGTTCCTCTGTCGGTTTTAAATGTGTAACTTCGTTCGCAAATAAATAGATATCAAATTCTTCAAATCAAGACACCGGTGTATCCTGCCCGCGTCTAAATGGCTAGCGGGGATTTTGGCTTGATCTAGCTAGATGGATGCTGCCCTTCTATGTGTCTAATTTAGCTTGTGTACTCAGACGAGGCTGAGGTTGACGTTGCAATATCACAAAACAGTTGACGTACATTACAGAAATGAGTTGAATTACGATGGCCTAAGTCAACGTGTCTGATAATAGGCAATAATAAACATGTTGCACATATCATGATCGAGCTAGAAAAAACGTTCTGATGTTTTCTTAGACAAGCAAAGGTAAACCGTCATTCTACCAGATGAACTTATAGACCTTGCTAATATAAATTTAGACAAATTAGCCTCCGATATATATTTTTTATGCTCGTGCCCACTCTCCCCAAAAAACAACAACACGAAAGCAGTAGTTTGCCTTGTTCATATTGTTCGTTCCCGGTAAAAATACTAGTATGCATGACAACACAATAAAAATTAAAAAATCGCCATCAGTTGGAAAGAAAATATTGCTTTTCTTACCTCGGGAGACATAGGCCTAACTGGTTTTGAAATAGCCGGTTCATGCTCAGTTGGGTTGACAGCTGATCAGCTGGGTTGCTCGTGGCGAGGGGGAGGAACAACAGTTCGTTTTTACGACAGTGTGTTTGAAAGCATTTACTACCAGACACCAGGGGGGGGCGTCGTAGAGAAAAAACACCCAGTTCTGCCTTGTGTCCCTTTAAGTTACTATGGCTCATTAACACTATCCCTAAAGGTCAATTCATACTGCACCGACAGATGGCAAAGACACTTTGTCGGGTATTGACTTAAAGCACAACTACGCAATATGCTTACAAAATCTTTAACACATTTTTAATCACATTTTAATAATTTCCTCGGCCGGAGAACACTTTTGGCCACTAATGTACATGGTTAGGAATGTTTATTATTTATAAATACCAATGTGTGTGTGAGAAATGGCCTAAGCACTTTTTGCTGCCTGTAACAGTGCACAAATCCATTTTTTAGGCTTTATCAGTATGATAATATCATATACATGTCAGTATAATGTTAGAATCAGGTTCTGAAAGCAAGAAATATATTGATATATATTGAGAATTTGAGAAGATGGTTTGCATTAAGACCTACACAATGACAGAAAGATAGATGACAACGAGTTAAAGGTGCTATATGGAGATTTTAGCGGCCTCTAGCGGTGATGTTTCAGATTGCAACAAGAGCGCTCGATCTCAAGAGCGAGCATTCACTACCCGCCACACGGAGACTTTCAACGCAACGGCGAAAGCATCACACAACATGCTGGAAACTCATGTAAGCTCCCACTGCCACTTTACAATAATGGGCTACTTTTATCATCTTGACGTTGAACTAATGCTCCATGCTCGTACCATAATAACGTTAACTGCATTGACGGCGAACTAATGCTATCTAACTTGAGCCAACTAAAGCGCAAAATCACAATATATTTCACATGCTTTGAAGTAATGTTAGCTTACCTGTCCAAAAGGAGGAAAGCCAACTCAGGATCTGTTTTTATACCTAAAACAAAGCGGAGGTCTCTCCACAATTCAAAAGCTCTGCCGATGTGTATCCGTGTTTTCGTCCTGAGGCAATCAGAATCACGTTTGGCTTGACGAGCTTCAGCAGATAAAACTTTTTTTTTTTTTTTTTAGTTTGTGTTGTGCTGAAGGCAGGTCGTTTTGGGGTGTTATCAGACTCCATGTCGTTCCCTAGCTAAAGTGCCGTCGGTCGCATAGACTGTTTAAGAAGAGAGGCTCGGGAGCGCGCATGCACGTCACTTCCGGTGGATTTCGCTGTAAATCCGACCCGGAGACTTCACATATAAATATGAATACTGGCCTTCAGATGTAATAGCAAAACCCGAAAAGTGGATAATTGTAATGTGTGATTACAACCCCTTCACACACAGGCAATAAAAAAAGGATTCATTGTAGAAGAAAAGTTCCATAGAGCACCTTTAAAGTAAATGAAAGCAATATTTTCTTTGTTATACCATTACTTTTTTTTCTTTTCTGGTTGAATTAAACTTTATCATAAAACGCTAACTGAAATCCTCCATTCCCTCAAATTTAGGAGAAGGGACAATCTCCAGATATGTTCTACTGTATGAAGCTTCTGGAAGAAACAGGCATCTGTTTGGTTCCTGGCAGCGGCTTTGGACAGCGAGATGGCACCTACCATTTCAGGTTACTCTCCCTTTAAACAATCCAGATTAATAAAATCAACCATTAATATGTTTGTGTTTGGTTATATTTAACAGTGAATTAACATCTGAAATGAAAGGCCATACAAATTTACAACGTCCAGCAACACAAGAGGAAAGGAAGAACAATATATAGGGAAGGCAAGCAGAGCAGATGTCCAACACAAACAAAGACAAAGCTATACACAACACAAACAACACTCAAGCACAACACAAACATTGCCTCATGAAACTGACTTCAATAGTCAAGTCAAGTCAAGTATATTTATATAGCGCTTTTCACAATACAGATTGTATCAAAGCAGCTTCACAGTATCAATCAAAACAACATAACAATGTTCGACATCCATGTTTGGTAGGGCTGATCAATGGTATTAATGGTTAATTAAATTGAATATCCCCAACTGAGCAAGCCAAAGGCAACAGTGGCAAGGAACCGAAAAACTCCATCAAGTGACCTAATGGTGTCCTAAAACTCCATCAGGTGACCCAATGGAGAAAAAAAACCTTGGGAGAACCCAGGCTCAGTCGGGGGCCAGTTCGCCTCTGGCGTTTATGAACTAGAGGCCGGATTTACAGTACCTGTAAGATAAAAAAAAAATGTATATGAATGCCTGGCTGAAGAGATGCATCTTTAGTCTAGTTTTAAACTGGGAGAGCGAGTCTGAGCATGAACAATATCAGGAAGGCTATTCCAGAGCTTCAGAGCTAAATGTGAAAATGCTCTGCCTCCTTTGGTGGATCTGGATATCCTAGGTATGACCAGAAGCCTTGAATTTAGTGATCTTGAAGAGCGCGATGGATTATAGGGCGATAGAAGATCTGTTAAATAGACTGGAGCTAAACCATTTAGGGCTTTATAAGTCAGTAGCAATACCTTGTAATTGATACGGAACTTTATAGGTAAACAATGTAGTTAACATTGCAAACTACTTGTCTTGCCTATAAATTTGATACAGAATTTTGTTTTATTTTATCACTTCGGGGTAGGTACGCGAAACGAAATTCCCAGCGCTTTATCTGTTGAGTGGGAAAGGGATCCTCCATAGGGAGAGGCTAGTTGGCACTTCAGCACTGCATTGTCATCGGGTCCAGGCGAAGCTCCTTGTCAGATCTGGATACGGCCTGGATCCGGCAGGCTCCGGGAAAACCTCGGGATAAACAAAGACACTAAAATTAGCGTAGATGCCATTCTTCTTATGATGTAACGAGTACATCAGGATTTAAGGGAAGTGTTCCCAGTTCCGGCTGACCTAATCTATGCAGCCTAACATTGAATTATAGAAGTCTATAATGTATTATGTGTATGCTAGGGCAAAGAGATGTGTCTTTAATCGAGCTTTGAACTGACAGAGCGTGTCTGCTTCCCGTACAATGGTAGGAAGACTATTCCAAAGTTTTGGTGCTAAATAGGTGCTAAAAAGGATCTACTGCCAGCAGTCGATTTTGATATTCTAGGTATTATCAACTGGCCAGAATTTTGAGATCGCAATAGACGTGAAAGACTATAATGCGTTAAGAGCTCGCTCAAGTACTGCGGAGCTAAACCATTTAGTGCTTTGTAAGTAATCAACAATATTTTCAAATGTATACGATGTTTAATAGGCAGCCAATCATCGATCAGTAGGCAGATGCGATTTAGCGCGATAACTTGTAGCTGTATATTCAATTCATTGCTGATGCCAAAGTGTCATAAATATACAGTAAGTTGTATCTACAGTAAAGAGTGAGATGGTGAGCAACTCTAAAAACGTGGATTACACATGTGGTGGGAGATGACTCGATGGCTCTTAATAAATATAATTAACTCTGAGAGCACAGTTGAATGACTTGAATTGAAATCGAATATAGGACGACTCCTGTCCATGGTCATGTGCACACTGGCCTAACCTGACATCTGCAACTTTTACACCGTCCAGACTGCACTCTACAGTCCCTGACAGCTGCTGAAAAAGGTTTGAATCAACGATGAATCAGATTTGACTGCTAAATTCTGCATTATGTTCTGCAATGTGTACATTCGAGGATTAAAGTCATCGGATCATTTCTTGATTGCCGATTTGACAGTGTCCACCTAGACATTTTAGTCATATTTGCCAATTCTCCTTAATTATAGCCCTGTTTTGGTCTGTTTTCCTGGGAAATTTATTTATTTTTATCATCGTTATTTTGTTTTAAGGAGATAAAAATGGTGCTTTTCAACCTTAAATGACATGGCAGTAAAATTACATCATATTATTTTGGGAATCAAATTATGGTCGGGTTTTTCTTGAAGTGGTCAGGTTTTGGTGAGCTTTTGGGCTGGAAATCACCATCCCAATCTGGCTACACTGGTGGAGACAATGAATAAACAAGCCCAGTAGAAGATTTTTAACCACCCTCTAGTGTTGAACATATCCTGACTGCACTCTCTGAGCAAGCCACAACCATTCAGCGACATGATCAGGCTTTGTATGAGATTCTCCATCTTCTGAACCTCTAGTCCTAAACCTACAAGAGACGGCGTTAAACTACTTCGATGCAAAGCACATAACATTACAATAATAATGCATATAAACAACTTATAGATCACTGACCTGTACCACCCACTGACCAATCCACTATCGGGATTGATAGTGTTGCCATTGGAATGCATATATTCGAGTGATGAAAGTCAGGGGTTTCCATCTCTTCAAAATCACAGTAGTTATGGTGTGAATTCAGCATAAGCTCATTGTTTTGGTTCCGGAGGAACTGAAAAGGTGGATTGGTGACAAGTCTGCCTAACTCTGCCTAACCCGAAACGCATTTATGACGTTAACACATGCGCTAATTTTTTTTCTGTTTAACGTGGTAAAAATATTTAACGTAATTAAGAAGCATCTGTTTTTTCCTTGCCATCCTCAGTCTTTCAATTCATTTATTGATTAACTGTCCCTGCTTTTTGCATTCTTCTCCTACAGAATGACCATCCTTCCTTCAAAAGAGAAACTGAAGATAGTGTTGGCCAAGATTAAGGAGTTTCACCAGCATTTCACAGACCAATACTCTTAACCCTTGCCATCTCATTTTTTGACAGACTTAACCAAATTTCTCACATAAAGCTACTGCACTTTTATGATGTGTTCTATGGGTAAATACCTGCAATGCGAATTAAGTCCAATCTCACAGCATGGAAAATGTGAGGTGAACACGAGCCATGCTGAGAGGACAGTATTGTATCCACCTATTCTATAAATGGCAATGTCAAATGTTTTTGGGGGACAAAATTTGTGGTAAGCAATTAAAATATTAATGCTATTTTACTAGTAATATTTTAACACATTATGCATTTAACAAATAATTATTCATTTCTATTAAGATTGGTTTTATTTGTTTATTGAATGTTTGTTTACTGTATACTGTAGTTCATTCTTGCTGTGCTAAAAAATGCCTTTGTGAACTTGGAAAAGACAGCCTGTTACTTTACATTATACTTTATTGTCCCATTCCTGGGAAATTTGTCTTGGACAGCATGAAACGGCCAGTACACAACTTCGATCACACACACAACACAATACATACAATAACATGCGATAATAAGAAAATAACAACATTTCAATGAATTATTTAAAAATGCAGCATACTACCTACATACTACCTACATAAAAATCTCTGCAGTTGGAACATAATAGTTTTTTTATAACGATTAGACTTGCACATCAAGACCCTGAATCAAATTAAAATACATATGTAAAATATGTGTCATCATCAGAGACAATTCTTTTAGCTTGCCTTAAATTAGATGCCTCGTAGAGTTCTTGTATAGTTCGTTTTTCCTCCCACCCTATAATTGTTTTTAGCTGTATGCACCAGTCGTGCTAGATTTGATATTGATTGAACAATCAGATTTCCATACTATGCAGTGATACCTAATCAAGCTCTCAAAAACAGACTGATAAAACGGAAGCAAAATCCTCTGGTTCACTCCAAACATTTTTAACCTTCGCAGGAAATATAGCCTCTGCTGCAGTCTAGAATAAAGACTGTCGATGTAAGAAGACTAGCATGGTAAATTGTCCATATAAACTCCTAAGTATTTATATGAAGAAACCGGTCAATAATTACCATGCATTTTTACAGGGCTATGGTCTCCCACAGATCAAGTATCAAAGATAATTTCAACAGTCTTCCTTTCATTTAAAACCAAGGAATTAGTGTCACACCTGCTAACAAATCTGTCAACATCAGAGAAATACTGCAAGGGATTTGTTGTCTTATTCAGTAAGCTTATTGCTGTGTCGTCAGAGAATTTGATGAAGTATGTATCATCCTGACTAGAGACACACTCATTAGTGTATAGTGAAAATAAAAAGGGTGAGCTAACAACCCTGCATTGTCTGCAACCCCAAGTCCCCTGTATTGGTAGTTTTCATCTCAGAATATAAATTATTAACTCTGACTTGTTGTGTATGATTAGTTAAAAATGAATAAAACCACTTAATGCAGAATGGATTCACTTCTAGCTCTATCATCTTCTTCATTATATTGGGTTGAAGTGTATTAAACGCTGAACTAAAATCTATAAAAGGTAAACAAGCATATGCTTGGGAATCTTCTAAATGGCTATTCACCAAAAGAGTGATGCAGTTAATAGCATCATCAGTGCCCCGTCCAACCTTATATGCAAACTGAAATGGATCAAGGAATGATTTAACCTGATCCTTTAAGACAGTTACAACAAGTCTCTCAAAGCATTGCATAACATTAGATGTCAAAGCCAACTGGGCAAGTTTTCTTAGGAACAGGTATAATTATATTTCTTCCACAAAGATGGAATAATTATCACTTATATAGTTATAGTTACTTATATCACTCTATAGTCCATAGATTTCTAAAAGATAGGGCAAAATGCTGGAGTAAGTTCAACAGATCTTTAGCAAAAAAACTGAAATTCCATTAGGACCCATGGATTTTTTTGTACATATGACATACAGTATAGTACAATTGCGAGCTTACTCTTTTTGGTGCTATCTCTAGCCTGTGACCTGGTTCAGAGTACACAGTTGATCCATTGGTGACTCAAACCTAATAAAAAAATCAGTAATTTGCTCTTTGTTGATCATTGCTAATTACAAGCCTCTTTTGAGGAGGTGCCATATTAGTTACGACTTTCATAGCGCCCCACAATGTTTTGGAGTTCTCTGCATTAAAGTTTCTATAGTATCTCTATGTTTTTACCTTGCCCCCTTCAGTAACAAATTTAATTCCTTTTGGACTGATTTTAGTTAAATTTTTGTCTTGATTAATAAAAGCCCATTTATTTCTTTTAAAACACTCCTTAAAGGAGCCGTATGTAAGATTGTGGCCAAAACTGGTACTGCAATCACTTTCAAATTACTGACTCGAGGTTGCCAGATAGGCTGCAGGATCCGATTCCGACACGTTATTAGCTGCAGCTGTGGTAACTAGCAGAGCTGGCAACCCAAATGCCGCAACACTACTGACTCCATGATTGGTAAATTGTGGAGGGTGGAGCATCAGACCAAAACACAACATGACAACATCAACATCAGTTGAGGGCTGCAACTTCCCTTTTTAAATGACAATATCCTGGCCGGACTACTGTTGTCAGTGATATAAGTATTTGAAATGAACATGATTTCTTAATGTCTAGTGACACATCAGGGAAAATTTATGATTAATTGAAATAAATTTCTTACATACAGCTCCTTTAACTTCTTTTGTTATATAACATTTGTTATTAGGAAATACAAGTTTTCTTCTCCACAACTGTGTCCACACAAAAGTTAATATAATCAGTTATGGTCTCTGTAGCCACCTCAGTGTCCATCTCATCATTAAAGAGTTCCCAGTCAGTAGAAGTAAAACAGCCCTTTAATTTCTCAATGCTATCCTCGGACCACAGAAAAACCGTCTTTGTCTGTGGCTGTAGTCCTTTTTAAAAGTGTTCTATAAATTGGCATCAAGTGAATCGTGTTATGATCGCAATTCAAAAAAGGGGGTTTAGACTTTGCAACGTATGCATCCTTTACATTCCCAAACCATTTATCTAAAATCTTATTACCTCAGGTTTTACATTTAATATACTGTTCATATCCCGGAAGTGAGAATTCCAATCTGCAGTGGTTAAAATCATCAAGAATAGAAATCGGAGCTGCAGGAATAGGCCTACGCTTTAATTGCTCGTTAACACAGTCCGTTATGCAGCTAGCCGCTTTAACGGCATTCCCGCTCGGTGGAACACGCTGCACATAACGATGTTTCCAAATTCTCGCGGAAGGTAAAAAGGCCTCAATGATAAACACAATATTTCCACATTAGAATTGCAAGGTCTACAGCGCAACGACAGCACGCCGACAGAGCGTGCAGGTGTCCCTCGATCCAAAGCGAAAATCTCTCCTCCAATCAATACCAGCAGCAAGAACTGTGCCAGAATCA
Organism: Semotilus atromaculatus; assembly: GCA_031834385.1. Lineage (NCBI taxonomy): Eukaryota > Metazoa > Chordata > Actinopteri > Cypriniformes > Leuciscidae > Semotilus > Semotilus atromaculatus. The sequence goes on from JAULUF010000014.1 coordinate 11,929,640, forward strand.
ACCTCATTATGATTGATTAAATAACTTAAACTAAAACTTGACACAATAACTTAAGACAACACTTAATAACAATACGTAGACAGCAGCTGGCCAATGCACATGAGTCCGTGTCACCAGCAGAGCAGCGCCACCGGAAGTTGCAGTTAACATAATTTATTTACAAAATATGATTGTGCAGTTGGTTAATACGAGTAAAAATGTGAACATTAAATTAAAAATGAGGATTGAATTAAATACTTTTCAAATAACATTATTGAGCTTGTGAACATGTACGATCACATCACCCATCATCATTATAATAATTAATAATAAATAATAATTCATTACATTTATATAGCGCTTTTCTGGACACTCAAAGCGCTTTACATAGAAGGGGGGGAATCTCCTCAACCACCACCAATGTGCAGCATCCACTTGGATGATGCGACGGCAGCCATATTGCGCCAGTACGCCCACCACACACCAGCTTACTGGTGGAGAGGAGACAGTGATGAAGCCAATCAGTATATATGGGGATGATTAGGAGGCCATGATGGACAGAGGCCAAGGGGCAAATTTGGCTTTTAAAGGTGCCCTATAATGTGAAATTGAATTTATGTTGGCATAGTTAAATAACAAGAGTTCAGTACATGGACATGACATACAGTGAGTTTCAAACACCATTGTTTTCTCCTTCTTATTTAAATCTCGTTTTTAAAAAACACCCCTGAAAAACAGGCGAATCTCCACATAATACCGACTGTGACGCAACAGTCGGGGATCACGCCTCCAAAGATTTGCATATCCCAGCCCTCAATGACAAGCACTGCACAGCCGAGTCATCATCGGAACAAGCGAGGATCAGAGAGAAAATGGCAGATCATGGAATAAATGCTATGTTCCAGGCTGTGCAGGGGATGTGAGGTATTTTCATACCCTTCCCACAGAAAAGAAATGTCAACAGGCGTGGACGCGTGGTTGATGTTTATATTAATCGGATACCGCAACAGTTTAATTCGAAGTTGTTAGTTTGCTCTGCCCATTTCACCACGGACTTATTTTCGAACCTGGGACAATATCAAGCTTCTCTCAGCGTCTCAAACTGAAGAAGGGGGTAATTCCAACTATATTCCCGCAACCGGTAAGTAGTGATTTTATTAAAGATAATTTACACTGTGTTAGATCCAGCGCAAGATCCTAGTACAGTAATAGCAAACTCCAAGTAACGAGCATACATAACTAACGTTAAATAGGCTAATTCTCAGTGAAAAAAGTATACAGAAAGCGGTCAAAGAACAATCCACACAGCGCGAGTTTATCTCTCTTGCCAAACTCGTTATGAAATCAATGACGCTGTTACACTGCACAACGAAGCTCTCATAGAAGTAGGCTATGTCATCGTTTGCATTGGTGAAAGCATTAGAGAGAGAAACTGCGTTGTCTCGCGATCAACAGACTGTCATCTGCTTGCTCAATGCTCATCACAGCAACATTTTATGTGATGGAAATAGATTTAAATACTTTAAAAACATCTCACGATTCGTTAATCTCGATAGCTGTAATAGTTAAAACGTATATAACAGCTGTAATAAAAGTATTCGAGAGAGTTTCACATGTCATATTTCATATGCAAGCATGTCAGCCAATCACAGCAGTGGCCGGTTCTCACAGCAGACACGCCCCTTCAAACAGAGTGTTCAAATCAGAGACTAAAATCAGGCTAGGAAAAATGCCTTTTATTTCTAAATTATGACTATTTTTGATCTAAAAAACATACTAACATTATAAGGGCAACCCAGGAAACATTATAAAATAATAAAAAAAAACATTCTAGGGCACCTTTAAGACTATTTTGCGAGGGATTGCGAGCAGTTCTGCCACACACTTAGAACAAAAAGTTCAGTGGGGTTTATTTATATACCCTTGGGCCAAAAAGTTTCTATAAGGAGAAATGACTTTAAATGATTGCATAATACTTTCACATTTAATGGGTAATTTATTTTCTAGCGATAAAATATGTTTACAAGTGGTTCAATTAATAAAATGTAATCAAAATTATTTTTTATAAAATGATCTAACAAAAACTAACAAAAAAATAAAGCTTCAAGCCCAGACGTTTCCAAGCAGCACAGCAGTAAGGACTTTATGAACTTATTTACTTATAAGATTGATGATTTCCATTACACGAGAGTAGGCTAGATGTTAAAGGTCCCGTTCTTTCGTGATCCCATGTTTCAAACTTAAGTTAGTGTGTAATGTTGTTGTTAGAGTATAAATAATATCTGTAAAATTATAAAGCTCAAAGTTCAATGCCAAGCGAGATATTTTATTTAACAGAAGTCGCCTACATCGAACGGCTCGTTTGGACTACATCGCTCTACTTCCGTTTTTAATGACGTCAGTAGAACAGCTCTCTGACTAACCTCCGCCCACGGGAATGCTCCCTCAACTCCCTCAACTCGCGCACTTCTTATAACTTACTGTTTACTCAGGTCTTACGGTGATTTTCTGAAGTAAAACTGACGCTTCATCTTGTACAGTGTGGTCTCCCTAGTGGACCAGCACGACAACCGTCTGGATTGAGCCGAGTAGGGGACATCTCTAGGGTCTTCAAGTGGGCACCTTCCGTTCTCAGTGTTTCGTCGACTAGCCCACGACACCTCAAGAGGGCTCGACAGTGACTCTGGCGTCCCAGAGTCACCCCCCTCCGTCCCCCACTCAACTCAGCCCAGCTTACTGACCTCTACATCCCTCCTGCTGCTGAGACCTAACCACAATCTCACAATCTCTACGCAACCCAACCATACGCGCCAACCCGTTTGACTAAGGCTGTCGAGCCCCACTGGTGCGTTAAAGCAGTTTCAGTGGCAACGGTTCCGTATGGCATACCACCTACCGCAAAACACAATATCTGCCCAACCACCCGTCATTCACGCAATATACACAGGAACGTAATGACTGTAAATACTATACAACCTATACAAATAAACCAACAGACTCTTCAAGTTTTTCAAGAATTCTACGAAACCGTAGCGTGGCGGCCTGTACACAGCCAGCTTGAATCTTTCCGTCTCAACCACAGCCAGTTGCTGCTCCTTTCTGCTGCTTCAGATAAGTTCTTTACTGTGCGACGCAACTCTTGGCCGCTGAATCCGACGTCTCTGAGGAACCGGCTTGTAGAGTGTGCCACAAAACCTCGACAACCCACTTCCACTGGATAAACCTGGACTCTCCATCCTCGCTGTTCTGCTTCAGTGGCCAGATGAGCATACCGCAGTTTCTTCCTCTCATATGCCTCATCTACAGCATCCTCCCATGGCACTGTTAACTCTATCAGTTGAACAATGCGTGCTGATCCAGACCATAAAACAATGTCTGGTCGTAGGTTAGTGGTGGCAATCTCAGGTGGAAAAATAAGCCGTTGATCAAGATCAGCCTGCATCTTCCAGTCCCTAGCAGCTTCCAGTTGTCCTGGGCGAGAATTGGTGTTAACACCTAATATCAGTGAGAAAATTATAACTATGCAACCGTCTACTACAGTATCGCATCAGACAGTGCATTGTAGTCTCCCTGATGAAAATTTTGATTTATTCATTGCTATAGGAGAGGATGAATTTACTAAACTCGTTAAATCATCTAAATCGACAACATGTATGTTAGACCCTATGCCGCCTAAGCTAATGAAAGAGATGCTTCCAGAGGTCATAGATCCTCTTCTCAATATCATTAATTCATCTTTGTAATTAGGATACGTACCAAAAACTTTTAAGCTGGCTATGATTAAACCGCTTGTTTAAAAAATGCAACTTGATTCTACAGAATTAGTCAATTACAGGCCGATCTCAAATCTACAATTTCTGTCAAAGATATTAGAAAAGGCAGTATCTTCACAACTATTTTCCTTTATAGAAAGACATGGTATCTTCAAGGATTTTCAATCAAGATTTAGACCGTACCATAGTACTGAGACAGCTCTCGTTAGAGTCCCAAATGATTTGCTTTTATTCAACCGATCATGGTTGTATCTCTCTATTAGTGTTACTAGATCTTAGAGCTGCATTTGACACTATCGACCACAACATTCTTTTAATAGATTCGAAAATGATGTTGGCATTAGTGGAATTGCACTAGCTGGGTTTAAATCATAATTATCTGACCGTTATCAGTTTGTAGCAGTAAACAGAGGTGTAGTGGTAAAAAAAAGAGGTGGGTAAACTATAAATTCTGGTGGACCACAACGTGGTCACCCGGTAAGGTGGGCCACCGCCTACCGGTGTATGTGTATCCTGATGACATCGCTATAGGCTATCATTTGATGGTACTTCCAAGAGTATCACTGGTTGTTCCCTCATCATAGGTCACACAATCACTATTAAATTCATACATTAATCTAAGTTCTTGTTAAAGAGACTTAAGAAGGAATAATATGGTTGAAATCTATAAAGTTTGCTAAATAACAAAACAGAGAGAACATAAATGTTTAAGAGAGATAAAGAGGGAGGCTTATATCCAGGGCTTACTGTCAGGGTTCTGCCCTGGCAGCTTTGTCTATGTCTTTGTTTTATGTCTCTATGTTTGTGTTGTGCTTAAACATGTGGTTTTGTTTGTGTTTGCCATGTGCTCCTTTGTTCCTGCCTCCTTGTTTCCCTCGACCATGCCCTCTTGTCTAGTTGAGTCCTCGTTTGTCCGAGTGTTATCACCGGTTCCTCATGTTCTCTGCTCCCTTGTTTGAGTCCTCGTTTAACTGAGTGTGTTCACCTGTTCCTCTTGTTCTTAGCTCCCTTTATATGTGTGCTCTTTCCCTCATGTGTTGCCAGTTCGTTATATGTTGTGCCATTGTGAACTTCTGAGCTAAATAGTTTGTTACCAAAGTCATTAGTGTTTCTTTTGTAAAGGTTTTATTGTGCTTTAGTTTTGGCTTCGGTTCTGTCTGTCTTGTCTCTTGTTCCAGACCTGTCCTGCTAAGCAGAGCGTCCCTGACTGCTTTCTCCCTTTTGCTTTGGAGCAAGCCTAGTGCGGAGTCTGAGATCCCTGTGTGCCTTGCTGTTGTACGTGGATTTCCTGTCTGGCTACTGCTGGTAATCTCTGGTCTCACCCTGCCCTGCCATTGCTACTCTCCAGCCTACAGACATCTTGTGCAGTTATCAACGGCAGCTCGGCTTAGCTTCAACTTCTGTCTTTGTGTCATCCTTGCCTATTGTTTGGACTGTTCACCTCTCCCACCACTTCATGTCGTCTGTCTGTCAATAAATCTGTTAACTCACATTCTGCATTTGAGTCCTCCTTCAGAGACCCCTGACACTTCCAATGCAATGCACTTGTACATAAGTATTAGGGATTTGGGATTATTTTCATAGTCGATTAATCTGTTGAATATTTTCTCGATTAATCGATTATTTGTTTTGTCTATAATATGTCAGAAAAATGTGGATCAGTGTTTTCCAAAAGCCCAGGAGGATAACGTCCTCAAATGTCTCGTTTTGTCCACAAAGCTATTCAGTTTACTGTCACAGAGGAGAGAAGACACTAGAACATATTCACATTTAACAAGCTGGAATCAAATAATTTTTTACTTTAGTCTTAAATGACTCTAATCGACTAATCGATTATCAAAATAGTTGTCGATTACAGTTTTTTCCAATTGCTAATGTAGCAGGTGCAGATTAACGACAGAAGGTTGAATCTGGGGCCACATATTTTAAAGCTGCTGTCCGTAATTTTTTTAAGTTAAAAATAATCCAAAATAATTATTTTTAAAAAAACATCTTCAGCCAGTGTTCAAATCTATCTGCTTGCCATAGCTAGATTCAAAACGGTTAGCTTGTAATAATGATTTTAATTCCAGTGGTACTGGTGGGTTTCCGCGGGAAATTCGAGCATGTCTTTGCGTCATTACGTCACATCCGTACACATAAAGAAGGAGTTTCGGCTGCCGGCTATACTGCGCGTGAGGAGATGTAGAGATGTATAGGCTTTTCTCGCAGCACTTTACATAATTAAACTTATGGCGGATCCGAAAAAGATCCAAACAACAATCATCAGAGTCAACTTGAGATTCACCAGTTATAAAACCCAAAAGACTTCGTACTTCGGATTTAAGGTGGCTAGAGAAAGAGAAAGAAATTAACCGTCTCATGCGAACACAAGGATAAATATCAGCGGGACTTTTGAAAGGTGCGTGAACTGCGTGTTTTGAAGAGTTCAAAACGGAAGAATAGACCACTTTTTTCTGCTTAACAAGTAAGACATTTCAATAGTTCAATCACAGTACCACTGTTTTCTTAATTCACACAGTTATGGAGTTTCCTTGTTGTGCCTTTCTCGTTTAGCTATTTTGGAGAATATGAATTCTGAACTACACAGGTAATAAAACACATTAAATGCAACGTTAGTCACGCAATCCTGATGTTGTTAACATGAACAATTTGAGAACAAAGTAGGCTATAATTTGCACGGTTCCTGTAAATTGCGTTTATTAAATCTAACGATCGCTTGTCATGTCGAATGCTTTTTCCCCCTTATTTGATCAGAACAAAAATGGATGTTACTTACTTGTTCAGAAGATATTTTCCGGTGAAAATTCTTATGTCGGTCAAACATTCAAAAAGTGAATCTGTGATTCTGAATGACAGTATCCACACAGCACGGTGACTGACAGCAGCACTCGCCTCAAAACACTGTGTTCATCCGCGCTGTTTCATGCCGATTAACAACCCACGTAAAGTTGATAATTCCGCAAATAACTGCAATTGCAGATTTCGAACAGAGATGGTGACAAAGAGGAAAAACTGCGGACTGTAGCTTTAATTGAAAGAAAACTCAGTTTCTGTAATTAACAGAAGAAAGACAATATAAGTTGCACTGTAGTTTCCACAAGTGTAATGGCTGCTGACATTAACAGACGATTTTGCAAAACTAAAAAAACAATAAAACCAAAAATGTTCCATTTTGAACACAAAATACACTGCATCTGTAACGATCACCAGCTGGAGTGCCCTCGAGAGCCACCAGAGGGTGCTCCACAAAGGACTATGATCACTTCCTCACACACTACATTTCCCATACTCACTGCCTGGACTCATCATCACTGATCACATTCACCTGTACCTCATTCACTGATTCCATTCACCTGTGTCATCCTGTTAGTCTGTCTATTTCTACCATGTTCACTCATTCTCTCACCGCGAAGTCTTGTTTTACTGTTAGTTGCAATTCTGAGCGTTATCCTCCTGTGTTTGCTTCCTGTATTTTGACCTGTGGATTGTTTATCGTTGCTGACCCCTTTTCTGCCTGCCCTGACCCTGGACTGTTTCACTGGACTCTGATTCTCGCTGCCTGCCTCGACCCTCTGCCTGTATCTGGTTTGTCTCTGCCTTGTCTCCATTGCCCTGTTTGCTGTTATTTGATCCCTGCCTGTTTGACTTCTTCTAATAAATACTGCGTATGGATCTTCACCTCCAAGTCTCGGAGCAGTTTCATAACAGAAGACTTCGCCACACCAAGATCCAGCAGCGATACCACTTGAATCCAGCAGCACAGATCTTCCCAGCATGGACCGGGAGTTCGCTGGTCAGATCGCGGCCTTGGCCCTGGACAGCCGCGATCTGTTCCAGTATACCTGGGGGTTTGCTCCTCTCGCTGCCTCCTGCTCTCTCGGTGATGAGGCAGTCAAGCTGTGCTACCGGCTGGGGGCTAAGGAGGTCGACCCGAGGGAGCTCCCCGATCTCTCGGGTCTGAACTGGAGAGAGGCACTCGCCCAATGTCTGGAGAGCTTCCTTCCAAAGTACGCCAGGCCTTCACCACTGGTCCCGAGTCCGGTGGTCCAGAGGAGGAGGAGGAGGAGAAAGGTCTCCTCAGAGACCGTCCAGCCAGAGACCGTCCAGCCAGAGCACGTCCAGCCAGAGCCTCACGTCAGCCACGTCCAGCCAGAGCCTCACGTCAGCCACGTCCAGCCAGAGCCTCACGTCAGCCACGTCCAGCCAGAGCCTCACGTCAGCCACGTCCAGCCAGAGCTTCACGTCAGCCACGTCCAGCCAGAGCTTCACGTCAGCCACGTCCAGCCAGAGCTTCACGTCAGCCACGTCCAGCCAGAGCTTCACGTCAGCCACGTCCAGCCAGAGCTTCACGTCAGCCACGTCCAGCCAGAGCTTCACGTCAGCCACGTCCAGCCAGAGACTGTCCACGTCACGTCTGCACAGCCAGAGACTGTCCACGTCACGTCTGCACAGCCAGAGACTGTCCACGTCACGTCTGCACAGCCAGAGACTGTCCACGTCACGTCTGCACAGCCAGAGAATGTCCACGTCACGTCTGCACAGCCAGAGACTGCCCACGTCACGTCTGCCGAACCAGAGACTGCCCACGTCGTCTCTGCCGAGCCAGAGACGCTTCACGTCACTTCTGCCGAGCCAGAGACGCTTCACGTCACTTCTGCCGAGCCAGAGACGCTTCACGTCACTTCTGCCGAGCCAGAGACGCTTCACGTCACTTCTGCCGAGCCAGAGACGCTTCACGTCACTTCTGCCGAGCCAGAGACGCTTCACGTCACTTCTGCCGAGCCAGAGACGCTTCACGTCACTTCTGCCGAGCCAGAGACGCTTCACGTCACTTCTGCCGAGCCAGAGACGCTTCACGTCACTTCTGCCGAGCCAGAGACGCTTCACGTCACTTCTGCCGAGCCAGAGACGCTTCACGTCACTTCTGCCGAATCAGAGACGCTTCACGTCACTTCTGCTAAGCCTAATCCTGAGCTTGATCCTCTTCCTCTTTCTGAGCCAGTGTCTACGGACAAGATGGCCGCCTCCGAGCCAGTGTCTACGGACAAGATGACCGCCTCCGAGCCAGTGTCTACGGACAAGATGGCCGCCTCCGAGCCAGTGTCTATGGACAAGATGGCCGCCTCCGAGCCAGTGTCTATGGACAAGATGACCGCCTCCGAGCCAGTGTCTACGGACAAGATGGCCGCCTCCGAGCCAGTGTCTACGGACAAGATGGCCGCCTCCGAGCCAGTGTCTATGGACAAGATGGCCGCCTCCGAGCCAGTGTCTAGGGACAAGATGGCCGCCTCCGAGCCAGTGTCTACGGACAAGATGGCCGTCGTCACAAAGTCTGTTCCTGTTCCTGAGCCAGAGCCAGAGCCAGAGTCTGTTCCTGTTCCAGTTCCTGAGCCGGTGTCTGTTCCTGAGCCGGTGCCTGTTCCTCCGCCGTGGCCGCCCGAGGGGTCTTCACCGCCGTGGCCCCCCGAAGGGTCTTCACCGCCGTGGCCGCCCGAAGGGTCTGCTCCGCCCTGGCCGCCCGACGGACTGTCTGCTCCGCCCTGGCCGCCCGACGGACTGTCTGCTCCGCCCTGGCCGCCCGACGGACTGTCTGCTCCGCCCTGGCCGCCCGACGGACTGTCTGCTCCGCCCTGGCCGCCCGACAGACTGTCTGCTCCGCCCTGGCCGCCCGACGGACTGTCTGCTCCGCCCTGGCCGCCCGACGGACTGTCTGCTCCGCCCTGGCCTTCCGTCCTGTCGCAGTCTCCAGGTCCTCTTCTGCTCCACGGACCTGGCCCTCCATCCCGCCCCCGGATCCGCCTCCATACCACCACCCACCTGGACAGTTTTGGAGCGTCTGGAAGCCGCTCATTGGAGGGGGGCTATGTAACGATCACCAGCTGGAGTGCCCTCGAGAGCCACCAGAGGGTGCTCCACAAAGGACTATGATCACTTCCTCACACACTACATTTCCCATACTCACTGCCTGGACTCATCATCACTGATCACATTCACCTGTACCTCATTCACTGATTCCATTCACCTGTGTCATCCTGTTAGTCTGTCTATTTCTACCATGTTCACTCATTCTCTCACCGCGAAGTCTTGTTTTACTGTTAGTTGCAATTCTGAGCGTTATCCTCCTGTGTTTGCTTCCTGTATTTTGACCTGTGGATTGTTTATCGTTGCTGACCCCTTTTCTGCCTGCCCTGACCCTGGACTGTTTCACTGGACTCTGATTCTCGCTGCCTGCCTCGACCCTCTGCCTGTATCTGGTTTGTCTCTGCCTTGTCTCCATTGCCCTGTTTGCTGTTATTTGATCCCTGCCTGTTTGACTTCTTCTAATAAATACTGCGTATGGATCTTCACCTCCAAGTCTCGGAGCAGTTTCATAACAGCATCATTACAGCTGCCTCAGTTACATAATATACAGATAAGTTTAACAGATTATATTCAGATATCCATTTCAAACATCTGGCATTGAATAACAAAAAAGAAACCTAATAACAACCAGCTCCCTGTAATGAATTAATATCACAACAATGCCCAGAGTGCCTCTTTGTCCCCTTGAGGGGATGGCTTGCAGGGGCGTGTCCGTATGTCTGTAGCTCCTCTGTGCTTTACCAGCCAAGATTTCACATACGGCATTGGGTTCCACTTTGACAATGGAGGACCATTCAGGTTAACAAACATCAACGCTGAGACGCTTTCGATCAGTCTACATCTCAGTGGACACATGATGATATTCATTAAACTGAATCCTCGCTCACATTCTGCACTGCTCACAGGGATCAGTCTGAGAATGTTTGTGAGTGGGGACAAGTCTTCAGGTATCACACTAGAGTCGTCTTTGTAGAAGAAGAAGAAGAAGAAGAAGTTTTATTTATATAGCACCTTTCCATTGCTCAAGGTTGCTTTTACATACACAAAAATTACAGTCACGTAGGATACATACAGTCACATTAAATGAAATACATGTTAAATATATATGTTTTTAACTGAGTCTTGAATGTAGCCACAGATTAGATATTTCGTTGTTATATCATATCAGATGAGATATGTTGTTTGTAATCCCTGAAGCCCTCAAGCAATTTCCTTTGGTCAAGCCTGAACCTTAGTGTGAGCTGTTTGATGCAAGCTTCCCCATACTGCTCATGTAAGGGAACAAGCCGTGGATTTTCTGGATTGAGAACTTTAAAGTGATCAAGCAAATCTGTATACTGACTGGTGTTCACAGCTGATACGCCAGGGTGTCTTGCTTGAACCAGTGCTGAACAACCTGTCCTCCAGGTTCCCAACGAGTGACTGAAAAAACACTGAGGAGTCTATCTGTCTTACCCTCGGACTGGTTGTTAAGGGGATTTCATTTTATCACCTGGAGCGGTCATCATGGATGAAATAATGTGAATGGTTCTTCTCATAAGTTTGTCTGCTTTTGTGAGTGTCATTCCTCTTCCTTGCAAGTTCAGGGAAAGGAGTGCAATTTCCTCTAACGTGTCATACATTAAGGCTAAATCACACAGGAATTCTTGTGTCTCCATTTTGGCCATCAGACCTCTGCACATAGCCTTCTCATGTTCATCTCTTGTGCCATCCACAGAAGCAGCAGTAAAGTGCTGATGCAAAGCTTTGTACGAGTTCCATACAGCCTTAACTGTTCTGAAACTGCTGGCTGGCCATCGAACATCAAGGACCCTCCCAATTTTTTGCAAACTTATTTCAAGTTGTTGTGCATGCTGAGCCAGTTCACGGCATTCTTTGGTGACCTGTGGTAGAGTGTGTAAATTTTGTCTAAAAATTAAGTGAAATGGTTTATGTTGTTAACACGTTTGACTTTATCTCCCACGGCGAATTCCAATCTGTTGTTGAAGCAGTGCCACACAATAAGATTTGGATACATCTGTTGTATCCCTAGCATCTATTTTCTCCCTAGCATGGCACTTGCTCCATCACAAGCAAAAGCAATTAAATTTGCCTGGATGAAATTTTCATCCAGTCCCCAAGTTTGGAGGCATTGAAGCAAACTCTTTGTAATATTCTCAGCTGACTGGCTTTCCAGCTCAACTAAATCGAGGAATATAACTGTTGGCACATCATTTATTACAGACGTTAAATACACTACTAGAGATTTCTTGCTAAGAGTTGTGGACTCATCAATTAAAACACTGAACCTCTGGTCTTTAGTTAGTATGTGGTGCAATATTTTCGGTCTCATTTCCTTTGCTGTGTGATTAATTATACCTTTTGCAGTATATCTGGAATGGAGAGTGGTGCCCATGTCAAGACCATTTTCTTGCTGGAGCACCACCAGCTCCCGGTAGTCTGTGTATGGCCTGTTGTTCTTTGCTAGGATGTATGCAGTTGGAAACAGTGAGGCTGTCTTCTCTGCTTCCTCGTCCACTTGTTTTTGTATGGAAACATCAATTGTGTTTTTTGAGTTCACTGTATTTTCTGCTGCCTTGTGACTTTTTGATGTCCCATGCTTGTAGATTTTAATCCCACCGGTCACAGTAGTGACCGTAAAAAATGTTTCATTTCTAAGGCTATAAAAATGTTACTGAATGATCTATCAATGCATTTCCAGCAGATATTGAAATAATAAAGGGTCTCAATGAAATATGTGCAGTGTCGCATGTTTACTATAAATTGTCACATGACCAGAGCTGTTTACTTCTTGTTTGCGTCAAGAGAAAAGGATGGCAGCAAGAAAGCTCCCAAAGAAAAGGTTAATAAAGTGTTAACATAAAGATAGGACATGGATTTTTGGTACACATCATGTTTAAGGTGTCTAGTATTGATACATGCATTTGCAATTACTCAACTTTGTTTAATGTGGTCATATAACTCACAAACATGTCACTGGCAACAATAGTGACGGGAGGGATAACCCATTGTATCTACATGCTAATACACATAGGCTAACTGTTCTACCTTACTTTCTGCTGCTACCTAACTTTCTACCTAATTTTACACACAGACACACACACACACACACACACACACACACACACACACACACACACGCACACACACACGGACCCAAGGAAGACTAGCTAGCTAGCTAAGTCTGGATGATAATTCTGCTGCTACCTAACTTCCAACCTACTGCAACTCTACACACACACACACACACACACACACACACACAAAGACTAGCTAGCTAACTAATTCTACCTAACTTTCCACGCACGCACACACACACACACACACACACACACACACACACACACACACACACACAAATACAGGTAGGCACACACAGGCACACCACATATTGTGGATCACACACTTTCCTCCCAGAGACAGGGTTGGGTCAGGGACCCAGCGTTATCATAGCTTTGGCAGAGCCAGCTCAGGTGCCTCAAGGTTGCAAGTTCTTCAACCTCTTTACCACTCTTTCACTCACAGATGACAAAAAGAGGATATGGGAGCTCTGGAGCCATGAGGCAGAACCGCCTGTTTGATGTCCCATTCACACCACTGAATGCCTTCATGAAGTTACCCAGGGGAACCTCTGAGGTTATGTGCCAAGGAGAGAAGCTGCTGGTCCGTTGGAAAGACAATAACATTGTCACAGTGGCAACAAACATGGATGAAAAATACACTGAGACCTCAGACAAGAGATGGAACAGGCATCGACGTGATTTTGACAACGTCCAACAACCAAATTGCATCAGGCGATACAATGAGCACATGGGTGGTGTAGACCTTCACGACCAACAGGTTTCACGATACCATATCTCAATCAGGTCAAAGAAGTGGTGGTGGCCCATCTTTGCATGGTCTATCAACAACAGTGCTCTTGTAAATGGCCATCTCTTTTACAGAGATGTTATTGGAGGGACCATCGACCTGCTCACCTTCTCACGGATAGTCTCACAGTCTCTTCTGCAAAGGTTTGGAACGAAACCACTGAGCCATGGAAGGAGATCTCTACCGTTGAAGATCATGCAGGCAAGATACGACAAAGCTTCCCACTGGCCAAATAACACGATGCCCCGGTTCCAGTGATGTCGCCATTGTGAGAAACGCACTACCTATGCATGTGAGAAATGCAAAGTACCACTGCACATTGAGTGCTTCAAGCTGTACCATGGAGTGTAGAAGAAAAACAGGAAAGACAGGAGAATGCAGTCGGACATAGAGTTCACAAGCATGCACACACACACACACACACACACACAAGCACGCACACACACACACACACACACACACACAGACCTATATTCAGTCTGTCCAATGGTTGATACAACACAGTATCCCTGTGACTATTCATTCGAGAGAGACATGCCCGCCTCTTTAAACACTCCAAGGCATTTGACAGTTTGGCAAGACACCCAAGAAAATTACCATTGACAATTAGCCATGTGTTAGCTTTTTTAAACTGACTGTGTTGCTTTTCAGTCCAAATGTGTGGGTGGCATCTTCTCTCGGTCTCTCCTCTCTCTGTTCCTTCGTCCTCAGTTTCTCCTCTCTCGGTCTCTCCTCTCTCTGTTCCTTCATCCTCAGCTTTTCCTCTCTCCATCTCTCCTCCCTCTGTTCCTTTGTCCTCAGCTTCTCCTATCTCGGTCTCTCCTCTCTTTGTTCCTTCGTCCTCAGCTTTTCCTCTCTCTAGCTCTCCTCTCTTTGTTCCTTCGTCCTCAGCTTCTCCTCTCTCGGTCTCTCCTCTCTCTGTTCCTTCGTCCTCAGCTTCTCCTATCTCGGACTCTCCTCTCTCTGTTCCTTCGTCCTCAGCTTTTGCTCTCTCTATCTCTCCTCTCTCTGTTCCTTCGTCCTCAGCTTCTCCTCTCTCGGTCTCTTCTCTCTCTGTTCCTTCGTCCTCAGCTTTTCCTCTCTCTGTCTCTCCTCTCTCTGTTCCTACTCTCACGAATTGTCATTCTCTGTTTGTCTTACCTCTTTTCCTCCTCTTTACTCATATCCTCTCTCTATCTCTCTCCTCTCTATATCTCCTCTCTCTGTGCTCTCTGCATAATTGTCTCACCTCTGTCTGTAAAATGAAGTTAAAATGGAGAAAAGACAGCTTAGCATACCACATCCTGTCAAAATTGTGAATTATATCGCTTTAACAGTCAAAAACATGCGAAAATTATGTCAATTTCGGTCTTGGTGAGTATCCTCTAAAAACAGTCGGTTATGTCTTAAATAAGCATAAATCGCACCGTATAATGAAAACAGCATCCGTGCACTAGCACTAGCAGCCATATGTGTCTGTCTTTAATTTGGTTGTCAAAACAACAAAACATAGCTTTCATTTGAAGGATTCAGGATTAATAGCCTATGTATTTAATTTAGTCAGGACTAAAATAGTATCCAGTGTTATTTTACATTTGATTACTTTATTCAGTCTCTGTAGTATTTCTGAATACTAGTATACTGAATACAAAAACGTTTCTCTTATTTCTCTTTATTGATATCTTTATTCTATTGTATTTATTTGTGCTACTTTTTTCAATTTAATTCAAAGATTAAAATCAAGCTAAACTCCCCCCTCAAAAAAAAAAAAAAAAATCCCCCCATAAGAATCACCTAAGGGGGGATTTCCCCCCCCCTTTTCCAAAATGAAATTCAGGCCCTGCATCTGAGGTAGACTGACCACGAGCTACGTGGTTGTGAAACGAAAGTTTCTGCTTCTGTAGAAGCAGGTCTGTATGAAATCAACCTTGTTACAAGAAAAATGTAGGGCTGCTGTCTTGACACTGCTTAAAAAATTGCCGGATATCCATTTTTACTGCTCTATCCAGTCTGCTGCTTCCTGCTGAATACGCATGATTTTTTTTCCCAAACCACTTCAGCGGATGAAAACTTTAGAATCAGCTGCAGGGCGGGATTTCCGCTGAAGTGGTTTGGGAAATCACACACAGGCTACACAAGAGATTGGTCAACACTGACAGTAATGCAGTGCAATATGAAAGACTTTGTCTAAGGTTTAACAACCTATGAAACTAATAATGAACAATATGAAACTAAAACGACATAAGCTTAATTTAAAATGGCTTAGGAACTATAGGCTATTTAGAGGTGGATAAATGCAATTAGAGGTGGATAAACGCACTTTGGAGGTAGGTAAACGCACTTTGGAGGTGGGTAAACGCTATTTCCGAATTTTGGGAGGTGCACAAACGGCGTTTACGTGCGTTTAGCCTCCACTACATCCCTGGCAGTAAATGAAGAGATGTCTTATCGGTCAAAAGTTCAGTATGGTGTACCACAAGGCTCAATACTAGGACTGTTGCTGTTCACTCTGTACATGCCACCCTTAGGAGATATCATTAGGAAACATGGCATTACCTTTCACTGTTATGCTGATGATACTCAGCTCTATATTTCTTCACGACCTGACCAAATTTACCAATCCACTAAATTAACGGAATGCTGTCACAGTGTCTGGTTTGTGTTCCCTGGTTATCACTAGAGGTCCTCGTTTTCCACAGTGTCATTGACGTTAACTACATTTCCCAACATTCTGTTCTGTCACTCATTTGATTATTGCACACAGCTGTTTCCCATCACCTAGTTAGTTCTGTGTGTATATATACCCTGTCTGTTTTAGTGTTTGGCACGGAGTTCTTGTTTTATGTCCCACACTTTGGATGTCTGTGTCCTGTTCCTTGTTTATTTCTTGTCTTTCGGATTGCCTTTGTATGGATTTTTGACCCTTGCCTGGACTTTTGTGAGTACGGATTACCCATTCAATAATACTGCACTTGGACCTTCGTTTCTTGTGTGTGTGTCGTGACAGAAGGACTCCGTCACAATAGGATCCAGCAGTATGGGTTCCCGTATCCGTCCTCACACTACGAAGAGGGAGAAGAAACAGCAGGGAAGAGGACCGTCATCTGGTGAGTCAGAGCCTCGGATGACGTGTTCGATTGCTTCGCGCTGTGAGACCAGGGGACTGAGGAGAACATGGCGGCCGGCTCCATTGAACCCTTTTCCGTCGGCACAGCAGACACCTGGTCAGCCAACACCTTTGCCCATGGACGTTCTTTTGAGGCAACCCGTCTGGCCAGGTTTTTCGGAACCCGTGGAGGACGCAGGGGAGGAGGTAGTCGGGATGGATCCCGACACCATCCTCCACTTTGTCCCCTCTTCGACCCTGAGCCATTGATCCCATCCAGCCCAGAGCCAGCACCTTGCCATCAAGGACGGCGGAGGAGGAGGACTCTCCAATGGCGGTCGTTCCCGAACAGCCTGCTGTCGTCCCGGTGGTCGTCCCGGTGGCCGTCCCCGTGCAGCCCGCTGTCGTCCCGGTGGTCGTCCCCGTGCAGCCCGCTGTCGTCCCGGTGGTCGTCCCCGTGCAGCCCTGTCGTCTCGGTGGTCGTCATCGTGCAGCCCGCTGTCGTCCCGGTGATCGTCCCCGTGCAGCCCACTGTCATCCCGGTGATCGTCCCCGTGCAGCCCGCTGTCATCCCGGTGATTGTCCCCGTGCAGCCCGCTGTCGTCCCGGTGGTCGTCCCCGTGCAGCCCGCTGTCATCCCGGTGGTCGTCCCCGTGCAGCCCGCTGTCGTCCCGGTGGTCGTCCCTGTGCAGCCCTCTTTCGTCTCAGAGACCATCTCAGAACTGCCCATCATTAGCCCTGCCACGGCCAATAGGGTGGTCTTCCTTTTTTATGCATTGGCTGTTCTACATGCATGGAGGAAGTATATGAGTTCTGTCGATCCAGAGACTGTTCACGTCACGTCTGTCGATCCAAAGACTGTTCACATCACGTCTGTCGATCCAGAGACTGTTTCTGTTCCTGAGCCGGCCTCTGTTCCTGAGCCGGAGCCAGAGCCAGTGTCTGTTCCTGAGCCAGAGCCAGTGTCTGTTCCTGAGTCTGTTCCAGTGTCCCCAGACAAGATGGCCGCCGCCGGGTCGGTGTCTGTTCCTGTGCCTGAGCCGGTGTCTGTTCCTGTTCCTGAGCCGGTGTCTGTTCCTGTGCCGGTGTCTACTCCTGTTCCTGAGCCAGCAGGATCAGTGTCTGTGCCTGTTCCTGTTCCTGAGTCGGGGTCTGTTCCTGTGCCGGTGTCTACTCCTGTTCCTGAGCCAGCAGGATCAGTGTCTGTGCCTGTTCCTGTTTCTGAGCCAGGGTCTGTTCCTGTTCCGCCTTGGTCATCACCGCCATGGCTGCCCGAAGGGTCGTCACTACCGTCGTCACCCTAGGAGTCTTCTCCACCATGGTCACCTGAACTATCTGGTCCGCCCTGGCCGCCCGATGGGTCTTCGCCCTGGCCGCCCGATGGACTGTCGTCTCAGTCCTGGCTGCTCTATGGACTGTCTGCTTCGCCCTGGCCGCCGGCTAAGCCATCCCCTGTTTCTGTTCCCCTTCATGGACCTGGCCCCCCATCCCTCCCCCTGATCTTCTAACGTTCCACTTTCCCCCTGGACTCTTGTGTTTTGTAGCTTTGTCGTGAAGCATCTGGTAGCCGCTCCGCAGAGGGGGGGTTATGTCACAGTGTCTGGTTTGTGTTCCCTGGGTATCACTAGAGGTCCTAGTTTCCCACGGTGTCATTGACGTTAACTACATTTCCCAGCATTCTGTTCTGTCACTCATCCGATTATTGCACACAGCTGTTTCCCGTCACCTTGTTAGTTCTGTGTGTATATGAAGAGTTCAGATGCAAAAGCCTCTAAGTGCCATCTGAAATTTTCTTCTAGAATGATCATTTTTATCAACCTCGTATATTTAAGGTCAGTAATTTCACTTAAATGACAATTAATAGGTAACTTTCATTGTCATTTAAGTGAAATTACTGAACTTAAATATACAAGCTTGATAAAAATGATCATTCTAGAAGAAAATTTCAGATGGCACTTAGAGGCTTTTGCATCTGAACTCTTCATATATACCCTGTCTGTTTTAGTGTTTGGCACGGAGTCCTTGTTTTATGTTCCACACTTTGGATGTCTGTTTCTTGTTCCTTGTTCCTTGTTCCTTGTTTATTTCTTGTCTTTCGGATTGCCTTTGTATGGATTTTTGACCCTTGCCTGGACTGTTGTGAGTACGGATTACCCATTAAATAATACTGCACTTGGACCTTCATTTCTTGTGTGTGTGTGTCGTGACAAATGCATAGCTGATATAAAAAACTGGATGACTAGCAATTTCCTACTACTTAATTCTGAATAAAAACAGATTCTAATTATTGGACAACAAACTTCCTCACGTAATAACCTAGAATACTGTCTAACACTTGATGGCTGCTCTGTCAAGTCCTCGTCGTTGGTTAGGAACCTGGGTGTGCTCTTTGATACCAATCTTTCATTTGAAAGTCACGTGTCTAGTATCTGTAAAACCAATTTTTTTCATCTAAAAAACATATCTAAATGATGTCATATGCTCTCAATTAAAAATGCAGAACAATTAATGTGTTCATTACATCAAGGCTAGATTATTGTAATGCTCTACTGGGTGGTTGCTCTGCATGTTTAATAAATAAACTACAGCTGGTCCAAAATGCAGCCGCTAGAGTTCTTACCAGAACCAGGAAGTATGACCATATTAGCCCGGTTCTGTCAACACTGCATTGGCTCCCTATTAAACATTGTATACATTTTAAAATATTGCTGATTACTTACAAGGCACTAAATGGTTTAGCTCCCCAGTAGTTGAGCGAGCTCTTAACGCATTATAGTCCTCCATGTCTATTGCGATCTAAAAATTCCGGCCAGTTGATAATACCTAGAATATCAAAATCAACTGCTGGAGGTAGATCCTTTTCCTATTCCTTTTCCTAGCACCAAAACTTTGGAACAATCTACCTAACATTGTCCGGGAAGCAGACACAGTCTGTCAGTTCAAATCTAGACTAAAAACACATCTCTTTGGCCTAGCATACACATAACACATTATAGACTTCTATAATTCAATGTTGGGCTGCATAGTTTAGAACAGCTGGGACCCGGGAACACTTCCCACGCGAACCAGAATTATCACGACAACGTCTTATCTGTACAGGGGTAAAGGGAGGGAGGCTTTCACAGGGGAGGGACTAGTTGACACTTCAGGACTCCATTGTCATCAGGTCCAGGCGAAGCTCCTTCGTCAGATCTGGATACGGCCTGGATCTGGCAGGCTGTGGGAAAACCTCAGGATAAACAAATACACTAAAATTAGCGTAGATGCCATTCTTCTTATGATGTAACAAGTACATCAGGATTTAAGGGAAGTGTTCCCAGTTCCGGCTGACCTAATCTATGCAGCCTAACATTGAATTATAGAAGTCTATAATGTATTATGTGTATGCTAGGTCAAAGAGATGTGTTTTTAGTCTAGCTTTGAACTGACAGAGTGTGTCTGCTTCCCGGACAATGGTAGGAAGACTGTTCCAAAGTTTTGGTGCGTAATTTAGATATTTTTGTAAGATGGAAAAATGCGGTTTTACAGATAGACACGTGACTTTCAAATGAAAGATTGGTATCACAGAGCACACACAGGTTCCTAACCGACGATGAAGACTTAACAGAGCAGCCATCAAGTGTTAGACAGTATTCTAGGTTATTACGTGTGGAAGTTTTTTGTCCAATAATTAGAATCTCTGTTTTTTCAAAATTTAGTAGTAGGAAATTACTAGTCATCCAATTTTTTATATCAGCTATGCATTTAGTTAATTTGTGAATTGGTAAGTCTCGTTAGGTTTTGAAGAAATATACAGCTGAGTATCATCGGCATAACAGTGAAAGCTAATTCCATGTTTCCTAATGATATCTCCTAAAGGTAGCATGTACAGAGTGAACAGCAGCGGTCCTAGTACTGAGCCTTGTGGTACACCATACTGAACTTAAGACATCTCTTCATTTACTGCTACAAACTGATAACGGTCAGATGAGTATGATTTAAACCATGCTAGTGCAATTCCAATAAAGGCAACATAGTTTTCTAGTCTATTTAAAAGAATGTTGTGGTCAATTGTGTCGAATGCAGCTCTAAGATCAAGTAACACTAATAGAGAGATACAACCATGATCGGTTGAATAAAAGCAAATCATTTGGGACTCTGACGAGAGCTGTCTCAGTACTATGGTACGGTCTAAATCCAGACTGAAAATGCTTGCAGATATCATTTCTTTCAAGAAAGGGACACAGTTGTGAGGATACTGCTTTTTCTAATATCTTTGACAGAAAAGGCAGATTCGAGATCGGCCTGTAATTGACTAATTTTGTATGATCAAGTTGCGGGTTTTTTCATAGCCAGCTTAAAGGTTTTTGGTACGTATCCTAGAGACAAAGACGAATTAATGATATTAAGAAGAGGATCCATGACATCTGGAAGCATCTCTTTTAGTAGCTTAGTCGGTATAGGGTCTAACATACAAGTTGTCGATTTAGAGGAATTAACGAGTTTGCAAAAATCTTCATCTCCATATAGCAACAAATGAATAAAATTTTTCCTCAGGGAGACTACAGTGCACTCCCTGATGCGATACTGTAGTAGACGGTTGCATAGTTAATTTTGTCCCTGATATTATCAATCTTATAAGTGTAGAAGTTCATAAAGAAATTACTGCTGTGTTGCTTGGACACTTCTGGGCTTGAAGCTTTCTTTTTCGTTAGTTTAGCCACTGTTTCAAATAAATACCTAGGATTATGTTTATTTTCTTCTAATAGGATTGAAAAACAAGCCGATCTAGCAGCTTTTAAGGCCTCTCTGTAAGCAATCAAGCTCTATTTCCATGATCTTTCCACAATCCGAAATAATCCAAATCTGAAACCATCCGAAATACCTCTAGTTTTGTTTTCTTCCAGTTACGCTCCATTTTTCTGTCTGCTCTCCTAAGGGCCTGAGTGTGCTCATTGTACCACGGCATTGGACTATTTTCTTTAATCTTCTTTAAGCGCAACAGAGCATCTGTGTCTAAAGTGCTGGAAAAGAGAGAGTGTCCCGTTAAGTCCCGCTAACTTGAACCAATGGCGGCATACGATCAGCGGCGAAGGTCTCGCGCATGTTCCATCCTTTCCATGCTAATGGGATTTTTGATTAAATGCAATACACTTTCTCATATGTATTAACTCATTATTTCATCTGACTCCATATATAAAAGGGTTTTAATGACATCTGTGCATCATTAAAATATAAGCGAGTGTTTGACCATTCCTTTTAACTTCAATGAAAATAATGTCAAAATCAGTTAGAATAATCAAATATAACAATTTATTATGTCGGGTAAAGTATCATGCCAATTTCATAATCAGTTCAAAGATAATCAATACAATACCATCGAAAAGATGCAAACCCAACATTGTATGGCTACATGAGGTTTGAAAGTCCTGGGACTTTCAACCTCACGGGCTCTCTGTGAACAGAAATCAGCCCCAAACTTCCTGCTGCAGACCATTAAATAGTCAGAATCTTTCACTAATTTGCATTAAGTTACCCTCTTGGGGTGGGGGAGAAAGACCATTTGCCTAGAGTCCACCTTCCTTTGTGTGCCAGTTATTCTAAACTTCTAAAAACCTTAGTACCTTGTGTTTTACTCTTTGGGAATGAGACCATTGTACCAATCGCACTGAGACCTTTAAAATGATACTAAACACATTCCTTAATCATCATCATTCACATTAAAAAACATATATATACACTCTCTGAGAGAAAGAAGGGTGTGGATAAGGTGAGACATTTGTCTCAAGGAAGAGGGGGAGGTCAAATGTTAATTTCCAGCATCATCCACCTATTTCAGCCTTACAGATCCCTCCTTGACCCCGTGGGTCACATTCGGACGAAAACTTACGGGGTCACAGTAAGGCGTTTGTTGAAATCCTTGAGATGTAATTCAAAAATTGTCTTTGCAATGTCAGCATCTGTAGAAGCTCAGAGGGCTGTGTTCACCTGCAGAACACCTGGTCTCACCAGGTGTGTGTAGCTTGAGTCCAGCAGGTGGATGAATGCATTCAGGTTTTCTTCCTGTGATCCAAGTTCATCGAGTCAATCTGGACCTTTTTTGACTAGTTCAGTTGACGTGTTATTCCTTCATGGAGAAGCTTCTGCTTCCCTGGCACCTTCCCCATGATGATAATCTGACCCTTCTTGACCAATCCTGTCACCTCCAGCGGTGCGGTTGTCTGGGCAGACCTCAGTGGGTGAAGGGATTCTCCTTGATTCCACACTGCTTTGTGTGAGACACCTGACAAGCATCTTAAATGTCCGCTTCACGATTGAGCACATATGAACTTAAAGTCGTAAGGAAATGCATAGGAACACATAATGCAACAAAACAAATCAAGTCATGTTCAATGTAAAATACCATGTTCATGTCAGCAAGTGTGAATGGAACATCTGTCTCATATGTTTCTCAAGGTCAGGTAAGGTGGTCTCATTTTTAATATCCAATTCTTTCACCACTGTGATGATATTAAATGGTAGTGGAATTTAAATATTCTTGGTCTGACTTACTCAAAGGAAATGCAGCAAGAAGTCGGTGCATAATCAAATAAATATCAAATAAATGGTACGCATCAATACATCTTGTAATAACAATAATAATATTCAAATACAAAAATATGAAGAATCACTGTTTGTTCGGGAATCTTCCAATGCAAGCCACCTATGCAGATATAAGGAATGACTTGGAACTTGCTTAATCATACAAGAATGGAGATTGTTCATTCCTTCCAACAGTTTTGTGTGTGTGTGTGGTGAGAGAGAGGGTGTGTGTGTGGTGAGAAGAGAGAGGGTGTGTGTGTGTGTGTGTGAGAGAGAGAGAGTGTGTGTGTGGCTCAGTCACAGTCGATGACAGGTAAATTTTAAATTCTGTAATTTGTTGAAGCGCTCACACTTCAGATCTATTCGTTATTGATGATGTTTCTGTTATTATTGGTTTGTTGAGAAATCAGGGGCCCGCTGACTTTTCAACCACCCTAACAACAATCAGAAAGTTTGAGCATTTTGTAATTTAATAGCAGGTCTGTCTCTGCTTCATAATTTTTTATCATTGATTTGTGACTGTAGCCATTCATATGTATATTACAGTGTTTTCTCATGAGTTGCCAGAGTGTTTTGAATAGAGTATGCTATGTCATGGGATCAGCTTTCCCGTCCTATGTGTGTGAAGCTATCCGGATCTGTCCGTGTGAAGATGCACAATAGATCTTTAGTGAAGTGACACTTTTGGACTCTGTCATCTTTATCTTCTTATGTGTCGTGTTCAACCTGGATAGACTTGATCTTTTCCAGGTGATGATGATGATGTGAGGGTGTAGTGATGGAGGTGTGTGTTCAGTGTTCATGTCTAGGAGATGGGTGGAAAATAATCTATAACAATTCTGGGTAACACTTTATATTACGACCCGCAAACAACTGCGTAAGTAAACCGAAATTACGGTGTACGTTTCTGTAATTATAGTGTACTTCTGTGTAGGTATAAGGGAACAATATGTTAAGTTTTGGGTTATAAAGGAGTAACAAGCGCCACTTTAATTTACAGCCCGCAGGAGTCACACTTACCCTGTAAATACACAGAACAAGGGGGTAACAAGCGCCACTTTAATTTACAGCCCGCAGGAGTCACACTTACCCTGTAAATACACAGAACAAGGGGGTAACAAGCGCCACTTTAATTTACAGCCCGCAGGAGTCACACTTACCCTGTAAATACAGTTGAAACGGGTAACAAACACTACTTACTATGTAACAATACGAAACAACACGATTTGCACAGTACAGAGAAATGTACTCTTATTAAGAAAACAAAACAAAACAAAAATTCACACAGTAGGCTGTATTTGCCCTGACATTTAAGTGTCATTACAATACAATGTGATAAGGTAAGTATTAAGTACTACATGTTACGTTCTAAATTAAAATCATAGCAGAATTTTTTTTTTTTTTGGCTTAACGTTAAGTAGTTTAGTAAGAAAAGCCAATAAATAAAAATTTTATCATACTGTGCTTACATACAGCCATATATATATATGTTGAATTTACAACCCACAGATGTCAAAATTACCCTGTAACTACATTGCACAAGAACATATTTTGCCAGAAATGTGATAAAAAACTTTTATATAAAACAGACGTACAATTTTTGCCTGGAATATATTAACAGAATAAGTACCTGTTAGTTTTAAAATAATTACATCATAAATAATTTGCTTATATATCTGGTTGTACCCCTTTATTACCCACAACTTAACATATTGTTCCCTTATACCTACACGGAAGTACACTATAATTACAGAAACGTACACCGTAATTTCGGTTTACTTACGCAGTTGTTTGCGGGTCGTAATATAAAGTGTTACCCAATTCTGTTGCAAATTTAGTTCCAGTTCTAAACTGGTAGGCCATGCTAAAGTAGTGATGTGCTACTGTGAGATGTAAATGGCCTTTGAAGTGTCGTTTCACCCGTCTCCCGAATCTCAGGTTCTGTTCTAACAATCCCGCTGTCCTGGCGATCCAGGTGGAGTCCGGCCCGTCATGGCATCCGTCCTCAGAGGAATTGTAGAAGTAAACCTGACAAAAGCAAATGTAGAGAGAACCACAGTTAATTCTGATGTTTTCAACAGTTTTAAATTCAGACATGTGGAATTCTTTTGCTTCCTCCATTATCATGTCCATTGCAATTTTAATTCCCATTGTCACATGAAACTGAGTTTCATTGACCAGGTCTGAATTATTGCTGTTGTTTCAGTGCAGTGTGCGACACCTTAAAGCTGCTCTTGCAGTCGAGCCTTCAGTCTGCTGTGTCATATGAGCATTAGAGATCCCAGTTCTGCTGGGGACATTTTTCTGGCTTTACTTCAAGTTGCTTTCATTACAGCCAGATCTGTGGGCATAAATTAGTTCACCTGTTTTGGTGTGGTGTCGTTCACACATTTGGTTAGTGCAGATCTCTTGTGACCTGCAAAAGGCTGTGGTACTTCTGTTCGATGTTTAGTTCACACCCTCCTTGTACATATGCGTCCTTGATCAGTTTGCTATTACCTGTGCCACACTTCTGAGAGTGTTTTTTAAATGCAAAAAATAAAAGCACACCTCCGTCCGCCCTTTTGGCACTGGGTAGTAGTTCAAGGAAATCGAATTGTAAGGATTAATGCCACACTTTAATTCGAGTTGTAATACAATTATATTATATTTAAGAATATAAGTGACATTATATTATATCTGGTCTCTGCTTGTTCTCATGTCAATACATTTGAATATGAAAAGGCTTTCTGGCTCAGGCTGATAAGATGTACATTCGCTGTTTCTCTTTTCTGTTTGCTAGGTTTCGAATACCTTTTCTTTTCATCTAGTCTTTTTCATCTAGACTATAAGAAAGCCAAGTGGCCATTTTAACGTTTGTTTATTCTTTTGAACTCTTAATTTTAGTTTATCCGCTCAGATCAGGAAGCTATATCGCTCTGCAGTCCTTCTCTCAAGGCCGCACGACACACCCCCGTCAGTTCCAATAACCAATTCAGAGGTAATTTGACACAAGTCCCCTTGAACGCCTCCTCTAGAAGTTAAATCAATGTGTTACTTTAGTAGGGACGATTGACCACCATGAAAGATAACAGTTCATCAACTCAACTTCTCTTAAAATGGCTTCAGGTCAAGCCAGTGGTCTGTAAACCACGTACGTTTATCCAAAGTAATCATTAACTTAAAACAGTGGATATGGACACACCCAAACCTAGTTTGATGAAAACAGCGTCTGCTGTTTCTAGTCGGAAATAACTTGTCCCCTCGTTCAAGTACACTTAAAATGGTATCGGATATTAGCCGTCTGTCACGGCCTTGCCTGGCTCCTCCTCCTGGCTGTGTGCTGTGTCTGTCTCCTACAGGTGAGCTGGGCACAGGTGTTTGGAGTTGTGCTAATCAGTTCCTGGGCCTTTAAAGACGCTTCAGATGAGACTGAGAGGAGAACCAGCCTCCGTTGCATCTCTCCCGCACCGTTTATGATTTTGTTTTTGTTTATTCATTTCTGATTGCTTACATTTTTATTTTTATTAAAGCCAACTTCAGTACTGGCTGAACAAAGTTTATTCTGTTAACATTCTTTTCATTTAATACATTTAGTATATCACTATTCCACGTGTGGCCTTTCCCTACTCTGTTGCTTGCTTTGAGCCAGGCACGTAACAGATTTGGGGATCTCGTCCGGGATTTTGACCCATTGATTGGTAAATATGTGTTGTTGTTGTTTTTTTGCATTTCTCAATTGGGTTTGAGTTATATTGTAGGTTGTTTTGATTAATGTGCCAAATTTGTAAACTGTATTCGGATCCTACGGTGATCCGGCGCAGTAAGGTTGATTGGGCATTTAACGCATGGTTATTGGGAAAGACAAATGTGGATCAGTTTAATTAAGGTTTGGAAATTGTTTTTTTTTGCCGTACGTCGGTGCGGGAGACAAAATTTGGTTCGTTTGTGCCTGGGCTTGTTTAAATACAGCCAGGTTATAGTATTAGGGGGTGGTTCATTGTTGGGTGGGTGCCGGCTGCGCTGTGTTTGCGAGACAAAAGTTATTAATAACTTTACGAGCTTTACGAACCCCTGCTAAGCGCTTAACGCTTGTTTGTTATTTTAGTTTTTTGTTTTTGTGCTATACCCTGGGCGGAGGACACAGTCGTGGATGCCTGCTTTAACGACATTTTGTCGGGGAAGTTAGGTCCCGCTGATATCGTGTATTAAAAATCTCTGTTCTTGGGGTATGCATGAAGTGGATCGAAGTGTGCAGGGCAGCTCTGTTTGTTTTGTCTCGTAGCTGCAGTGAGGTGGCCGCACTTACATTGATAAATGTGCTTAAAAAAATAAATAAATTTGTTTTTCGTTGTTTAGGGGTTAAAGAAAAGGGCAGAGTAAATAAATGGATGCTTTGGATAATTTTTTCGCTGCTCCATCAGATCAGGTTTTAGATACGTTGACTAAGGAGCAGTTGTGTGATGTTGGTGAACATTATAATTTTGAATTGGGCTTGAAGAAAAATGTGAAATTGGTGCAGATAAGGCAGGCTGTTAGAACTAAATTGGCTGAAAGAAAAATTCTCCCATCAATAGTTTCAATGGATGAGTTGGATCCTGAAGGTGCTTCAACGCCATTGGCAACATTGGGTGAGTCTCGCAGTAATTTTGGTCTTACCTTTGAACAACAAAAAGAGTTGTTAGAAATGCAACAAAGAGAGAGAGAAGCTGAGCGTGAAGCCGAACGTAGAGAGAGAGAAGCTGAGCGTGAAGCCGAACGTAGAGAGAGAGAAGCTATACGTCAACTAGAATTTGATAAAATCAGAAGTGATAGAGAAATTGCTTTAGAACGTCTTAGGTTGATTGCAGAAGGGAAAATTACGGGTGATACTGGTGGTGATGTTCCGACTGGACCAGCGCGCACTCCTGATATCTCTAATATGGCCAGATTGCTACCAAGGTTTAGTGAGAAAGATCCGGATGTGTTCTTTTCTCTGTTTGAAAGTGTGGCAGATGATCGTGGTTGGAGTGATCCTGATCGAACGTTGTTACTCCAGAGCATTCTAGTTGGAAAAGCGCAGGAGGCGTTTATTGCTTTGTCGGTGCCTGAAAGAAAGATTTATAAAAGCGTGAAAGATGCTGTGCTTAAAGTATACGAGTTAGTTCCAGAAGCATATAGACTGCGATTTCGTAATTGGAAGAAGGGAGAAAAGCAGACTTATACAGAGGTAGTAAGAGAGCTGAATTGTCATTTCAATCGTTGGTGTGCTGCAGTAGGCGTTTCTACCTTTGAAGAGTTGTGTAATTTAATTATTTTAGAGCAATTTAGAAACATCCTCCCTGATCGAATTGCGGTATATATAAATGAGCGGAAGGTAAAAACAGCAGCAGATGCGGCAGTTTTATCTGATGAATACGTTTTAACGCACAGGCAAAATTTTAAAGAAAACAATTCAGGAAGGGGCTACCGCGAGCAGCGCTTTGGACGTTTCAGTGAACGTTCAGTATTTTCTAATACTCCCACTAGTCAGTCTGTTGCCAAAGAACAGTCTCGTGGTAAGGCAGATCCGGATGCTTGTCATTACTGTTTAGAGAAGGGGCATTGGAAGAACGAGTGTCCGGTCTTGAGAGCAAAGGGCCAGAGGAGCAAATCTGGCTCGGCAAGACCTGTTGCTCTTGCCGTTTCGGATGTGCGCGCACGGTGAGTTCATCCACACAGAGGTTAGGTCCAAACCTGAAAGGGGTGTGGCCTCCTCTAACTTGTCTGCGGACAGCCTTGTGGGATCTAGCCCGTCTGATGTAATTGAAGCCAATGTTAATGATTACTCTCCTTTCATTACAGATGGTTTTGTATCATTGGTGGGCAGTTCTGCAAAGGTGCCAGTTAAAATTCTTAGAGATACGGGGGCTTGTGAGTCTTTTGTTTTAGAGTCTGTTTTGCCTCTTTCTAGTGAGTCCAGCATGGGTAATGTTTTGGTGAGGGGAATTGGGTTGCAGGTTGTAACTGTTCCTCTGCATAGGATTGAGTTACAGTCAGACCTGGTTCGGGGTGAGGTTGTCATTGCCGTGCGCCATTCGTTGCCTATAGATGGTGTACATCTCATCTTGGGTAATAACTTGGCTGGAGAGCGTGTTTGGCGTGATGTACCGCCTACTGTGGTGGTTAAGAGTGTTCCATCTATCCCATCAGGTACTGATTGTAGCCTGAAAAGCTTACCTGAGGTGTTTACTGCCTGTGCAGTAACCCGTGCCATGAACCGTGCCTCTGGAACTGAGGTTCTAGAGAAAGTTTGTAAGCCTGATTTACAGCCTATTGTTTTGCCCGATTTGCCATCTTCTCTGTCATTTAGTGATTTTGTTGTAGCTCAGAAGGAGGATTCAACCTTGAGTGAACTGTTTGCTGGGGTTTTGCTAGTTGAGGAGCGGCATAGTGCAGCGAGGGGTTATTTTGTTCAAGATGGGCTGTTGGTTCGTAAGTGGATGCCTCAGACTAAAGAGATGTTGGAGGATCCTGTTTTCCAGATAGTAGTGCCGGTGAAGTTTAGAGACTTGATACTACAGACGGCTCATGGTGATATAGCGGGCCATTTGGGTGTGCGGAAAACGTATGACAGACTTATGAAGTACTTCTATTGGCCTTGCCTAAAGAAGGATGTGGCATGCTTCATTAAGACCTGTCATACATGTCAGATAACGGGAAAGCCTAATCAGGTGATCAAGCCAGCTCCACTTTACCCTATTCCGGCTTTAGGGAACCCATTTGAGTATTTGCTAATTGACTGTGTTGGACCATTGCCTCCGTCTAAATCAGGGTGTGTGTACATTTTTGACTGTGTGTCAGGCCACCCGCTACCCCGCTGCCTATGCGTTACGTACAATTTCTACCAAGTCGGTGGTGAAGGCTCTCTCTCAGTTTATTTCCATCTTTGGAATCCCTAAGATTATACAGAGTGACAGAGGCTCTAATTTTACATCACGTATGTTTTCAGAAGTGCTTGAGCAGCTGGGGGTTAAACATAATCTTAGTAGCGCTTATCACGCCCAGAGCCAAGGCTCTCTGGAGCGTTTTCACCAGACGCTAAAGTCATTGCTTAGAGGTTACTGTGTTCAGCTCAGCAGAGACTGGGAGGAAGGGCTCCCATGGTTGTTGCTTGCAGCACGTGAGGTAACACAGGAAAGTACAGGTTTCTCACCTAATGATTTGGTGTTCGGCCATAGAGTTCGTGGGCCATTAGCTGTCCTGCAGGATAAGCTGAAGTGTCCAGAGAGTCCCTCAAATTTGTTGGAGTATGTGAACGGCTTCCGCCGGAAATTGTTCTTAGCTTGTGAGATAGCTGTAGAAAATCTGAGTAAGGCTCAGAAGAAAATGAAGAGTTGGTATGACCGCCGGGCTGAGCCGAGAGTGTTCAGTCCTGGAGATCAGGTTCTGGCGCTGTTGCCGATAGCCGGTTCACCCTTTCTTGCTAAATATGCAGGTCCTTATATGGTTGTGCGGAAGGTGTCGGACCTGAATTATCTAGTTTCAACTCCTGATCGTAGGCGTAATACGCAACTCTGTCACATTAATCTTTTGAAACCTTATTACAGTAGGTCTCCGGTTTCTGGGGCAGTAGAGACTGGTGATCAGGTAAAGTCAGTTGCTTTGGCTGCAGCTGCCGGGATGTCTAGCTTCTCTCCCCACATGGTGGCAGCGTGTGGTGATGAGGATGTGGTTAGCCCAGACGACTGTGTGCTTCAGCCTCGGTTGAAGAACTCAGAGAAGTTGTCTGATTTGGACACCTTACTTGGGCATTTGTTCAAGGAGAGAGCTTTAGCAGTTGAGTCGTTGATTTTTAACTTTCCTGCTCTATTTTCAGACACACCGTCGTGTACTCATTTGATCGAGCACGACATCGATGTGGGTGATTCTGAGCCGATAAGGCAGAGGTTCTATCGGGTGTCACTCGAGAAACAGCAGCACCTAGAGGCAGAGGTGAAGTATCTTCTGAATAATGGTTTGGCAGAACCCTCTTATTCTAGTTGGACTTTGCCTTGCATTCTAGTTAGTAAACCTGACGGGACGTATAGATTTTGTACCGATTATCGGAAGTTAAATAACATCACAAAGCCAGATTCTTTTCCGCTCCCAAGGGTTGAAGACTGTGTTGACATGGTAGGTTCGGCCAGGTTCGTAAGTTTGATTTACTTAAAGGCTACTATCAGGTTCCTTTGACACCTCGAGCTCAGGAGGTTTCAGCCTTTATAACGCCGTCTGGCCTATATTCGTACTCTGTGATGAGTTTTGGGTTACGAAATGCGCCCGCCACATTTCAGCGACTAATGAACCGCGTAGTCTCTGGTTTACAGGGCTGTGCTGTTTATTTGGACGATGTGGTCGTGTATAGTGACGGGTGGTCTGAACATCTTGAGCGTATCCAGGCTCTTTTTAAACGGCTAGTTGAAGCTCGCCTCACTATAAACCTCGCTAAGTGCGAGTTTGCCCAGGCGACAGTTGTTTATTTGGGGAAGGTGGTGGGGCAGGGCCAGGTGAGGCCTGTGCACGCTAAGGTGGTGGCTATCGATAATTTCCCTATTCCAGCTACCAAACCTGAGCTTAGACGCTTTTTAGGAATGGTGGGGTATTATCGTGGTTTTTATGCTAAATTTTCCACTGTTGTTGCCCCATTGACTGACCTTTTGAAGGGCCGTATTAAATTTGATTGGACTGCGGTTTGTCAGGCTGCATTTGATAATGTGAAGTTGTTGTTAACATCTGCTCCTGTGTTAAGGGCTCCCCGTATGGACCAGTCATTCCAGATGCAGGTCAACGCTAGCCATGTGGGTGCTGGGGCCGTGCTCCTGCAGGGGGATGAGCAAGGTGTAGACCGGCCAGTGTGTTTCTTTTCAAAAAAGTTTAACCGTCACCAGTTAAATTACTCAACCATCGAGAAACAAACACTAGCTTTAATATGGGGATTACAACACTTTGTTTATTTAAGTGGGGGTGCTGTTCCGGTGACCATTTATTCTGATCACAACCCACTAACGTTCTTATATTCTTTAAAGAGCCCAAGTCAGCGCCTTATGCGCTGGGTGCTATTTTTACAACCGTATAGCTTACTGATCCGGCACATTCGGGGTGTGGACAACGTCATGGCTGACGCCTTGTCCCGTGCCCCGTGTGAGCCGGAGTGAGTCAGTGTCTTGTCCTGGCTGTCTCTCTCTTGTGTCTCTTATCTTTCTCTCTGCCTAGTCTCCTTAAAATGTGGCTTTCCAGGTACCGGGACTTGCTGGAGCCTTGGGTTCGAGAGAGAGATTGAGTGGAGGGGTGGGGGCCTGCTGGACTCAAGTGACCATTTTGCATCTGTTTTGCAGGCTTGGGCGGAGTGTCCAAGCCATAACCCCTAGACAAAGTTGAGTATCTTTAACATCTAATGCTTATTCATATATGGGGATTTATATGTTTTTTTTTTATGTATTTATTGAGATGTGATATGTATGTTAGTCATTTGTTAGGTTAGTTCGATATTTGGGTGCTGGGGGGCGAAAAGGAGTGTAATTTTTCCAGAGTCTCTCTTTGAGAGGTCTCTGTCGTAAGGAGACGGGTGTCACGGCCTTGCCTGGCTCCTCCTCCTGGCTGTGTGCTGTGTCTGTGTCCTACAGGTGAGCTGGGCACAGGTGTTTGGAGTTGTGCTAATCAGTTCCTGGGCCTTTAAAGACG
Source organism: Semotilus atromaculatus (assembly GCA_031834385.1). NCBI lineage: Eukaryota > Metazoa > Chordata > Actinopteri > Cypriniformes > Leuciscidae > Semotilus > Semotilus atromaculatus. The sequence continues at coordinate 11,962,433 of JAULUF010000014.1, forward strand.
CTTCAGATGAGACTGAGAGGAGAACCAGCCTCCGTTGCATCTCTCCCGCACCGTTTATGATTTTGTTTTTGTTTATTCATTTCTGATTGCTTACATTTTTATTTTTATTAAAGCCAACTTCAGTACTGGCTGAACAAAGTTTATTCTGTTAACATTCTTTTCATTTAATAAATTTAGTATATCACTATTCCACGTGTGGCCTTTCCCTACTCTGTTGCTTGCTTTGAGCCAGGCACGTAACACGTCGCTAAATCTGACGCGAAAGATGTGGAAATATACGAGTCCAATAATCTAGGGAAAAAACAGTCTTTCAGAGTCATTCAGAATTAATTCAAATGTAACCATTTACAAATTTTTTTATGCGAAAACAGCTCCCATAGAGTGGAGAGGTAAAATGTGACGGATTCAATTAATTTAGATGTTAAGCTACTTGCTATTGGGTTGCTACCCGACTAGCAAATGACGCTAATAGCTGAAGGCCTTGAGTGACCAAAATTGTTAGATCAGTAAGATTTTTAGATGCATTTGAGCTTTTGTTACTTGCAGAGCACGGTTTTGTGTCAGAGTGTGATTGTCTGCGTTTTATGAAATAGGGTGGAGGTCTGCCTCTGCCCAGTGTCCAGCACTTTTCCTCTGTATGGCCTGTTTTGTGACAGGAATTACAGAATCTGTCCAGTTTTCCACAGTGTGGCTTTCTGAATTCTCCTGCAAATGGATCATTTTCATGACATTCTAACACTGCTACCTCACAATGCATTTGTTTGCGTGACTCAAGTCTTGTTGCCCAGCTAACAATACCTTCGAATGTATTCTGTGCTGGAGAAGCTCCATACGCGAGCGATTGCTGTACGCGTGGCCCTGCATTTGTACGCAGTAATTCAAGGAGAGTTACATTGTTGCGGTTAACACCTTCAATTCCAGAATACTCCTCAAAAAGTTCAAACATATTTCCTGCATATCTCTCAAACGATTCTTCAGTACTCTGTTTCCGATTTAAAATCAATTCCCATCCAACAGGACTACAACCACGCAGATCACGAAGGGATTGTTTTAGTCTATTAAAGATTTCACTCTCAGGCTCATTTTGAGACATTGACTGCACAATGGTGCCTGTCATCAATGCCTGTGGTATCTTATAGATCAAAACATCTGGAATTGAGCTGATAACAATTTGCCAAATATCTTTTGGTTTGAGCTGAAATGCATGTTTTAGACTAACAATGCGTCTCCACCATGGTTCGAATGGCCCTTTCAAAGGGAATGGTCCGATCTCTGCTTTAAACAGGTTACATTCAGTTACCGTTAAAGGACGCCGGATGCTTGACTCTGTGCCATTTGGGTGCCGTATCACCTTAAAGGCTGAAACAGGCACTCTTCTCAAAAATGTATCACATGCTTCATCTGTCTGAAAAGATACATGATTGTTAGAGCAGGTTGCCTCCTCCAAGAAATGCAAATTTTTAGTCCCATCGCTGTTGAGCTTTTTGGGAGACTTAGACATTTTAGCATTTAGCTTAGCCTTAAGATCTGCAATGGTGTATTTGTGATTTTTACACTTTTCAGATAGGGCTAACTGCTCCGATAGTAATTTATCTAGCTGTGTTTGCAGATCTTGGATCTTTGTCTCAGACATTTTTGCCTCTGCATTTTTAGAATGCACTTCTTCACATTTAACATCCATAAGCGAAGATAGAAATTTTGTTGACTTATCTAGCCGTTTATAACTTATGAAGTTTAAAGCTTCAATTACTTCATCATGTTTTGATTTTTTTCTGCTTACTACCCACTGTTTTCCACCAAGTGAAAATTTCATTATCAGTAGCGTCCATGTTAAGACCTTTTTTACTGAGTTTGTCCAGTGTAGGCTCGACCTTTTCGGCCCATAATGTAAACAGGACAGGATTATCATACATGTTCCATTTTATATTTGGGGAAATTTCGTTCCCTTTAGCTTTGAATATGAAAAGGGTTTTTGTTTCAGGATTAATCAGATGCGCGTTCACTGTTTCTGATTTTCAAATTCAAATTGTGAATCACATTATAGTCACCAAATTTAGCATAGACACACACACACGTGTTTAATTCAGTTTCCACAGGACACATGGCCTAGAATACAACATCTACAGCCTTTACCTAAGTGATACAAACACACTTACAGTAAAGCAATCCTGTGCTTCATGAATAAACTTAAATTTAGCCTATGTGCATGCTGTAGCACAAACAACTAAAGTGTGTTCTATGAGCACAATGTGTTCAGCACAATTCCAAATTTGAGAAAATCAACAGAATTATTGCATGCTTTTTAATCCCATCGGTGTTAACGTGTAAGCTTTCAAATGCCATATAGAGATAATCATGTTTTCAATGTGGCTTTGGCCCACCGGTAGGCCGGTGACACAAAGGGCTAAGGAAGTAGGGCTGTGTATCACCAACAATGTCACGATACGATACGCATCACGATACTAAAGCCACGATACGATACGTATCACGATATGGATCAATTTGGAATTAAAATTTCTTTTGAGCTTTTAGTAACAGTAATATCTGTTTATTGAATAACCAGTGTTATAACAGTTGTGATAACTGTAAACCTATTTAGTTTTTGTCATTAAAAAAACAATGAGTTAAATAAATAAAAAACTTAGAATGGCTCTTCCTTCTGCTTTTAAAGTCTGCCTTAATAACTGAAAAGTGATAACTGACAATTATAGTGACACTGAAGCATCTACACTGCTCAATGACTAAACAAAACTTAAAACATTTCATAAAAGCAAAAATGGTAACAACTTAAATTTAACTTGGTTTTCTCAAACTCTTTTAAACACCTATTTAACAATTTGGTCTTAAGTGTTGGAATGTGCAACAAAGTTATTTCTCCTACGTTGAAATCATTTTAAATTATTACATTTTCAGATTTTTATGCAGAAACAACAATTGATTGACATGCTCATAAGAGAGTGACAGCAGAATATCTCGCTTAACTACAACTGGGGAATTGCCGTTTCAGTTAAAAACTTTTATGCTTATTTAAGACATAACAAACTGTGTTTAGAGGATACTTACTGAGACCGAAATTTTTGACATCATTTTGCGTGTTTTAGTCTGTTAAAGCGATATAATCTCGCGAGCTGTATGTGAGGCGGCTTTACTAGTCTATGTATGCACGCAGAGAAAAACAACTCTCAGAGAGCGCGCGCAAGTACTGAATAGTTTAAAATCTTTGAATGTTTAAACTGGTAAGGCTTAAAGACGTGCAAATGGTAAACTTTAGTCACGATGCAATGCTGGCCCGAATATGCAAGTGAATATTGTGTCCCGACTCCTGAACGCAGGGCGTGTAGTTTCACCGGCTGCAGCGCTGGACGCTTGCCTTGAGCAGCTCTTTGAGAGACGAGAGAGAGAAGACGCAGCACCATTGAACTCACGCTGTTTGTGAAATTGCTTCTCGCAGAAAGTTTTAAAATGACTGATTTGATTTATAATCTGTGTGGATTTATTTACTAATACAACCGTACCTACATGCTAAAGTGAATCAATGTTTGCGGGAATGATTAAAATTGCGCAATAGCCTGCCGCGCCGAAACTCGAGCCCTGAATTGGCTACATTCAAAAGCACAACAGTATCGATACGGAAGGTGCTGTATCGATACGTGCATCGCCAGGAGTTCATGACGATGTATCGCAGTATCGATATTCTGAGCACAGCCCTATAAGGAAGCAGCATGGTCATTAGCATTTAGCATTAGCCTTGAGCGTTTTGAATGCAGCATGGACATAGCATTTAGCATTAGCCTTGAGCGTTTTGAAAACAACATAGACAATAGCATTTAGTGTTATCCTTGATATTTGAGTTTTAGCCTGTAAATAATATCGTCATGTTTTCCCAAAATTTGCTTTTCATAAACAATGCATCGATTTGCCTATTTATTTATAAAATCACGTGTTTTCTAATTGATTACAAACTTGGAATTTTCTTTCTCTTTGCTCATTTCCACCACATTGTTCAAACAAAGCCAATGCAACAATGGAGAAAACACGCTGATTTCAAAACTTTAGGCTCTAATTTTACAGCTCTTCATCGAGTAAGTTAGGCTACCAGAAAATTATTTGGAAGATTCCAATTTTAGGTTTTGTTTCTTGTTGCTTAGGCAAACAAATATATCTTTAAAATCTATTAGGGTTTTCCTTCCTCATCTGCGCTGCCGTTATCACGTTCTCACGTGTTTCCGTTCTGGACTAAACAAAGCTAGGGCTTTCCGACCTGTAACAATGCAAACAACATTTTCACAACACTTCTAGAAAAGGGCAGAAAAAGTTGACTTACCACAGCGCAGAAGATAAAGAAGTTTTTCAAACCTCGTTGATTTTAAAATCCCAATACTTTGCTGGAAGGACGTTTCTCACGAAATCCATTTGTTGCGAGATCACGTCAGGGTCACCATTTTGTAAGTCCCGCTAACTCGAACCAATGGCGGCATACGATCAGCGGCGAAGGTCTCGCGCATGTTCCATCCTTTCCATGCTAATGGGATTTTTTATTAAATGCAATACACTTTCTCATATGTATTAACTCGTTATTTCATATGACTCCATATATAAAAGGGTTTTAATGATATCTGTGCATCATTAAAATATAAGCGAGTGTTTGACCATTCCTTTTAACTTCAATGAAAATAATGTCAAAATCAGTTAGAATAATCAAATATAACAATTTATTATGTCGGGTAAAGTATCATGCCAATTTCATAATCAGTTCAAAGATAATCAATACAATAACATCGAAAAGATGCAAACCCAACATTGTATGGCTACATGAGGTTTGAAAGTCCTGGGACTTTCAACCTCACGGGCTCTCTGTGAACAGAAATCAGCCCCAAACTTCCTGCTGCAGACCATTAAATAGTCAGAATCTTTCACTAATTTGCATTAAGTTACCCTCTTGGGGTGGGGGAGAAAGACCATTTGACTAGAGTCCACCTTCCTTTGTGTGCCAGTTATTCTAAACTTCTAAAAACCTTAGTACCTTGTGTTTTACTCTTTGGGAATGAGACCATTGTACCAATCGCATTGAGACCTTTAAAATGATACTAAACACATTCCTTAATCATCATCATTCACATAAAAAAACATATATATACACTCTCTGAGAGAAAGAATGGTGTGGATAAGGTGAGACATTTGTCTCAAGGAAGAGGGGGAGGTCAAATGTTAATTTCCAGCATCATCCACCTATTTCAGCCTTACAAGAGTTAAAAGTTTCTGTTGCAATATCAAGTTCTTCTAAGCTATCCGGGATGCTGAGATGATGAAACTGATAAGGAAGATTATTGATAAAGAAATCTTTAGTGGCAGAAGTTATAGGTCTAACATATTTATAATACGGAGTCGGCTTTGCAGCCTTGGCTAAATGTAATTTACATGAGTCTAGATAACGATCTGAGATGTCATCGCTCTGCTTCAGAATTTCACCAGCATCAACATCTATTCCATGTGATAGTATTAGATCTAGAGTATGATTACGACAATGAGTAGGTCCTGACACATGTTGTCTAACTCCAATTGAGTTTACAATGTCTTTAAATGCCAATCCCAATACATATTTTTCATTATCTACATGTATATTAAAATCACCAACAATTAGTACTTTCTCTTCAGCCAATACTAATTCTGATAGAAAGTCCGCAAATCCTTTGATACAATCTTTATGGTGCCCTGGTGGCCTGTGTACAGTAGCCAGCAGAATTCTCAAACGTCATTTATCGTTTACACTATATATTTTTACATTAAGCACCAACACTTCAAAAGAAGTCTATTTAAAACTAAATTTCTTAGTGGTTTTGAAAATATTACTATAAATTACAGCAACACCTCCCCCTTTGCCTTTCAGACGATTTTTTAGGATTCTTTACCCAAGTCTCTGAGATCCTGACACCTTGCACTTCTGGAGACTAGGTAGGTTACAGTTCTGGAAAATGGTGGCGCTGGAGACTAAAGGGTTCCTAAAGGTTTCACATTTAATTATTCACCGTAATTCTTAATTATTTTGCAGGTAACGTGTCTTTTCTTCACCTGTTTTTGTATGACCCTGCTGACCCAATGAGCATTTCACTGTCCAATGGTCATGCAATTTCTAGTATTGCATCCTTCTCTTGTGAATTTAATAAATCTATTTTTTGGCTTATTTTCTATTTCTATTATCTGTAAAAGAAAACGTGCCTAATAATTATGCACACCTGAACATAAGGCATTTTTCATTTCCATCCTTCATGTATAATTATATATCACTTATAAATCATTAAATGCAAAATTAATAATAGTTATTAAGATTAATGTGGTTTGGAATTGGTAAAATGTGCCTGGAAAAAAATCTGAAACTCAAGGTGCCTAGTAATTCTGAACGGAGTATAGAGAGAGTGCGCTTTTCCACCTCGGGGTTCCCCCCACACAGCAGGATTTCTGATTGTAAATTTTCAACGTATACTTAAACCTTTACTCCATCACATTTACAATGAAAAAAACCAACAGGCCTACTTTTTACACCAATAGAATAAAGTACACTTGAAATGTCACCATGACATAAATCTTTCCTTAATGATTGCATGACTTCCAGAATGTATAGTGAAGTTTCAGCACAAAATACCCCACAGTTAATTTATTATAAATTTATATTTTTGGGGCCTGTTTCAAAAAGAGCTGTTTTGGTGTATACCACCTTAAATGTAAAAGAGCTGCATATCCCCACCCTGCCTTTGGATGAGGGCGTAACTTGCATACCTAGAATGGCTGAGAGTGAGAGACTGTTTTATATGGCATTCAGCCGTACATGTTTTAACCGGAATCAGACCCAGATGATGAAGAGACTCCGGCAGAAGAAACACAAATGAGAATGGACCAGGACGTCTCGGAATGGTTATTTGATACATTTATGTACTTATAGAGTTGTAATCGCGTACCCTTTGCAATTATGGATGTGCAACACACACACAGACACACACAAACTGTGATAACGTTGGCGCAATTTTTTGAAACTACAAACACAAATACTGTGATAACGTTTGCTACGTACAAACGAAATTACATTTATGCGAGGGACCTGTTGCTGTCATGTTTACATTACTTGTCGTACAGGTGCTTATGTGGCAAATGTGAGAAGATGGCTACAGAACATACACAGTTTTTAATACAATAACTTTAAAATATATATTTCTAAACGTGCGGTTACACACTATACAAACCAGGTTTAAATTATATACACAGACATCCCACGACGACGACAACAACTTTGGACGCATTTGTTGTTGAATTGGCTGACATCGACTGAAATGACTGTTTGCTCAAAAATCATAAAATACACTACTTCTTCTGGAGGTGACGTTGGATCGCGAACAGTAGGCAACGATCCACACTTGAGGATTAACTTTGAAGCAAGACCAGCTTTGAATTGACCCTCGTTCACAAAACAGTCAGTCAGAAAATGATTCGCGCAAACATAAACGTATTTTGGAAGTTTAAGTGGCGCCTTTCCTTCGTAAATAAAATCCATCCACTGCGTTTTCAGTGGCTCTGATGTCGGAAGTAAGTGAAAACTACTAGTATGTACATTATTACATCCCACAACAGAACACTTATGTTTCTTAGGAGACATTATACCGGCTGTCGTTGAAACAATGGAGGATGTACAGATCACAGAGGGCGGGGTCTATGCCAAAACCACAGTGTCAATCAAACCACGTCGGTGGGGCTTTTTTGAGTAGTTTTTAAAATCTGTATTTTACTTTTACTTAAGTACGTTTTGTTTGAAGTATTGTACTTCGCTACATTTTCAATCATATCCGTTACAGAGTAAAAAAATTATTTAAAAAAATTACAAGGGAAACTGGAAACTACTGAATTGATTGAACGGCGGGAGAACAAACGCGCAAAAAAGGTGATGCAGACCCAGCCGAAAGTGAAACGCCGTCGAATTCTTATGAAGCGAACCATGGCCAGTAGCCTACGTGAATACTTTTACATGTAGGAAAAACGCATGGTTGTCCTCGAGGATGGATATCCATTTGCCAAAAATGTTGACGCAATGTGGCTGTCAATCATCATCTGTGCAGATAAAGGTCCCGTTTGCAGAGCGAATCCCGGAATCCAATCATGCTAATGGGATTTACATAACGCAGGTATCATGTAAAACACGCAATGATGTAGGCTATATGAATAAATTGAAAGTAGAGCTGTGCAATAAATCGAATCGGTTACCTAACGTAACCTCGGTTCTCTCTAGATGAGGGAACGAGTATTGCGTAAACTAGCTTACGCTACGGGAAAGATTCATCTTTTCTGAGAAACTGAAGCCAAAAATTATCCTATAATTTGTATCCATTGTCAACGCAGTTCAGCTGCAGCAGACCATGAGCGGGCTAGCTAGCAGCTCATTGGTTCGCTCACAGGGAACTGCTTAAGCCTATGAGGAGACGCGCATGAACTCTCGGCCAATGAGAGTCAGACATGCTCTCATTGCGTCAGAGCCCGCCGAAGCGGGCGTGGTCAGAGAGTATAAATAATGGCGTCGTAGGCTGTAACTCTGGTTTTCATAGAATGAAGCAGGAACGCTAGTAGCACAAGCACAGCCAGGAACGCAATACTCGTTCCCTCATCTAGAGAGAACCGAGGTTACGTTAGGTAACCGATTCGTTATCTTACGAGAGGTTCTCTCGTATTGCGTAAGCTAGCTTACGCTACGGGAACACCTGGTCAACGCCGTGCGTGCTAAGCATCACTATGAGTCCCAGGGGAGACCCGGGGAACCCATATGAGTGGGAATGAATATATGTACATGTGACAAGGCCAGCAGCGCGGGCCGGTGATTGTGTAGTACATAGGCACCTGATAGAGAGGAACAGAGTGAAACCGGTCTGTGTGAATAACTCTTTTTAGTGCAGCTCACCAGAAAAGCTGTAACGTACTAAATTGCTAGTAGTTTAGCCTGCAAGGCGGGAACTTCCAGATTGTAAAATCTGACAAAGGTGGAGGGGGAAGACCATCCTGCTGCCACACAAATGTCATGAATGGAAATTCCGCTGGACCATGCCCACGATGAGGCCATGCCTCTAGTGGAATGAGCCCTGATGCCCAGAGGGCATGGCAGGTCTTTTGATGCGTATGCGGCTGCAATGGCATCAACTATCCATCTGGATAGGGTCTGTTTCTAGGCGGCCAACCCTTTTGGTGTCCCACACGTTTTACTGATGCGAGCGCGAGCAGAAAAACGGCCTTGAGCGAAAGGTATTTGAGGTCCACGTTGTTTAGTGGTTTGAATGGGGGGGCTTTCATAGCTTCGAGAACTATGGAAAGGTCCCAAATCGGCACCGAAGGGGGGCATGGGGGATTCATCCTTCTAGCTCCCCTGAGGAAGCGGATGACCAAGCTGTCTTTGCCCAGTGACTGGCCGCGCCGGGGTTCAACGAACGCTGCGACGGCTGCCACATACACCTTGAGAGTGGACGGGGACCTGCCCTTGTCCAACATCTCTTGGAGAAAAACTAGCAAGGAGGGAACCTCGCATGACCGTGGGTCCAAATTTTTGTTGGTGCACCATTTTGAGAACACAGACCATTTAGACGCATAGAGCCTTCTCGTAGAAGCCGCTCTAGCCTGCATGATTGTGTTTAACACTCCCTCTAGCAAAGCAACGGGTAGTTGTTGATCACCCACGCATGTAGCGCCCAGCGCTCTGGGTGGGGACGCCAGATCGTGCCGCGAGCTTGAGAGAGGAGATCTACTCTGACTGGAATTGGCCACGGGGCTGTCTGTGACAGCTGAGTGAGCTCCGGAAACCAAGTCTGACCCTCCCAACGCGGAGCTATGAGGAGCACAGAGTGGCCTGTTTCCCTGATTCTCTGAAGCACCTGTGGTAACAGAGAAATCGGAGGGAATGCATAAAGTGGGCGGCTGGGCCAGGTCTGGGCTAGCGCGTCCTCGCTCTTTGAGAAAAATATTGGGCAATGGGTGTTCTCTTCTGAGGCGAAGAGGTCCACCTCTGCTCTGCCGAATATTCGCCACATCTTTTGGACTGTAAGAGTGTGCAGGGACCATTCCCCGGGAGGAATGGGGTTCCTGGACAGACTGTCTGGACCGTCGTTCAGATGGCCCGGCACGTGCGTGGCTCTGAGCGAGAGCAGGTGACACTGAGACCAAACTAAGATGCGTTCTGTCAGCCAGAAGAGATTTCTGGATCTGACTCCGCCCTGACGGTTTAGATAGGATACCACGGCTATATTGTCCGAGCGGATCAGCACGTGGTGACCGTGAACGCGCGGGAGAAAACGCTTGAACGCGTTCTCAACCGCTAACATCTCCAAACAGTTTATGTGGAGGAGGCTCTCTTGAGCTGACCAGGGGCCGAAGGCCGGTGAGCCCTCGCAGACCGCACCCCAACCCGTGTTGGATGCGTCTGTCGAGATGACTTTTCGGCGAGAAAAGGTCCCCATGGAAACGCCCCGCTGAAACCAATCTGCCACAGTCCATGGCTGCAGAGCTGTGATACAGGTCTGCGTTACCTTTATCAGGTGGCGGCCCATGGTCCACGCATGGTGAGACACACGGCTCTTCAACCAGAGCTGAAGCGGGCGCATGCGCAGTAACCCTAGCTGGAGCACCGCGGAGGCTGAGGCCATGTAGCCCAAAGCCTTCTGAAAATTTTTCAGAGGTGTTAGTCTGTTCATCTGAAAAGATGCGGCGAGACGCTGAACACGGCGCACGCGCTGTGTTGACAGGCGAGCCGTCATCGTGACCGAGTCTAGCTCTATACCCAAGAAAGAGATAGTCTGACTGGGTTGTAGTGCGCTCTTTGTCCAGTTGACAGAGAGGCCCAAGGCTTTCAGATGGTCGAGGAGAACTGTACGATGAGACAGTAGCTCTCTCTCTGATTGTGCCAAAATCAGCCAGTCGTCCAAATAGTTCAGTATTCGCAGCCCCTGACTCCGCAGGGGGACGGGCGCCGCATCCATGCACTTCGTGAACGTACGGGGTGCTAAGGATAGGCCGAACGGAAGGACGGTGTATTGATAAACCTGGCCTTCGAAGGCGAAACGTAAGAAAGGCCTGTGAAGGGGATTTCTCTGAATCTGAAAGTAAGCATCTTTCAGATCTAGTGAAATGAACCAGTCCCCCTGGCGGACATGCGCGAGGAGTTTTCTGATAGTGAGCATTTTGAACGGTCTCTTCATGAGAACTTTGTTCAGAATTCTGAGGTCTAAGTCTTTCTTGGGAACAAGAAAATAACGGCTGTAGAACCCCGACTCGCTCATAGACGGAGGAACTCTCTTTATAGCCTTTTTGCACAATAGCTTTGCTATCTCTGAACGGAGAACCGTCACCGCTTCTGGGTTCACAGTAGTTTCTAGCCGCACTCGAAAACGTGGAGGGCGGCGGTGAAACTGTAAGCGATTCCCTAGCCTTATTGTGTTTAGCACCCACTGGGAAATTCCAGGAATAGCTTCCCACGCTTTGAAGCGTAACGCTAGGGGGTGAATGGCTACCTGGTCCCCGTCGCTGCACATAGCGGGCTGCGTGCGCGCGCTCATAGTGCTTATGACAGCGGGACTTACACTCAGAGAGGAGTTTATGGGCCGTGTAACAGAGTGAACAGAGGGGGGACGCGCACACGGGTTCATGGGTGCTCTTATGCACTCTGAAACTCGAGCGGGTTGGAACCGCTTTATGAGAGTGGACTCTGTGTGAGACACGGGAACTGAAGTGCTTTTGTGTATGAGTGAACACGGTGTTGTGGGCACATTTTCTACACAAGAGGTCTTTTTGCTCTTTTTGAGAATTCTCTGGGTCGCCGTGAAAACAGCGTTTGTGCTCATGCAAGCGGGAAGGGAGACCGGCTTGGTAATGGCGGGGTACACTGCTGTAGTAGCCGCGTGCGCGGGGACTAACAGAGGGCGATACTTTGACGGCGGTCCGGCCGCGGCGGGAGAGCGCCGTCTTTTTCTCAGCTGTGTTAGGCAGACTTCAAGTGATCAGGTTTCAGCACGATCCTAGGCGATCCACAGGCCCCCGAGGCGGCGGCGGTCTGTGGCGGCTGTCAGAGCGGGAACGAGGGCGGCCGCCCTGGCGCCGCTGAGAAGTCTGACTATGCTGAGCTGGGCGCTGGGGTGGGGCTCGTGCAGGAGGCTGGTCACGTGAGCGGCCTGCAGAGGAGCTAGCGCGACGAGGCAGAAAGAGGTTCATGGCCTGGGAGGCTTTCTGCACTTCGGAAAATCGGTGGGTGATTTTCGAAGGGCAGGTCCGTGAAGGGCAAGGTCCGTGGCGCTCCTCAAATCCGCGACTGGAGGGGGATTTCTTCCACTCTCATCCCATTCGCGAAGTATGTCACCCTGTAGAATCTGCAGGACGGACATGGAGTGAAGTGCAGAGGCTGCTTGGCCGGCGGCTGAGTAAGCGTGGGCGTGAAAGCTAGAAGTCGCTCTGCAGGCTTTAGAGGGAAGCACAGGTGATGAGCGCCAGGTCCAGGTCCTCTACAGGGGGAATGGAGAGATAGACCTTCTCTGCGGCTCCGTCCACAACGCGAAGCGGGGTGGAAGAGTCAGATCGAGTTCTGGCAGAGAGCGGGGCGTTCCAGGACTTCGTGAGTTCCGCATGCAGTTCAGGCAGGAAGGGCGCGGCCCGCTTAGTGGCGGGAGTCGAACGCTGGCGGAAGTAGCTGCCATCCATATGGTTGGTGGTCTGCTCGGGGGGAGGAGACCACTCGAGCCCGAGGCGTTCGACGGCCTGTGAAAGGAGGCGCATTAATTCGTCCTCGATACCAGCGCGGGTCCCAGTGGATTCTCGGGCCGAGGAGGCGTGAGAACCGGACCATTCCTCACTGTCTGAAGCGAGAAGCGAACATGTCTCCTTGATGTCCACTCGGCGGCAGCTGTATGTCCGGAAGCGGTGGAGACGGAGAGCGGGAGGCGACAGGCTCCGGCGGGATGAACGCTTCTGACTGGGGTTCCGGCGGCCTCTGAGAGCGGCGTTTCTTCTTCCGCGGCGAAGTCAGAGGCGGCGCGGAAGCATGTTTAGTGGCCTGAAGTCGAGCCCGCAGGGTCGACAACGGCATGTTTTCGCAGAGCTCGCAGCCCCCGTCGGCGAGGGCGAGCTCGGCGTGCTCCAATCCGAGGCAGAGAGCGCAGATGACATGGCGGTCTCCACTCTCGAGGGGAGCGCGGCAAGAACCGCAGGAAATTTTTTGAGACATCTTGAAAAAGACGCTCAGCTCTTTAGGATACAATATAGGAAGCTTTTGTAAAAAAGGATACAAATCCGTCAGATGGCGCTAGCTCGCAGGACGGCTGAAGGTGGCGAAGACGGCCGGCTTCCTCAGTCTCCCAGATGCTCGCTAAAGTTGCCTTTTCAATGACGGCGGCTTCTCTCAAGATCAGCAGATGCGTGTAGCCTCATAGGCTTAAGCAGTTCCCTGTGAGCGAACCAATGAGCTGCTAGCTAGCCCGCTCATGGTCTGCTGCAGCTGAACTGCGTTGACAATGGATACAAATTATAGGATAATTTTTGGCTTCAGTTTCTCCGAAAAGATGAATCTTTCCCGTAGCGTAAGCTAGCTTACGCAATACGAGAGAACCTCTCGTAAGAGAACCAGTCGCGACATGGTCTCTGAATATGAAAGCGCAAAAAGACGGCTATGTAAATATTCCGCTTGTTATGCGTGCCTCTGTGTGAATGAGCTGCGCCACGTCGTCTATAACATACTCAAGTATGCCTGATGCTCATTGTGTTTTCAGTCTACTATTTTAGGCCTACAATAGAACGTACTTCTCAAAATAATAACAACAATGATATGAATTTAAAAATCAAATTTAAACATAATTTAAGGATATCTTTTTTTTGTGTCCGTGGTTTAATTTAGTAAATCTGTTTTGCAGAACCTTCCCAAAAATAAAAGGATAAAAGTTTACATTTATTTGTATTAATTATAAAAAGAAACATTCATTTTCTGAATAAAATACATTTCATAGGACTCTATTATTCTTAAACATTTTAATAAATTATTCATGTTAAAAATAGTTGTTAATCTAATGATCAGTTATTGAATTTAGACATGCTTTATTGAAATTTTATTAAACAAAACAAACAAATGGTTTTAAGTTTGTTATAATAAAAGCATTTGTTAAACCAAAAAACCTGTTTTCATTCATTTAACTGTCATTTTAACTGATTATAATAATAATAATAATAATGACAACCATAATTTAATGATACCGTTTATTTATTTATTTAATAATTGATTTAAAGGGATGGTTCATCCAAAAATGAAAATTAGCCCATGATTTAATCACCCTGAAGTCATTCTAGATGTGTATGACATTCTGCTTTAAGACAAATACAATCAGAGTTATATTAAAAATGTCCTGGCTCTTCTAAGCTTTATAATGGCAGTGAATGGCCGTTTCTGTTTTGAAGTATCTATCATCTCTCCATGATAAAAGTGCATCTGTCCATCATAAAAGTGCATCCATTCATGATAAAAGTGCATTTGTCTATCATAAAGTGCTTCACACGGCTCCGGGGGGTTAATAAAGGCCTTCTGAAGCGAAGCATTGAGTTTGTGTAAAAAAATTCCATATTTAAAACTTTTTAAAGTAAAATAACTAGCTTCCGGCAACACAAACATACGGATTCCACTTAAGTCTAAAGTGCACTTTATGCGAGTAATGCAACGTACTGCTACGCCAGGACGCACTACGCTACTTCAGCGTCATAAGTTGCGCAAGTTGTGCTTTAAACGCAAGTAGACTGCGTTTGGCCGGAAACTAGAATTTTACATAAATGTGGATTTTTTTCTTAAACTCATTGCTTCGCTTTAGAATGCCTTTATTAACCCCCCGGAGTCATGTGGAGGACTTTTATGCTGAATAGATGCACTTTAATGGACTTTTTTAATATAACTCTGATTGTATTCATCTAACACCAGAATGACATACACATCTAGGATGACATCAGGGTGAATAAATCATGGGCTAAATTTCATTTTTGGGTGAACTATCCCTTTAATACCATAAACTGTAATTTTTTCTGAGACATTATCATTCTGTGAAAATCTTATACCGTTCCAACCCTACACAGGAGAGCCCCCCACCCCCGCTGTTAAAAAAGTAACTCAGTAACTTTTACTCTGAGTACATTTTAAATGAGCTACTTTTTACTTTTACTTGAGTAGATTTTTAGACCGGTACTTTTACTTGTACTTGTAATTGTACTTGTACTTGTAATTTACTTGTAATTTTACTTGTAAAATTTCATTGAAGTAGTAGTACTTTTACTTGAGTAGAATATTTTATTACACTTTCCACCTCTCATATGTGATATTCTGTGCTATGGAAGAAGGAAAAAGGATGTGTGGAAATAATTATCTCTTTGGGACAATAAAGACTCTATCTATCTATATATATCTATCTATTACTAGGTTTAACAGTGGATATGACTGGACAACCATTTGGATTATAGGCCTAATTTAATGCTGCAACAAATTATTTTACAGTGTACTAGGATCATTTAAAGTTCATTTACAAAGTTGCTGCTCCTGGCCTCTGGCTGTGGGTCTGAGGAAGAGCTGAACTCAGGGATGCCCTCCAACCCAAGGGCCAGCTCTTCTGCCTGGGTATAACGTGGGGGTGCAGGACCACCACCTGTTTGTTTTTCTTTTCTTTTTCTCAGCCTTTTTCTTGGTTGCTTTTATAAACAGGCAAACATTTATTAACAGTGTCTTTATAAAAGAGATTAGTATTAGTACAAATTACCATTATGTAGAATATTCTAGTAGCTACTTCACTTTTACTTGTTCCCATGTTCTAGTGGGTGTTGACTCTGACATTACTATGAACAAAGTTATTAATTTAGACATTTTAAAAATATGTACTGTAATAAGTGATAAAAAAAAACATCTAACATAGTCACTACAAACTTAATTTATCTGCTACTTTTTACCAGCCCTCTCTCCTGGCTTTTTGCACACTGAAGTGTTCCCTGGCGTTTTAATTCTGTTTTCAAATTCTGCAATAACTTGCTCTGCTGCGGTGAAAAACTGCGCGCGCTCTTTGGCCACGGTGAGCAGCCAATAGCAGCGTTGCTGATCAATATTTCTACTATCGATACATATCCCCTTTTAACCCAGCGCATGAACGTGCAATTATCTCAGATAACTCAATCCAGCTATACTAATCATAACCGGCAGGAGTGTTCGAAGAACCTAATTAGCCGGATCATGATGAGCACGATGATATTATCTTGGATGTCTCCTTTGATCTCGGATGTTTTAAGCAACGTACGAAGAACGGGCCCCAGATCTGTGTGGATCATACCTTCTGTTGTAGGACTCATTTACAATAAAAAAACTATTAAAAAAAAAAAAGAAAAAAAAAAAAGGTACAAATTACAATAAAAAAAAAAAAAAAAAAAAGGGATGATTTAAACTCAATTTCAGATTTCCTCCTGGCACATCTGTTCTGCACAAGCGTTTGCACAGTACTGTGTATTACATACATAGTTATTCACACACCTTATTACAATGTGATTTAGTGACATATTTCAAATGGAAATTTGGAAGATTCAATGACAAAAGGCAATATGCAGTATGTTAGCAGTCATAAGTACTTTATTAAATCACTGCATAAAAATTTAAAAACAAGTATTTGAGTGTTGAAAGGGTTTGAACATTTGTGACAATGTGCATTCACTCTCTCCATGGGCTGTGCATTGTGTCTCCCTGTTGTGTGATCTCTGGAGAGAGAAAGAAAGAAAGGGGGATTAACAAAATAACAGAAAAAGATTAAGTGATTAAATAAATTAATTTTAAAATGTGCATTAAATACATAAACAGATGGGGTATAATAGGGACACAATTCTTTCAAGACAAAATGAAGTTCAAAACGTAGGTACGGGAGGAGCCTAAACATTCAGTGATGTCAATCATCATTACGATCATACTATACAAGCAGCAGACACCACATCATCCCATTGACAAATTATTCTTTCAGCCACCCTCCTACCCTTCTCCTCCAGTAAATTAGCTCTATCCTCTTATGCGCAATTCCATCATAGGTTGTTTTTTTTTACTCCGAGCTCAAGCCAAGCCTTGGGTTCAAGCCTCCTCCAAGGGCAGCAAGCCAAGTAAGTTAGTTAGTTTGCCATTAACATTTAAGGCTGAATGGGCAGGCGAACTATTGTATTAACTTTCTTACCTTGGGAGTACCCTTTTCTTTCTTTTTTCTGGATCCTTCTTTCAGTTTTAGGTGCCTTCATTCTTCCTTTCCATGCATTGTCTACCAGAAGACGATATATGTAACACACACACATACATTTTTTATAGATACACTTTTTTTTTTTTTTTGAGAATTTGGGCAACAGTCTCTTGGCAGCCCTACCTTTCTGCAGTCTCTGTAACAATCTCTCATTTGGGTTGATAATACAGTCTTCCCCACTCTTTTCCCAAGTTCTCCATTCAAGGTCAACACATTTATCTTGAGAAGGGCTGGCATTAAGGCATTGGTAATTTTGAAACAGTCCCGTTTGATCTCTGATTTTAGGCTGATGAGCAGCAGAGCATTTTGGTACACGACTTCCCAAAATCATTTTTTGGATATCATGGACTCCCGCAGTATCCCTCTTGTCATCAAAGGTCATAATTTCAGCAATCTCTTCTCTTTTACAGCAAAGACCATCTGAAAAAGAAAGCTTTCGATGATCCTTTCCTTTCATGTTATATCGACATGATGTGCAGAAGGGAATCTTTTTCTCCAATGTGGAATGAGAAACCCTACCACACGTCATTGCAGATCCAGCAAGCCTTGGACTGCTTTTTGCTTTGCACTTGCAAAAATGAAACGAACCATGCTTCTGATCTGAGACACCAATTGCTGGTCTTTGGTTCCTGGTCTCTTTCCCATTTCTGAGAGGAGAAGATTCAAGACTAATGGCAAGGGACCTCTTTGGTAGCCGCTTCTCTGAAATGTTAGGCTGTTGTTGTACAATGGGTAACTTACTGTAGTAATATACATTACCAAAGTCAGCCAGCCAGCTTGTTGAGGGACGGTATGGTGAGTGGGCCTTGAGTGAGCTAAGAGAGTCTTCACGTTTAGATGATGCACCAGTTTGTTGACTTTCCCCTACTGGAATACCATTAGTGGAAGACTGATTCAGCTCTGACAGAACATCACTTTTCTGAGGTTTTTCAGGTTTCTGAGGAGTTAAAAACCCATTCTCAACCATCCACTCATTTGAAGGCACATAAGGCATCAAAGACTCTGCCGACCAGATAGAGGCCTCTAGTTGATGTGGAAGACCATGATAATAAGTAGATGCATCAGTTTGTTGATACTTCCCTACAGGAACACAATTTGGCTTTGAGATTATGTCACTGGGTTCAATCAGTGGGCTCAAAGGTTTCTGAGGGGTTAGAAGACCATTCTCTATCATCCATTCACTGGACGGCACATACGGCATCAAAGACTCTACCGACCAGATAGAGGTCTCTAGTTGATGTGGAAGACCATGAGATTTAGTAGATGCATCAGTTTGTTGATACTTCCCTACAGGAAAACAATTTGGCTTTGAGATTATGCCACTGGGTTCAATCAGTGGGCTCAAAGGTTTCTGAGGGGTTAGAAGACCATTCTCTATCAACCACTCACTGGACGGCACATACGGCATCAAAGACTCTACCGACCAGATAGAGGATTCTAGTTGACGTGGAAGACCATGATATTTAGTTGATGCGTCAGTTTGTAGATTCTGAGCTACAGGAACACAATTCAGCTTTGAGATACTATGACTGGGTTCAATCAGTGGGCTCAGAGGTTTCTGAGGGGTTAGAAGACCATTTTCTATCATCCACTCACTGGGTGGCACATACGGGATTAAAGACTCTACTGACCAGATAGAAGCCTCAAGCTGACAGGGCTGGTTATGGTACTGTATGTCAAACGGCAGCCGCAGAATCTTAAAGGGAACATTGGAAGAGTTTCCATCTTCCTTTACCTCTGAATGAAAAGGCATCGCTGATTTTTTCTTTGCTTTAAGGCTTTGGGTAACGACAGATCTGCTTGGCTTAGGATACGTTTTAAAACTTCTACAAGATGGAGAAGATCTCACCACAGTAACTTCTGTACAAGCAGGGAGACAATGCTTACTGGAGTATCTTAACATCCCAGCTTCAACCTTCTGTTTATCCTTCCTTACTGCTAATGACTGGTAAGAGCACAAGACGACATCCTCTGAAGATTGTACAGATGCCAAGCTGCACTGCAAAAGGTCAGTTTCGTTCTGACTAACTAGCTCCATGTTCTGAAAGATCTTAAGCCCAGAAGGCATTTCATTGCATTTGATTTGCACCCGTTCGGCTTGGAGGACTTCACTCTTGGGAACAGCAGATAAACCAGTAATGTCAATAGTATTGGTGGCATTGCAATTTTGAGTTAGTGTGGATGTACTTTCACGGCAAGCTACTGATTTGTTATCTGAGGAGCAGGGTGATGTTGACACTGGACTGCCACAGCCAGAACCCCTACCTGATTCAGAACAAGTTTGAGACCTTGCTGCATGTCCATGTGAGTCTATGCTATGACAAAGGGGTTCAGTTTGCATCTCTGAGCTGACCATCACACGACCAACAGGCACGCTGTTTTGGATATGGGATCGGTGGGTCTGGTGGGCAATAGTTGGAGCCACATGGGGAGTCATTCGTCTGTAGTCCAATATGGGCAGTTGAGTATGAGGAATCATGTATCCAGGGACTTCCAAACATGGGGGAAGAAGTAGTGGCATCATGCCGTAACCTTGAAAACAAAGAACAGTTATATTACGTAAATGTGGGTTTCAATGAATACATTTGAACAGACTGCCTATAGCATTAACAGCTGGATCCTAGTATCTAAAATCAAAGTTCCTTTAAATCACACGTAAAGTAAATATCACGCTTCATATTATGAAAAACATGCAGATTCCACCATATTTTCACTCGACAGCTTAATGTGCTTGGGACAATCCAGAAAAGAATCCATCAGGAAACTTTTAGAAACACTTTTTAGGAACATCAGGTAAAATTAAATAAAGGCATAAAGTAAAATCCTGAAAAAATTCAATTAAATCCAACAGTAAAATTAAGTCAATATTTAGTAAAATGAGAAAAGAAACCAGTATGCTTTAGAAGATACCTGATCCATGAAATCCACCGTAGGGAGCATATGGAGTTGGCATGGACCACTGATATGGGAAGAGAGGCTGGACATTGGGAACGTAAAAGGGTTGGTTTTGATGGAGCTGCTCATCTGGGTGTAACACTCTGGAGGGCAGAGGACCAGGGAGCGGAGGGGCCTGTGCATACAGTGATCCACCCAGTACACCTGCCATAGCACCAGTGGGCTCTTGGGTAGCTATAGCAGCTATACTTGAAGAATAAGTCAAGAGAGGGTTTTAATAATTTGGTCAGAATAATCTTTAAACTACAGTCAGGCTTTTGTTTTTGATGTTGAATTGAAGCAGTTCTCATTTTGTATGGGATGATTTTAGACTGCTTGACCTTTCTTCTATTATATAGTTCTTTCAAAAGCAAGATTAACTTTTATCAATCCACACTTTATTATGAATTTTATTTTACATGTATATGCTTTGCTAGCATTTTATGACAAACAGTGATCAAATGTTTGATTGCGACTGAATGGTTTGTTTAAACTTAAATTAAACAAAGTAGGTGGCTTTATTTAGATTTCACATAGAGCTTACCTTAAAGTTGAAAATCTTTTTCAGACCAGAAATAATCACAACAAAAATTAACCCACAGTTTTCTACAAGTTTAAATCAATAGTGTGTTGTGAACCCAGAGAAAACCACACCCAAATAATTAGACCTATTAATTAGAATGACGTTAATTAGGATGAAGCATGAGCTGATTAGGCAGTCCAGCTGACTCTATTAGAAAGGCTGTTGATTCCAGAAAAGTTGTTTGGTGTAAGTTTAGTTTACTATAAATGCACAACAACTGCAAACACAGAAAGATGATAGGCTTGTGTGAGATATTCAAATGCCTCACCTTAGACAAGAGTAGATTACTGCAGTCAGGTGAGTGAAAAAAATGCAGTCAAAATGGACAGCTCTTGTAGTTGATCAGCCACCCACAAGATCAAAAGTGGATATTTCTTAATTAATACTCCTTTGCCTTGTTTCAATAAATTGGATGTGATTTAGTAAAAGTTATTCAATTCAACCCCCCACCCATTATTATTTTTTGTTTAATAAAGACATGATAGCCTATGTGTGTGTGGGTTGAACAACCATGATGTTTTGTTCTCTGCTAAAATGTTTTATTTTTAACACACACACACTTATATATAATAATAATTCATTACATTTATATAGTGCTTTTCTCTGCACTCAAAGCACTTTATGGAAGGTGGAATCTCCTCAACCACCACCAATGTGCAGCATCCACCTAGATTATGTGACGGCAGCCATATTGCGACCAGAACGCCAATACACACCAGAGGAGACAGAGGGATGAAGCCAATCAGTATATATATATATATATATGGGGATGATTAGGACAGAGGCCAGTGGGAAAATTTGGCTAGGGGTTACACCCCTAGTCCTTCGAAAGACACCCTGGGATTTTTTGTAACCAGAGATTTAGGACCTCGGTTTAACGTCTCATCCGAAGGACGGTGCTCTTTGACAGTATTGTGTTCCCATCACTACACTGGCCTCACTATCAGATCTTCCAGCAGCAAACTGGTTTTCCCAGGAGTCTCCCATCCAGGTACTGATATATATATATATATATATATATATATATATATATATAGAGAGAGAGAGAGAGAGAGAGAGAGAGAGAGAGAGAGAGAGAGAGAGAGAGAGAGAGAGAGAGAGAGAGTATTTCTGTATATATATCTGTATTTCTCTTGAGAAGGTTGAAGAGTTTTAATGTAAGACAGAATATCATGACAACAGTGTATCACTCTCTTGGTGAATCCGTTATGACCTTTAATATTGTATCTTGGTTTAATTTTGTTTCTGCTAAAAATAGGAAAAAATTATCCAGAGTAATCAAACAGGCATCTATAATTATTGGGGCCCCGCAGATTCAACTAGTAGACCTCTATAATTGTGCAGTAAAAAGGAAAGCAAACTCCATTGTTACTGACCCCTCTCATCCTCTGTACATCTCTTTTCAGTTACTGCCATCAGGTTGCCGCTTTAGAGTTCCTTTGGCCAAGAAGAAAGCCTACAGGAACTCTTTTATTCCTACTGCTATTTCTATTTTAAATAAGACTAAAAAGGTTAATTAGTATATTGGACTTGAGCCTTTTATTAATTTATATAGTGTAAGGCAGGCCTACTTTTTTCCTTGTAACAATTTTCCTTGCGATGTGCGTGTGATTGTATTGTGTATATGTGAGCCTTTTTAACCAAAGACAAATTTCTATCACTGGTTGATAGAAAATAAAGTTTTTTGAATTTGAATTGAATTTTGAATTTGAGGCTACATCTCAGAGCAAGTCAGACCATTTTTAGGGACATTCCTAACTGGCATGCATCTCACAATGATTACCCGTAACCGGTTCTGCATATATTTTGCTCATCTCAAATGAGTAGCAAAGACACAAAGAAGAGCACCATATTTGGAGATGCCAGATGTAGCCTTATATTAAACTAAGCTTATGAAACGTCTAATGATTTAAACTTCACCATATTGCACACCTCACATTTGACACCTCAACAACAGTGTTGGGAACGTTACTAAGTAATTAGTTATAGTTACTCACTTGTTCCAAAAAGTAATTGAGTTAGTAACTGAATTACTCTATAATAAAAGTAATTCATTACCAGGGAAAGTAGCCTAACTATTTGCGTTACTGTTAAAAAAAGTTCGTCAAAGAATTTGGATTTTTTTTTGCCGTTTTCACAAGTCAGTTGAAATGACTAGAACAGACAGTTGATTGTACATAACTTTCGATATTTATTGCACGTCGACAGACAGCAAGATGTTTATCTAGCCAATCATAATCGCTTACCTTGTTATTAACCCACCTCCTCAAGGTTCTTTTAAACAGCGTTATTCCAAACACTGCTCAACAATATCTTGCAGTTGCAGACATTGACTGTTCCTTTGTCTTGAATTCTTATGGAGACTGATCATTTTGCAACTGTAGCACATTTTAAGTATTAGGATAGTACAAATATGAAAAACATAACATCACTGACATAAAAAAGAGCACTGAGCACATACTATTTCATCATGTAACAGAAAAAACATACAAAGACAAAAAAAAAATCGGAGATGAAGGCATTTCTCAGTAACTTTGTCTTTTCCTGTTGCTGTAACTTTTCAATCTATCTTTAATTAACCATTTCCCCTCCAAATAAATTCTCACTATTTGTCTAGGTGTTTTACTTTTTGCCCCATTATTTGCACCCATTTGGGACCCACATGTGCCCATACAATGAACTGATCTAAATTGGCCCTACTTAGATCCCACTATATGGACCCAACATTTGCCACTATGGGCTAATATTTATGGGGCCCATGTGGAGCCAATGGACAAATTTCCAATGGACAAATTTGGGTTGCCCATGCAGGGCCTAAGTGACAGCCCATCAAAAACCTACATGGGGTCCACAAGGAAATGTTGGCTGGGCAAGAACCACAGAGAGAATAAGCATTTTGAAAAATTGTGAGGCATCATTATTTTCAATGGTTGGTCAGACTTCATGATTCATACATTTTTGATTGAATTTAAACCAACTCAGAGTGATTCACTTTGAATCATAATAAAATGCAATTAGATTTGAAGTAAGGAATAATTGACGACAGGCCGTTGAATTATTAGAAAAATAATGCACACCCGAGGTGGTAATGCGGTCACGACGCGAAGCGGAGTGGCCGTTACACCTCGCTCGGTGTGCATTATTTTTCTAATAATTCAACGGCCTGAAGTCAATTATTCCGCTTATACTACAGTTACCACACCTCGAAACATTGTTCACATGATGTATTTCAAAACGTTTGTAAAGTTTTTGTCATTAAAACGCTCTTGTATGTAGGACTAATTTCCTGCGCATCTAATCCCATGCCTCCGTTGCTAATTCCAAAACGTCATTTTAGAGTAGCTAGTAACGGAGGTTTGAGCCTCTGATAGCAGAGAAGCAGACTAATGCTGGACACACTCAACGACTGGCTGAAACATTCTCTGACTGTGTCCATCGACTGCAGCAGATTTTACACCCAGACTGTGATCACAGACTGAACGCGCTGATCACGCGTTTGGGCATGATCAATCATAATAAATTACATTCATAACCGGCCTTACAGTATAAGTGTGTCCCCGGCTTTATGCAGTTATTAGAGAGAGAGAGAGAGAGAGAGAGAGAGAGAGAGAGAGAAGCATATGTGCGTCAAAAGTATTATTTATTTAATCAATTCGTTTGAATTAGCCTAGTTCGTTCATGTTCTTTTTCTTCTTCTAATATTGACAGTATACTAGACTAATAAATGAAACACAACGTCCTTTTAACAAGTATAGGCCTATCAATATTGATTTGTTATAGCCTATTATCTGCAATAATTACGAAAACCCGTGCAGCAGGACTATCAATTTATTTATATAGGCCTATTCAGTTTAATTTTCTATTGATTTTAGATAAACTATACTTTATTTATTAAAATTAAACTGCATGTTTCCAATATTGTGAAGTTGGACATCGAAAATGGCAGATCAAGCACATGTGGCTACATGTTCTCTTACGAGAGGTTCTCTCGTATTGCGTAAGCTAGCTTACGCTACGGGAAAGATTCATCTTTTCTGAGAAATTTAAGCCAAAAAATTATCCTATAATTTTGTATCCATTGTCAACGCAGTTCAGCTGCAGCAGACCATGAGCGGGCTAGCTAGCAGCTCATTGGATCGCTCACAGGGAACTGCTTAAGCCTATGAGGAGACGCGAATGAACTCTCGGCCAATGAGAGTCTGACGTGCTCTCATTGCGTCAGGACCCGCCGAGTAGGGCGTGGTCAGAGAGTATAAATATCGGCGTCATAGGCTAAACTCTGATTTTCATCTCTTCAGCGAGGCTACATCCTTCAGCGAGGATCCTGAGAGAAGCCGCCGTCGTTGATAAGACAATTCTAGCGAGCATCTGGGAGACTGAGGAAGCCGGCCGTCTTCGCCACCTTCAACCGTCCTGCGAGCTACCGCCATCCGACGGATTTGTATCCTTCTTTTTACAAAGCTATCCTTCTTGTATCCTAAAAAGAGCTGAGCATCTTTTTCAAGATGTCTCATATAATTTCCTGCGGTTCTTGCCGCGCTCCCCTCGAGGTCGGAGACCGCCATGTCATCTGCGCTCTCTGCCTTGGATTGGAGCACGCCGACAGCGGCTGCGAGCTTTGCGAAAACCTGCCGTTGTTGACCCTGCGGGCTCGACTTCAGGCCACTAAAGATGCTTCCGCGCCGCCTCTGACTTCGCCGCGGAAGAAGAAACGCCGCTCTCAGAGGCCGCCGGAACCCCAGTCAGAAGCGTTCATCCCGCCGGAGCCTGTCGCCTCCCGCTCTCCATCTCCGCCGCTACCGGACATACAGCTGCCGACGAGTGGCCGCTCTGTTGCCTCCGATGACGCCGCGGATATCAAGGAGACATGTTCGCTTCTCGCTTCAGACAGTGAGGAATGGTCCGGTTCTCACGCCTCCTCGGCCCGAGAATCCTCCGGGACCCGCGCTGGTATCGAGGAGGAATTAATGCGCCTCCTCTCACAGGCCGTCGAACGCCTCGGGCTCGAGTGGTCCCCTCCCCCCGAGCAGACCACCAACCGTATGGACGGCAGCTACTTCCGCCAGCGTTCGACTCCCGCCACTAAGCGGGCCGCGCCCTTTCTGCCTGAACTGCACGCGGAACTTACGAAGTCCTGGAATGCCCCGCTCTCTGCTCGAACTCGCTCTGACTCTTCCACCCCGCTTCGCGTTGTGGACGGAGCCGCAGAGAAGGGCTATCTCTCCATTCCCCCTGTAGAGGACCTGGTCGCCGCACATTTATGCCCGCCCTCCGCGAGATGGCGCTCATCACCTGCGCTTCCCTCTAAGGCCTGCAGAGCGACTTCTAGCTTTCACGCCCGCGCCTACTCAGCCGCCGGCCAAGCAGCCTCTGCACTCCACTCCATGTCCGTCCTGCAAATTCTACAGGGTGAAAAACTTCGCGAATGGGATGAGAGCGGAGGAAATCCCCCTCCAGTCGCGGATTTGAGGAGCGCCACGGACCTTGCCCTTCGCGCTTCAAAATCTGTCGCTCAAGCCCTGGGGAAATGCATTTGTGTGTCTGAGAGACACTTGTGGCTCACACTCGCCGACATGGGAGATTCTGAGCGCGCCACTTTTCTCAACGCCCCGCTCTCTCCATCCGTCGCGCTAGCTCCTCTGCAGGCCGCTCACGTGACCAGCCTCCTGCACGAGCCCCACCTCAGCGCCCAGCTCAGCAGAGTCAGACTTCTCAGCGGCGCCAGGGCGGCCGCCCTCGTTCTCGCTCCGACAGCCGCCACAGACCGCCGCCGCCCCGGGGGCCTCGGCCTAGGATCGCGCTGAAACCTGATCACTCGAAGTCTGCCTAACACAGCTGAGAAAAAGACGGCGCTCTCTCGCCGCGGCCGGACCGCCGTCAAAGTATCGCCCTCTGTTAGTCCCCGCGCACGCGGCTACTACAGCAGTGTATTCCACCATTTCCAAGCCGGTCTCCCTTCCCGCTTGCATGAGCACAAACGCCATTTTCACGGCGACCCAGAGAACTCACAAAAAGAGCAAAAAGAGAAAATGTGCCCACAACACTGTGTTCACTCACACAAAAGCACTTTAGTTCCCGTGTCTCACACAGAGTCCACTCTCATAAAGCGGTCCCAACCCGCTCGAGTTTCAGAGTGCATAAGAGCGCCCACGAACCCGTGTGCGCGTCTCCTCTCTGTTCACTCTGTTACACGGCCCATAAACTCCTCTCTGAGTGTAAGTCCCGCTGTCATAAGCACTATGAGCGCGCGCACGCAGCCCGCTATGTGCAGCGACGGGGACCAGGTAGCCATTCACCCCCTAGCGTTACGCTCAAAAGCGTGGGAAGCTATTCCGGGAATTTCCCAGTGGGTGCTAAACACAATAAGGCTAGGCTATCGCTTACAGTTTCACCGCCGCCCTCCAAAGTTTCGAGCGCGACTAGAAACTACTGTGAACCTAGAAGCGGTGACGCTGCTCCGTTCAGAGATAGCAAAGCTATTGTTCAAAAGGGCTATAGAGAGAGTGCCTCTGTCTATGAGCGAGTCGGGGTTTTACAGCCGTTATTTTCTTGTTCCCAAGAAAGACGGCGGCCTCAGACCAATATTAGACCTCAGAGTTATGAACAAAGTTCTCATGAAGAGACCGTTCAAAATGCTCACTATCAGAAAACTCCTCGCGCACGTGCGCCAGGGGGACTGGTTCATTTCACTAGATCTGAAAGATGCTTATTTTCAGATTCAGATAAATCCCCTTCACAGGCCTTTCTTACGTTTCGCCTTCGAAGGCCAGGTTTATCAATACACAGTCCTTCCGTTCGGCCTATCCTTGACACCTCGTACATTCACGAAGTGCATGGATGCGGCGCTCGCCCCCCTGCGGAGTCAGGGGCTGCGAATACTGAACTATTTGGACGACTGGCTGATTTTGGCACAATCACAGAGAGAGATACTGTCTCATCGTACAGTTCTCCTCGACCATCTGAAAGCTTTGGGCCTCTCTGTCAACTGGACAAAGAGTGCACTACAACCCAGTCAGACTATCTCCTTCTTGGGTATAGAGCTAGACTCGGTCACGATGACGGCTCGCCTATCAGCACAGCGCGCGCGCCGTGTTCAGCGTCTCGCCGCATCTTTTCAGATGAACAGACTCACACCTCTGAAAACTTTTCAGAAGGCGTTGGGCTACATGGCTTCAGCCTCCGCGGTGCTCCAACTGGGGTTACTGCGCATGCGCCCGCTTCAGCTCTGGTTGAAGAGCCGTGTGTCTCACCGTGCGTGGACCACGGGCCGCCAGCTGATAAAGGTAACGCAGACTTGTATTACAGCTCTGCAGCCATGGGCCGTGACAGAATGGTTTCAGCGGGGCGTTTCCATGGGGACCTTTTCTCGCCGAAAAGTCATCTCGACAGACGCATCCAACACGGGTTGGGGTGCGGTCTGCGAGGGCTCACCGGCCTTCGGCCCCTGGTCAGCTCAAGAGAGCCTCCTTCACATAAACTGTTTGGAGATGTTGGCGGTCGAGAACGCGCTCACGCGTTTTCTCCCGTGCGTTCACGGTCACCACGTGCTGATCCGTTCTGACAATATAGCCGTGGTCTCCTATCTAAACCGTCAGGGCGGAGTCAGATCCAGAAATCTCTTCAGGCTGACAGAACGCATCTTAGTTTGGTCTCAGTGTCACCTGCTCTCGCTCAGAGCGACGCACGTGCCGGGCCATCTGAACGACGGTCCAGACAGTCTGTCCAGGAACCCCATTACTCCCGGGGAATGGTCCCTGCACACTCTTACAGTCCAAAAGCTGTGGCGAATATTCGGCAGAGCAGAGGTGGACCTCTTCGCCTCAGAAGAGAACACCCATTGCCCAATATTTTTCTCAAAGAGTGAGGACGCGCTAGCCCAGACCTGGCCCAGCCGCCCACTTTATTCATTCCCTCCGGTTTATCTGCTACCACAGGTGCTTCAGAGAATCTGGGAAACACGCCACTCGGTGCTCCTCATAGCTCCGCGTTGGGAGGGTCAGACTTAATTTCCGGAGCTCACTCAGCTGTCACAGACAGCCCCGTGGCCCATTCCAGTCAGAGTAGATCTCCTCTCTCAAGCTCGCGGCACGATCTGGCATCCCCACCCAGAGCGCTGGGCGCTACATGCGTGGGTGATCAACAACTACCCGTTGCCTTGCCAGAGGGTTGCCTTGCCAGAGGGTGTTAAACACGATCATGCAGGCTAGAGCGGCTTCTACGAGAAGGCTCTATGCGTCTAAATGGTCTGTGTTCTCAAAATGGTGCACCGACAGAAATTTGGACCCACGGTCATGCGAGGTTCCCTCCTTGCTAGTTTTTCTCCAAGAGATGTTGGACAAGGGCAGGTCCCCGTCCACTCTCAAGGTGTATGTGGCAGCCGTCGCAGCGTTCGTTGAACCCCGGCGCGGCCAGTCACTGGGCAAAGACGGCTTGGTCATCCGCTCCCTCAGGGGAGCTAGAAGGATGAACCCCCCACGCCCCCCTTCGGTGCCGATTTGGGACCTTTCTATAGTTCTCGAAGCTATGAAAGCTCCCCCATTCGAACCACTAAACACCGTGGACCTCAAATACCTCTCGCTCAAAGCCGTTTTTCTGCTCGCGCTCGCATCAGTAAAACGTGTGGGAGACCTTCATGCGCTGTCCACTAGCGCTTCCTGTCTCGAGTTTGGGCCCAACGACTCCTTAGTCGTGCTCAAACTTAGACATGGTTATGTCCCAAAAGCGATTGGTACCCCGTTCAGGGCACAAGTTATCTCCCTATCGGCTCTGCCTGCATCCGATAGCGAATCTGACTCTAATCTCCTGTGTCCGGTCAGGGCCCTGAGATTATACATTACTCGTACTGCTCCGGTCAGACGATCTGAGCAGCTTTTTGTTTCGTTCGGTGGGCGCACCAAGGGGTTGGCCGCCTCGAAACAGACGCTATCCAGATGGATAGTTGATGCCATTGCAGCCGCATACGCATCAAAAGACCTGCCATGCCCTCTGGGCATCAGGGCGCATTCCACTAGAGGCATGGCCTCATCGTGGGCATGGTCCAGCGGAATTTCCATTCATGACATTTGTGTGGCAGCGGGATGGGCTTCCCCCTCCACCTTTGTCAGATTTTACAATCTGGAGGTTCCCGCCTTGCAGGCTAAACTACTAGCAGTCTAGTATGTTACAGCTCTTCTGGTTGAGCCGCACTTAGGGAGTTATCCACACAGACCGGTTTCGCTCTGTCCCTCTCTATCATGTGCTTAAGTACTACACAATCATCGGCCCGCTATGCTGGCCTCTGTCACATGTACATGTATTCATTCCCACTCATAAGGGCTCCCCGGGGTCTCCCCTGGGACTCTTAGTGGATGCTTAGCACGCACGGCGTTGACCAGGTGTTCCCGTACCGTAAGCTAGCTTACGCAATACGAGAGAACCTCTCGTAAGAGAACGAATCGGTTACCTAATGTAACCTCGGTTCTCTCTAGATGAGGGAACGAGTATTGCGTTCCTGGCCGTGCTTGTGCTATTTGCGTTTCTCGCTTCATTCTATGAAAACCAGAGTTACAGCCTATGACGCCGATATTTATACTCTCTGACCACGCCCTACTCGGCGGGTCCTGACGCAATGAGAGCACGTCAGACTCTCATTGGCCGAGAGTTCATTCGCGTCTCCTCATAGGCTTAAGTAGTTCCCTGTGAGCGATCCAATGAGCTGCTAGCTAGCCCGCTCATGGTCTGCTGCAGCTGAACTGCGTTGACAATGGATACAAAATTATAGGATAATTTTTTGGCTTCAATTTCTCAGAAAAGATTCATCTTTCCCGTAGCGTAAGCTAGCTTACGCAATACTCGTTCCCTCATCTAGAGAGAACCGAGGTTACGTTAGGTAACCGATTCGTTTTTCTTGTTATGAATTGTATCCTATTTTCCGTTATTACAGTTGACTACGCGAAGTGATATGGATCTGTAATGCGGTCAAGACCTGCTGGAACTACTTTAGCCGTGCGTTTCCCTGAAAATAACTGCACACCTTAGAACGTTCTCAACCAATCAGAATCAAGCATTCAACAGCCCTGTAGTATAAATATATATAATGCAATGGGGGAATATTTGTGGGTCCTGATAATGGGCTACATTTTTTTTATATATATCTAGTCAGTGACAGAGTGCAAGCATTCGTCTAAAATAATTATTTATTTTCAGCTTCAGAATCATAAATATTTTTATTTTGGTGTCACCATACACCTTATTCAGACCAGCATGACAGGTATGAAAGTGAGGCTGTGAGGGATAGACTTACTGTGTTTTCAATGGGATCCGCTGTAAAAAGCTGTATAAAGCTCCTAGATCACTTATAATTTTAAACAGATATTGTCTGGATTTTTTGGTCTACTGGAATTTCTCAGAAACACATTTTTGCATGGTTTCGTCAGCAGAACAATCCACAAACACATTTACTAGCAGTACAACCCACTGAAGAGATGGATGTCTATCCCTCACAGCCTCGCTTTCATTCCTGTTAAAAATCATTGATGGCGCTGTGAATAAGGTCTATTGTCCTGTGCATTGGGTTACCAGCACCAAGTCTAAGCCTATTCATTTAAACCCACAATGAAATATCAAATTTAGCATTTTAATCAACAGTACTTATTTTGTTAACCTTTTACCGTATGTCTTGGAGTATCACAATATCGTATTGTGAGTTCAGCATCCACTCCCAGTTCCAGTTCACTTCACTCCCAGTCCCATTTAAACACTTGAGCCAAATACAGGAAATACAGCCTAAGAGGACAAGTGGTCAAGAGCAAATACTGCATGTATGGGTATTGAGACAGGCCCTTTCACAGAGACTTATTGACGTCAAGGCTATAGAGCAGCTGCAGAGAAGACATATTTTTGTAGGCCAAAATCCGGAAACAAGTTAGCAATTTAGCACTTCCGATTCCACTGTCCTGAAGTCAGTATAGGTTTTTTGAATAGGTTTTTGGTTAAGTGCCGTTTGTGGTGGACACAAGCTCAATATATTTTCACGTTTTATTCGACAACATAAAATACATTAGTAATTAAAAAAAAAAAAAAATTTGTCTTGAAAAAGGACGTTAACAAGTGGCTAAATGTGACTACAGAGGTTGTCTGGGACATTAAACGTCATCACGCCGAACAGGTTATCCCTAACTCTGCTTTAACAGCCTTATTGTGTTTATAATCATGCTCTACCTCATCTTTCAGGGAAATTTTTTTTTTTTTAATTTATAAATAAAGACTGAAAAAGTTGTCAGAATCTTAGGATGGTGACATTGAAGTCATGAGACCGTGGTGTTATGTTTAGCTTTTGCTTCAAAATGATTTGTGTTAATTTGTGACGATAATACAAAACGATAAGTATCATAAACTTTTGTTAGTCAGAGAGCTTATTTTCTGCAATAATCCAAAAGCCATTGGAAAAATCCTATTGGGTCCATTCTTCAACCTCGCTTAATACATCTGAGATGATTTGACAGCTATATCTTCTAATCGTGATATCGGATCTCTGGCTAATGTCCTTCTTCAGACGAATTTGTGGATTTGATTAAAATATCTGGATTAAGTTGTATGAGATTACTTCACGCTCTTGTGTTTAAGATATATCGATATATGTCGGCTGATATCGATACTTGAAAAAACATGATCAGGTAACACTTTATATTGTCAAAAGTAGGTACTAACTCTCATTAGATTTTTAGTAGACTGTCTACTTAATATCTGATAACGCATTATTGTGATGGTCCTCCAAAAGACATTCTACTGACTACAAGTAACTTTGCAACTACATGTCAACTTATTCTACTAACCAGTCTACGAATACACTACTAACACTCTAACTAGAGTTAGTTGACATGTAGGTGCAACATTACTTATAGTCAATATAATGTGTTAAATGGACCATAAAATAAAGTGAAACCAAAAAATTTTATTCGAATAATTTCTGAAGGATCATGTGACTCTGAATGCTGGAGTCATAGCTGATGAAAATTCTGCTTTGCATCACAGAAATAAATGATATATTAAAGTAGCCTATATTAAAATAGAAAACCACTATTTTAAATGCACATTATTTCTGTTACAGTCTGTTTTTTTTCTGCATTGTTAATTAAAAAAATGTAAATCTTTAAAAAATCATTAGTAATGTTTCAAAACTTTTGAAGTGTATTATGATAGACTAGTCTACATGGATTATAATTTTTTTCCCAATAATTTTTTTTAATTATTAGTAGCCTAGTATTATTATTTTAAATTATTATCGTCCCTGGTTCAATAAGGTAGCGTACTCTTTTAAGGAAGTAGCAGTGTCTGGGACTAAAAAATGCAATCTAATTCTTTTTGCATGAAATAAGCCTGCTCCCGAGCAGGTGTGAGTTTATGGACCTGTTGCTATGACAGCAACTCCAGGATGAGTCTGGATCATGTCATGTCAAATCGTCAACAGTAAAATCTAGATTATTGAGAAATCCACGAAGGTTGTGAATGGAGAATGGAGGTTGTAGGTTCCTGCTACTCTATTTAACAAGTTAAACTAATGGCACCATGCACGTCAATGGCATAGGCCTAAATATACTCTATGTCGAAGTAGATTTAATAGCCAACCTAATGATAGCTAGAACTGTAAAATGCCAGATACAGACGACGTGTATTGGTATTAGCATAGAGCAGATCATCCTGCGGGCCAGGCGGAAGAAGCTTGTCCCCGCCCCCTTAGGGCCAACGCTTGTCGCTGGTTCCTATCTACCGGTTTAATTCTCGGGCTGGTAGCATGCAGCTAGCTTTCCCGATCGAAGGGGCTTCTTAAATTACGCCTCCGTAGCTCACTCAACGTCTAAAGGCCCGGATAAATCACTTCATCGTTGCATACAGAGTGCAAATATTTTAAGTGCACGTGCGATCTTCGATACATTAATATCAATCTGGTTATTTGCAGGAAAGTATTCCTGTTTGTAGCTAGATTTGCTAATATATATTTAGCAGCACAATGCTATATCAGTGATCAGTGTGTAATAT
Organism: Semotilus atromaculatus; assembly: GCA_031834385.1. NCBI lineage: Eukaryota > Metazoa > Chordata > Actinopteri > Cypriniformes > Leuciscidae > Semotilus > Semotilus atromaculatus. The sequence continues at coordinate 11,996,255 of JAULUF010000014.1, forward strand.
GCGTTTGAAATCATGATCAGGGTGTCAAGGTGTTTGTTGTAGGCACCGGGGTTCGATCCGGGAAGGACCGAGCTTTTCTAGACGACTGCTGTCTGAGAAAAAGCTTCGTCTTTGTGTGTTGTGGATCCGACAGAAACGCGCAGCAGCCGGAGTTCCAGCAGCACATCGGAGGTAAGGTGACCTCTAGCAGGCCTGTTTAACAGCGTAGTGTGATTATGATCCGGATAACAGCGTCCCTAGGCTCCAGTTGTGATCTAATGTTTACTGAAGCTAAAACTCAGCATGTTTGCGTAGCACAGTAAGATGCTGTAGTATGGCGTAAGCTCTATTGGAGATCAGCAATGATGCCGGAGCAAAACACGTTCGTCATTTAAGAAATGAAGCTAATATAACGTTAATCTTTAACTGTATTTAAGCTATTATAATATTTTGCAGTAGTGTGTGATAATTCTAAGCTGCTTTTCGTGTATTTTGAGGGGATACTGAGAAATATGGGTGTAAGTTCATGTTGTTACATTACTGATCGCTTGACTAATGAGCTTTCACCGGAAAAGGCTCATGTCCCGCCAATTTACAAACCTCATAATAAGAAAGGCAACTGATGCCGACTGATGTAACGTACTATTTCATAGGCTGCATCTCACGTTTTCATAAGTCCTTCACGTGCTGAGTGGAGGTCGATAACTACGACGACTGACAACGTCATATTAGTTTACGTTTGGTGCAGTGGTTGGTTTAAGGCCTACTGAAATCAAAATTTAGTTTTGTTTTTGCTTTTAGTATGTATATGTTAGCCATAAGGTTATGAATAAGCTGGGGTGATCCAAATAAATGACAAAATGTTGCATTTAGGATATGTAAGCATTAAAAACGTACAGAGTCCCTCAATTCGCTAAAATGGATCACTGAATTTTGACATCACGCTGACTTCAGCTTCTCATCACATCTTCTGTCCAATCAAATGCTCTCTAGAATGTAAAGTGTTCCGCCCCCTATTCTAGAAATACCACCTAGCCAAAGGACCATTGTTGACCTTTGACCTGTCACGGAGCAATATGGATTTTTGCCAGGGTCGATATTGTCCCCACCACTAAATTAAGTCGCAAAAATTTAGTTTTTTAAATCAAGCTACTGAGTGCTCGTTGCCACTGCTATCAGTGGCATGGATACAGTGTTCTCTTGTGGCTCGTGCACAGTCTTCACTCGGACGTGCGCTTCAATCATTCCGCTGAAATCACAAAACAATATGCACACACAAACGTGTCCCTGCTTGATAGACAACCACTGATAAACATTCGGTTTGGATGACAAAAAAAAAAAAAAACTCTACGAGTGCGGATTAGAACCCAGAACCTCTGACACGCTTGGCAAAAGTTCTATCACTAGACCATGAAAATACACAATCTACACTTGCGGCAGATCTATGCATTTACATGAAAATTCTTGAGTGGCAGATCTCATTAAATGACTAATTAAACCCAATGTACTATTGAAATTGATTTCTGGACATCATAATCTTATTTTTTCCGAAAACTGTTATTGTACATATATCTGATTTAGCATTGTATAGCAACCTCCACACCCCGCACACCTTTCCCTCTCACGTTTAAAAAAAAAAAGTATGCCATTGGTTGGAGATGTGTATTTTGTTGCTTGAGTTTTATTCCGTTTTCCAACTGTATGCTAGTTAAGAATGAAATGGCTAGAATGTATTCACACCTCTACTACTACTGAATCCAACGTACCATCAGTGCTCGGATTCGGTTCCATGGTGCTGTCAAGTAGGACTTGGAGTCTGTGAGGTAAACTAAACGCTATTGGCTATTTGAAAAGGGGGAGGAGCTCCTCAATATGTCCTGCCTTAGCTTCCTTTTTCCGTGGAAATTACAAAGCTGCGCGTTATCGCCGAAAATCAGACGCTACCCACACTGCTAAGAGCAGTGTTTAGATGAATACGGTATGTAAATATGTGCTGTGCGCTTTCCTCTCAACATCAAAATAAACGCAAAACAAAATTGACAGCAAGCATTTATTTTATAAAGCATAAGAAAAGCATCTGATCATAGCAACATGGATATGTTTGCAAAAGCTCTTCAATTCAGCACACTAGTAAAGTCACATTTATTTATAATATCGCACTTTATAAAATAGATTAATTAAAATCAAGCAGGTTTATCGTATTAAACATGAAAAGCAGTTTCAGTGTCTCGTTTCATCAGAAGTACAACAGCAGTGTGTTCATGTTCTCGACGTTATGAACAGGAAAAGATTACAATCTGAAAGAAGGCGGAGCCTCCGCGCACACCTACCTATTACGTAATCGTCATGGTCTAGTGGTAGTACAAAGGTGTTTACCAGCCGAAGCAAACTTTTCTGTAAAGTTCGCTTTGGCAAGCTGTTTCGACATGCTTTTTTGGCATAGTTTTGTTCGAAATGACGTCTCATCAGTTCGTTTTTAGATTTTGCCTGAAGTATATCAAGCCAGAGATATGCAACGAATCACTAATAATTTAAAAAAAATAATTTTACAGTTAGTATCCAAAAAATAGCTTGTTAAAACTAATTTTTTTTTGTCTCAACCCAAAAAAAATCTAAAAATCTTGTGATCTAAAACGCAACAATCCAATAATCTCCAGATTAATTTTCGCAATTGTCACAAAAAAGTTCAACTTGCATGTTCTCTTGACTTTTACCATTTAATGGAAGAAGAAAAAGCTGACATTCAGCAGCTGGAAAAATTGCCATTACCATGAGGGGCCCGGCCACCTCGGTCACTGTGCCCCCTTACCTGTGCTCCATTTACAACCATGATACAGATGGAACAGACATTATAAAGTTCTCATGCTATTCTTCTGGTAGGATCATTTCCTTTAGCAAAATATCTCCCCATTCACTGATGCGTCCAGGTTGCACTCAGTCACCAATATATGTTTGGTCTTAAATGCAACTGCTTTCAAGTTTTGCCACAGGACAGTAAATGCAAGTAAATTTTCTGTCATTTTTGCAGGACTGCGATATGAAGAGTGTACAAAGGAACATCTTTAGCTACAGTGTGAAAGAGAATTGCACATAACTGCCACAATAGCAGTATAAACGGATATATTTTGGTTCAATATGCGTCACGTGACTTAACATGCTTCATTGTTGTCAAATACCCCAGTTTTCACAGTCCACACTACAACGCGAAAACTGCGTTTTCAAAACGCTCCCTTTTCACAGGACAAAAATGCTTTCTCAGTCTGGACCGAAGGCCAAAACAGAGAAATATATGGATTTTCAAACGAAAATGTATTAGAGTGGATTGCCACAGAGTACATGTTGTTTTAGCATCTGTTGTATCAGAAAGAGAAGCTTTAAATACTTTTCTTTTAAAATTTGGTTTCTACCAAAATAAAAATGTTTTCGCATTTGAAAGCAAAAATTTTTTTTGTAATTAAGTGTTAGTACTGTAATTTTACATATGTTCTATAAAATATTATTATTGAATACTTTTATTAAAAAGGAATTTTTATTATTTTTTTCTCTGATTTAGGTCTCTCCATCTACCTCACGCTTCCTTTACTCTAAATGCCAACATCCTCCAAGACAGCTGAATACCGGGGAGTGCTGTAAAAGCTGTGACTCAGCATGGTAGAGGAATAATCTTAATTTCAAAGTATTCTGGGAACAGGCCATTGCAGAAAGGAACCTTTACCCTTTGACATCAGAAAGCTGGTTGAAAACTCATGGGATACGAACATGTCGGAGGTTGGAGAGCGTCGGCCAGTCAACGCAGATTATGCAGTTTCTGTGCTGGAACAGCTGAAGTATTTCTACGAGCAGAAGTTGTTGACTGACATCACTCTGCTGGTGGAGGAAACGGAGTTCCCCTGCCATAAGATGGTGCTGGCCACCTGCAGCTCTTACTTCAGGTGGGTAGAGCGGGGGTTTGTGAATACACAATAATAATTTGTTACACATATAGTTTACTCTCCAGATTAACTCGTATGTTTCTGTTAAAGGGATACTCCACCGTTTTTTTCATTTTAAACTGTTATTCCCTTAAAGGTGGGGTATGTGATTCTTTTTTTTGTCCATTTTTTCAAAATCACTTGAAATCCTATTCATAACCCACTTACAGCCACTGAGTTAGAAGCACTGAAATGAAAATTAAGCAATTTAATCATCTGTGGAACGGGCAGGACTCGAAAAACTCCAGCCAATCATTTCCAAGACCACCTTGAATCATTGGACAGTAAGTGTGTCAATCAAACGGTCGTACCATAGCCCCCATCCCCCTCACGCGAATCAGGGCCAGCGTTGGAGGAAAGAAGGTAGGACCATTTGAGTTGTGTATTTTCAAAATCTACCGGCCGTTTTGCAAATCCCATACCCCACCTTTAACTAAGACGAGTTGATGCATACCTCTCTCGTCTCAGTGCGTGCACTAAATCGCTCTGTCTTGTAGCGAAACTTTGTTAGCACTTAGCTTAGCCCATTTCATTCAATAGGATCCAAGCAGAGAAGCGACCAAACACCTCCACGTTTTCTCTATTTATATACAGTTACTCGAGTAGTGTAACTCAACCAAGAACGGTGACACAAAATAAAACATTGTACTTTTCTAAGCGTGTAAAATGGATAACTATATTGTATGGCGGAATACCATAGCAAGTGCTTGGAAGGATATCATCACTCCCCCCCCGCTCCCTCTCCTCCTCCCTCTCATTTGCGTCAATAGAACCAAGTATTTTTCACGAGTGATATTACAACGCTGAGTCAAAGTGCTTCCAAGCACTTGCTATGGTATTCCGCCATTCTGTTGTGATAGATTGAACTCTCCATTATTTTTTAATTGACTCTTATGAAAAAGATTTTTAATGAAGTAAGACTAGATCTAGTTTTAGAATTTTTATCTAAGATAAAGTTTAAAAACGTAAAAATGAAGCGCTATTTTTATTTTATCTTTCTCACCATGAAAATAGCTGAGGTAGCTGGCATGGTGTTAAACAAACAAAAAAAAAGCTTTAGAATTTGTGTATATATAAAAGTGTTACAAAATGGGATGGTTTTTGGTAAAAAGGAATACCATTTACAATTATGCTAATTTTGAGTTTTCTGCATCACAGAAATGTTGCTCTAGTCTAAATACAAACATAAAGACAATGTTTTTGCTAATCAGCTCTCACCAGCCTCAGTTAACCATAGACTAGTGTTGTCACAGTACCAAAATTCCAGTAGTTGGTCTAATGTGTGGTGAACTTTTTTTCTTCTAACGTGTAGAAACTCAGAAGCGAAGACCAGGAGACTCAGCTTTGTATTTTAAGCAGGTTCTTTGAGCACACAAGCTGTTGGTAGCTGTAGTCTTCCAAGCTCGTCTCGAGACTGAACTCAAACATTATACATTGTAGTTTATACTTTTCAAAGGGGGAGGGATTACATAGTGGAGGAGTCACTCTGAACAAAGCATCCAAATGTAGTACGGAAGTCAGCTCGTTACCGGAAATTCCCCAGCCCTGATCTCATCAGTATAACAGTTTCAATCAGTCAGTATAACAGACTCAAGAGTCTTGAGATGCTAATCCAATCAGCTTGATTAGATTGCTCAAAACTGAACATTATCATAGAGACAAAGGGGAGTCTCAGTAATCTGACTAAATTAACTTACAATAGAGAGAAATAGGACTGGCAGGAAAGAGCCTTTAAGAGTTTCAGTAATCTTACAAATACAGAAATACAGGATTGGCCAGATATAATCACCATCCTAACCTTAAATGCTAAATTCAATGTACAGAACTTTCTCAGTTTATACTATTGTATTGGAACCTAAATTAAACATTTAATACATTTATAATCCTTCAAATGGCAGTTAAATTTCACAGTTCTCTGTACAAATTTCGGTACCATAGCAAAAGCTGTTGAAACTATTTTATTTAACTGTTTTAAAATAAAAAATATTAATTAAATTATTTATGATGATGATAATTAAACTTTAAAGGCATACTATGCAGAAATTGTGTTTTTGTCAAACAGCGACCCCTAGAGTCGCTGTGCAATACTTGCACTGTCGTAAATACACCCCCCACCCTGTACACCGGTACCTGTTCGGTAGCAGGGATGGAAATTAACTTTTTTGTCCACTGGCCACTGTGACTGGTGGATTTCAAAATCTACCAGCCACTCAATGTTTTTACCAGCCACTTTCTTGTTTTTAACCGACAATGTGTAGGCCTAACTGCATGTGAAAATTAATACTACAATATCTACAATACTTAAGCAGTTTATTTAATCTCAAGTCTCAATGAAATACTGGCATTTTCTCTTTTTCTCTTATAGCCTACACACACAAACCATGAACTGATATTAATTTCAGTTCCCATATGAGGAAAAAACAATGTTACAGACGTGACCACTGTGAAAGCGGCACAGTTTAAAAGATGCTTTAAAATTTTCACAGAGACAGAAAGCACAAAACCTTTCTTTAAAGTGAATTTCGTTTTGTATTAATTGTATCTTAATTTTAATCAATGTTTCATCAACCAATTGCCTGGATTTAATAAATAATAATTAAATATAGCAGACGGTAGATAATCACGAAACGGAGGCGACGGCGCTGGAGCTCGTCTCATAAATGAACCGAAACTCAGCGTAGGTAGCCTAGCCTCACAGACAGACATGTCTACTTTTAAACAGAACAATTCAAAACGAAAGAAAACAGACACAGACTGCTCTCTGCTTATGCAATTCGTATGAAATGTGCATTTCTCTCTGGCGCGTTACTGCGAAGATCACGATCAGCATCGTCAACTTCATCTTTGCAACTGACACGGACAAAGAAAATACTTGTTTATTAATAAATAATTAAAATATCTCCTTGCTATAGTTTACATATTCATAATCATTACTTTTGCCTGTTTTTTGACAGATTTTAGGAGCTTTATTGGCAGCGCCACCCTTACATGAACGCGTCACCACAGCATCACCGCACCCACCAGAATAGCCCTGTTTTTTTTTGTTTTGTTTTTTTTGTTAAGGTGACGCGAGTTTACCCGCAACAACACAAAATCACCAGCATTTGGCTGGTGGCGGGTGCTAATTTCCATCCCTGTTCGGTAGGATAGTAGCGTTGGTCGTGGAACAGGCACAAGACACCGAAGATATTGACCAGGTAATGTTTCACGATTTCATAAAAATATTGGGCTATTGCATATACTGCATAGTCTACAAAATCGGATAATATGTCTTATAATATAATATAAGTGTTAGACTACTTTATAATAATAAAGTAGCCTATCGCGTTTGGCAGCTTATAACGTTTTTACATGATTGCAGCTAAATCACAAGTAAATAGCCTATAGTCTAGGCCTAATGTATAATTTCAGTTATGTTTTTTGATTGTAATGTAAACATTACAAAATGCCTGATGACATCAATAAAGTTAAATGTGCGTCGCATTATTTCATAACATGCCGTTATGATGTCATTAGACATGGTTATTGCAATTTATCATAATAGTTTGCAAATTGTGCTCGTTTACACTAGATAATTATGTGAGATATTGACAACTGTTCTCATGATAATCACAGGAATCAACATCAACAGCATTGTGCGGCAAGCTAGGCAATAAAACATACAGTATAACGCAAAATATGATAATCGAAATCTAGCTAAACATATGTGGAAATTATTGGACAGGTCTAATTATCACCAATGAATGAATGAACAGCATCATAAAACGAATCGGTTACCTAACGTAACCTCGGTTCTCTCTAGATGAGGGAACTAGTATTGCGTAAGCTAGCTTACGCTACGGGAAAGATTCATCTTTCTGAGAAATTGAAGCCAAAAAATTATCCTATAATTTTGTATCTATTGTCAACGCAGTTCAACTGCAGCAGAGCATGAGCGGGCTAGCTAGCAGCTCATTGGCTCGCTCACAGGGAACTGCTTAAGCCTATGAGGAGACGCGATTGAACTCTCGTCCAATGAGAGTCGACATGCTCTCATTGCGTCATAGCCCGCCTGAGCGGGCGAGGTCAGAGAGTATAAATAATGGCGTCGTAGGCTGTAACTCTGGTTTTCATAGAATGAAGCGAGAAACGCTAGTAGCACAAGCACGGCCGGGAATGCAATACTCGTTCCCTCATCTAGAGAGAACAGAGGTTACGTTTGGTAACCGATTCGTTCTCTTACGAGAGGTTCTCTCGTATTGCGTAAGCTAGCTTACGCTACGGGAACACCTGGTCAACGCCGTGCGTGCTAAGCATCCACTTATGAGTCCCAGGGGAGACCCGGGGGAACCCTTAATAGTGGGAAAGAATATACGTACATGTGACAGGGCCAGCAGAGCGGGCCGGTGATTGTGTAGTACTAAGCACTTGATAAGAGAGACAGAGCGGGAACCGGTCTGTGTGAATAACTCTTTTAGTGCAGCTCACCAGAGAAGCTGTAACATACTAGATAGCTAGTGGTTTAGCCTGCAAGGCGGGAACTTCGAGATTGTAAAATCTGACAAAGGTGGAAGGGGAAGACCATCCTGCTGCCACACAAATGTCATGAATGGAAATTCCGCTGGACCATGCCCACGATGAGGCCATGCCTCTAGTGGAATGAGCCCTGATGCCCAGAGGGCATGGCAGGTCTTTTGACGCGTATGCGGCTGCAATGGCATTAACTATCCATCTGGATAGTGTCTGTTTCGAGGCGGCCAACCCTTTGGTGCGCCCACCGAACGAAACAAACAGCTGCTCAGATCGTCTGACCGGAGCAGTGCGAGAAATGTATAATCTCAGGGCCCTGACCGGACACAGGAGATTAGAGTCAGATTCGTTATCGGATGCCGGCAGAGCCGATAAAGAAATAACTTGTGCCATGAACGGGGTACCCATCGCTTTTGGGACATAACCATGTCTAGGTTTGAGAACGACTAAGGAGTCATTGGGCCCAAACTCCAGACAGGAAGCGCTAGTTGACAGCGCGTGAAGGTCTCCCACACGTTTTACTGATGCGAGTGCAAGCAGAAAAACGGCTTTGAACGAGAGGTATTTGAGGTCCACGGTGTTTAGTGGTTCGAATGGGGGGGCTTTCATAGCTTCGAGAACTATGGAAAGATCCCAAATCGGCACCGAAGGGGGGCGTGAGGGGTTCATTCTTCTAGCTCCCCTGAGGAAGCGAATGACCAAGCCGTCTTTGCCCAGTGACTGTCCGCGCCGGGGTTCAGTGAACGCCGCAACAGCTGCCACATACACCTTGAGAGTGGACGGGGACCTGCTCTTGTCCAGCATCTCTTGGAGAAAACTTAATAAGGAGGGAACCTCGCATGACCGTGGGTCCAAATTTTTGTCGGTGCACCATTTTGAGAACACAGACCATTTAGACGCATAGAGCCTTCTCGTAGAAGCCGCTCTAGCCTGCATGATCGTGTTTAACACTCCTTCTGGCAATGCAACGGGTAGTTGTTGATCACCCACGCATGTAGCGCCCAGCGCTCTGGGTGGGGGTGCCAGATCGTGCCGCGAGCTTGAGAGAGGAGATCTGCTCTGACTGGGATGGGCCACGGGGCTGTCTGTGACAGCTGGGTGAGCTCCGGAAACCAAGTCTGACCCTCCCAACGCGGGGCTATGAGGAGCACCGAGTGGCGTGTTTCCCTGATTCTCTGAAGCACCTGTGGTAGCAGAGAAACCGGAGGGAATGCATAAAGCGCGCGGCTGGGCCAGGTCTGGGCTAGCGCGTCGTCGCTCTTTGAGAAAAATATTGGGCAATGGGTGTTTTCTTCTGAGGCGAAGAGGTCCACCTCTGCTCTGCCGAATATTCGCCACAGCTTTTGGACTGTAAGAGTGTGCAGGGACCATTCCCCGGGGGGAATGGGGTTCCTGGACAGACTGTCTGGACCGTCGTTCAGATGGCCCGGCACATGCGTCGCTCTGAGCGATAGCAGGTGACACTGCGACCAAACTAATATGCGTTCTGTCAGTCTGAAAAGATTTCTGGACCTGACACCGCCCTGACGGTTTAGATAGGAGACCACGGCCATATTGTCCGAACGGATCAGCACGTGGTGACCGTGAACGCGCGGGAGAAAGCGCGTGAGCGCATTCTCGACTGCTAACATCTCCAAACAGTTTATGTGAAGAAGGCTCTCTTGAGCTGACCAGGGGCCGAAGGCCGGTGAGCCCTCGCAGACCGCACCCCAACCCGTGTTGGATGCGTCTGTCGAGATGACTTTTCGGCGAGAAAAGGTCCCCATGGAAACGCCCCGCTGGAACCATTCTGTCACGGTCCATGGCTGCAGAGCTATGATACAGGTCTGTGTTACTTTTATCAGCTGGCGGCCCGTGGTCCACGCACGGTGAGACACACGGCTCTTCAACCAGAGCTGAAGCGGGCGCATGCGCAGTAACCCCAGCTGGAGCACCGCGGAGGCTGAGGCCATATAGCCCAACGCCTTCTGAAAAGTTTTCAGAGGTGTGAGTCTGTTCATTTGAAAAGATGCGGCGAGACGCTGAACACGGCGCGCGCGCTGTGTTGACAGGCGAGCTGTCATCCTGACCGAGTCTAGCTCTATACCCAAGAAGGAAATAGTCTGACTGGGTTGAAGTGCGCTCTTTGTCCAGTTGACAGAGAGGCCCAAAACTTCCAGATGGTCGAGAAGAACTGCACGATGAGACAGTATCTCTCTCTGTGATTGTGCCAAAATCAGCCAGTCGTCCAAATAGTTCAGTATTCGCAGCCCCTGACTCCGCAGGGGGGCGAGCGCCGCGTCCATGCACTTCGTGAACGTACGAGGTGCTAAGGATAGGCCGAACGGAAGGACTGTGTATTGATAAACCTGGCCTTCGAAGGCGAAACGTAAGAAAGGCCTGTGAAGGGGATTTATCTGAATCTGAAAATAAGCATCTTTCAGATCTAGTGAAATGAACCAGTCCCCCTGGCGCACATGCGCGAGGAGTTTTCTGAGAGTGAGCATTTTGAACGGTCTCTTCATGAGATGGTCTCTTGGGGTGGTGATGGCGCAGTGGATAAGACACATGCCTGTGGTGTGAGAGACCCGGGTTCGAATCCACTGTGAGACACCAATGTGTCCCTGAGCAAGACACTTAACCCCTAGTTGCTCCAGAGGCATGCGACCTCTGACATGTATAGCAATTGTAAGTCGCTTTGGATAAAAGCGTCAGCTAAATGAATAAATATATAAAAATAAATATATGAGAGCTTTGTTCAGCACTCTGAGGTCTAAGATTGGTCTGAGGCCGCCGTCTTTCTTGGGAACAAGAAAATAACGGCTGTAAAACCCCGACTCGCTCATAGACAGAGGCACTCTCTCTATAGCCCTTTTGCACAATAGTTTTGCTATCTCTGAACGGAGCAGCGTCGCTGCTTCTAGGTTCACAGTAGTTTCTAGTCGCGCTCGAAAACTTGGAGGGCGGCGGCGAAACTGTAAGCGATAGCCTAGCCTTATTGTGTTTAGCACCCACTGGGAAATCCCCGTAATATCTTCCCACGCTTTGAAGCGCAATGCTAGGGGGTGAATGGCTACCCGGTCCTCGTCGCTGCACATGGCGGGCTGAGTGCGCGCGCTCATAGTGCTTATAACAACGGGACTTACACTCAGAGAGGAGTTTATGGGCCGTGTGACAGAGTGAACAGAGGGGGGAAGCGCACACAGGTCCGTGGGCGCTTTTATGTACTCTGAAACTCGAGCGGGTCGGGACCGCTTTATAAGAGTGTGCTCTGTGTGGGACACGGGAAATGGTGTGCTTTTGTGTATGAGTGAACACAGTGTTGTGGGCACATTTTTTACACAAGATGTCTTTTTGCTCTTTTTGAGATTTTTTTGGGTCGCCGTGAAAACGGCGTTTGTGCTCATGCAAGCGGGAAGGGAAACCGGCTTGGTAATGGCAGGATACACTACTGTAGTAGGCGCGTGCGCGGGGACTAGCAGAGGGCGGTACTTTGACGGCGGTCCGGCCGCAGCGGGAGAGCGCCGTCTTTTTCTCAGCTGTGCTAGGCAGACTTCGAGTGATCAGGCTTCAGCGTGATGTTAGGCCGCGGCCCCCGGGGCGGCGGCGGTCTGTGGCGGCTGTCAGAACGAGAGCGAGGGCGGCCGCCCTGGCGTCGCTGTGAAGTCTGGCTGTGCTGAGCTGGGCGCTGAGGTGGGGCTCGTGCAGGAGGCTGGTCACGTGAGCGGCCTGGAGAGGAGCTAGCGCGACGAGGCAGAAAGAGGTTCATGGCCTGGGAAGCTTTCTGAACTTCGGAGAAACGGTCAACAATACCTGTGACGGCAGATCCGAAGAGGCCGGGTGGAGAGAGCGGGGCATTTAGAAAAGCGGCGCGCTCAGAATCTCCCATGTCGGCGAGTGTGAGCCACAAGTGTCTTTCAGCCACACAAATGGCGGCCATGCATTTTCCCAGGGCTTGAGCGGCAGATTTTGTAGCGCGCAGGGCAAGGTCCGTGGCGCTCCTCAAATCCGCGACTGTAGGGGGTTCTCTCCCGTTCTCGTCCCATTCGCAGAGTATGTCACCCTGTAGGATCTGCAAGACGGACATGGAGTGAAGTGCAGAGGCTGCTTGACCGGCGGCTGAATAAGCGCGGGTATGGAAGCTCGAAGTCGCTCTGCAGGCTTTAGAGGGAAGCACAGGTGATGAACGCCATCTCGCGGAGGGCGGGCACAAGTGTGCAGCGACCAGGTCCTCTACAGGGGGAATAGAAAGATAGCCCTTCTCAGCGGCTCCGTCCACAACGCGAAGTGGGGTGGAAGAGTCAGAGCGAGTTCTGGCAGAGAGCGGGGCATTCCAGGACTTAGAAAGTTCCGCGTGCAGTTCAGGCAGGAAGGGCGCGGCCCGTTTAGTGGCGGGAGTCGAGCGCTGGCGGAATTAACTGCCGTTCATGCGGTTGGTGGTCTGCTCTGGGGGAGGGGACCACTCGAGCCCGAGGCGTTCGACGGCCTGAGACAGGAGGCGCATTAGTTCCTCCTCGATGCCAGCGCGGGTCGCGGTGGATTCACGGGCCGAAGAAGCGCGAGAACCGGACCATTCCTCACTGTCTGAAGCGAGAAGCGAACATGTCTCCTTCATGTCCGCGGCATCCCCGGAGGCAACAGAGCGGCCACTCGGCGGCAGCTGTATGTCCGGTAGCGGCGGAGACGGAGAGCGGGAGGCGACAGGCTGGGGCTGAACGCTTCAGGCTGGGGTTCCGGCGGCCTCTGAGAGCGGCGTTTCTTCTTCCGCGGCGAAGTCAGAGGCGGCGCGGAAGCTTCTTTTGAGGCCTGAAGTCGAGCCCACAGGGTCGACAACGGCATATTCTCGCAGAGCTCGCAGCCGCCATCAGCGAGGGCGAGCTCGGTGTGCTCCAATCCGAGACAAAGAGCGCAGATGACGTGGCGGTCTCCAGTCTCGAGGGGAGCGCGGCACGAACCGCAGGAAACAGGACGAGACATCTTAAAAAAGACACTCGGCACTTTTAGTAAAACAGATACAATATAGTACACAAGAAAAGGATATAATCCGTCGGATGGCGGTAGCTTGCAGGACGGCTGAAGGTGGCGAAGACGGCCGGCTTCTTCAGTCTCCTAGGTGCTTGCTGAGTTGCCTTGTCGACGACGGCGGCTTCCTTCAGATCAGCGGATGCGAATAGCCTCGCTGAAGAGATGAAAATCAGAGTTACAGCCTACGACGCCATTATTTATACTCTCTGACCTCGCCCGCTCAGGCGGGCTATGACGCAATGAGAGCATGTCGACTCTCATTGGACGAGAGTTCAATCGCGTCTCCTCATAGGCTTAAGCAGTTCCCTGTGAGCGAGCCAATGAGCTGCTAGCTAGCCCGCTCATGCTCTGCTGCAGTTGAACTGCGTTGACAATAGATACAAAATTATAGGATAATTTTTTGGCTTCAATTTCTCAGAAAGATGAATCTTTCCCGTAGCGTAAGCTAGCTTACGCAATACGAGAGAACCTCTCGTAAGAGAAACAATGACATACTACAAGCAAGCGCAAGTTGCGCAACAACATACAACATAGAACGCAAACAAGTTTACAAGTAAGATATTTACTTAGTCAATCAACAAGATCGCCAGGTCAGCATCGCTGTTGCATCCAGTGCTACTTTTTAACTTGCGCCAACGAGTGAAAGCCTTCCTTTTCCTACTTTCTTCCTACCGCGTTTTCTTTGCTTTTTCCATCATCTGAAATGAGCGCAAGTGTCTTCGTGCTTCATATGTTGTTGTTGTGTTTGACGTCGTTGCCGGAAAGCAAGTCGCGATTCTCGCGAGATTTGTCAGGGGCGCCCCTCTCAGACTTGCATTGCTGGTATTTCCAGCGGCGACCCCCACAAGCTTTACTACCAGGATGTCGCCCTATTATGAGTCTGTTTACCACCGAAATTACTTTGAAGCTGTTATATTAAGGTAAAATTCCTGCATAGTATGCCTTTAAAACTATTTATTTTTCCCCATAACAGATTTTTTAATCATGTTGTAATTTTAAATTTTATATCAAAAGGGACAGGTTTTGAACAGTGATATACTGTTTACGGAGCAAAGTTTCTACTACTTACTTTTTTAAGGCTTCTGTTTAGCTTCCTTCTCATTTTAGAAAGTTCTGTTACTAATTTAATGATTAATTTGAGCTTAATTCTTTAAAATTGATCTCACAACCAACTGTTACCATTAAATGTATAGAAAATTGTTTTATATCTGTTTGGGGCAGGGATTAAAATAGTTCACATTTCTTTTTTTTTAAAACAACAAATTCTGTTTTATAAGTAAGGGATAATTGATGACGGGACTTTGAATTATTAAAGTACTCAGGTCCACATTATTTATTTAATATTGCAACAGCCCAGAGTCAATTATTCCGCTTATACTATGTTTAACACAGCTCATGAAATTGTGCAGATGTTTTATTTCAAGACATTTGTAGGGATTTTGTCCTTAAACTCGCTTGTGTGATAATTTCTTGCGCATCTCATCCCAAGCCTCTTTTGCCAATTCCAAAACATAATTTTAAAGATGGTAACAGAGGCTTGAGCATTTTATATGCTGTTATTGGAGAGAAGACATTGATAGATTACTTAAGTGTGTGTGTGTAAATTACCTCAGGCTCAGTCTGTGCGTCTCAACAGTGTTCGACAGCAGTGTCTCTATTAAAGGTTGTATCAGTGATTTCAGGCACAAAAATAAATGTCTAATCTTCCCTAACGATCCGCTAGCTGCCCATCCCATAAGCATGCCGTCAAAAAAACGCGTCTCTGTAGGCAGCCTAGGCTCTGAAATCTGCACACAAAAACAAATGGGACAACCACCACTCAAAACCAAAATAAACAGTGTTTCAACCAATCACCGACAGGGGCGGGTTTTGCTCAGACTTCGCGTCCAGCCGTGAACGAGCTCAAAACCTCACAACACCCGCCCCGTCGGTGATTAGTTGAAACATTGTTTATTTTGGTTTTGAGTGGTGGTTGTCCCTAGCCTGGGTTTCCCCATGCTGCCTTGCTCAGCGCGATTTTATTCACGCTGCAAGGCAGTATGGATACCATGGACCAGATTTTCGCCTCAGATAGGGAACCAATCACAGAACGGGGAGGGAGCAGCAAGATGATGACGACGTCTATGCGACACACCGAAGCAATTTGTTTATATCTATGGATCCAACATGACAGGAGACGCGAAGTTACCTTTAGATGCAGCCTTAGATATTGGTCTAAGTAGTTTAGAATAGGGCAGCACGATATTGGGAAAAAATGGCATTGCGATATTTCACCAGATTAAAGTGAATCGGTTCAGTGTGTCATTAGTGGACGTGTAGCCTACGGCGGGCGTTGTGTGATTATCACGGCAGTTTAGGACATTGCACAAAATTTGTGTCAACATTGAAAACATTTAATCGCTGGAAAGGTTTTTTCGTTTATTGAAATTGCGCGAGGCAGAGAGAGCAAGAAAAAAATTCGATTTGGCGGCCGGCAAAAAAAAAAAAAAAAAAGAAAAGTCAATGCAGGAAACGTGACTTGTGTTCATGAGGATATTCGCCGAGACGGGCATTCTGACTTAATTTTGAATGTTCTTGTCCGTCAAGCTCAGAGAGAAAGAGCATTGAACTTTGTGTCTGCCCGGCTCTGTGTGCGTACACTTCTTGCACTTGATGTTTAAACTGACAGGACTTAAAAAACACATGTAAATGATAAACGCAAGTTTATTTTGAAAAATCTCTGACCCATCGTCTTCTTCCTCGTCTAATTTCTGTCGCTTTTGCACACGTCATCTGGTATAATTGAAACGATTGGCTATGAGCTGCGTACAGGCGCATTTTATAGACATTCGTAGCACCCAATAAAACGGCTCTGGGCATTCGTAAACCACACCTCAAATACGAGAAAATGAACATGTGGTTCCCAGACCACGTATCATTCTCAATGATACGTGGTCTGGCGTTAGCCAGGCTAGGTTGTCCCATTTGTTTTTGTGTGCAGATTTCAGAGCCTAGGCTGCCTATAGAGATGCGTTTTTTTTGACAGCATGCTTATGGGGCGGGCAGCTAGCGGATCGTTAGGAAAGATTAGACATTTATTTTTGGGCCTGAAATCACTGATACAACCTTTAAAGTCTAGGGCTGGGCATTGACACAAATTTCATGATTTGATTCTAATTTGATTAACAAACTGCCAATTTACATCTTGGTGCATATCGCTAACTACTAGGCAATAGTGCAATCCTTTTTTTTTAATTGATTAAATATTAAGAGAATATGAAAAGAGAGTTTATTACTGTGAAAAAAAGTAATATCAGGGTGTCCGCGGATCCTTAAAGTCTTAAATAAAAAAAATAAAAATGTAAGGCCATAAAAAGTCTTAGTCTTATTTTTACTTATGAAAGGTCTTAAAGGTGAACTAAGTAACTTTTTTACCTTAACAGAACAGCTTTGGAGTCATTGTAATGTTTATATAACTGATTTCGTGTTGAATGGTGGTCGTTTCGCACCCCCCTGGTGCCTGTGAGCCGCAAAATCACACTTGCAACTTTGAGCCGGCGGCCCGCCGGCCGCAGCATCAGGAAGTGTCGCGCAGTGCCGATCCTGACCTCCCTGGGGCCCTAAGCAAAATTCTGCTAAGGGGCCCTCTACCTGGCCCGTGACGGCCATGAGCTATGTAACCCATTTGCCATTGCCACAAAGTCACACCTGACACTTCAGTGCTCCCAATACAATCTCCTCCTTTACTCAAAACAGTCAAAGAATAAGTACAACAATATAGAACAGAATGAGGTTTAAACAAACAATATTTATTGATAGTAAATAGTATTTTCTATAGAATATTAAGATAAGAAATGAATATTATTAAGTAAGTGAATATTATTGTAAACATAAATAAAAAGAAAATAATTAATTATAAACCCTGAGCTTTGACTTTTGGGATTAACTTTGGTTCTCTCTACAGCCTGGGCATTTTCGGCATCCGTATGGGCAACACCAGTCTATTTGGACTGTCTAGAAATTGAGAAGAATATCACAAACTAACTCCCAATTTCCTTTTATACATTTTAAAATATAAATTATACTATGGCTTGGCTCTTGTAATCTTTAACTAGTGAACTAGTGATGCAGATATCAATAATCCCTGTGAGTGATGACATCTAACTTTTGTACAAGTGAACATGTAATTCCTGATATCAAAAATAGACATTGGTAGATAAAAAATTTAACTAAGGGGCCCTAGTAAAAATAAATAAAATACTTTTTTATCATGTGTGTTGAAGCAATTCTTGATTTATGGTTATTATTTACTGAGGGATGTGCATCCATATTGACCAGTATGTCCAGCTAATCAACATTTTAAATTCAATATAGCCTATAAATCAATAGTCAATCAATGTCAAATTGTCAATACATTGCTTTCCATCTTGCATAATTAGTGCAGTTGTTTAGAGTTTTTAACTACACATTGACTAGATACTAAGTCTCTTGTTTTAAAAGTATGTATAATGTGTACTTTGAGGAGTGCCATCCTTCACGCCCATATATTGTACAGCAGTATGTCTGGTCTCCACATATATCTCTGCTTGAAAAATGCGCGTTTCATTTCGTGCACGCGCATATGAACGCATGATACACTCGCGCGACGCGGTTATCTTTTCCGAGCTGCAGTAAACAAACACTGTTGCACTTTTTCGTTTATCAAAAACAAACGTAATAAATAATTGTATTTTACTCTCACTTTTGTCAGGCACAAAGTGATGCAAGAGATGCACTGCCTGCCCAGCTTATAGCAATATACCGAAAAAACACAATAGAAATGCACATAAACTTTACTTTGCTGAAACTTGGAGAGGAGAGAACACAAGTTTACCTTATTGTTGTTCCCGCAATTCACTCTCATTGGTTTTTTTTTCCTCGTTTCGTGACGAGAAGGATAGTTTCGCTTCATTCTGTCATAGATGTTGTAAACATTAATTGACACGCTATGACACGAGGGGAAGGCGGAGCCTTGAGTAATTTGCGGGGCCCTACGCAGCTTGTGTAGTGAGCGTATAGGGCGGATCGGCTCTGGTGTCGCGTGATATCAGGTCTCGCGATGTAACGAATTGCTTTACGGCAAAAACAGATCTGATAAAATTCTGATAAAATGAGCATCAAACAGAAATAACCCGGCGCCGTATACCTGTGGTGTTCGAGGCGCACATACAATACAGACTGCTGACAATTAAACAGGGCGCGCGCAGCTCTTAAAGGGGCCATACCTTATTAAGGGGATCAGGCCGTGAGTGCAGAGTAGAGGATGACACGGGAGTGGATTTTCACTCCTGTCCCGTCCCACTCCCATAGAAAGAAATCTTGTCCCGTCCCACTCCCAGAACAAAGTTTAAAAAATAATCCCATCCCGCTCCTGGTAAATTGACTCCCACTCCCATCCCGCTCCTGTTTAAACTGACTCCCGCTCCTGTACCGCTCCCATATATTTTTTTCTTCAATTAGTGTTTAGTTAATACATAGAATTTGATTTAATCTGCTCTCCATCTTGTTTTAGACCAGCTGCTGAGCCCATGTTTCTAGATTTTCTCCAGAAAATGGAAGACAGCAAATAAAAGAAAAACAGTAGGCTACATAGTTCACACCATGTCTACAATAGTTTAATAAACCCAAACAGCACATAAAGTGAGACTAAGACTAAGCATGTCTTACAAGCAGCGTACATCGTGCTATCACCGTCACATTCCACTCTCATAAACTTAATTATACTACAGGGCTGTTGAATGCTTGATTCTGATTGGTTGAGAACGTTCTAAGGTGTTCAATTATTTTCAGGGAAACGCACGGCTAAAGTAGTTCCAGCAGGTCTTGACCGCATTACAGTTCTATATCACTTCGCGTAGTCAACTGTAATAACGGAAAATAGGATACAATTCATAACAAGAAAAACATGTAGCCACATACGCTTGATCTGCCATTCGATGTCTAACTTCACAATCATTGGAAACATGCAGTTTAATTTTAATAAAAAAAGTATAGTCCTATCTATAATCAATAGAAAATTAAACTGAATAGGCCTATATAAATAAATTGATAGTCCTGCTGCACGGGTTTTCGTAATTATTGCAGATAATAGGCTATAACAAATAAATAATTATTGATAGGCCTATAGTTGTTAAAAGGACGTTGTGTTTCATTTATTAGGCTAGTCTACTGTCAATATTAGAAGAAAAAAACATGAACGAACTAATTAAAACGAATTGAATTAATAAATAATAATATTTACGCACATATGCTTCTCTCTCGCTCTCTCTCTCTCTCTCTCTAATAACTGCATTAATAACTGCATAAAGCCGGGGACACACTTATACTGTAAGGCCGGTTATGAATGTTTTTGCTGCTTTAAATTTTCGATGGCAATTTGACTTGGACACATCTGAATGTTTTCCAAATTAAAACGAGCTAATTAGCGTACTTTTTTATTTATTATGCTTTCTTTGTGGATTTGCTCGTTCACGTGACATTTCGCGTCAGCATTACGTCTGTCTCCTGCGCGCGAAACAGCAGGAGAGGAGGAGAAGCAAGTTGATAAATGTCAGTTCAATTGTAAGTTCATTCTTTATGTGCGTAGTGGTGTGCGAGGTGTATTGTCTATTTTTTATATATATATATATAGTAATCATTGTTTTACTTTTAACTATGTCCAAGGGCGCGGCGCAATGCGAGCTGACATCGCATTGTCTTTCATGCTTGTTTTCACTGTGTGCTGTGTCAGTGCAGTTATAGCCTTTGTCCTGTGAGTTTTTGTATATTATGTTGATATCATACAAATTCAATATCACATCGGCAAGAGGGCTGTTTTCCCGTGCACAATAGCAAATATGATATTTATTTTATATAACAGTTAAATGAACATTGAGTTACATTTTATAAACAATATTGTCAATATTGTTTGTTTTCCCTTTATTTCGCTGACGAGAATTTTTTTTTATTTTATTTTTATTTTATTTTTATTAGGTTTTTTCCAGAGTAAACAATAGTGATGCTCCGATTGATCGGCCGCCGATCATGATCGGCCGATATTGGCTAAAGGTAGCTTGATCGGCGAACCCCAAAAGCACCGATCAAAAAAGCCGATCACGTGACGTAAATTACTCGCGCGACTTTTTTCCACCTGCATGCATGCGCACGGGCACACAACATCAGAGCAGAGCTTGCCAGTGTCAACATGAGTTCTCCCTTCTGGAAGTTTTTCAAAGTGTCTGACAGAGACGTTGCTAACGGCGAGATTTAACTATTTGTAGCGTGTATTGTAATTCTATTCACGAGTTGCATGCGCTTGATGAACGCTCTGCTAGTTAACTGGAGATTAATTAGATGTCCGATGTTCGCGGGACACGAGTTGCACGCGCTTGATGCACGTCTCATAAATCGTTAAAAAATGTAAACGTCTGGGAGAAAGAGAAGACATATAGATCTATCTATCTGAATAACAGTGACGACGCGAACGAGCTTTATTCGGTATGTTTTTCTGTGCGCACAGCCGCACACACACATAACGTTACACACACACACACACACACACACACACACACACACACACACACACACACACACAACCGACGCGAAGCGTGCAGTCCTGCACATAGACCGCTGTACAGCGCGCGAGGACTGAACTGAGCCCTCTTTCGCGTCTGAATGGGCAAATACACACACAATTATGTCTAAATGTCAGTTTTGGAGAGTATTCGCGTAAACACAGTCGGTTATGTCTTTACAGAGCGTACAGCAGCCTGTGAGAATATAGGACGTGCATCAGTGCAATTGGATCTGCACAGTCAGTCAAGTGACAGTGCGTAATAAACCTAATGCCGTTTGTACACTTAATATTAATCAAACAACAAAATAAAAAGAGAAAAGCATTCACTGCTCTTTTAATAGCTTTAATAAGGATTAATTATATTTAATTCATAGGCTACAAATAAATATGTCTGCTTGAAAGAATAAAGAATGATGTATGTTAAAGAGTGCATCATTCATTGAAGAAAAAAAGACTGTATTACTTTAGGAGAAGTGTTTTTATTTAATTTTAAGATATTATTTTATGTCACAGTGCTTAATCTGTGTCTGTATTGCATGTTCAATCTTTAAAAATTATTCATATTAACAGGTTAATAGATGTTTTCTACAGGAATATACACTCACCGGCCACTTTATTAGGTACCCCATGCTAGTAACGGGTTGGACCCCCTTTTGCCTTCAGAACTGCCTCTATTCTTCGTGGCATAGATTCAACAAGGTGCTGGAAGCATTCCTCAGGGAGTTTGGTCCATATTGACATGATGGCATCACACAGTTGCCGCAGATTTGTCGGCTGCACATCCATGATGCGAATCTCCCGTTCCACCACATCCCAAAGATGCTCTATTGGATTGAGATCTGGTGACTGTGGAGGCCATTTGAGTACAGCGAACTCATTGTCATGTTCAAGAAACCAGTCTGAGATGATTCCAGCTTTATGACATGGCGCATTATCCTCCTGAAAGTAGCCATCAGAAGTTGGGTACATTGTGGTCATAAAGGGATGGACATGGTCAGCAACAATACTCTTAGGCTGTGGCGTTGCAACGATGCTCAATTGGTACCAAGGGGCCCAAAGAGTGCCAAGAAAATATTCCCCACACCATGACACCACCACCACCAGCCTGAACCGTTGATACAAGTCAGGATGGATCCATGCTTTCATGTTGTAGACGCCAAATTCTGACCCTACCATCCGAATGAAAATCGAAAAGCAGAAATCGAGACTCATCAGACCAGGCAACGTTTTTCCAATCTTCTATTGTCCAATTTCGATGAGCTTGTGCAAATTGTAGCCTCAGTTTCCTGTTCTTAGCTGAAAGGAGTGGCACCCGGTGTGGTCTTCTGCTGCTGTAGCCCATCTGCCTCAAAGTTCGACGTACTGTGCGTTCAGAGATGCTCTTCTGCCCACCTTGGTTGTAACGGGTGGTTATTTGAGTCACTGTTGCCCTTCTATCAGCTTGAACCAGTCTGGCCATTCTCCTCTGACCTCTGGCATCAACAAGGCATTTCCGCCCACAGAACTGCCGCTCACTGGATGTTTTTTCTTTTTCGGACCATTCTCTGTAAACCCTAGAGATGGTTGTGCGTGAAAATCCCAGTAGATTAGCAGTTTCTGAAATACTCAGACCAGCCCTTCTGGCACCAACAATCATGCCACGTTCAAAGTCACTCAAATCACCTTTCTTCCCCATACTGATGCTCGGTTTGAACTGCAGGAGATTGTCTTGACCATGTCTACATGCCTAAATGCACTGAGTTGCCGCCATGTGATTGGCTGCTTAGAAATTAAGTGTTAAGGAGCAGTTGGACAGGTGTACCTAATAAAGTGGCCGGTGAGTGTATAGCCTAATGGGTTTGGAAATTTTAGAGAAATTCTAAATTAATGCATTACAATTTAACTAAACCCATTATATTTTAGTCTACTAAATCTACTGTAGATTTAGTCAACTAAATTCTTATTGTATTTTGTCGACTAAAACTAGACTAAAACTAAAACAATTCAGATGACTAAAATATGACTGAAACTAAATGGCATTTTAGTCAAAAGACTATGACTAAAGTGTAACTTGATCCCATCCCATTAAGCTGATCTAGTGTGTGTTGGTCTGCCTGACCCCTCTTTGTTTGGAATAATTTTACGTTACTCTCCCTTATTTGGGGAAGATGGCCTACAGATGGCCTACAGAAGATGGCCTTAAGTTATCTCATTTTCTAAATACAATTAAATAAACACTTGGTGGTTCTTCAAGATCTTGACTGTAGCGTATTTATGTCTACTGGTTTTTTTTTTCAATACAGTTTTCATATTTCATAATATTTAAAATATTTCATAATTCATAGTTAGTTTCATTTCTTCAAATGGTGCAAACTCTGCTAGATTATAGATAAAAAATTCCCATTCCCCTACCATTCTGTGATCGGCAGTAATCGGCAATCGGCAGATCATGATTTTGGTGATCGGTAATCGGTGATCGGCCCCAAAAATGCTGATCGGAGCATCTCTAGTAAACAACATACATGGAGCATTGGCATTAACCAGTTTCAAGAGAAAAGAAAGGGAACAAACTAACAACGCAAAAAAAAAAAAAAAAAAAAAAAAAGGAGCAGCGTGGTCAGATCAAATACAGAGTTACAATATCCTCATGTGAGCATTTAAGGATACATGATAGACTTATATTCAATGCCAATACAATTCAAAGGAATTTTCCACAACTTCTGAAATGATTCAGATTTACCTTTTAACATACATCCGATCTTCTCCACAAGTATAGTTTCTTTAATCAGGATTATCCAGTCCTTAATAAGGGGTGGGTCAGTGCCAACCCATTTATTCATAATTGATTTCCGCCCCAACATTAGTAGAGTTCTAAAGACATCCGCGTATTCCAGAAAGGAGGGGGGCAATACACCCAGCAAGCACATGAGTGGGGAGGCAGTAACCTTCTGTTTACATATTATCGATAGTTTATCACAAATACCATTCCAAAATTTAACAGTCAATGAACATTCCCAGAGACAGTGAAAGAATGTTCCAATATTGTTGTTGCATTTAGAACATTGGGGAGATACAGTCTTATTTATTTTGCTGTATTTATTTTGAGATATGTAAGCTCTATGTACTATATTAAATTGCATCTCTTTAAATCTGTTGCAGACAGAGACATTCAATGGTAGTTTAACAATATCTTCCCAGACATTTTTGTCAATGTCAAATTTCAGGTTCTTACTCCAAGCCCTCTGCAACAAAATCAAGTTATCTGCTTTGTGATGGCTTATCATACAGTAAAATTTGGATATGAAGTGTTTAACTTCAGTATTCTTAAGAAAAAATCTATCCAAAAAGAAAGAGTTATTCAGGGTAAGACTAGTATGCCTGGTCTGGACAAAATGTCTTATCTGTAAGTATTTAAAGAAGTCCTTTTTGGGGACATTATGCTTTAAATGTAACTCATCAAATGACATAAAAACACCCTTATGGAATAGATCATATATCCTGTAAATTCCCAAATGAATCCAGTTACCAAATTGAGAGCCCATATTGGTATGGTGAAAATTTGTGTTACCCGTCAGTGTGGATAGGATAGGCAAGCTCTGATTATACTTGAGAGACCTTCTAATCTGTGACCATGTTTTGACAACTCTGATAATGAGTGGGTTTTCTTTTACCTTGTCAGGGATTTGGGTTTTCTGGTCTAATAGGTTAATCAGAGAAACTGGGTTACAAAACTGTTGTTCTACATCTACACACAGGGCATCTTCAGGTTTGTGTATCCAATCTAGGAGAATCCTAGCCTGTATTGCCCATCCATAATATTTAAAATTTGGAAGTGACCATCCTCCTGTGTCAATGGGTAATTGTAACGTTTGTAGTTTAACTTTAGATCGCTTGCCGGCCCAGATAAATTTGGACATGGCTTTGTTAATATCTTTTATATCGGCATTTGTCAAATTTAAAAAAGTCATAGATAGCGGGTATAGAATCTTTGGGAAAATTATCATTTTTATAAGGTTTATCCTTCCTGAGAAAGAGACTGGTAGTTTTGACCATCTTGTGAAGTCTTCCTTGATACGAAGTATTGCTGTTTTGATATTAGCGTCATAAAGTTGTGAAAGTTTGCGAGTAATACGAATCCCTAAATATGTAATACCTTTAGACCATTTAAATGGCTTAACGAAATTGGGCTCAGACATATTTTGTGGTCCCAATGGCATAATCTCTGACTTGTGAAAATTAACTTTATATCCAGAAATGGCTCCAAATTGCTTAATACAGTCAGTTAATTCAGGCAACGATGTTTGCGGGTTGGTTATAGTTAGCAAAATATCGTCTGCATAGAGCAGTATCTTTTGTTCTCTGTTACCAATACTAACACCGTAAATGTTTTGATTATTTCTAATATAAATTGCCAAGGGTTCAATCGCCATGGCGAATAATAAAGGGGACAAGGGGCAACCCTGACGCGTTCCCCTATGGAGCACGAATGAGTCGGAGAGAATGCCATTAGTTAGTACAGCAGCTTTTGGTGACGTATAGAGTAATCTGACCCATTTTATAAAATTTTCACCAATTCCAAATCTGGCCATAACATCAAACATATACCTCCACTCCACCCTATCGAATGCCTTTTCGGCGTCCATCGCTAGTAAGATTCCAGGTATGGAGTTTTGGTCAAGGTGGCATATTATATTAAATAATCTTCTAGTGTTACAATAGGACTGGCGGCCTTTTATAAACCCTGTTTGGTCTGGGTCTATAATATCAAGAATTACATGTTCAAGCCGTTTAGCCAAGATTTTAGCCAGAACCTTTAAATCTACATTTAGCAAACTTATTGGCCTGTAGGAACTGCATTCCTCTGGGTCCTTTCCCCTTTTGTGTATTACAGTGATATTGGCTACATTCATATAATTAGGAAGTTTAGATGCATAAAACGAGGTATTGATAGCCTTCAGGAGGTAGGGACTTAATTTATCATTCATAACCTTAAAAAATTCCACTGGGTATCCATCAGGTCCTGGAGATTTCCCTGACTGTAAGGAGTTTATTGCACTTTTGATTTCTAAAAGGGAAATGGGGGCTTCTAAGAGTTTTTGTTGTTCATTGTTTATTTTAGGGATGCAAAGGTCTTTGAAAAAAGTATTTTCCAATGTAGTTTGCGTATCTATACCTGAGCTATATAGTTTTTCGTAATACTGTCTAAACATCTCATTTATTTTTTTGTTTTCTGTTATTCTGCATCCCGAGGGATCTTTAATAGCTGGGATATATCCTTTTATGGACATCTTTTTTACTATCCTAGCGAGTAGTCGGTTAGGTTTATTACCCATTTCAAAAAATCTTTGTCTTGCAAATAATATATCCCTCTCTGCCTTCCTAGTGAGAAACCGGTCTAATTGAGATCTCAGAGATTTGAGTTCAGCAAGACGTTGCGTTGATTTAGAGGAGTGAAACTGTTTTTCTATTGTGATAATTCTCTTTTCCAGTTTCATTTGTTCAGATAATGCGTCCCTTTTCTTTTTACTGGTGTAGGCAATTATCATTCCTCTAAGAAAAGCTTTGTAAGCTTCCCATATTGTTCTGGGATCTGTTCCATCTGTATCATTACATTGAAAATATAGCCTACATCTGTCTGTTCTTTTAAATAATCAACCAATCTCTCATCAAGAAGACAGAAGGGATTGAGTTTCCATATCCAGGATTGATAATTAGGTCGAGGTGGTAACATAGTAACGGTTACAGGTGCATGGTCTGATAGAGTCATCGGGCCTATGTTTGATTTCTCAGCCAGTCTCATAATCTGATTTGAGAAGAATATGTAATCAATGCGTGAAGCAGTTTTATGTGGATGGGAGTAAAATGTATAAGCCTTAACAGTAGGGTTTAAAAATCTCCATATGTCAATCAGTCCAAGCTCCTGACATGAGGTTTTAATAATATTAGCGATTTTAGGGGCTGTGTCCACTGCTGGCGATTTATCCATATCTGGGTTAAGATAACAGTTAAAGTCACCACCAAGGATTACATTGTTACAGTCTAAATTCGCTATTTTATTATAAACCCGAGCAAAATACTCTTCGTCATATATATTTGGGGCATATATATTTGCTATCACAACCTCCTCTCCGTACAATAGACCCTTTATTATGATCATTCTACCTTCTTTATCAGAGTAGCTTGTTTGTAGTTGAAATGGTAAATTTTTGTGGATCAGTATGATTACACCACGCTTTTTGGAGGAGAAAGATGAATAATAAAGTTGTCCAACCCAGTCTCTGCCAAATTTTTGGTGTTATGCATCATTCAAATGGGTTTCTTGTAGTAGAGCAATATGAATTTTGTCTCTTTTCAAAATATTTAGGATCTTTTTCCGTTTAACAACATTAATTGACACCCTTTACATTCCAAGTACGTATCCTTATGCTTGAATTATTGGTACTACTCATTTACACTGCAAAGAGGAAATAAAAAGCATAACAATAACTGAGTAAGAGGGTAAACCACAGCTGCTTGAAACATGAAACAAAAATAAAACAAAACATACCCTCCTGCATTAAAACAGAACAGTGCAGGTATATAGTGTGCTTTTAGCCCTAAACTCGAACGAGGGATGCAACACAGTGGGAAAATAACAAAAATAGCGTTTTGGAACCTCTCAAATTCGCTGGCTGATCCTGTTAAGGGTAACGTTAGCCAGGAAAACACAAGGCAGAGAGGTAACAGCGTGGGAGTCATATTATACTCATACTTTTGTGACACTAAGATGTTTTCTCTACGTGTCATAAATTAAAGTTATTCGCGTCAACTTTGCTCCAAGCCAAACAAGCTAATGTTTATCACAGTCGTCCTATGCAGACAAAATGCGATAGTACTTTTCACGTTATGTACGTCATAACTAAAGTACCTGAGGGGGATATTATATTTGCGGAGTCGATTCCAAGAAGGTGTTCACCTCCGCGGTGGTAGACAGGTATGTGTCTTTAACAGCTGCGTTGAACACTCTTATAGTTGCAGGGTAGATGAAGGCATATCTGAATCCTGCTTCACGCAGTCGCCTCCGGTCCTCTGCCGTCTCCGCTCTCTTCTTCTGCACGCCAGCCGAGAAATCTTGAAAAAACGACACTTTCTTTCCCTCAATATTTAGGTCGCTCAGACGTCTCGCTGCTTCTAGAATCATTCTTTTGTCTTTGTAATTGTGTAGTCGCACGATCACAGGTCTCGCTCTCGGATGTTCGCCCTCGTTTCTCAATGGGCCGGTGCGATGCGCTCTTTCCAGTTTGATCCGTCCGTCTTTGGTACTCATATTTAATGTGGTCGGGATCCATGATTCAAAGAAAGCTGTCGGGTCGCTCCCCTCAGTGCCTTCCTTGAGACCAACAATTCTGATATTCTGCCGCCGGCTTCTGTTTTCAAGATCCTCAACGCGTTCGAGTGTTTTTTGCAGGGATGACTCTATAGATGCAACGCGCGTTGCACTATTAGCTTGGTTATCCTCGAGGTCAGAAATTCTCTGCTCGGCCTCCACGACTCTCTTGATCATGTTGTCCAACTTGCCTGATATTTCAGAAATTGGATCACGTATCGCCTGCAGCTTGTTTTCGAGAACCATCGACACTTTTTCGACAATACAGTTCACTGCATCACCAGATATCATGGTCTCACTAGAGGCAGCTTGAGCTGGGCCTGAGTTTTCGCCATCTTGCTCCGCGACCGTGCCTTTATTTTGGCGTGTGTTTCTTCTAGCTTGTTTGTTTGTCGAGTCTGATTGCGACCAAAAAGTGTCAAGTGACATCCTGATCATTTAATCATTAATTCTAATAACGTTTGAAGCGAGTTGGGCGACTATTTAAAACAAAAATTCAGCAACAAGGCAAGGAGCTCGGTCGAACACGTCTTACCACTCTCAAAGCATCACGTGACCCCTGACGAGAATTTTTAAATGAAACCATCTCATATAGCTTTATTTCTTTTATGCAATTGTAAATGGAGTTTAAAAATATGAATGCCAGTTCTGATGCCGCTTCTGTATCTCCTCTGCACTGCAAAGATGGATTTTGATGTAATCATTTAATTTAACTGGTAACAGTGGTATTGTGTTATTAGTCTAATATAATTTAATTTGAATGTTAGAATTTGACATATAACGCGATGCATACCTCTAAGTAAAAAAAAAAAAAGTCCATATGTGAAAATGCCCCAGGAAATCAATTTAAGGTTGCAAGTATTGCCTGTTAATAATTTTTTTTTAAATTTGTCACTGCTGTGAACTGACCACTGCATAGAATATGAGAAATATGAATATCTTTGTGAGTCAGCTGTCAACAACAGGCCTGAACCAGCCATGGTACCATCACAAAAACACAATCAGTAAAATAAAATATAATCTAATTATTGTCAACAAAACTTTGAAAATATCGCACCCCTAATGTAAGGTATTAATTTTGATTTCTTCGGGTCTTAAAAAGGTCTTAAAAAGCCTTAAATTTGACTTTAAAAAGTGTGCATATACCCTGAATATTGTTTGTTTTGATGATAAATATTAAAACTTAATTAAAAAAAAGCAGCCAATGCTTGCAAAGATATGGCTTTATAAGTTTTATTTTTTGTTTTAGCCATGTTGCTTCCACATTTGTTGTAAGGTAAGATGAATTACATTTGCATAGAAATACATATAGAAAACACCCCATTGCAAAGAACAAACAAACTTTGAATGAAGCCTCATCAATATCGCACTGAAGCACTGAAATAAACTAACTCCGAAGTGGGTTGTGTTCTGAGAATAAGTTGCTATGGCTAATTAATAAACCTTAAAGTTGCCTCAATTTTTGGAACTCTTGTGGTCATGCTTGACCAGCTGCCACATATGCCCTGCAAACTTTCAGGAGTGGCATAGCATCCGCAATAGTTATTTAGGCTATTATTCATATTGGCTGCCATGCCAAATCATGCATACTACAGTAATGCTTGCTTTTCTGTTATAAGTTTGAGAACGTACTCACTTTAATAAATAATTCATTGGCTGTGATTATGCTCCTAATAAATTATATTTATATGTTAACTTTAATGTAACACATCAGCAGGGCTCAACACTTAAGTTTTTTCTACTGGCCTGGTCAACCAGTGGTGAAAATATTTGCTTGCCCTGCCATTGGGCTGGACAATAATTCAATATATCACAATATAATTTTTTTCGGGTGATATGATTTTTAAACACATTTCCGATATTTTGATATTACAGGCATGGGCTACGTTTACGTTTTAATTTTGACTGCGTGATAAATATAAGCTGCACGGCACAACCGTTCATTATGTTCATTGTTTCCAAATTGGCCGTTCGCAAAGACCCGCCCCCTTTAGTTACTGTTGCTATGTCCGAAAAGCTACGCCGCTCTCACACATACACACACACACACACCATGTTCTCACACATTGAAAAATACACTGCGGAGCAGCAACATGACATCATGACTTTGCGTAAACATACACGCCACTTTCAAATCAAGTGGCGTGTTATCTATACGCATTTTCAGCTATCCGCGTGTATGTCCACGCCGCGTGTATGTCTACGCCGCGTGTATGTCCACGCCGCGTGTATGTGTACGCCGCGTGTATGTCCACGCCGCGTGTATGTGTACGCCGTTAAATTTCCGAGCGAAACTAAGCTAAATGAATATCTACATCTGGGGAGCGATATTTTTTTCCCTAGGATGGTAGGGGAAGAGTCATAAATGCTAATAACCCAAGTGACGGGTAGGTTTAGGGACGTCGTTGGGGTAGGTCATATATTTATATGTAGTAATGTAACGTTAAGTCAATGGCGTTGATAAACACGCTGAAAAGCGATTATGCGTGTTGATAGCACGCCAAAAATGGAAATACGAATTGGCGTGTCATACATACGCTGACAACGCGCTGACAGGACAGAACAGGTTACTTTTGATATGAAACAAAGTCTCAACTTGCAAATTTGGCAATTTTGTCAAGAAATTTAAACGATACCGTTTTGTGGCTCTTTAATGTGTCTGACAGATCGCAGTAGAGCCTCAGTTAAAGCTGCTTTTGAACCGATCATCTCTTCCTTCTAGTTCATTTATAGCATCAAATAAACATGAATGACCATAAAAGGGAATGTTGTTTTAACCACGGAAAGGTGTCCGTGCACTCCCGTTTTTCAAGTTCAAATCCTCCAACGTTAAACGTTCAAATCCTCCAACGTTAAATTCATATAAGAATAATATAATCAACCTATGTTAGCCTATAGCTTAAAGTTAAAGATGTTAATAAATTGAGTTATTAACTTATGTTTATTTGATGGTAATTTAATATTTCTTGTTTGTATGAAGGCTAAATACAAATAAAATTAACAATAATTTATTTTTTACCATTTTTATTTCTAAAATAATATATAGGTTTATAGGAGGTGGTTTCAGAGACTTGGCAAATTAAGTTTGTAGTACAGACATTAATTGTGGGTGTTCTTGGCAGTTTTTCCTGAGGCTTTTATATTGTTCATATCGATATCGGAATTATATCGTATCGACCGAAATTAAGAAATATATTGTGATATAAATTTTGGCCATATCGTCCAGCCCCCTGCCAAGATTTTCACTGGCCCTACCAAAAATAAATAAATAAAATAAAAAGTTTTGTTGTTGTTTTGAATTACTGATAATTCTTGATTGATTGATATTTTGATACCCCAGCAAAAACCACTGGCCTAACTAATATAAAGTTCAAACATTATTGAAGACAAGTGTCTCTTCAGTAATACAATAAGAACAAATAAACAAAATACAAGCAACGGCTCAAATAAATGCAACAAAAAATACAAATGAAATAAAGAGTGCTTTAAAGGGGAACTTGGCAACTTTAGCCATTTCTTTGCTGATTTTCATTTTTGTTGTCGCATGTTTTCTCAACAAGCTCCCCCTACAGATGTGTGCCGTATATTTCACAATACTGTCGTAAAAAAACTCACTTGCAGCAACTTCATCCCCCTTTCTACCGCTGCTCATGTGTATTTGTTATTATCAGAGCTGACCAACTTTATCGTGTGGAGCTATGTCTACTGAGGTGGGTCATACATCATTAAGGGGTGTGTGTGTGTGTGTGTGTTTGTCGAATTGCCGTAAAGCAGTTTGTGTTTCTCGCTCGTTCTCGCTTCTCACGAGACTTCCTATTTCTAACTTACTGGGACGTTAGTCCCCATGTTGGAAGGTTGGTTTTCCACCTGGGAACGTTGGTGGGAGTGGGAAAAGTCACTATTTTCACCGGAACAGGTTATTTAACCATTAAGTTGAAATTAGTGTTGTCACGATACCAAAATTGTTTCGGTACCGATACCAAGTCAAGAATTGTGATTTCGATACTTTTTCGATACTTTTCCTGAAAAGGGAGAAACACTCTCAGATATGATTGCTGTGCTTTATTTTAAAACTGGGACAACATTCTAATCATATAATACACTAATAAATGAACATATGATCAGCAGATATGAAACATTTTAACAAAATATGAAATCTCAAAATAAATTAGAGCAATGACATTCAAGGTAAACAAAAAAATATAAATTTAGCAGCATTATCTCAGCTTGCTAATTATTAGCGTTATCTATGATAGTTGCGTTTTCAGAGATGTTGAATTAGCCGTAGGCTAATGGTTAGCCATGATGAGGATAATGCCCGCAGAGCTGTCAACTCTCACGCATTGGCCGTGAGACACGCGCATTTGATTGGTCTCACACGCCACACCACCGATTTCTCATGCTGAAGTGTCAACTCGGTCGATCAAATGCCTGAAAGATGAGTTTGTCTATAGATCTACCTCTTGAGCCACTCGTGATCGACTATATATACCGCAAATTAGTTAAAATCTCCCGGAATCTAGAGCGAGCGTGCATGCGAGACAGAGACTGCTCCAAACCACGTAGCGCGCGCACGGCAGGGAGGGAAAAAGAATGTCATCCTTTTGTAAAGGTTTTTAAAACACAGACGTCCATAGGGAGGCACTGGAAGCGTGGGTTGCACACACCAACATGAAATGCGTCTCTTACAAATCTGGAACGCGGTCATTCTTAGAAGTATCGATACTAATAAATTTAGGAATCGTGACATTTTTCATTTACGAGAATCGCGATACTTTTTGAAGTATCGGTGCATCGTGCAACACTAGTTGAAATAGTTGCCAAGTTCCCCTTTAAGGTTTTCAGGTGTGTCTAACAGTATTCAGGTACAGAAACTGCATAATAAAAAATAACACTATAAATTAAATATAGATTTTATATACGGTATATATATATAATTTATAAAATATAATTTGAATTGGTCCCACTTTATATTAAGTGGCTTTAAGTACTATGTACTTACATTGAAGTTACTACTTTGATACAATGTACTTATTGTGTACATACATGTTTTTACATTGTACTTATATTTTGAAAATACCTGCATGTAATTACAACTGTAATTAATTGATGTAATTACATTTGTAATTACACAGTTGACCCTTCCCTTACACCTTAACCTACCCTTAAACCTACCCATACAACCACACGTGTCCCCAACCTTACCAGTATCACATCTCAATAGCAGCAAAAGTGTTTTACAATACAACCTGAACAGAATAAGTACATTGTACTTATTTTTCTATGTAAGTACATAGTACTTAAAGCCACTTAAGTGGGACCCTTTAATTTAATATATAAATTAAATAGATTAAAAATAGCTTACTTTAACATGGGTTAATTGATTAATCCTTGTTAAAGCTACAAGGAACTTAGAGCAGTAAGTGGTTTTTCTCTTTGTCTTTTGTTGTTTGATTAACATTAAAAACAGATGGCAACAGGAATATTAGTCTGCTGTTCACTTTTAGACTGAATATACGGATCCAATATGATACACATGCGTTTTCTTTCTCATCTGTTTAACTTAAAGACATAACCAACAGTGTTTACATGATGGGCATTTTGACACTTCGTTGTGTGAGCTCAACTCAATACTTTTTTTATCTTTCTCTCTCGCAAATTGTTCTTATTGTCGAGTCCTGCTTTAGTAATGTGTCTATCATTTTCTCTAGTGACAAGTGATAATCATCACAAGAATGCTTGTTTTTGCAAACTTGTTTTTGATTTACATGCAGTTAAGTAGACTGGAACCAAAAATAATTTTGTCAAAACATCTAGTAAACAGTGTTGGGCAAGTTACTTTAAAAAAGTAATTAGTTATAGTTACTAGTTACTTCTGACAAAAAGTAACTGAGTTAGTAACTGAGTTACATTATTACAAAAGTAACTAATTACCTGGGAAAGTAACTATTGCGTTCCTTTAAAAAAAAAAAGTAGAAAAAGAAATTTAATAAAAAAAAAATATTATTATAAAACATTGTACACTAATCTACAGTATTTTAATGTTGCTGTGGGACAATGTGAGAGACACCTATTAAGTTAGATATTAAAATAGTATCATTACTATAGTGGAACAACTAAACACAATAGATGGTTTAGAACTTTTAATATTATTGCACACCACAACTGGCCAACAAATAAGTCTAAATATAAATTATGCTTAAGAAATTTACCACAAAAAAAAATAGTAATAAAAAATATACATACACATAAACTCTTTGTAGTGCAAATTAAAATGATAAAACTCACACACCTTTACAACTGGAGGACATACTGTATAGCCTATTGAAGTATTTTCTTCCTCACAAAAGTAAAGCGTTTAACAAAAAGTGCTCTCAATATAATACTGAACAATGTACCAACATAAATAATAATAAATAAAATATAATATTTTGGGGTTTTATTTTTATAACCTACAGAGAACGTCATCATTAGAGGTTATTTAAGCCAAATTCTAGTCGTGTCTGCCGCACGACACGTGTTCACGTGTTCTTGTGTTTTATTTTATAACCATGCAAACAAATTAAAATGTTGCAGATGACCAATATGCTACAGATATTATTCTAATGCTGAAATGTGTAGCCTACTTTATTTATAAACAATTAAGCTCAGACACACCCGGTCTCTCTCGCGTACTATCGAGCGCGCTCTGGGACACGGTCTCCCTCGCGCACTATCAAGCGTGCTCGCTTTAGTCCAGTCCGGCGCCTCATAAACACACGCACACCACCAGAGAAAAATCGTTGCAGGTCCAATGGCGGAGAGAGAGCCTACTCGGATGAAAACCGCTTCAGTGATCTCAATTATAGTAACGGCATATTTTATTGTCAGTAACGGTAACGGCGTTGTAACGGAGGAAACAGTCATTAGTTTGATTACTCGTTACTGAAAAAAATAACGCCATTTATAACGCCGTTATTCCCATCACTGCTAGTAAATAACATGTTTTGTTTAGTAGCCTAATATTTAGGTTTTGTAAATTACAGAAACTTTTTCTTCAGATTCATAAGAACTTTAATCGATGAGTCAAGTTTTTTCCATATGAAATGTAGTTATTTGTTTTGACGTGTGTTGTTTTTTTGTTTGTGTTCCTCTAGGGCCATGTTTATGAGCGGGCTCAGTGAGAGCAAACAGACCCATGTTCATCTTAGAAACGTTGACCCCATCACACTGCAGACCATCATAACATATGCTTACACCGGCAACTTGGTCATCAACGACACCACTGTGGAACCTCTCTACGAGACGGCCTGTTTTCTTCAGGTTAGAAAGACATGCACACAACAGTCTTCCACAGGTTAAATCGTTAAATATATCCGTTTACACGCACAATGCTCACACTGAAGCAAATGGAAAACTTGTTAAAACAAGTCAATCACAAAACCTATGGGTCACACATTACCGTCACAACATGCCATTGTTGCAGACTTTGAGCAGCACAGTCTGGCATTTTTAGAGGTCTCTAAAATGTCCACAAAACAAATGATCATCAGCCAATAAGGTGAATGGCTGATCATTGTAAAATTTGGGATGTGCATGACGTTCAAGCATTGAACTGAGCCAAATGTTTTTGAGAATTGGCCAAAAGGAGCTTTTCAATAAATGTTTCTTACTAAAACCAACTACTTTTTAGAAGCGGGCCAGTTAGAGAATGTCAATATCTACAATACAGTTATCTATTTTTTATGTCTACTTATTTCTGTCTTTCATTGATTTCCTCTCAGGTGGAAGATGTTTTACTGCAATGTCGAGAATACTTGGTCAAGAAAATCACAGCTGAAAACTGCGTCCGCATGCTAAGCATTGGTGACCTCTTCAGTTGCACAGAGTTGAAGCAAAGTGCTAAGCGCATGGTGGAGCACAAATTTTCTGTCGTCTACAGACAGGAAGCTTTCCTGCAGCTCTCGCACGAGCTCTTGCTGGACCTCCTGAGCAGCGATAATCTCAACGTGGAGAAAGAGGAAACGGTACGTGAGGCGGCCATGCTGTGGCTGGAATACAACATGGAAGCACGTTCTCAGTATCTCTCCTCCGTCCTCAGCCAGATTCGAATTGATGCGCTTTCTGAGGTGACCCAACGTGCCTGGTTCCAAGGTCTTCCACCGAATGACAAATCAGTGGTAGTGCAAGGCCTGTACAAGTCAATGCCAAAGTTTTTCAAGCCTAGACTGGGCATGACCAAGGAAGAAATGCTGATTTTTGTAGAGGCCGAACCGCCAGTTGAAAGCCACCCGGTCGTAATAGGTCCACGTCACACAGTGGTCTGTTATAGTCCTCAAGCGGAGAAAGTCTATAAACTGTGTAGCCTGCCTGGAGACTTGCAGAAGGTTGGGACATTGGTCACCCCAGACAATGATGTCTACATTGCCGGTGGACAGATACCACTGAAGAGTGCGCTAGCTACCCACGGCAGCAAAAGTGGCAAGCTGCAGGCTGCCTATTGTTCAGTGGACACCTTCTACTGGCTGGATGCCCAGCAGAATGCATGGGTGGCTAAAACACCCATGCTTTACGCTCGCACTAAACCGTCACTGGTGTATTGTCAGGGTTTCATCTATGCTATAGGCGGTGATAACGTGGGCGGCGAGTTGAATAAACGCACAGTGGAGCGATACGATTGCGAGCAGGATGAATGGAGCGTGACCAGCCCTCTTCCCTACGCGTGGAGTTGGAGCACAGCGGTAACAGCCCGGGACTGCATTTACGTCATGACACACGACCTCATGTACTGCTACTTCCCTCGTGCTGACACTTGGGTGGAAATGGCCATGCGGCAGACTAGTCGTTGCTTTGCCTCCGCTGCTGCGTTAGGAGATCTCCTGTTCTATATCGGTGGTCTACATGTGGTGGGCAACTCGGGTTTGCGTTTGCCGACGAGCACTATCGATGGCTCCTCTGTTACGGTAGAGATATACGATGTCAACAAAAACGAATGGCGTCTAGCTGCCAACATCCCAGCCAAGCGGTACTCTGACCCCTGTGTGCGTGCCGTGGTGTTACTGAATACGCTATGCATCTTCATACGTGAGACGCACTTAAACGAACGGGCAAAGTATGCACTGTATCAGTACGACCTGGAGCTCGATTGCTGGTCCTTGCGGCAGCCTGTGTCGGAGCGTGTGCTCTGGGACCTCGGCAAAGATTTCCGCTGTGCCGTGGGTAAATTATACCCATCCTGCCTTGACGAATCGCCCTGGAAGCCACCCACTTACCTCTTCTCACCTGATGGAGCTGAGGAGTTTGAGGTGGATGAGGACATGGTGTTACTGCCTCATGTATAGTTAATGTCATCATCTTTGAAACTTGTCCTCTAATTTATCCACTGTTCTGAAAGGTAATTGAGCCGATGGACGGACTTCCCTTAATACCTGATGTGCTCATGGAGATCAAATATTTAATTGGAATCTGAAATGTTTAATTCAAATTTGAACCCGCCTCAGACATGTAGTTTTGATTTTCTCATCGAGTTTGAGAACATTTGTCACCATTACAAGTTTAGTATTCTGTTTTGGAATTTCTGTTTTGGCATACTGTTTAATTTGATGGTGTAAATGGATCATGATGCGATTAAACCTCCTTTGGTGGAAAATGACAACTGTACACTCGACTTACTAAATGTATTACTGTTCTTTTGTCTGGTTCATTTTCCAGAAATGTATTGCTCACCTTTCTCCCAAATGTCAGCAGGGTACAGTAGGATCAAGGGTTTGGTGAGATTTCGTACCGAATGTTATTTGATGTTTTGGTTCGCCGCTGGTTTGGTGACTTGATTGGCATTGATGTTGTAGTTGTTGTTGTCATCTGTATCATCATAGTTCACATGTTATATACACACATACATACATATGCATGCAGTGTTTTCCATTAATTACCTACACTGTTGTGGCCCGCCATAGTCTTATCTGTGCTGCCACAGCTTCATAATAAACCAAAAATATTTTAAAACTTCTCATAATAACATCAATGGTTATCGTTGATTTGCACCATTGCTTTGGCAACATGTCAGACGAACTAAAATCAAAAGCTCAATATGACTTTGTGACCTTACCAAATCACAAAAACACTTTTACAGTGTTTTAAAAAACACTTTTTTTTAAATTGTAGTCTGTGATCCGGTGCTTTCCGCATCTCAGTACGGCTCGGTTCACAGTGAATGAACGCAGTGATATCCATCTCTGCATGTGCTGTGAATTAAGTGTGCATTTGGTAATTTAGCGGGCCCCAGTTACACATTTTCACATTTTTGTGGGAAGATGATTACAGCATTTGACTAGATTTGTAATGAGACGCGTTTTCACAGAAATGGTAGTTCTCCGCCAAAATCAAAGCTCAACTGCTATTTCCGTCAAACTAAAAGCACAAGGGTTTAAATCTCTTTCAAGTGTAGAAATTAGGACAAACGTATTGTATTTTCCCTAATGTAGCATAAAGTAAAATAAACTACGTGTGAAATTTTCATTTATTTTACAGTGCATTTGTTTTATATTAATGTCATAGGAATAATAATAATATAAAATTACTGTTATTATATTCTAATTGTTTGGCTTCCTGAAACACTAGTGTGAACGTAATGTAGATTGAGGCACTAAAAAGAGGTTGGTGTTCCCTTTGATGTTAAGGTACAAAATTCACAGACTTTTTTCTTAGCTCAATTTCCACATTGAACATGGTTTGGAGTTCTTAATTTTGACCTGTTTACCAGATTGAATTTAACTTGAAAATGTAAAAAAAAAATTATCCATGGCAATCTTAGAGGGACAGAGGGAACGTCACTTTTTCAAGATACTGTAAGATAATTTTGTAAAATGGAAGTAAGCTTTACTGATTGTACAGATATACAGATATGAAAGTGTTTAAACAATGTTGTTTATGCTCAGTTCAATTAAACAATTATTGCACATGTGGAACAGATGGTATACAGTTAAGGTCACAGTTTCAATAACTTAGGCACTAAAGAGAAGCCTGATTGGAATCTACTGACTCTGAAAAACTCCAGGAGAAAGATGCCCTGGGTTCCTGTTCACCTGCATGAATATGCCATAGTCCTGCTGGAGGGAGGCATGATGACTGCAGATGTGGCCAGAGCAATAAACTGCAGTGTATGTAATGTAAGACACCTAAAACAGTGCTACAGGAAGGACAGCTGATCGTCCTGGCAGTGGCAGTCCCAGACGTGTTCGAGAATTTGCAAGTGCCTTGGTGGAAGAGTGGAGTAACATCTCATGGCAAGAACTGGCAAATCTGGTGCAGTCAATGAGGATGAGATGCACTGTACTTGACACAGCTGGTGGCCACACCAGATACTGGCTGCTACTTTTGATATTGACCCACCGCCCCACCTTTTTTCAAGGACTCATTATTCCACTTTGTTCATTTGTCTGTGAAATTTGTTCAGTTTATGTCTTGGTTGTGGAGTCTTTTTATGTACATACAAACATTTTCATAGAAGAAATTTTCTGGGGAAAAAAACTGTTGAAAGTGAGGATGTTTCTTCTATACATATACACACACACACTGCCGTTCAAAGGTTTGGGATCGGTAAGATTTTTTATATTTTTAAAAGAAGCCTCTTATGCTCACCAAGGCTGCATTTATTTGATTAAAAATACAAAAAAACAGTAATATTGTTAAATATTATTACAATTTAATATAACTGTTTTCTATGTGAATCGATTATAAAATTTTATTTATTCCTGTGGTCATCATTACTCCAGTCTTCAGTAGCACATGATCCTTCAGAAATCATTCTAACATGATGATTTGCTGCTCATATATATATATATATATATATATATATTATACTTTTTTTTTTTTGCTGTTATTGTTTAATAGTGTGTACAAAAATGTTTTTTCCTGCTAGATTTAACCCTCACTTTTGGTTATTTCATACTACTGTTTTTAGTAGAATATTGCCAACTCTTTGTTACTTGGGACATTCATGTGAGTGTGGGCCCAAAACATCAGGGCCCGTATTCATAAAGATTCTAAGAATCCTCTCAGAAAACTCTTAATTTAGCTTAAAACCTTTTACGTAGGAGTCTTAGCTTAAGAGCGATTCGGGACCGATCTGAGAGCAAGGCAGCAACTCAAAGACAAAAACTTTCATCTTAGTGAGGAGGCGGGGCTGACCCCGTTGCTATGTATGACACAATCTTTTGAAGAGTGTGATTGGTTGGTTGTCCAAGAAGGAAAAAAAGAGTGATTTAAGTATTCAGGTGAAACTGGAAAAATTTGAATATCGTGCAAAACTTCATGTATTTCAGTAATTAAAATTAAAAGATGAAACTAATATATTTAGTATATATAACTAAACATATGCATGATTATACTTTTCAGAGGACTGACATTTCTGTGTTTAAAATTATTTAAAAAATGTTTTATTTCATGTAACATTCTAATTTTCTGAGATTTTGAATGTTGGGTTTTTCATAAGCTGTAGTTAATCATCAAAATGCACGATATTCAAATTTTTTGAGTTTCACCTGTAGGGTCTATTTTAAGCCTTCACTTTAAAATTACAAGCGTCAATTTTCCTATTTGACCCTTTTTCACACACACATAGTATATACACTCACCGGCCACTTTATTAGGTACACCTGTCCAACTGCTCGTTAACACTTAATTTCTAAGCAGCCAATCACATGGCGGCAACTCAGTGCATTTAGGCATGTAGACATGGTCAAGACAATCTCCTGCAGTTCAAACCGAGCATCAGTATGGGGAAGAAAGGTGATTTGAGTGACTTTGAACGTGGCATGATTGTTGGTGCCAGAAGGGCTGGTCTGAGTATTTCAGAAACTGCTAATCTACTGGGATTTTCACGCACAACCATCTCTAGGGTTTACAGAGAATGGTCCGAAAAAGAAAAAACATCCAGTGAGCGGCAGTTCTGTGGGCGGAAATGCCTTGTTGATGCCAGAGGTCAGAGGAGAATGGCCAGACTGGTTCGAGCTGATAGAAGGGCAACAGTGACTCAAATAACCACCCGTTACAACCAAGGTGGGCAGAAGAGCATCTCTGAACGCACAGTACGTCGAACTTTGAGGCAGATGGGCTACAGCAGCAGAAGACCACACCGGGTGCCACTCCTTTCAGCTAAGAACAGGAAACTGAGGCTACAATTTGCACAAGCTCATCGAAATTGGACAATAGAAGATTGGAAAAACGTTGCCTGGTCTGATGAGTCTCGATTTCTGCTGCGACATTCGGATGGTAGGGTCAGAATTTGGCGTCTACAACATGAAAGCATGGATCCATCCTGCCTTGTATCAACGGTTCAGGCTGGTGGTGGTGGTGTCATGGTGTGGGGAATATTTTCTTGGCACTCTTTGGGCCCCTTGGTACCAATTGAGCATCGTTGCAACGCCACAGCCTACCAGAGTATTGTTGCTGACCATGTCCATCCCTTTATGACCACAATGTACCCAACTTCTGATGGCTACTTTCAGCAGGATAATGCGCCATGTCATAAAGCTGGAATCATCTCAGACTGGTTTCTTGAACATGACAATGAGTTCGCTGTACTCAAATGGCCTCCACAGTCACCAGATCTCAATCCAATAGAGCATCTTTGGGATGTGGTGGAACGGGAGATTCGCATCATGGATGTGCAGCCGACAAATCTGCGGCAACTGTGTGATGCCATCATGTCAATATGGACCAAACTCCCTGAGGAATGCTTCCAGCACCTTGTTGAATCTATGCCACGAAGAATTGAGGCAGTTCTGAAGGCAAAAGGGGGTCCAACCCGTTACTAGCATGGGGTACCTAATAAAGTGGCCGGTGAGTGTATGTGTATATAAATCCTTTTTTTATTTACAATGCTGTTTATTTCCTATAAGGTATTTGTTTGGCTTATAATGATAAAAATTGTTACACTCTTTCCAATTACACTGATTGCTGCGTGTCTATTTAAGTGGTGGTTTGAATGTTGGTTTTAATGTATCAAACTCACTGTCATCCATTGTCTGCAACACATTTCTTCTCCCTCTTCGTCTTTCTGCCATTTTCTCCTCTGCTAAAGAAACTCTTAAGCCTCTTAAAAGTCTTCTCTGTGCTCCTAACAATTTTGACCTTAAGACCTCTTTTAAGGGTTAAGATGCTTTCTGAATTACTTTTTTCTTTACTAGGATTTTTTCTTTAATTTTAAGAGTTAACGAGAATTTTCTTAGAATTGTGTCACTAGGATCTACTCTTTGCATTAAGATTCTTTATGAATACGGGCCCAGGTTCTTATGGATGGCTGTTTCATGACAGCATTGTTTTTTCCATGAATTGTAATATATATTATTTTATATATTATTATATATATTCATGGTTAATATATAACCATATCACATATATCCATGGTTAATATATAACTGTGAATGGTTATATATTATTAATAGTAATATATATTACTTTTATAAAGAAAGAAACCCGGGTCAATATGAGCTAGCACGCAGTATTTTTTGAATGTGAAAATGTGTTAATTCAAGCTTGTGTACCTTAAAGCATTTGTGTTCAACAAAAGAAGTTTGCATGAACAGATTTTCTGCATATTTATATTATTATATTGGGCCCAGACTTCGACTGCTGACAGCTGACAATTTCCTCCTGGTGTGGCTGAGCTTTTACCAGTTTTAAAATAGGAAATATGTAATTACCTATTTATTAGAAAAAACATTTATAAAGTCTCTTGTTCTAAAACCTGATGGCTGCATTAAGTGATTGTATATGCAGTTGCTTGACAGATATGAACACACACCTTGCCCGCCTCCAAAAAACGATTTTAAAACAGTAAAATACATTACAAATAATTGTTTTCCAGAAATTAATCAGATCACATGGATGGCAAATACATTACCTGACCTGTTCATATGATAAAATAATGTAGATAGATTCAATACTCTGTGCCTCAATTTTGAGTGCAGTTGGATCATATTTAACATGTTTTGCAAATGTTTTAAAAATAAATAACTTCGATCTCTTGTTTGCATATGTACTGTATTTTGACTTTCTGCACATCAACAATTGTCAGGGTGGTGTTGTTTTCTCAAGATTATATGGCAATGAATATGTATAGAGCATATTTAAAAAAAAAAAAAAATCCCTCTAGAATTAATTTTTCTGATTATCGAGTTTATGGTCACTGAATGGCTTTTCTGAGGTAAATGTGATGTTACCTGATATTGTTGTTCGCTGATTAAGAGATGCGAGACAATTAATTTCAGTAAATTGTAAATCTTTCAACATACCTTCTGATGTTCATGCATGTTTATTTGGTGCTGCAACTAGTATTAAAATGGAGATGAATGGTTTACG
The DNA here is from genome assembly GCA_031834385.1 of Semotilus atromaculatus. Taxonomy (NCBI): domain Eukaryota; kingdom Metazoa; phylum Chordata; class Actinopteri; order Cypriniformes; family Leuciscidae; genus Semotilus; species Semotilus atromaculatus. The sequence goes on from JAULUF010000014.1 coordinate 12,039,978, forward strand.
TGCCAGCAAGGATAGATATGCTTCCTCCATAAAAACACATTTAAATAGAATGTCATGAAATACGTGTCGTCTATAGAACACATCCCTGCATAAACGCTCTTAATAAATAATTTATTATTAAAGTGGCTATGTTCACAAACCACTATAATTTGAACAGAAAAGCAAGCATACTGTATGTGTGATTTGGGATGGCACCCAGTTCGTATAATAAATAGCCATTGCCTTACCAGGATTTCTACAGGTATCTTCAAATGAAATTTAATGCCTTTTTAATGCCATTTTAAAATATTTTAATGCCATATACGACCCATGACTAACCACGTATATATATATATATATATATATAAAATGTTTTTTTTCTTTTTTTCTGGAACACATGCGGGTGGGACATGTCGATTGTCCCCACCATTTTTTAAACATCTCGCGGCGTATAGGACGGGTCGCAGGAATGGTGGTGTTTCATTAGTAATATTATTATTAGTGTTTTTGTTGTTATTAATAATTGCTCACACTTGCAAAAGAGAAGATTTGACACATGGCACTGACAATTCAACCAAATACAAAGTATTTATTCTCTTTCTCTTCTACCTGCACCGTCTCCTCCTCTAATGGGCCATTTTCGCCACCTTCTCTGGGCCAGCATCCTCTAACCTGGCCTTTTTAGGGGGCTTTCCTCTCAGGGCGAATGAGAGGATGCTTAATTGCTTTTTACCAGACATCTTTGTAAGACAGATGCAATGATGAATGCATCCATGGCCCGGATATAATTATAAAATATGACATGATTTTAAAAGTGACCTATAACATCGACTATGCAATACACTTTCATTTATTTAGTGCTTATAAAATTATTAAGCCTATTTGGAGAGAGAGATGTTTATAATGTGACAATATGTCAGTCATCGTGTGATAACGAAAATATGACTAGGCCTAGACTACTTGTTCTGAGCAGGTGTTGTCAGTGAACAGGCTGTAAAACTGTTGTCTAAGTTACAGACACTCATAAAAAACTGATGCCAATTATCTGGGAAACGTTTCTCTAGCAGTCAAGTTGCCATTTGTGTCAAACAAGTTGTGAATTTTTTGTAACATTAAAACAGGAGATCATGACTTATCTTGAATCTTACCCAGATACAATAGTGCTATTTTCCAACGCAGTCTCATGAAAGTGCGTATCAATACCACGAATGTTATTTCTCGTGCCATTTACACGCCAAAAATGTTTTTTTTTTCTTTCGTGTAAATGCTATTCACTGAAAACCGCTTGGGTAGGATTAGGGGGAGGGGGTACGTGCGTATTACACGCCAAAAAGTGCGTATCATATGCACGCGAAAACTGCGTATCATATAAACGCAAAAAAACATTTTTGGCGTATAAATGGCGCGAGAAATAACATTCGTGGTATTGATACGCACTTTCATGAGATCGGGCTGAGAGCGGCGCGGCCAGAGACATTTGGGGCGCTGCGGCATATTCAATATATTATAAAGAGTTTTTCAGCGTGAGAAATACAATGTGAGCGTGACAAAAGACCGAAATGAGTGACTGTCACGCTCAATGCGTGACACTTGAGAGCCCTGCGTCAAAGAGTATCCACCTTATTCTGCGCCCGTTCTATTTCCCATGATTCATAGCGGGTTCAACTGACTAAACGGTTTTCTACTTCCGTTTGAAGTGTTTGTCTACATAGAATACTGGCACTCTAGTCGAGACATTAGAAAAATATCAGTCTACACGTGCGTTTTATATTTAATATGAGTGAAATACACATGTGACATAACACAACAAATCTTTAACTTTTAGGTGGCAAAATATTTTTTAGTAATTCTATGAATTACACTGCGCAAAACAAAAGTAAAAGCCTGCTAACCGGATGAAGAAGGGTCGGCCTCCACAGAACATAAAATATTCTTTTTATTTTATTTTTCGTGTTCGCATTTATGAGAAAAAAATAATAATGTTGTGGAGTGCATACGTGACAGTTCTCCGTTACGGACATGACCGCTCTGAAATCGACTTTAAAACTTTCACAGAGAGAAGGCACAAAGCCTTTCTTTAAAGTGAATTTCGTTTTTTATTAATTGTATCTTAATTTTAATCAATGTTTCATCAACCAATTGCCTGGCTGGTTTTAATAAATAAGAAGTAAATATAGTAGAAAATGGATTATCATGACACGGAGGCGCCTGCGCGCAAACTGGACTTTGGTCTCATAAATGAACCGAAACTCAGCGTATAATGTAGCCTACTTGCCTCACGTCACAGCAGGCCTGATAAATATATAGATAGAATATGCATTTTTGAAAGCAGAGGTAGACAGTCAAAGTGCTAACCATACGCTTATTGCTTGGGTTATTCTGCTGCAGTCGGGGGGGATAGAGACTGTCGGATGTTCATGAGATCGTGCAGTCATGCATCAGCTATCCTTGGAAGTTATGAAGAAAAGAAAAATGTTCATTTTGTTTTTATCAGTGATTTTAAAAAAAATTACGTGATCAAATCACATTTGATGAATGTTTTTTTCGCTTTAGTTTACCGATGTGGGGATGACACAATCTTAAACACATGGCAAAAGCATATAGACCAGATTCGAACCGGAAGTTGGCAACCGGAGTCGTCGTCATGGCAGCACGCATTGTTTAGAGCAGAATAAGGTGGATAGAAGAACAATATTCTTTGCCTGCGTTCTGTTGTGGCTCGTTTACAACACTTCTCTCGGACGCGCACTTCAATCCGTTGCGGAGAGAATCTCTTTTTGTTACGGTGAAATCACAAAACATAATGCACACAAACATGTCAGTGCTTGATATACAACCACTAATAAACAATCGGTTTTGACGAGGAAAAAAATATATACTTCTTACTGCGGATTAGAACCCAAAACCTCTGACATGCTTGTCAAAAGTTCTGCTACTGGACCATTTAAGTGCATGCGTGTAACAGTCGGGTCTATTCTCACTACTAGCATATTAGATCTCATTAAACGACAAATTAAACACAATGTACTATTTACATCTAACGCCGATTTGTGGCCGTCACACGGCATATGGGATTTTACGGCGCTGATTCCCATTGTCCCCAACTTTAAATGCTCTTTTACAAACGCCGTAAAATCCTTCAACATTTTTACCACTAACGGGCTGCAACCATGTCTTAAAAGTTTTGTTTTCCAGGCACTTTGGCTGGAATTTGCACTTTCCCATTTTTTCAAGGTTCAGACCTGTCCACCGCTGTACAACAGACCCGCGTCACCTCTGCATCACGGCACTTTTGCTCCGGCCGGAAGCAATTACCAAACTGGTTCCGCGTATTTATCACACATCATTTTTTTATTTCATTTTGGCTCCTGCAATGGGTGTGGGGGCGTCCCATCCCTGTGAGTTGAGCCGACCAGATGAACCAGTTGTTTCCAGTGCTGACGGTCTTGTGCCAGCTGCTCTGCATCCTCCACAGCAACTCCATGTTGTTGGAGGTCGCCCGCAAGGACGTCAAGCTATCGGGTGCGGGGTCTACCTCGTGGTCGTCTCCAGCCTGCGGCTCTCGGATCGAACTGAAGAATGGCTCTCGTCGGGTGGTCAGGAGGCAGACGGAGGACATGGCCAAGCCAGCGGGTGCGACGTTGCGCAGCCAGGCAAGATGCTCTGGGCTGGCACGTGCGGGCTCTAAGCACTTGATTGGAAACCCGCTGGGGCCACCTGATCTTCTCAATGGTCCTGAGGGCCCTGCTATCAAAGCCATCTAATCTTGTAGTCAGTGTCTTATTTAAAGGCCAAGTCTCCGAGCCATAAAGCAGGATGGAGAGTACTGCTGAGTTGTAAATCCGGAGCTATGTCTTGCGTGAGATGGTCTGGTGCCTCCAGAGTGGTTTCCAAAGAGACTGCAGAGCTGACGCAGCCAGAGCTCTTCTGCGGGTAATCTCTGGTTTTAGGTCCCCGTTGTCTATCACTAAGGATCCCAGATACACAAAGTTGTTGACAGGCTCTACAATATCATTGCCAAACTGCAGGGAAGTTGGATGTGGTCCATCACCGACATACATGAACTTGGTTTTTGTCCAGCTCACCTGAAGGCCAAGCTTCTCAGCCTCTTCACTGTATATGCCCAGAGCGTCTCTCAACTGGCTGTAGGACGTGCTGAGCATGATGGTATCGTCAGCGTACTCCAGGTCAGTCAGGTGGTAACTGCCGAAGGACACTCCGGGGACCCGCTCACAAACTCTAGACATCAGATGGTCAATGATGCAGTTGAAAAGGTCAGGAGCAGCCACGCAGCCCTGGCGAACGCCACTGGAGATGGAAAACCAGTCTGAGTCTCTGCCGTTGATACGGACACAGCTCTGAGCGTTGCTATAAAACAGCTTGAACAGTGCAGCGATCTTGGGTGGTGCTCCAAGGGCGTGGAGGATACTCCACAGTGAAGTGTGGCAAACGGTGTCGAAGGCAGCCTTCAGATCTATGAACCCAATGTAAAGATGGCGATCTTTACGGAATTCATAGGTCTTCTCTATCAGCAAGCGAACGGCGGAGATTTGGTCTGTTGTGGAGCGGTTAGGCATGAAGCCAGCCTGCTGGGGACGGCGGCTGCTTCTGATGGCTGGGAGAGCATGAGTGAGCAAGATCTTGGTAAAGAGTTTGCCGGGGATGGAGAGCAGGGTAATGCCTCTGTGGTTGCCGCAGACTAGCCTGTCACCTTTACGTTTCCAGAAGGGCAAGATGATTCCTCTGGTCCAGTCGCTGGGAAGCCTTTCTGTCTCCCACACCTCATTGAATATGTGGGTAAGCCACTCGACAATGGTTTCACCCCCAGATTTTAGCATCTCAGCGGTTATTGCACAGATGCCGGGTGCTTTCCTGTTGTTTAGTTTTTCCAGAGCGGCTCTGACTTCCTCAGGTGTGACAGGGTCTGTATTGCAGACAGCACTAAGAGCTGCAGCATTAACGGTCGATAAGATGGCGGTATCAGCAGGGGAGGTACCGTGCTGCAGAAGGAGGCTGAAGTGCTCTTTCCAGCGTTCGAGGCAGTTTGCTTCAGTTGCTATAAGATTGCCATCGGAATCTTTCACCAGGGCTGTCTTGATGCGTGGGCCATTACGGGCTTGGCGCAGCAGACTGAAGACACAGCTCATATTGTTGTTATTGGCCGCGGACTCTAGATGTTTAGCTTCTGCTTGCCAGAACTTCTCCCTATCCTCAGCTATAGCCACATTGCGCTGGCGGTTCAGTCGCCGATACTCCGTCATGTCACCTCGGAGCCGGGCCTCACGTCTCCGGTTGATGATGTTAAATGTTCTCTCCGATATCCAAGGCTTTTTCGGGGAAGGTCGGAAGCATCCGAAGACATTGTGAGCTGACTGGATGATACTTTCCTTGAAGGTCTGCCAGTCGTTCACCTTGTCGGTAGCCAGGTTATCGAAGGTGTGGTGGATGGCGCAACTGAAATCTGTGGCGTTGTTTGGGTCACTGAGTAGGGAGGAGTCCAGGTGAGGCTGAGTCTTGATGTGCTGGTTGGCTCGCAGCTTTAGCTTAAGCTGGGCCACCAGCAAGCGATGGTCTGTGTTGCCAAGCTCTGCTCCTCGGTACACACGGCAGTTGGTGACAAACGGCTTCCAGCGTCGAGAGATGAGGATATGGTCCAGCGCTTTCCTAGTTCTGCCATCTGGGCTGTACCATGTCCAGTGATGGATAAGCTTCCAGGGAAACCAGGTATCAGCAGCGCAGAGGTTGTTGTGATGGCAGAGAAGGAGAAGGCGGTTACCATTGTCGTTTGTGAACCTGTCGGCAAGGGTTGTGCCGACAGGTGAGCCTGTGAGCCGATCACTGCTAGACAGAGTGGCGTTGGCATCGGTGAGGATGATGGTAATGTCGTGTGGTGAGGCTTGGCCAACAGCCTGATGTAGTTGGTCAAAGAAGGCATCCTTTACTTCCTCATCAGCAACGTCGGTGGGGGCATAAGCAACGATTACTGTCATCTTGCCGTGTTGATGGAGAAAGCGGGCCGACAGTAATCTGTCGCTCAGGGGTGTCCAGTTGATGAGGGACTTGCGGAGGGCTTTTGGGATGGCAAGTGCCACGCCATAAAGGCCTGTCCGTCTCTCGGGGCCACTCCAGAAATAGCAATGGTCGCCTGCTGTTGTTTCGCCATTGCCGTGCCATCGAACTTCACAGAGCCCTGCCAGGGAGATGTTATAGCGGCAGAGCTCTCGGGACAGCAAGGTGGCAGCTCCAGAGCGAAGGAGTGTCTGGACATTCCATGTGGCGACCCGGGTCTTGTGACAAAGGTTGATCCGTACTCGTTGGTCGGGGGTAGGCTGGGGTCCGTTATCGTGTTGGGCTGTCCGGCTACTTTCTCTGATCGGTTTCGTAACAAAAAAAGGTTTCTCCTGGGTGGGTTGTTAGCCCTCCGCAGGATAGTCGGTTGGTGGGGCTGCCACCTCACAGCATACCGACATGCTGGGGTCTTTGTTTGTCTGGTACCTACCCTGGAGACCGGCCCGTCTAGGGTGACCCTACCAGGAGCAAGCTCCCGACGGTATCGCTTTCCGGGGTCATCGGAACACGCAAGCCCTCTCGCCACGTCAAGGCCAGACCCGAGAGAGAGATTTATCACACGAACGTATATATTTTGCGACAGCAAATACAAATTATTAATTATGAAGGCTATATTCAAATACATTTATATAAAATTCTCTTCAAAACTATAAAAAAAATTTAATGCCTGTAAGAATCAAATTTAATGCTTTTTAATGCCTTTTAAGGCCTTAATTTTCGCAAAATCCATTTAATGACTTTTAATGCCCCGCGGAAACCCTGCTTCCCTAATGCAGAAAAATAAGTTGTTTTTACATTCTGAATGGAATACATCGCCCCAAAAGCGTGCAAAGAGCGCTCCCTTTATAATCATTAAAATGCTGTCACTTATCTCAGTTCATTGTGATCTCACAAAGTTCTGCTAATTGATTAAGCTGACTGCACAATAAATCTTATTTAGCCTACAATGTCTACACTTTGTTTGTTATGTGTTCATTTGCAGGATTTGCAGCGTGCAGAACACACTGGAAAAAAAACGCTGGCATTTTGAGTGGGGATTCAAACTTAAATACGTATGATTGCCCTTGTGAAAAATAAATATACAAAATTTTATTTGAAATACATTTATTTAATGCTAAGTATACTACAAATGCATTTACATATTTATGTGCTATATATATATATATATATATATACATACGTATATATAAATATAATATACTAAACTGGTCTATACTAGGCCTATAATATACTATACTAGGCCTTAAAGTCTGCTAAATTGGAACACCTAATTATATAAAAACAACTATAAACAACTAACTAACTAATACTTAATGCACTTTAGTTATCCGTAAATAGTGCTGAAATTCAACTAAAGATATACTTCAAGGGGTAGTTGATTATGATTTCACTTTTCTAACTTTAGTTAGTGTGTAATGTTGCTGTTTAAGCATAAACAACATCTGCAAAGTTACAATGCTCAAAGTTCAAAGCAAAGGAATCTATTTGCTTTTGACCGCTTTTAAGGACTCCAACAAACGGCTGGTAGGGACTACACAACATTCCTCCCGTAATGTAAAATTTACATAAACCCCACCCCCGGTAACACGCAGTCCATGCTGAGAAGAGGAAGAGTTGTTGTAGTAGAGCACATTTTGTGAGTCTGCTCAAGCTGTCACATCCGTCTTTTCACATGCGTATATGTAACACAAATGCAACAGCATGTGATTCTGTAGGCATCTTACAACAGATCCAAGACGAGCGATTTATAGATTATCATAACAGAATATGCTAATCAAAGACTTGAGGATAGTTAACTCCACATCAGTGACATAAATCAATCAACTAACCATTCAGAAACGTCCTGTTGGATTCTACATCATTGTACCCTATACTTTAACAGCAAATTCCAAACTGCATTTTGCACCCTTAAAGTACCCATAAAGTTGAGCTACTTTCAACTTTCTGATTGACGCTCAAGATGCTCAAAACGCGACGCCGAGGGATTTGACGCTCCTTGCAGCAGAGAGAAGCCAGCTTCCATTGAAAATGAATGACTTCCGGTAGCTTTGGAAGCTCAAGTCGGCGGCGGTGTGAACGTACAGTTAAGGAGGTCTGGGAAAACAGGAAGGAGCTGTTGTTCTGCCCGCTTTGCACTCGGCATCCTCTTACCCTCATAGCGAGACTTTGCAGTCTCTGCTACCACTGTCGGCCACAGAATACTTAGTTTCCCTGCAGTGCGTTTGCAGACATCTTGCAGATCAACACTGAGAAGCGGGGAGGATAGTGCCCCGTCTGCCTCTTCCGTGGATCCCGCCGCAGCGAGGAGTTGTGCCGGGTGCGCAGGCCGGGGGAGGAATGGAGAGTCCTTGAAGTCTTCCTCTTCATCAGAGAGAAGAAAGTCCGAGTGCCCCTCTTCCTCAAATTCAAGCGCGTCCTCTTCCTCATCCGTGCTGAGCAGCCTGGGCAGAGGCATGCAGACATCGAGCTGCTCACTCCAGGATAGAGCTGCCGTGGTGGGCAGTTCTACAGGAATGGATAGCTGCGGAGTGGCAGCTGGCGCAGGGCTAGGTGTCATAAGGGGATCTTTAGTTTAAAGTTTAATTGGCAAAAATTCTTTTTTTGTATTCTAATGCTGTTGTTTGGAATGAATTGCCTGATTGTTTAAAACAAATTCAAGCAGAAGGTCCTTTTAGAAGAGAAGTTAAGAAATGGCTTATGTTTCTAGAAGTTATTATGTGATGTTGATGTGTGTTGTGTTGTTTTGATTTCATTCCCATTATAAACTGCTCGTCGCAGTGTTCAAATGTGCCGGGATTCTCGATCGCCAATTGAGCATGTTTTCGCCATTTGTCGCACAGAATCTTCCTCACTAGCCGGGATAGTCTACATTGCTGCATCCATCATAGTGTCGAACAGTCCTTGCAATCGGCTGGAATGCGAATCGAAGGAGTCAAATGAAAAACTGTAGTGGCCAGTAATTCGTCCAGAAGTTAGTTTAAGGTTTGTAGGCTTCTGGTGCGAAGCAAGAAGAGGTTTTTGAATGTCGTAATTACGTTGTGTTGCTCCTCTTATACTGAGGGGTGGGGTAGCCACTCCCAGACACAACTTCATGTCTGCCAGCCAAAGTAGTGTTGTATGAAACATTACAAGGGTAACAGCTAACACTGTTACAAGCTGATGGACACTGTACTGCGTTGTCATGGGAACATCTCAGGTGAAGATAATGAGGAAATTAAGTTGTCTTTCGTTGCTCCCTTCACCAAGTGCGTTCCAAACGGCTACATAATGGCAAACAAGTGCCCTGCTCCCTCCAAAGTCCCCACTTCAAGGGCTCTGCCCTTCAAAGGGAGTAGGGCATAGGGACGCTCACTTCCGTTTGGAATTTGCCCTAAATAGACTGATAGTATAGATCATACTATCCTTACTAATAGTGATATTAAACACAATTTAAAGCTTAATATCAATAAATGTGCATTGTGCAAAAAAGTACTCCAAATAAAGTTTAACTATAATTATATCAGTAAGTCTTAAGCGATATGCCAGTGAATATGTTAATGGATTTGTAGTAAACTTAGTTGAAATAAATTTGGGTAAAGGTTTTTTTCACTAGGGTGGGCATTGCATTCAAGAATTCAACAGATATTTATGTGATTGGCTCCATTGCTCAACACAGCAAAAAACATTGTAAATTGAAACCTTTGATGCTCTCAAGAGCACAATCACCAAGTTAGTTTCGCCAATATGCTATTATTACAGAGAAAACGGATCCTAGACCAGCAGTTATGGGCAGCTTTTCCCTCTAAAAGCAATCAGAAGTAGTAGCAGTCAGTGGTTTGAGTGAGAAAATTCTATGCTAGTCTCAAACCCATGGCCAGGGGAAGGCCCAGCCTAACACAGGCTCCACCTATGGAAATAGCAGTAGGTGTGTTCGACTTCATGCAGTGTATGACATCAAAATACCACGAGAGCGATTTGAAAGCATACAAAACCATCTACTCTCTAATCGCTCTCACGGTACTTTGATTTCATACACCAATCGGTCTGCACAGGAGCCACATGAAGTCAAACACACACAAAAACTTCTTGGAAAATATGTATATTGTGAAGCACGATACAAATAAATCTGACTTGACACTTGGTTGTACAAAGACAGGATTTGTTGGTGAAATTAAAGTGGCGCGGACATCAATGGATATTCTGGATTGCGGTTTCAAAAGGCTTTATTTTATTTTAGAAACTTCAAGCATGCATTAGTTCTGGCAGGTCACGTCAGTCAAGCTCGCATCAGCTGAATCTCAGCTGATCCACTGCTATAGAATATGATGTTTATCATAGCATCTCTATACATAAGGTACATTCAGTATTATCAGCAGCTTTATCACATTGCTCAGGAGCTAATTACCCTCCCTCCTCCTCCTCTGTCTGTCTATCTATCTAGATCTATTACTTACAAGGAAAACTGGCCTAGTCTAACATTATCCAACAATTTCTCTTTGTAGAACTCATAATTGGATTTATTTTTAAATAAATGCTGATAAACATTAGTTATGTGAACAAACAAGTATTTTCTAGTTTCAGTCAGTATGCATTTTTAATAATGATAAAGTAGTTCAACATTTATGAATTTGACTATGTACTCATCTATTACAGTGTGCTTACAGAGAGCCCGTCCTCACGTTCCTCTGATCTGGTGTGGACCACAGGTGGGGACAGACAAATTGCTTGTCACAGGAATCTTAGCGCATATCTTCTGGTTAGGACAATGTAACTCCTGGGTCATTTTCATCAATAAATGAAAACTACAAAGATTTGTGCAATATTTGTTAAATAGCATTCTCTTTATTGCATTATAGGACGGATCTAAACAAGATGTAGCTCCAATTTATGCACATATTTATGACTCTATAGTGCCACTGTTTCTTTATTTGTGAGAAAAGTGGACAGCGACAGCTTTAAGTAACATAGGCCAATTGTGATGGTTATTTTTCATTTGCCATTAGAGATAATCACTGTGATATTTGTAGGAAAAATACCTATAAAAAACATTTGGTAACCTGATCTCAGAATAGACAGGTCTTATGACTTCCCATAACTTCCCAGTCCCATAATAACCATTAACAATCCCAAACGGAACACCTGAAAATAGTGTATTTTGTCAGAGGTAAATGCTTTTATTACAGTATTTATTACCATTAAACTACTACAATGAGTACTAAATCTAAAATCAAGCTGCTGTAATCCTTTTTTTTTTTTTTTTTTACATTTTCTCTTTCTCTATAAAAATCTTCATTGTTAGATTTCCTAACAATAGAGATGTGTGCAATGTCTGCAGTATTGTCTTCTCTTGAGTAGCTACTTAGAAGTAGATGTCAGTCTGTAGAGTGTGGAGATGCACTGACTGCTGCGGTCGGCTGAGCCAGCATGGAGAACCAGGACGACATGGCTGATTTAGCGACGGTCAAAGCTCCACCTACCGACTGACCTAAAAATAATAATAATACGTTTAAGCCAAGCAAGAAATAATTGCAGGAGCTACAAAACATGGTGCTCAAAAATAAATAAATAAAACCATTAAACCAATAATTACTTAAAGTTCAAGGATCACAACTAGTATGAGCCAAGACCTGTTATAGCACATTGGGAAAGCATCACATTCTTATACATTAAAAATCAAACAATTTCCTTTTCCTTGTTTCAGCACCTTGCGAAAGTATTCTCTCTTTTTTTTCATTTTGTCAATGTTGCAACCTTGTTAAAATGCTTTAAATCATAATTTAGATTTTCAGATCAATATATGCTCCATATTAGTGATAATTTAAATCTCCATATCAGATTAGTGATAATTTAGCAAATTTATTTAAAAAACGAAACCAATTACAGTTAAATCTGTGACAAATTCTATTAATTGGACATGATTTGAAAAAGACCCACGTTTAAATGTCATGATTATGTTCTGTTATGTGGAATTTTATTTTGACATTTTGTTCGGTTTCCTTTAGTTCCTGTTTCTCAGCTCTGTTTAGTTTCGAGCCGTTTCTCAATATGCGTTCTTGTCTGTACTTGTTTTCTTGTGAAATGTCATCAGTCGCTGCCCAAGTACTATTTAAATTCAAAGTTCACATCTAGCCAAGTCCAGTTCAAATCCTCTGATGTGTACTTGATCCGCCCCTTTTATCAAAAATGCATCAAGAGGTGACTTGTGCGGACTTGAGTCAGCCAGGTATCCCAGAATGCATCTTGCACTTACCAGCATGCAGCAATAGCAGAGGAGAAATTTAAAAATATTACTGTTATTGTGTCACAAAATGTAGTTTTAAGAGTTTGTCAGGCAAGAATGTAGTTCAAATATGTGGTTTATTTAGAAAGATTGCGCCTTTTTGAAATTTTTATCTGACGTTTTTGGAGTTATGAGATCCAGGCGTTCACCAAGCGCTCATGTACCCCGCCGAGAACAGCCTTTCCTCGGCTAGCTTCTGACGTTTGCCACTGACTCCGATGTCTCTGTAGTGGTTAAACATGAAATATAATTTGTATTGTGTATATCTAACGGGCGATCTTTGGTCTCATAATTCTATTGTTTTTTCCCAGTCAAATTGTTTTGGCTGAGGGCAAAGAGAAGTTTCATAATTTTATATATTTAGGCTATTTAACTGTACCGTTGTAGCCTACTACAGCGCTGACTTTGTTTGACTGAATTGTTTGCTTGTCTTTAATTTCTTATTGTATAGCTTAAAACTTTTTTCTCAACTTTTATAATGGCTATTATTGATCATTAAAACTGACATTTAACAAAAAGAGACTTCATTTTATTACATGAAGATTATCAGAGTACATGTGCACATATGGCCTGAACCACATATTAATGTTTAATATTTTTTAAATGTTAATGGATAGAGTCAGGGTTGTGTTTTATACTTCGTTTTGTTATAATATACATGCAACAGTGAAGATAATCAGTGTACACATTGCCTGAACCACATTTGTGTGGCTAGTAAAATGTTTAACATTTTTTAAATGAGAACGAAAAGAGACAGAATGGTGTTTTATAACATATTTCGTTTATTGTTGTGACACTATCAAGAACGCTGATGTTCCATTTGCAGATTTACTGCAAATTATTATTATTTTTTTTAATTGTCTATAGTTACTCATTACTTCCTTGTTAGTGTAGTGTTACGTGGGAGTGTATACTGTGTTGTTGGGGTTTTCCCTTGTTCTTTCTCGGTCTCTCTCTATAATCATTCTCAGGTGGAGCTGTTAATGAGGGACCTTGATTGGTGACGGGAGTGATTGCCGCTACATTTAAGTCTCCGGAAACCACGGATCGAGAGCTCCCCGCTCTCATGGCTTCTTTGGCGATCAGCAGTGTTGATTTGTTCTTATGTACATGTTAAAGACATTTGATGTGAACCACAATCTTCTGTTAAGTTGTGATTAGTTCTGTTAAACCGTTTTGGAGCATAGTAGGGAGGTGGGTGCCTCTTTTGTTTATTACTCGTTTTCTCCTGTTTTTGATAAGTAGGGAGGGCAGTTTTTGTATCTTTTGTTTGTTATCTGATTTCCAGGTTAGTTTCCTTAAAGGGGTCATATAATGGTACATGCACTTTTACAAGTTGATTGTACTGAAATGTGTGTTGGCAGTGTCTGTACACAACCATCATATAATGATAAAAATCCATGCAGTGGTTTTGTTTTAATCTCCTTATATGTTTTCCCCTGCCTCAAATCGAACCGTTCGAGCCTATGACGTCACAAGCTCGCACGCCCCTCCCACGATTGTTGATTGACAGCAGCGTTTCAACACAGACCCGCCCTCACTCGTGAGTGAGCTGTCAATCATGCACGCGCGGACCGGTGTTGTGCCGAAATGTACACTGGAGCACTGTCACTGAGCAGAATGGAGTCTAATCGATTGTGGTGTTCTGTTCTTGGGTGCAATAAGGAACACAACAGTCATTTTAATGTTCTTAAATCCGAACCGCTGAAGACGCAGTGGCTGAGTTTGTTTTCGAAGGGAATATTCCCCACGATCAACGTCAATGCTTTCATGTTTGCGCGAGTCATTTCACACCAGACTGCTTTCGAGGAGGTATAAAGCTGGTTTTGCTAAGAAGCTGCTCCTGAAAAAAGGAATCGATACCAACTATTCGTGTTCCTGCACCTCGAGAAGAACTGAAGTGAGTGTATTGTTTTATTAACCTTTATATATTTATATTAATCTTTGCAAATCGCTTCACAATAAATGCGGCTAATGTTTACACTCAGGGTACATTATGGCATGTTTTCTATGTACGACGTTCTGAATATAATTCATAATCCCACGTTTATAATGAACAACGCGTTATGGTTATTGTGTTACAAACATGTACGCACAGAACAGAGCATAGACTGTGGAACAGAGGGGCGGGGTGATCGAAGCTCATTATCATTTAAAGGCACATGCACTGAAACAGCGTGCTGAAAACAGAGCTGCATGTGACCAGGTAAAATAAGTGTTTTCTTACAATACTAATGAGAATTTTTAATTAAAGTATATTACAAACTTTTAATTTAGACCCTAAAGAATTATATTAGCTTCTACGAAAATGGCATTATATGACCCCTTTAAATCAGTTAGTTTTTTTTTGCTTTTTTTTTTGGCTTATTCCCCTCCTGAACTTTGTGGCTTGCTAGCCATATATGTAATAAATATACTTTTTTGCACTTTAAGAATGTTCTAGTGTTTTTGAAGCCTTGGGAGTGAGAGCGGGGACTCCAGGGATCTTGTTGAACAGATCCCTGTTAATTGTTGCGAATGGTTTTATTCTCTTTGAGTAGGGATATTATTGAAATTCGTAACAGTAGCAAATTAGCTCAAGAGAAATATAAATTAATAATTATAACTTGTTATAACTAATAAATATTTGTATCAGTAAATAGATGATGTAGCAGAATTAAGACCACAATCAACTAACCTGTTCGTCCAGCGAACATGCAGTATGAATTATTGATTCATTTTAAGAAATGTTCATTTCCGTTGTAAGGAAAATAATCTTACTGTAGAGTACTACTCAGAGCATGTAGCCAAAATCTGCATGATCCGGTATATGAGCACGAACCACAAACAACTTTAGATGTGAAACGGACAAGACTTTATTAACTAGACTAAACACTTAGGGGCAGTTTCCCAGACAGAGATTAATCCTAGTCCTAGACTAAAATGGCCCTTTAAACCAGATTAACAGAAATCTGCTTTCTCTGTCGTGGCTTTAAATAGTCATAGATTTAGTTTAGTCCAGAGTTTAATAAACTGATTTCTTGGAGGAAGATTAGATTTACCCCAGGACTAAATTGAGGCTTAAATTAAACCTACCAGGAGGCAGGTTTAACTTCAGATTAACATTGTGTTTCAAAAAAAGGCACATGTATTACTAGTATGTACACTCACCGGCCACTTTATTAGGTACCCCATGCTAGTAACGGGTTGGACCCCCTTTTGCCTTCAGAACTGCCTCAATTCTTCGTGGCATAGATTCAACAAGGTGCTGGAAGCATTCCTCAGGGAGTTTGGTCCATATTGACATGATGGCATCACACAGTTGCCGCAGATTTGTCGGCTGCACATCCATGATGCGAATCTCCCGTTCCACCACATCCCAAAGATGCTCTATTGGATTGAGATCTGGTGACTGTGGAGGCCATTTGAGTACAGCAAACTCATTGTCATGTTCAAGAAACCAGTCTGAGATGATTCCAGCTTTATGACATGGCGCATTATCCTGCTGAAAGTAGCCATCAGAAGTTGGGTACATTGTGGTCATAAAGGGATGGACATGGTCAGCAACAATACTCAGGTAGGCTGTGGCGTTGCAACGATGCTCAATTGGTACCAAGGGGCCCAAAGAGTGCCAAGAAAATATTCCCCACACCATGACACCACCACCACCAGCCTGAACCGTTGATACAAGGCAGGATGGATCCATGCTTTCATGTTGTAGACGCCAAATTCTGACCCTACCATCCGAATGTCGCAGCAGAAATCGAGACTCATCAGACCAGGCAACGTTTTTCCAATCTTCTATTGTCCAATTTCGATGAGCTTGTGCAAATTGTAGCCTCAGTTTCCTGTTCTTAGCTGAAAGGAGTGGCACCCGGTGTGGTCTTCTGCTGCTGTAGCCCATCTGCCTCAAAGTTCGACGTACTGTGCGTTCAGAGATGCTCTTCTGCCCACCTTGGTTGTAACGGGTGGTTATTTGAGTCACTGTTGCCCTTCTATCAGCTCGAACCAGTCTGGCCATTCTCCTCTGACCTCTGGCATCAACAAGGCATTTCCGCCCACAGAACTGCCGCTCACTGGATGTTTTTTCTTTTTCGGACCATTCTCTGTAAACCCTAGAGATGGTTGTGCGTGAAAATCCCAGTAGATTAGCAGTTTCTGAAATACTCAGACCAGCCCTTCTGGCACCAACAATCATGCCACGTTCAAAGTCACTCAAATCACCTTTCTTCCCCATACTGATGCTCGGTTTGAACTGCAGGAGATTGTCTTGACCATGTCTACATGCCTAAATGCACTGAGTTGCCGCCATGTGATTGGCTGCTTAGAAATTAAGTGTTAAGGAGCAGTTGGACAGGTGTACCTAATAAAGTGGCCGGTGAGTGTATATATATATACAACCCCATTTCCAGAAAAGTTGGGACATTTTGTAAAATGCAATAAAATCAAGAATCTGTGATTTGTTAATTCTATTTAACCTTTTTTAATTGACAAAGGTACAAAGATACGTTTTCCAATGTTTTTTTTATCTGAATAAAATTTTTATTTTATTTTGATGGCTACAACACAAAAACGTTGGGACAGATGCATGTTTACCACTGTGTCACTTCACCTTTCCTTTTAATTATACTTTTTAATCATTTGGGAGTTGAGGACACTAATTGTTGGAGTTTTGCAAGTGGAATATTTGCCCAATCTTGTCTGATACAAGACAAGCTCAACAGTCAGTGGTCATCGTTGCCTGATTTTCCTTTTCATGATGGGTCATACATTTTCCATTAGAGACAGGCAGTAAGGCATCAGGCTAATTTCTTCTACGTGTAGAGTGTCTAGAAACCACTCAGTTTTAGCATGTGCAGAATGAGGCCTGGTCTTGCTTCCCAGGAAAGATGTCATCTTGATGGCAGTTTATGTCTCTGTACAATCCAAATATACGCCTCCATGTCAATGATACCTTAACAATAATGCAAGTTACCCATACCGTTTGCAACGCTGCACCTCAATACCAGGACAGATGTTTGCTTTAGCACTTGTCGCAGGTGAAAGTCTGGTTGGTCCCTTTCGTCTTTGGGACTGAGAACTCAATGTCCATTTTTTCCCAAAAACAAGCTGAAACATGGACTCATCTGACCACAGCACACATTCCCACGACTGTCTTCTAGACCATCTGAGATGAGCTCTGAACTGATGTAAAGCTTTCTCCTTGTGTAACAGAGATTCAAGTGGCATTTCTTGATACAGGGTCAGACTGTGTTAAAGGAGAACTCCAGCGCAAAATGAACCTTTGGTCTAATTACACATTGTTACCTAGTCAACCGTTATCTGAGATTTGTTTTCATGATTATCGAATGTAAATAGTTTAATCTCTAAAAACAGTTTAGACTATAACGCTAGTATAACGCTAGTATATAGGGCATAGAGTAATGACAAATAAAAATCGCTTGTTAATACCACTAACAAGGCTCAAAATAGCCCCACACTAACACGGTAGCATAATAAGGGTCCCTACCTTCAAACCGAAGCATTGAGAACTTTGTCAGTGTCCAGACAGTTTAATAAGAAGATATTTTATACATACAGTCAGCTTCGCGAATACAGGCAGAAGCCATCTTTGAAAAACAGTCTCTACCAGTCGATCTACGAACGCCGATCCAAGTGCGCTGAATTGTGTAGAATCTCATATGGTCCGTTGTTTTCGGAAGAAAGCACTGAGCGCATAAGAGAAGCACTGAACGCAACAGAGAAAATAAATAAATAAAAATAATTTAATCACATCTCACCAGCGCACTTGGATCGGCGTTCGTAGATCGACTGGTAGAGACTGTTTTTCAAAGATGGCTTCTGCCTGTATTCGCGAAGCTGACTGTATGTATAAAATATCTTCTTATTAAACTGTCTGGACACTGACAAAGTTCTCAATGCTTCGGTTTGAAGGTAGGGACCCTTATTATGCTACCGTGTTAGTGTGGGGCTATTTTAGCCTTGATAATCATGAAAACAAATCTCAGATAACGGTTGACTAGGTAACAATGTGTAATTAGACCAAAGGTTCATTTTGCGCTGGAGTTCTCCTTTAAGTAAAATTGGTTTTCCAAAGTCCTCCTGAGCACATGTGGCTGTATTTAACAGAGTAGCATGATGGTTTCTCATGCAATGCCATCTGAGGGCTCGAAGGTCACGCAAAATCTGAAGGTGAAGGTCTCCTGCCTTGCCCTACACAGACTGAGATTTCTCTGGATTCCCTGAATTTTGTGACAATATTATGTATGGAAGATGATGATAGACTCTTTGTAATCTTGCATTGAGAAATGTGATTTTTTAATTGTTTGACAATTCTCTAATAATAGTGATGAGCCATGACCCATCTTTGCTTAAAAAGACTGAGAAGAACTTTTACACCCAAACACAATACCCTCAACTATTACCATTCACCTGTTCATTGTGGACTGTTTCAAAAGAGTTGGATAATCTAATTTGGATAATCTTTTCACTTTTATTTAGTCTCTATCCCAACTTTTTTGGGGTGTGTTGCAGCCATCAAAATAATATATATGTTTTTTTTTTACAAAATACAATTATGCTGGTCAGTGAAAACATTGAAAAAATTTTCTATGTGCTTTTGTCAGTTAAGAAAAGGTTAAATAGAATTAACAAATCACAGTTTCTTGATTTTATTGCATTTTACAAAATGTCCCAACTTTTCTGGGAATGGGGTTGTAATTCATTACAAACAGACTTCCATGCATTTCTTTTCTTTTATTCCATAGCTGATGTGTGCAGTTTATTTAGCTTGCTTAAAAATAATTTTCTCTTGTTTAGTAATGTTTTTTATTTTTATTGCAGTCTTTTTCCTTGCATTTGCTTCTCAGTTCCATGAAATTTGTAGCTTTTCTTGGTTCATTCCATGTTTTATAGGCAACCTTTGTCATGCTAATTCAGATTAGGACAGTTGGTTTTAAATTAATCTGGTTTATTTTAGTTCAAGACTCCATAGTCCAGGTGTAACTAATCTATACTTAATCTGTGTTACAGAAAGCCATTTTTTAAATCACGATTAACTATTCTAGATTAAGGCCTAACCCTGTCTTAATTTAATCTTAGTCCGGGAAACTGCCCCTTAGACTAATCTAACATACAAACACATAAATGCATACAGTTTAACAATGGAGAGAGAGCTGAAGCAGAATACAGGAAAGCAATAAGTTATAGCATTGTTTGAAATTCAGCAGATCAACAGCCTTGAGCAAACCATCGTTTTTTTAGTTCTAACTCACCCTTCTTAAAAGAGGTAGGGATACCTAAAGCTGCAGTCCTTAACTTTTTTGGGTTAAACATGTTTGGATCATGTTCAAAACTATCTACTTGCCTTAGCTCGATTCAAACCGGTAAGCTTGTAATAATGTTTTTAATTCAAGTGGTACTGGTGGATTTTCGCGGGAAATTCGTGCAAGTCTTTTAGTCATTACGTCACATCTGTACACATAAAGAAGGTGTCTCGGCTAGTAGGCTATATTGCGTGTGAGGATGTTGGAGGTGGAGATTTATAGCCTTTTCTCACAGCACTTGATATAAACTTATCAATTTGATGGCAGATCCAAAAAGGTTCAAACGACAATCACCAGTGACAACTGGAGATTCACCTGTTGTAAACTTTGGATTTTGGAGTGCCCACAGAAAAAAAGACACTGCAACCGGGCCCATGCGAAAACAAGGATAAATATCCAAAGGGCATTAAATGTAGTCACGCAATGCTGATATTGTTAAAGGGTACCTATTATGGAATTTTGAAAATTACCTTTCATGTAGTGTGTAACATAGATCTAAGTGAACGAAAACATCCTGCAAAGTTTTAAATATGAAAGTTCACCGTATACAAAGTTATTGTCTCTCAAAAGTAAGAGTCGACTCTGAGTCGCTGATATGAATCGTTCGACGAACTATGCTTTTTCTCTAGATTTATGACGTCAAGAAGCAAAATTATCAAATTGGCCGCGCCCACTCATTGCGCGCGCCGCGCAGACACCAGTGAAACTTGACAACATCATGGCGACGACGAGACGATGTGTTCTGAAGTGCGAATCAAAAGCGACCTTTTTTCACTGTCCAGGGACGAGCATGTGAAGAATCAGTGGCTAGTAAGGGTGTCACGATTTCGATTTTAAATCGAGATCGATCGAAATTAATTCACACTCTCGAATATCGAATTCAAAAATGGAATCGTCGATACTGCCACGCCCCCATGTCACGTCCAGTCGGTTTGCAAAGCGGGAAAAAACACGCGTGTTGAAGTGCTGCGAGTCCGAGTCCTCTACCTAGCTATAGTATACAGCCTATGTATACAACCAGTCAAAAGATAGCATGGCAACTGCAGACGCAGGAGACCCATCGACAGGACTTGAACCCCCTCCTCTTTCACTGAAGTCGCCGGTGTGGGACAGTTGGAGTATTTGTGATTTTCAGTGAGTTATGTTGACAACTTTCACATTCGCGTTCAAAGTTTGCGCTTCAAAAAAGCCACAGTTTGCAAGCTCTGCGGTGCGTGTACCATATTCTTACACTTTTTAAATTAAAACTTTAAATTGACAAAAACAGCAGACTCAGAACAGTATGAATCTTTATACAATACATCTTGCATGGCACAAATAACTTGATTCTCCACCTCCACGAATGAGTCGAGTGTTGTTCATTTCCGCACCGAGTCTATTTCTGCTGCATGCGCAGTTAAAGTGACAGCGCACAGTTCGTGCTCAAAATGAACATAATTTGACATGAAAATGTTATTCATCATAAATGCATTTAATTAAATACTACATTAAATAATATTTTTCACAGTCATGTTTTTACTTTAAGACCGAGGCAAAGCAAGGGAAACAGATGTATCTGTTAAACCGTGTTTGTTTTGTTGTGAACTTGAATGTCATCTTCTGTGAATAAGACTGCTGTTACAAAAGAGAAACTACATGGCAAGTTATTTTGCTTAAGTTTCTAATTGACTGAAGATATAAGTTATTGTGACATTATTATTTTGTTAATAAATGTTTTAAATTGGACAATGTAGTGTGGTACATTGCGAACAAAGGTCATATATATTATATTTCAAAAAAGTGTAAAAATGGCATAGCAAACTGTGCTTTAAAAAAAAAATGAAAAAATCGAGAATCGAATCGAACCGTGACCTTAGAATCGAAAATGTAATCGAATCGAGGATTTGGAGAATCGTGACACCCCTAGTGGCTAGAGTTTATATTTACAACTATACCACACAAGTATAGCCGAACCGTGATGTGTTCGCCTCATTTTAATGAAGATCGCTTTACAAACATAAATGCTTTCAAGCGAGCCGGTTGATATTGAAGGAAGGTTCAGTACCAGTTTATTTGGATCGGCTTCATCCTCCGAATCACAACCTTAAGTATTATTAATAATTGTTGCTTTTATGTGTTTTGTAGCAGCATGCTCAATAAGTATGTGTGTGTGTGTTGTTTAAGTTACGCTCAGCGCAGCTTCTAGGTCTCCAATGTAAATTTTTTTTTAAATATGTGAAATGTTTGTCGTTGTTATTGGAGTTGTCATAAAGAATAGAGCGTCTTGTAATACTGCAGTGCTTTATCAATATGTTTAAGCGTTGGGCTAACGCAAACAATAACTGACTGTGTCATCTGACCAATCACCGCAGCAGATTAGCGTCACGTAAAGGAGGGGTTTGAAAAATGAGTCGAAAAACAAATCATTAGGGAGTCGGTGAGCAAATCAGGTAAAAATAAATGCATATTATAAGACAACAAAAGTGTTTTTTGTCATTGCATGCGTGTAAAACTGTTGTTGGGGACTCCCAGAACAATATTAGGAACATTTTAAATGCCATAATAGGTGCCCTTTAACATTAACAATTTGAGAAAAAAGTATAATTTGCATGGTTTGACGTGATATGATAAGCGATCGTTAGATTTAATGCTTTTTTGCCCTTAGTTGGTCAGAACAAAAGTGGATGTTACTTGTTCAGCTGACATTTTCCGGTGAAAATTCTTATGTTGGTCATACTTCCAAAAAGTAGAATCTGTGATTTCGAATGACAGTATTCACACCGGCGCGGTAACTGACAGCCACACATTCTCCTCAAAACATTGCATTCATCCGCACTCTGCGGTGCCGAGGCACAACCCATGTAAAGTTGATAATTCTGCGAATAACTGCAATTGCAGATTTTAAACAGAGATGGCAACAAAGAGGAAAAACTACGGACTGCAGCTTTAATGTATCAAATAATGAGACTAAGTTTGACAATTGCATGTCTCGCCCATTTGAATAAAACTGTCCTGATGCAATTTGTTGAGGGTCCAGTTATTTGCTGATGTTGTCTTAATGAAAGAGAACCAGTTGGATAAAAATGTTTAATTTGTCCTTTTCAACGAAAATTAAGTGAGAGTCAAACCTCTTTCTCAAAATTCCTTGGGTCATAAACATTCTTATCAGTCTTCATGTGTCATGTAACCAGACACCTGGTTCTACCTGTGTGTTAGTTGCAGTTAACTCTAGCCCATGGTTTGCTTGTTGGGTTAGAGATATTATGGATTATTTGTTAAATATAACAAATATGTGTGTCTGATCTGTCTCAGTCGCTACATTAGTTTCCATTGTTATCCATTTCACCTGTATTTTGTTCAGTTTCTTGGTTTGCCCTGTGTTTATATAGCCCTTGGTTTGCAGTCGCAGACCTGCCAAGAGAAGGTCCTTGAGGGATGTTTGCTAGATATGTAGAGTGGGTGATCCTACATAATAATCCCTTCAGCATCTGTGAGGCAGAGATGGAAGAGCTCCGTCAGCCCCGTTTCCACCACAGACCCAGAGACAACACACAAGTCTGCCACGGACCCCACACTAGTGCCTACTCTTGCTATGGAGTCATAGTCAGCCACTATTTCCATCCTGGAGCAAGAACCGACAACTATTCAGTCCCGGGGCCAGACGTCTATCCAGTAATCAGAGCTTGTGGCCCAGTCTATCTCAGAGCCTGGGAAGGATCATTACTTTATTGATTTGTGGTCCATGGATGCAGGTCTCACTGAAGTGCTGAAAATAACCCAATATCGCTGCGTAATCAACAGTTTTACTGGAACGATACTGTGCTCATGCGTAAATGGAGTAGATCGTGAGCAGCCGGAAGATTGGAATGCAGTGCATCAAATCGTGGTGCCTTTGAGCTTTCGACCCCATGTTTTAAGTCTGGCCCATGACCAGTTGGCATCAAACATTATAATCTGCGCTGCGCAAGTATTGTATAAAGACTGGGAATGAGTGGGACGATGGAGTTCCATTAGTCTTATTTGCGGTGCGTGAGGCGCGACAAAACTCGCTTGGATTCAGTCTGTCGGAGTTTGTGTTCTCTCTGCGCGTTTTTCTGGTCCTTATGTGATTAAAAGTAAGTCGAGTGAAAGTAACTACATCTTACCCACTCCAGAACGGAGGCGAAAAATTCGCTTATGTCACGTAAATATGTTGAAACCATATTTATGTCGTGTTGACTCAAAAGAAAACACTGTTGAGGGTTCGGGATGTGAACCGGTGACTGAGTTAACCACTGAGCGTGTTTCATTGCTAACTTATACCTTGCCTACCGACACTGAGGACGATGGGTTGGATGTCTCTATGGAAGTTTAACAAGGAGGATGTTTTGAGAACTCAGAAGTTTTATCATTGCTTCCCTCTCAGCTACCTTATTTATCGATCGAACAGCGAGAAGATGTAATGAAGCTGATAGACAGTTTTCCGAGTTTATTCAATGACGTTCCTCCCGGTACTAATATCATCCAGCATGACATCGAGGTCAGCAGTGCATTCCCACTCAAGCAACATGTTTATTGTTGCCAATAAGTAAGAGAGAAGCAATGAAACGTAAAGTAAAATATCTATTGCAGAATGGTTTCGCTGTTTCGAGCAATAGTCCATGGAGCTCACCGTGCGTTTTGGTACCAAAGGCTGACAGGTCCTTTCGCTTTTGTACTGACTTTAGTCAATTCAATCCTAAAGTCAATTCTGTTACTGTGGCTGATGCTTTTCCGTTACCGCGTATTGATGATTGTATTGACAATCTTGGGGGCGCAAAATATATCACAAAGTTTGACCTGCAGAAAGGCTATTGGCAGGTGCCTCTCACCGAGTGCGCTTCTAAGATCTCCGTGTTCGTAACCCCTGGTGCTTTCCTGCAATATACGCGAATGGCGTTTGGCCTGCAAAACGCACCGGCAACGTTTCAACGTTTGATGTCAACAGTCTTAGGCGAACCTGTGTCCCATTGCTCTAATGGTCTAATGCTGAGTATATAAGGGAGTGTGAAACAGAAGGATACACACAGCGGCGAACTCCGTGCGTGTCATGATGCCCAGCCAGCCAGCCAGCCAGGCGTTGAAGACAAGTTGTGTTCTATGTGATGTTCTTTTGGTTTGACTTACTTGTTAGTCTCTGTCAAGTATTTTGATGTTAGTATAGTCCGTGTAAAAAGTTGTAAAAATGTGGAGAGTGGAGAATGAGAGAGATGTGAGTTTGTGCAATCTTTAGTACTACAATAAATGTGAAGTATTGCATTTTGCCTCACGTCTCCTTTTATGTTGCTGACCCCTGTATCAACGTGCATTTTAAGTGCAGGGGTTCGTAACTGTAATCTGCTTACAATTATTTTTAGCTGTACGAAACAGCTTGTTATGCTGCTTGATACTGCAAATTTGTATTTCTTACCATATTATTTTAATGTACTCTCATAATTATAATCACATTGGTTTGTAGCGCAAATAGTTTTACAGTTTACTGCACTTTGATATTCTTCTCGTTACTTACCTATAACACCTAATGATTTGGAAGTCTCGCACATCCACAGAAAACAGCTTACTTCCACATTAAAAAATAAGGTGGATAGCCCCAGTCATGTTTTGTCATTTCTTGTTTATGGATTATATGGTTTTGCTTTTTCCCTACACCTTTTCCTGTTGTGGGTTAATAATAAAGACTGCTTATTGGTACTCCTTCGACTTCATTGTGAGTATTTGCAAACCATGCTGACACTAAACAGGTCTAACAGATGAAAATGCATATATCAGAGCAAAAACGAAGCCACAAGGTCAAAAGAACGGTGTCTAGAGCTCATAGACAGGAATGTGTTGAGGCAATGATCTGGGGAAGGTAAAAAAAAAATTCCACTGCACTGAAGAGAGCACAGTGGCTTCCATAATTCTTAATAGAAGAAGTCTGGAACAACCAGTACTCTTCCAAGAGTTAGCTGCCAGCCAAACTGAACAATAGGGAAAGAAGGGCCTTAGAAAGAGAGGTGACCAAGAACCTGATGATCATTCTGGCTAGGGCGGCACGATTAAACCGAAATAAAATCGAAATTGCGATTTAGCTTAGTGCTATAATAAAATCGCAAAGGCTGTGATTTTTAAATATATGCGCAACACTCTGTTCAGAGCGGCTTGATCGCAGTAAAGGCTGCACCATCTCTACAAGAGCTGACGAAGTGAAAAGGAGAGGATATGAGGACATCTACAGGCTGACGTGCGTACAGATTTTGGTAACGGTTCCTTTTACAGTACAGTACTTACAGTGTACTTACCTAGAAAGTACTGGCTAATATAAGGTAAGTACATGGAACAGGGGTAGGTTTAGGGGTAGGTTCAGGGTTAGTACTAGTTATTACCCAGTAATTGTAATTACTAAAATAAATACATAGTATTTACATGGGTAACTGGACTGTAAAAGGGTAACTGGACTGTAAAAGGAAGCGTTACCCAGATTTTTTCCTTCCTTTCCAAGTATCAACAAGGACGTATTTGCGTTCAGCTTGTTCACCTGCTCAATTTCACTGTTGCGCAGTGTGTACCTCAGTCGCTCTCGCGCTACAGTGGTATTGTTGTCAGTTGACAAGAACATCGCCGGATCGGATGATCTGGGTATGTATTATTGCTTGTGTCTATAAATAACCTATAAGTTACTAATTTGACTTTGTTGTCGATTGATTAGATGATCGATTTTGATTGATTTTCCACTATAGCAGGATGTTTAAGTTGCATTAACATTACTTGTATTTGCTAGCTAATATAATAATAAGATAGCTAAGTTAGCTACTACTAGCCACCATTAAAACTTTGCTGTATGAATCGTTGTATGATGTATGAGTCGTTTTAAAGGTTTTGGCAACTTATAAATTAACTTCTTGTGAATGGTTGTGACAGGGTTTTTATGTAAAGGCGTTTCAGACGGCTTGGATCCGCGGGGTCGCTCTGGCTACCTCATATATTTATCAATAGACAAAGACTGATCTGGCTGTTTGATCGGAGTTCCTGAATAATATAACGGTTTCTTTAACAGTTAGGCCACCAGGTCTTAAACAGGCGACAACCTTTACTGCTGTCTCTTATTCATTAAAAATAATCTAATAACTTTAAGGTTAGGCTACACAGCTAGAACAGCACTCTTTAAAGCTGATGATACACAAGGGCAACTTTTTGCCAGCTTCTTGCCCAGCAACATTGCTGGCAAGTCTCTGTTTTGAACGGATAGCAGCAGTCAGGGCGGGTGGCGGAGTGGTGGGGGAAGAGTATTACGGTAGTAATCTTTACTCATTACCATTGACAGCAACATTGCTCTAAAAGTGGCTCCGTGTATCATCAGCCTATATTTATTTATGGACTAAATTATTTCAAGAAGATATAAAAATGTTTCTATAGCCGCTAAAGAAAATACTGTTGTACCAGTACTGTGGTTACTACCCACAGAGTTGTGTTTACTCGCGCAGCACTTCTGTGACTGTCTGTTCACATGAGGAGCCCTGTTACCCCGTGGATCCAATATGTTTAATGGCAGCGCAGACATGGAAAGTATTAAAACTTTCTAAGCTATAGCAAGTGTTATTCCATTCTGTGCTCGCGCACCTCTGCTCTAGTTTTCAACCTTTCTGAAGAGCGGATAGACATAGATATTCAAACATGTAAATATGAATATATTTTTTGATATGGATTACTTTATTTATGTCATTATAGCACTAGAAATACGTTATTCTGCTTTTCTTTGTCAGACCAAATGGAAGGAATACATTATTCTTACATTCTAATTAAAATTTTCCATTATTCTTGATTTCCAGCATACACAGACTCATGGCCAAGCTAGCACTGAACAGCCCTGAATTAAAGTCTATCGAAGAGGGGGTCAAGAATCGGTTTAAATGGAGCTGGTTGCTGGAGACTGTCCAAGTTGAGGGAAACATTTTCTCACTCAATTGCTTTAGCAAAATTAGAGAACCAGGCAAAGCTATTTGCAACATTTGCAACCACCCTATTAACTATGGCACAAGTGGGAAGATTGCACTCCGGAAACATATGATGCATTCAAAACATCTGAAACTGTGGAAGATCCAACAGCATAACATGCACATTGAGATCGCACGAGCTGATAACATCATTGTTGCAGCTCCGCACAACAACTCGGTGCAACCCAGATCAATTCCTCCTCTATGCAACCGTGTTGCTCAGGATCAAGTAAATGTTTTCTGATTTTATAGTAACTCTTTTTCAGTCAATTCTTCTTTTCTTTTTTACAATGTTTGAAACAGGTGTTTATTAACTTAGACATTACTTGTGAATTTAAACAAATATACCAATTTGCTATCAAAAGCAGCAAATAAGATTGCTTCCAATGGGGAGAATACTCAAAAACAAATACTCCTACTACTCCTTTAAAATAATGGTTTTGACTACATTATAATCAGTGAATATGATATTATAAACCTATTAATTTAATGATTAAAAATGATTTTATTTAGGATGTATGGTGTTTAATCAAATTCTGTTTTTCAGGCACTCATTCTTGGATTTATTGCTGAGAATTCTCTTCCCCTGTCAGTCACGTATGGGATTATTGAATTGGCTCAAGAGTTGGCCAAAGATCCAAAAGCACTTGCTGAACTGTCAATGGACAGGACATCTGCCTCATACAAGCTCACCCATGGTGTGAAGAAGACTATCCTGGATAAAGTACTTGAGGAAATCAGCATTGAAAAACCTTCTCCCTCAACATTGATGAGGCCACAAGAGTATTAGGTGTGCTTGTTAGCTACTGGTCCGAGAAACACGAGAGGATGGTTGTCCAACACCTTGCAGCTTTGGAGATCATATCTGTAACGGCAGTTCTGTAATCTGTAATCTCTCTTCAGTGCACTGGATGGGCTTTTTGAAAGGATGAATCTCCTATGGGATAATCTGGTGTCAATACTCATGGACTCCTGTGCTGTTATGAGGGGCTCTAAAAATCTGTGACTGCCGTGCCCCTCATCTCCTCGACATCGATGGTGACTCATGTCACCACCTTCATAATGCCAGCAAGAAATTGTGCTGTCCTTTTGAGCGTTGGCTTGAGTCTTTGCTGTCAGACCTGCACACAGACCACAAATGGTCAGCTGACATGAAAGATGGCCTCAGAGAAATTTGCAGCATATTTGGAATCCATTTCTCACGGCCAGAGTGCTATATTCCACACCGGTGGCTCTCAGTCTTGGATGTCAGTCTGGAAACATTGCGAATGTTGGATGCACTGGTCATGTTTTACTATGCCTTCCTGAGCAATGAAGATAAGTGTACATACAAGGACGTTGTCAGTGCCATTCTACAGAAGCGTGAAGTACAGGAAACAGGCAGGGCCCGGATCAAGGAGTTGTGGAAGGAGTTGGGGAACAGGTCCAAGAACTCCACAAACGAGGGGAAGATTAGGAAGGTCAGGATTTGCAAGAAGGTGAGAAAAACACCCTTAGACATCAGCTGAAGCTGCATTGGTGGGGGAAGTGGGCAAAATTAAAAAATTCAAACATTACATTTACTTATTGGTTATTATCATTATTATTAATACGATTATTATTATTATAGAGAATTGTAGTGATGGCGCAGTGGATATGACACTTGCCTTTGATTCCCACTGCGACACGTCCACCAATGTGTCCCTGAGCAAGACACTTAACCCCTAGTTGCTCCAGAGGCGTGCAACCTCTGACTTATAAGTAAATTTGGATAAAAGCATCAGATTAATGTTTACATTACATTTAGCTGACTCTTTAATCCAAAGCGACTTACAATTGCAATAGATGTCAGAGGTTGTACGCCTCTGTAGCAACTAGGGGTTGTGTCTTGCTGAGGAACACAATGGTGTCTCACAGTAGATTCAAACCTCGAATCTCTCACACCAAAGGCATGTGTCTTATTCACTGTGTCATCGCCACATTTAAAAGTAAATATTTATTTATTTATTCAAGGTGCTTGTTAGATGTACATTGCTGTGATTGGTGCAGAGAGAAAATGTGTTTCTATGTTTTAGCAGGTGCTATTTGAGGACAAGAAAACCCTCATTGAGCTCCACTTCTATTCAGCAGTCCTTCCCATGCTGAAACATTACGACCTGCTTTTCAGTCCAAGGACCCAAAGGTTCAGAAACTCCATGATGAGCAGGAGAAACTTGTCAGGGAGTTTTTATCTTGCTTCATCAAGCCAGAAGAATTGATTAACAGCAAAGGAAGGAATCTGTCAGGGCCAAAGATGAAGTTGCTTGACCTGACATCGACAGAGGCCCATCTTGCAGCACCTTTTGTTGGCTCTGAGGCCTCATCCATCCTTGGCCAACTAGGGAGGGTACACCCTGTGGTGAAGGCTTTCAAAACTAAGGTATGGTATAGCTTTAATTAGGTAAAACATTGAAACATGTCATCGTAAGATGAGAATAGCCTGTGAAAGCGAATTAAACACTTATTTCCAACATGGTCCTCAATATTAGACACGACATAATGACATCACACCATAACAATACACATTTAATTCATTTAAAAGAAAAACACTTCCTAAGCAACGTATCTTGGAGCAGGCTCCACATATACTATATGTCTTTACTTGTTTCTTAAACTGTACTCTATTTATAAAAGGTAATCCAAGCCTACACCAGCTGTGGAGGTGACCTTCAAACAAAGCTACCCCTAAGGACTCTGTCATGCTTGGACCCAGATGCACGGGGAAGCCATCACATTCTTCCTCATCTCCAGAAGTTGCCGAACATGTTTCCAGCTGTGAAGCTTAATGAACTGGAGAGAGCTGGATTTCAACATGAAATACACAGGTGTATATAATTGTTGGAATGCCATTTACACAGATTCTTAAGTCAAATGTTTGATTATTTTGCTAGTAATTGTATAATGTAGCCTGTTGTTTGTAAGGAACTATTTTATTGTCAAATAATGAGCTTAAACTGTTGTTTCCCATCCTAGATATGCAAGTGACATGACACTATCCAGATGACAGAGGAGGCAAGAGTTGATTTATGGTGGAATGTTGTGAGAAAGACTCAGAGGTACCCAGCGCTCTGCAAGCTTGCACTGTCTGCACTATGCCCATTTCATGGTCCACAGGTGGAATCAGCATTCAGTGTAATGTCCAACATCCTGCAAGCCAAAGCTGTCAACCTAAGTGTTGAGACATATGAGTCCTATCAAGTGGTCAAATACAACCTGAAGGCTATGCAAGTGTCGGCCATTCAGCACTACTCCCGGAAGACAAAGGAGAGACCTGTTCATTTACAGCTGTGCAGAAATGTAAAACTATCGAGCCAAAGGTACAGAGCTCTGCTCAGAGATAAAGAAGAACTGAACAAAAGGCCTTATCACTCTGAGAAGCCAACGGCCAGCAAGAAAATGGCAAAAGATGCCATCGTGGCAGCAGCTGTGAGTGCCAGGCACAAATTCCAAAAGAAACGTGTAGAGGCTCTAAAAAAAGCTTTCTACAAAGGGTAAAGAGTCATACAAAAATTTAGGCCTTCTTTTGACATGAAAATTTGCACATTTAGCTGTTAAAATTGGGTAAAAATGTAAAACAAAAATAAGTTAAAATTTGTTTGTCATAGTTGTTGTTATAGAGAGAGGTGGTGATGGAGCAGTGGACAAGACATTGCTTTTGATTCCCACTGTTACACATCCACCAAATAAGTTGTTATGTGTCATACTCATGACATTATAAGTTGGATGTTGCACATTAAGCAGTTTAAGTTTGGTAAAAAGAAAAAGAAAAAAAAAAAGATATATTTAATTTTTTTAATTTAAATTCAAATAAGTTTAAATTCAAATAGTCAGCGACAAGGACGGCAGCTCAAAGGGACTCATTACGGACTCAACGACCAATATCCACAAGAGATCACCTGCAGACGTAAGCTACTTTTCCCCATCCGTAAGACAATGATCAATCAAGGTAAAAAAGCAATCATCACAGTGGACAAATTATATATTGATGGACAATTGTTTAGAGACAAAGACACTACTCCCTGGCTTTACTAATTATTGAAACTAGCAATGTAACATTTCCAATCCGTTTATGCTCAAATTATATTCAATTCATAATCTTCATATTCTTTAATTAAACCACTTGCACCACGCACGCACATTGTATTCTAAATGCACCTAAATAGCCGTGCTCACTGTTTATATGTTCTGTCGTTGGTTATAAGTATTTATGTTTTCCCTGTTTTATTTGTCATTTGGTGTTATAGATTTACATACACACACCCACACACACACACAACCACATTCACATCCATACACACAGACTTATACTCACACAAGGTAACTATGAAATGTATATTATAGGTTCATGCAATTGAAAGTCTTAACTTGGAATATTCGTGGAGTTGGTTCACAAACAAAAAAAAATAAAGTTTTAAATTACCTAAAAAATACACAAGCAGATATAGGTCTAATACAGGAAACACACCTCTCCCAATATACACAAAACAGCTTAAAAACTACACATTTTAACCACTGTTTTTCCTCCCACTATAATTCAAAACAAAGAGGAGTATGCATCTTAATAAACAAAAAAATACAGTTTAACCACCATACAACCATTTCAGATCCTGAAGGCCGTTTTATCATTATTAACATTTCAATCAATAATAATCCAATTACAATTGGCAACATTTATGGACCAAACTCTGATGATTCATCCTTCTTTGCAAATTTATTTTCCTCTCTTTCAAACATTTCCAACGGTCCAATAATTATAGGGGGAGACTATAACACTGTAATCAATCCATCATTTGACAGGTCAAAACATACAGGAAAATCTTGGCAGTCCTCTAAAACAATAAAACAGTTCATGAGTGATTTTGGTCTTGGTGATGGTTGGAGGCTACAACACCCACTCGCCAGAGAATACACCTTTTATTCTAATGTCCACCAAACCTACTCCCGCATTGATTTCTTTCTAACCAGTAATTCAATCATACCAAATATCTTAGAAACCAAAATACATCCAATCATTATTAGTGACCATTCTCCAGTAACTCTCACATGGAATCCATCTGCAATACCAAAGCACCCCACCAGATGGCGTTTTAATACATCACTCTTGAAAGATCCAGAATTTAACAGCTACTTCAAGAGAGAGTGGACGTCCTTCCTTG
Source organism: Semotilus atromaculatus (assembly GCA_031834385.1). NCBI lineage: Eukaryota > Metazoa > Chordata > Actinopteri > Cypriniformes > Leuciscidae > Semotilus > Semotilus atromaculatus. The sequence continues at coordinate 12,072,733 of JAULUF010000014.1, forward strand.
AAATAAATGACTCTCCAAAGTCGTCAGCATTACTGCTCTGGGAAACATGGAAAGTAGTTTTACGGGGAAAAATTATATCATATTCAGTACATAAAAAAAAAGGACAAAGAAAAAGAAGTCCAACTGGAAGAAAGAATAAAAGAATTAGAAATTTTACATGCAAATAATCAATCAGAAAGCATCTATAAAGAAATTAGAGAAAAAACAATTTTGCTTAATGAAATAATAAACAAAAGAAACCAGTTTCTGATTCACAGGCTCCGTCAAGAAACTTTTCACCATAGCAATAAATCCGGAAAATCCAGTCAAATTAAAAGAAATAAAGAAAAAACAGCTATAACCTCCATCAGAAACTCGGCAGGGAAGCTAACCAATTCACCAGTTGAGATAAACAAGACATTTCAAGATTACTATACAAAATTATACTCATCTGATCTAGACCCAAACCAAGAAGACATAACCCAATTCCTTGATAGCACCATTCTACCAAAACTCAACATGGAACAAGTAAACACACTAGAATTACCAATCACAGAAAAAGAACTTCACTCCGCATTGAAAAGCATGCAAAATAATAAAGCACCAGGTCCAGATGGCTTCCCTGCTGAGTTCTACGAACATTTTTGGTCAACCTTATACCCACTATTTAGCAGAACAATAACAGAAATAAAACATAACGCAAAGTTCCCTTCCCATATGAATACAGCACTTATATCACTCATTCCTAAACCTAACAAAGACCACACCTTCACATCTAACTATCGTCCGATCTCACTTATAAATGTCGACATAAAAATTATTACCAAAGCATTAGCCCATAGAATTGAACAAATTATACCGTATATAATCCATCCTGATCAGACCGGCTTTATAAAAGGTAGACATGCATCCAATAATACCCGCAGATTATACAATTTAATGCACTACTCATCAGTACAACAGAAAGATACTCTCATTGCCACATTAGACGCCGAAAAACCTTTTGATAGGGTCAACTGGAAATTTTTATTCACCACGTTACAAAAATTCGGCTTTGGAGAGTCATTTATTAACTGGATCAAGATTTTATACACATCACCATCTGCTACAGTCACAACCAATGGACTAACATCACAAAGCTTCACACTGCACAGGGGGACGAGGCAGGGATGTCCACTCTCTCCATCCCTATTCACTATTTGTATTGAACCTTTAGCAGCAGCTATCCATCAAAACCCAGCAATCAAAGGTATTGAAACACCACAACAAACACATTAAATCTCACTTTATGCAGATGATATCCTACTATATATACAAGAACCCCTAGCATCTACTCAAGAAATAATTAAAACAATCCAGTCCTTCTCAAAAATATCAGATTATGCAATAAATTGGAATAAATCTTTCATCCTCCCTTTACATAAAACCAAATGGGATGTGGCACCCCATCAATCACCAATACCTATATGTCATGACCACATCACTTACTTAGGCATTAAGATCTCCTCCAGACTGTCAGAGTTGGTAACACTCAACTTCACACCACTGCTAAAAAAAATAGAAGACGATTTGCTCAGGTGGGCAATCTCCATAATCGGCAGGATAGCAGCAATAAAAATGACGATTTTACCGAAAATTAATTACCTATTCTCAATGATTCCAACCCACCCCACACTCACCTGGTTTAAATCACTAGACTCCATTATAACTCACTTCTACTGGAAAAATAAAACGCCAAGGATAAAACTCACTACACTACAAAAAAGTAAGGTTCAAGGAGGACTAGAAGCACCAAATTTCCAATATTACTCAATGGCTAACCAACTGCAATACATATACAAATGGATTCACCCCACCCAATCTGATATTATATGGCTAGATATAGAACAATCACTATGCAAAGAATTAAATATAGCTGACACCGTTCCTCACCAAATCAATTAAACAACACACATGTTTTAATGCAGTAACTATATCTGCCACTCTGACAGCCTGGTGGAAATTTCACCAAATCACAAATTCTACATTAGCTCCATCTAACCTCACCCCACTATGGAACAACCGTGACTTTATAAGCAATAAAAAAACATTGAATTTTCACACATGGGCTGAAAGGGGTATCACCCACATTAAGCATATTTTCAAATCTAACACATTTACACCATTTCCACAACTGGCCCAGGAGTATGGCATCGGGAGCAACGAAATTTTCAACTCCGACTCCACCCACTTTATGAACCAACCCACGAATATTAATGCATTTTAGTTGTTTGAACTTGTTTATGTCATCATTGATATTGCTATCTTTACTGTTATTTTTATGATTACTATTTTCACTTTTATTTCTTCATTGTTGTAATTGCTGTTGTTGCTGTCTTTTGCTTTCGCCATTGCTTTCGCCATTGCGGTCGCCACTGCCATCATCATTGTCATTTATTATTAATATTATTATTATCATTATTATTATAATCATCAATATTGCCATTGTCAATACTGTATTGGAATTAAGTGTCATTGTAATCACTACTGCAATAATTCCCTCCCTTATCTCTTCATGGGTTTTAATGCACCACAACATAGAATAGGAAAAAATAAAATAAAATAAAAATAAATAAAAAAGGAATATGTATATGGAAAACCTCACAAACACCAAGGCAGGCAAGACAGGCGAGAAGTGGTTTCAACGGGACAGCATCTCTGTCCCAATTTGAGACACTCTCGCACTGTACTCCCTCTTTTAATGCACCTTAGACATTGCACATAACACACAAAAAAATAAAAAAATAAAAAAATAAATAAAATAAAATAAAAATAAAAATACATCTTAGGAAAAGATAGGGACTGATGAGATGTGGGGGAAGGTTATCTTATATCATCTTATTATATCATCTTTTATTTTATATGGGATTGACAATGGCAATTGTTACTTAGGAGGAAGGATGGAAATAAAAATCGACCAACACAATATTGGCAGTATGGTGGTAGTGGGGAGTGGGGTGGTGATGGTAATGACAATGGTAATAAATAATAAATGGTTACTTTGTTTACGCATACACACACATACACATACACATACCCAACACCCGCTCACATACACACTTAGATCGAACACTTAAATCACTTTTATGGGTAACACTTTATTTGAAGGGGTGTGCATAAGACTGACATGACACTGTCATAAACATGACATAACACCTGTCATGAACATAAAGCAGTCTTTATGAATGTTTATGACTGTTGTCATTAAGTGTCATTCGGTAAATTATGACACTTTTAACGCAAAGTTGACATTGTTTAAAATGTCTTTGTTATGACAACTTGACATTACCCAAGACAAAAATGTCTTGATTATGACAACTTGACATTAACAAAGACAGAAATGTCTTTGTTATGACAACTTGACATTAACCAAGAAATCATAACCTGTCAACCTGTCACAAATATGTCATAACAGGTCTAATTATCAAACTTAAAGCATTTTACAGTGTAATAACCCTTAATGACATCTTTATAAATAGTACAATGTGTTCCACTTTACTTGAGGACAAGTAAAATATTCATGACACAGTTATAATGGTGTCATGACTGCCAAAGTTGTGACAGGTTGACAGGTTATGATTTCTTGGTTAATGTCAAGTTGTCATAACAAAGACATTTCTGTCTTTGTTAATGTCAAGTTGTCATAATCAAGACATTTTTGTCTTGGGTAATGTCAAGTTGTCATAACAAAGACATTTTAAACAATGTCAACTTTGCGTTAAAAGTGTCATAATTTACCGAATGACACTTAATGACAACAGTCATAAACATTCATGAAGACTCCTTCATGTTCATGACAGGTGTTATGTCATGTTTATGACAGTGTTATGTCAGTCTTATGCACACCCCTTCAAATAAAGTGTTACCCTTTTATGTCACTTCTGGAATTATGGATTTACAAGATTGCTCACTACTGCACTATGTTGGTTTGTATATGTCTGACTGTTAAATAAAAAATGTAAAAAAATTAAAAATAAAATAAAATCAAAAATTCAAATAGTCATGTGTCATAAAAAGTTGGATGTTGCACATTTAGCAGTATAGGTGGTCCCACTTTATATTAAGTGGCCCTAATACCTGTGAACTTACATGGTTACTAGATATGTACTTAGTATGTAACTACAGTGTAAATACACATTGGTACATAGTATTTACAACTGTAATATTTGTGTAACTACACATATGTAACAACCCACGGAAAGGTTTGTGTAAGTACAAATGTGTAACAGGACATTGGTAACAACACTTTTTCCACTACAGTAAGTACACATGTGTAACAGGCATTATGTAACTACATTTTGTAACAACAATATGTATTCACACAAGTTGTTCCACTTCCACACGCAGTCTTCCATACTGTAGTTACCAGTTTAGAACACACTGAAACCATGATGATTCCTATGTGTATACCATGTATTTACTATATGACTGGCAGGACTTATGTTGAATTACAGCTAAAGTTTTCCCTTGTGGTACCAGTGTACTTACATGGTAACTCCTCAGGAACTGTCCACTTAATATAAAGTGTAAAATGGTCATAACTTACTGTGTATTATGCAAAACCCAAATCTCTCTGCAACTGTACTAACAGTGTACTTACATGGTAACTCCTCAGGAACTGTCCACTTAATATAAAGTGTAAAATGGTCATAACTTACTGTGTATTATGCAAAACCCAAACCTCTGTGCAACTGTACTAACAGTGTACTTACATGGTAACTCCTCAGGAACTGTCCACTTAATATAAAGTGTAAAATGGTCATAACTTAACGTTACTGTGTATTATGAAAAACCCAAACCTCTGTGCAACTGTACTAACAGTGTACTAACATGGTAACTCCTCAGGAACTGTCCACTTAATATAAAGTGTAAAATGGTCATAACTTACTGTGTATTATGCAAAACCCAAACCTCTGTGCAACACAGTACCGTTTAATCCCACCGGTCACAATTGTGACCGCAGCTTTTTTCTTATTTCTGGAAGCTCTAAAAATGTTTTTATTGACTTTGGGCAAGAAATTCAACTTTTATATGACAAAATAGATTGTCTTGATTAAAATCAATTAATGTCATGTGACTATTGTGAAAGGTCACATGACCAGATCAGTTCACTTCCTGCTTGCACATCTAGAAGAAGATGTCTTCCTCAGACTACTACAAAAAGTACTATATAAAACATCTTAATTTACATATAGAACTATCATATTTTGTACATATATTCGTTAAAGGGTCTACTACTGATATATTTTGAGAATTATACTCCTGCATATATATTTTGCTCATAAGACTTGTAAATTTGTTTACGGTCACAATTGTGACCGGTAGTATAACACAGTACTTCAATTGAAAACAGAGGTCTTGGCTGGTATTGGCAGGTTTTGGCAATCCTACACTGAACATGCCACACCTGTGAGGTGGATGGATGATCTTGGCAAAAGAGAAGTGCTCACTAACACAGATTTAGACAGATTTGTGAAGAATATTTGAGAGAAATAGGCCTTTTGTGTACGTAGAAAAGGTCTTAGATCTTTGAGTTCAGCTCATGAAAAATGGGGGCAAAAACAAAAGTATTGCGTTTACAATTTTGTTCAGTGTAGTGATGAGTGTCCCAGAAACGGTCAATGTGCTGGACCTTCTTGACGTACGTGACCCCCTTCCCCCCACCCCACCCCCACCCCAGATAGGGCTCAGATAGGGCTCAGATAGGGAGTACCAGGGTGAAACAGCCCATTTGCCAAGTAGACTATTGAATGGAGATGCAGAGGTGAATTATCTGGAGGATTGGGCAGATGTTCATGAGAACCAATTGGTGTGCCCCACACATGACCACAAACAACCCTTTCTACAACGTACGGCCCATCTTCAGTGCACTGAATGAGTCCACACATCTCCCTGAAACTGGCCTAGGACAGGGGCCCATAGGGGGCCCATAGGGGTCTAGCCGAACAAGCAGAAGTTCCTCCAGGGTGTAACTTTGTACATGACAACCTTTTCACCTCACTAAGCCTTCTTCACGAAATGACAAAACGAGGTATTGGTTGTCTTGGAATATATTGTGTCAATAGGTCTAATTGAAGAATTTGAAAGAATTCTGACTATGTTGTTTCCCACCGGTCACTATTGTGACCGAGTATAAAACCTAATATTTCACTAACTTAACCAACATAAAATCAAAAAGGGCATAATGTTTGAGTGTTAGGGAGGTCTAAGGAGTAAAATGCATGTACTCAAGTTGCAAGAAAAAATTTGGGATTAAACGGGTTAACAGTGTACTTACATGGTAACTCCTCAGGAACTGTCCACTTAATATAAAGTGTAAAATGGTCATAATAGAGATTGCTAATGTGACGTCATCATGACGTATTACCAATGGTGAACGCAAAGCATTTTGGGAATCCGCGGCACAAACATAAGGCGCCAGACTTGATTGCATGGAGGGAAAAACGCTGTGTTCAAGATGCCGTCTACCTGCTGTGTTATAAACTGCAATAGTCGTTCTCACGATAGAAGTGGCATTTGTCCACAACAACAGTAAACTCACTCCCTTATACAACACGCTGCCCCCCCAGCCCCCACATGTAAACCATTCATCCCCTCTATCTTAATCCAGCCAGCCCTTAGCCACCCCCATCAGTTTGGTCTGAAGTGTGCTGCTGGGGACAGAGACGCTTTCGGAAGTGCATTTTCAGAAGTGCTGGGTACAATGACGCAATATACGTAAATGTATGGTTAGTAAAAAATATAGGCCTACTAATGTCATAGAACGGATGTACCTAATACAAATAAACTAAACATCTCCAGTTAACTAGCAGAGCATTCATTTAGTTCGCTATTAAATACGAGATCTAGCGCTTAAATCTGTTTTTGAGATCCAGCTGAGCGCTCGTTGCCGCTGCACATGCATAGTGTTGTGGCTCGCGCACAGTCCTCAGTCGGACGCGCGCTTCAATCTATCGCCGTTGCAGAGACTCTCTGTTCGTTCCGGTAAAATCACAAAATAAACTGCACACAAATTTGTCCCTGCTTGATATAGACTGTAACCACTGATGAACATGTTCGGTTTTGTTGACAGAGAAAAAAAAAAAACGTTGAGTGGATTAGCGCGATAGTCAGATAGAGAGAATTATACCAGCATCATGTCAAAAAGAAGTGGACAACAAGACAAAGCTTTTTTTTTTTAAGTGGTGGGGACAAAATGATGAAATCTGCTGGGTGCTGCAGCGACTTGAAGTTACTGAAAACTTCGTGTGTGTATGCACTAACACCATGTTGTATATGGGTGCTGGAAGTTGGGCAACAGGATGACGTCTCCTGACCTGTCAATATGCTCGTAAGGATCCAGTCCTTTGATTCCCTTTATTTTCTCGTCATATCTCATCTTTGCATTAGGATTTAGTTTTAAGCAGTATGGTCCAACAATGTTTTCTTTAGCCCGCTGCATTTTGTAGAATTATATTCTGTTTTTCACGCTAATTTTTCATGATTTTTATGCCAGAACGCTATAGCCTGCTATGCCAGCCCATGTAAACGGGCCAAACATACCCATAATTCTTTGCGTTCTGATGACGTTGCCGCCCAGTTGGTCACATGTCTTAGCGATCTCTATAACTTACTGTGTATTATGCAAAACCCAAACATCTGTGCAACACTGCATTAACAGTGTACGTACATGGTAACTCCTCAGGAAATGTCCACTTAATATAAAGTGTAAAATGGTCATAACTTACTGTGTATTATGCAAAACCCAAACCTCTGTGCAACTGTACTAACAGTGTACTTACATGGTAACTCCTCAGGAACTGTCCACCTAATATAAAGTGTAAAATGGTCATAACTTACTGTGTATTATGCAAAACCCAACCCTGTGCAACAGTGTATTAACAGTGTACTTACATGGTAACTCCTCAGGAACTGTCCACTTAATATAAAGTGTAAAATGGTCATAACTTACTGTGTATTATGCAAAACCCAAACATCTGTGCAAAACTGCATTAACAGTGTACGTACATGGTAACTCCTCAGGAACTGTCCACTTAATACAAAGTGTAATTGTTAGGGTCATTGCTGTGTACCACAGTAAATGCAAAACACAAGGTTACGTAGTGGATAGTAAACTCTGAAATATAAATGTGATAGTTATGCTTTGATAGATTTTGGGATATTACGGCATAGCACTTTTAAAGATTTACTCTTTATTTTAGATTTTTTTATTTGACATTGTGGTGACCTATTTGCCTTTACAGTAAATTACAGTGTTCTGTAAACAATAAACAAGATTAGCCTACACTTTAAAACCTTAAAAATACCTTGTTTAATCGTTTAACCATTTTGTAGTATTTAGTTTATTTACCGTGAGACACAAAAAGCGTTTTCTCCAATAAAACACAACATAAATTCACAAAAAAACATCAATTGTATTAGCCTGATGTAATCCAAATCTTTAGAATCCATACGTTGTTTGCAAGAAACAGATCCAAATTCAGCCCTTTATGATCTTCATCTCCATTTCTCAGCAGCGACCGCAAACGTCAAATCCCGCGCTCAGGCGCGCTGGTGATGAATTCAAATTCAAAAAATGCGCCTTCAAGAAACGTTATGACATGTTTTACGTCCGTGATATCAAACGCTCATTGGCTCTCGCCTGCTTCGTCACAGATTGCGACATGCCGTGTTTCAGTCGGTGTAGTAAATTTGAAATGGAGAAGCGCACGCGCCTTCACAGAGCGAACCGAAACCGGATTAACATTTTCATGGATTAATAATTTATATTCTGATCTGTACCTCATACACAACTATTATAATACTGCCAGAGAGGAGCGGCTGCAACACATCATCATGTGAACGACTTTTGGTACCGGTTTTGACATTTTCGCAATAAACAAATTATTGTGAAATTTATAACGTTACTTGTCTGTCTGTTATGTTTTTATTTTCTTCATAAGTGTAGCCTACGTAGTTTTAAGGAATGGTTATGGGTAGGTTTAGGGGTATGAGTAGGATTAGTGGCTCAAAATGTATTTTAATGCTTAATAAAACTATGAGAGGTTTGGGTTTGCTGAGATGGTCTCTGTTATGACCGTTTTACACTTTATATTAAGTGGACAGTTCCTGAGGAGTTACCATGTAAGTAAGTTACACTTTTAATACAGTGTTGCACAGAGGTTTGGGTTTTGCATAATACACACAGTAAGTTATGACCGTTTTACACTTTATATTAAGTGGACAGTTCCTGAGGAGTTACCATGTAAGTACACTGTTAATACAGTGTTGCACAGATGTTTGGGTTTTGCATAATACACACAGTAAGTTATGACCGTTTTACACTTTATATTAAGTGGACAGTTCCTGAGGAGTTACCATGTAAGTACACTGTTAATACAGTGTTGCACAGAGGTTGGGTTTTTCATAATACACAGTAACGTTAAGTTATGACCATTTTACACTTTATATTAAGTGGACAGTTCCTGAGGAGTTACCATGTAAGTACACTGTTAGTACAGTTGCAGAGAGATTTGGGTTTTGCATAATACACAGTAAGTTATGACCATTTTACACTTTATATTAAGTGGACAGTTCCTGAGGAGTTACCATGTAAGTACACTGTTAATACAGTGTTGCACAGAGGTTTGTGTTTTGCATAATACACAGTAAGTTATGACCATTTTACACTTTATATTAAGTGGACAGTTCCTGAGGAGTTACCATGTAAGTACACTGTTAATACAGTGTTGCACAGAGGTTTGGGTTTTGCATAATACATGTAAGTTATGACAGTTTAACACATTGTATCAAGTGCAGAGTTCCTGAGGAGTTACCATGTACACTGGTACCACAAGGGAAAACTTTAGCTGTAATTCAACATAAGTCCTGCCAGTCATATAGTAAATACATGGTATACACATAGGAATCATCATGGTTTCAGTGTGTTCTAAACTGGTAACTACAGTATGGAAGACTGCGTGTGGAAGTGGAACAACTTGTGTGAATACATATTGTTGTTACAAAATGTAGTTACATAATGCCTGTTACACATGTGTACTTACTGTAGTGGAAAAAGTGTTGTTACCAATGTCCTGTTACACATTTGTACTTACACATACCTTTCCGTGGGTTGTTACATATGTGTAGTTACACAAATATTACAGTTGTAAATACTATGTACCAATGTGTATTTACACTGTAGTTACATACTAAGTACATATCTAGTAACCATGTAAGTTCACAGGTATTAGGGCCACTTAATATAAAGTGGGACCGTTATGGGTCCTGCTTTACTATCCATATAGATCCAGTTTGATCGGCGTGTGTGTGTGTGTGTGTGTGTGGGGGGGGGGTCCTCAGTATATTTTCCTGCTTTTTGTCACATGCCTGATTAAGTCACTTACAATGTGCATTTATTTGAAAAAGGAATATGCACCAAACATCGATCTAAACTTGTGATAAGAAGCATTCTGTTTGTCCAACAACAGAGAACATTTAATGACGTTTTTACTCCACTCACTTTATAACAACAGTCAAGTGTTTTAAATAACTGCCTTTTGAGATCTGATGTGGCTTTCCTATCAGAGGCAGACATTATATTATTTTGTAGTATTCTACAGTGATAAAGGCTATGTTGATTAGCATTGCATTATAAATATATTTTATTCTTATGAAAATACCCTAGATGGCTTGAAGAACAAAGATAAACCATATATTGACGCAATCGTATGTTAATTGTCTTCATTTCATTGTTCATTACATCTCTATCTGCGTTTTACTCAGCTGATGCTGCAGCGATACCTGCATGACTTTGTCCATATAAGGGATTTCCTGAAAACTCATACGTTTTATGACTTCTAGGAGTCTCACTTGTGGACTTACTGCATGAGGGCACCCTCCAGCTTCCAGCATGAATGAAACAGACATTACATTACATGTGTGTACTCAATAATGCTCACAATCACATCGCCCTATTTTGGGTGAAAATAGGAAAAATAGTACTTCTCTTTAAAGAAATGTATACGTGAATTTAGACATATGCGAACCATTACTTTTTTTCTAGTGAAGAGGTTTACAGAAGTTTTTTTTATTTTTTATTTCCTGACAAAAATGAAGAAAATATTGTCAAAGATTTTTATACAAATAATATATATTTATATAATTTCCCTAAATTGTGCAGCCATAATTCTGGCTGAACTCCTACATCTCCTATATCTGAAGATGGGAGAAAAGGTGAACCCAATTAAACCTAAGACATAAAAATGGCTGTTCACTGATGGTCCCAATTAAGATGTGCATAGTTTGGGTGCTTCAACTAAGCACTGAGTTAAGGGTTGTGATCATTTCAGTTTTTGCTTTTTAATAAATTTGCAATTCATTATGTGTTGTGAAGTGCAGATTGATAAAAAAAAAAAAAACATTTTAGCATAAGGTTGCAACATGCAAAATGTGTGGGAAAAAAGACAAGGTATGAATACTTTCACAAGGCACTGTAAATGGCATGAACTACATGCACAGTGTTGCTGTTTTGTACTGCTGGAACATATTGCATGGGAAATAAGTTCATTGTGAAATAAGAAAGAATTAACAAGTGAACTATTGAATCTATTGTTAATCTTACCGACAGCCTTTCCTGTTTGCACGACACTTCTGCTCGTTGACATCACAGCATTCCCAATCTTCTTCCCACGCTCGCTGTTCTGCATTGAACTGAAATAACAGGAGTGAGCTATGACAAAAACTCAAAATTTTACAATTTCTTATACAATTCCATGATTAACCCCTTCTCAGACTGAGACTTCTGAGAAGCTGTCATACATGGGGGTGTACTCCTATACATGTATGCTCCCTCCCGCCTCCCACCAGTGAACAAGTGGGGCCTGGTTGTTCTGTCACAATAAGGCACAAAGTAACTTGTCCTACCCTTTAGTGTCTCTGTTCTTCTCTGGTAGAATGAGCTGCCAACCTCCATCCAAATGGCTGACACCACCACAACTTTCATAAAGAAACATCTCTTCCACAAGCACTTGACTAATCCACAACCATAAAAAAAGCACTTACTCTAACTCCAATTAAATTCTCTTCTATTCTAGCTTTTGTATTCATCTAGCTTATACTTTAAACTTGCCAAAGACTGATGTGAATATTGTTGCTCTTATGAAAATTGCCTGTGATGTTCCCCATTTCTAAATTGATTTGGGGAAAAAAAAGTACTGCTTAATAAATAAATAAATAAATAAATACATTAGCAACTCTGGCCCTGTTGTCTTCAAAGGTTGGGCCTTTGTACAAAAGGACATGGTTGTTGTCACAATTTAATTCAGAAGAAGAATTTCCTGAACGGTGAATAGAAAAGCCCAATACCGGTGCACACCACAGAATATGTATGTTTACACAGAAAACACTGCAGGTTTTAGTGACAATGTTTTAGTAATGTCTAGATATGTGGTCTGAAGTGACTTTGCATCACTGAACTATCGAAAACCTGTTCCTCTGAGTCAAAGGGTTCTTGCAGTCTTTGCCAGAATTCTTTATGTATTTTATTACATTTATTGTACCTTCTACTCTCAAAAGCCTTCAAGAGCCTCCTATAGAGAATATCCCAACTGCATCATGATACACAGAGTTTGCTTTCATTTTAAACAAAAGATTCCCATTTAATATGTGACCTCTGAAAATATAAATCTGCCACACTATTTATGATTTAGGTGTCTCAAATTTAGGCAGTCAGTGCTAATGAAATGTATTATTTTAGATTTATTTGCAATTATTTTAGATGACTCTGTTCACTGAAGTAGTCTTTGTCAGCTGATTTGTGGCAAGAAAACTACATTAGTGGCCAAAAGTGATGTCTGGCCTAAACAAATTGACATCTTCACCCTTTATTCAAATATGATTAAACATTTGTTAAAGATTTTGTAAGCATATTACATAGTTGTGCTTGGAGCCAATTGTTTTATTTGTGATATCACAATAAAACATGCCAAATTGTGCAAATATAATTTTTGACCAGGCTGGCAAACAAAGAATTTATGAACGCATACAAAAACAAGAGAGATATTTTAATAACTGATGAAGCTTTTTCCGGTGAGATTTTAGTTTTTCTATACATTTTCTTTTTTGCACAGTAAAATAAAATCTGTAGCTGTAAATAGGCTCTATGCACAGCTGAACTACTTCCTGAACTTCAGGCAGCTCCTTTGTTTCCTGTCTGCCCTTATTGGACAAACTGATTAGTTCAGGTGTGCCTGACTAACGGCCATTAGTCAGGCACACCTGAACTAATCAGTTTGTCCAATAAGGGCAGACAGGAAACAAGGAGCTGCCTGAAGTTCAGGAAGTAGTTCAGCTGTGCATAGAGCCCATTGCCTTTTTTGCCAAATAATTTTGGCAAATAAATACCTTAACCAAGTTTCCTCATATTTAAAATATTAAAAAAATATCAGTGATTTTTTTTCAAATATCAACCATTTTTGATGGTTTAATCAAATTTGTAGGGTCATTAAAGGGATACTTCACCTGTGGAAAGATGAAAGTGTATTTAAAATGGGTCATTTATGTAGAAGAAATGTGAATTTTTTTAATTTGGAGCTTTCTAAACTGAGAAAAGTCAGAAAATAAATTTTTTGCTTATGTGGATGAAAGACAACAACTCCCAGAATACACTTGCTTCGCTGCCCTAGGAGGCCACGACTACATGTAACAGAGCGCAGTAGTTAAACAACAAGTCCGTGATGAGTCTGCCCAGAGATCGCCCAAAGTGTCGGGGATTCGGCTTTTGTGTTCTATAGTCGCCATTCGTTATATTTACTGTGGCGAGCAGGACGAGACTGAGGGTCGTGGGAGAACGGTGTGAGGCCGGTGGTGTGATTACTGATGAGCGACACCTGTGAGACGCACCGGTCTCGTATCTCTCACGGAGGAGCGGGAATTTTCTTAGCAATGTTAAAATGCACATCAACCGATCACTTGTTTATATAAACACTGCATTCAGATTCACCAATCGGAATGAATTCAGTTAGATTGAAACAAAAGGTGTGCATGTAAACAATGAATGGTGACTGCAGAAAGCAAAAGCTGAATCTCTGACATTATGGACGATCTTGACCGTAACCCCTATTACTCAGCTTTCTCCTACAACTCAGCTTTCTCCACAGAACAAGAGGCTGCTAGCTTAGCTTCCAAAAAAAGATGGCTGACACTGTATGCACTTTCTGTGAATGAGATCCCACCCTCTATGGGTGGGTTGAGAACATGCGGGACAGCCCCTACTACTGGCTGTAGTCTTTAGCCTCTGGCCAAAAAATCCTCCGATGACACAAAATGACGATTTTCGGAGGACGAGATCGGAGGATTTTTTCCACACAAAAAATGCATAAATCTCTCGTCTCAGGGGGATATGAGGGTGGAAAGCACGTAATTCGAAAAATACTACAGGTTTTCTACTAATACAAAGCTTAATGCTAAATCCTGAAGTATCCATTTAAAACAAATATCACCTCTGGACACCACTTTTGGCCAATACTGTAGGTCCATTTAAAAAAAAATATTCAAAGTTCAAGTGGGGAGAACACCTTTTATAAGTACTGCATATTCACTGTGAAGGAGCATGTAAACAAGAGCATAATAGTGTAACACTTACTGTGACAAGCGGATCTTTACATCGGCCACACTGTACTGACCCTGGAATGGATGTCTATGAACAGAGAGTCAAAGTTCAAGTTCCCTATCAGTCACTTACGTTCCATGTTACATCGACGTGATGATGTAATTGGGATCACTTCAGGGAGCCCTACCATCTTCGAGTGTCTACAGAACGAGCCAATGAACATTGGCGTGCGTGAATCGCACTCTTTGTCTTTCACTTCGGAGCCGAGCTTCCTGTTCATCTCTGAATCTGCAGAATGCTGTTGTTCGTTGAAAACTCTACAGACAGCGTCGGTGTGACGGCGCGAGCAGTGAGTGGCCGCAAACATTTCTTAGCTCAAACAACTGCTGTTTTTTTCCGCCACGCACACCCTCTATACCCTCTTGGGATTTGTCTCTGGTCCTTTCGGCACTTCAGAGACCACCATTTGAGCCTTTGCAATCAGCTGAGTTAAAAATTCTGTCCTGTAAGACAATACTCCTGGTTGCATTGGCCTCCATCAAGAGGGTAGGGGACCTGCATGGACCCGCAAGGGAACATGGTTCCTACTACTCCCTTCTGGGACCAGGTGGTGAACCTGCAAGCGCTGCCTTCGGAGGAGGCAGACCCAGCCCTGGCTTTTCTCTGTCCTGTTCACGCTCTGGGCCTATACGTGGACAGAACGCAAAGCCTCAGGACCTCAGACCAGCTCTTCGTCTGTTACGGAGGCCAGCAAAAGGGAAAGGCTGTCTCCAAGCAGAGGATGGTCCACTGGATAGTGGATGCCATCGCCTTGGCTTACGAAGCCCAAGACACTAGCAGGCACTAACACTAGCAGGAAGCGTATTCCAGGGCGTTGGCACACGGCGCCTCGATGACAGATATCTGTAGAGGGCTGGGCGACACCTAACACGTTCCTAGGTTTTAAGGCCTACATGTTGAGCCAGTTTCTTCCTGTGTGCTCGCTTCCACCAGCCAGTAACACAGAAGTTCCCGCTCTAGTGTTGGCTTGCTGCACCACTCCCCTCCACATGGAGCGGATACTTGTGCTTTTTGCTCCAGTCGATTTCTTTGCGGAGCGTCTGACGCCAGGCCTAGTGCTCGTATGCTTGTGTAACTTGTGCTAGGCTGGGTTCCATATGTTGTGATCCCTGCGGCAATCCCACTTGTGTAATCTTTCACGACCAGATCCCTGCGGTGAGCCTGACGCGATTCACGCACGCCAACGTTCATTGGCTTGTTCTATAGACACTCGAAGATGATAGGGCTCCCTGAAGTGAATCCAATTACGTCGTCACGTCAACGTAACGTCTCCTGTTCCCTCCTTCAGGGGTTTATCAGTATAATATTAATGTATGTTCAACACTCTTACAGTGTAATTGCACTTGTAATGTCACCAAAATACATTTGAAGTTTATGCTGAGTGAATTCTGCATTTCAAAACTTAAATACAAGAGTATATTTAAAATGTACTTAAGTATACTTGAAACGGTTCTACTTTAACACAAACAAGTATATTTAATACAACTTTAACTGAACTTCAGCAATGCTTTTGGACAACTAAAATGCATTTAGTTAAAAATTAGTTGTTCCAATTTAACAGACTTTAAGTATATCAATTTATAGTGTGCCACAAATACATTTAGTTATCCTAAAGTACAGGTTACAACCCACACAGCCTTCTGTTACAACTCCTGATAGTAGGAATATTCATTTCAAAGTTTGAGACAAAAAAAACACAATAATGATTTACAAATGTTACAGCAAAATGTGTTACCACAATCCCTGGTCTCACATATTTTTCTGATTGAGCCAGCTCCTTTTTAAAATACGGTTGACTTTATTTTGGCAAACTATAAAAAAAATAGTAAGCAGTAGCAGAATTACTGCTAGAATTCTATTCTGATTTGTCTCAGTTTTCATACCCTGGAGTGATCTCGGCCATTGCTGGATGCTTGTTGCTGATCCACAGTCTGTAGTTGTGTGTGATTTTCCAGGCAGATGTGAACGCAGCTCCATAATCAGCCAACAGCCGCTCATGATCTGATAACAAACAATATTCAACAAAAAAACAAAATAAAACCTCAGTCACAACAGTACACATACATGAACCTGGAGTGATGTGTGTTCAGATGGTAACTTGACATTGTATAATTTTTTTTTTTTTTTTACAAAGGCACTAAATTCCTGGATGTGGTAAAATAGTGATACTCTAAGGCAAAGATAACAGATGATTTAAAGGGATAGTTCACTCTAAAATGAAAATTAAGTCATTTACTCACCCTGGTGTTGTTCTAATGTTCATATGCCCTACTTTCTTTTGCGGACCACAAAAACAGATTTTACTTTTTTTTTTTTTTAAATGTCCCACTTGCGCTCATCCATATAATGGCCGTGAACAGCGACCAGCATGAAGGTTTTTTTGTTTTATGTTTTAAGATATCACAAAATGGCAAAACGACACTTGTAATATATCCCAAGTGTTCTGGGGTGTACAATAGGGTTTGGTGAAAAACAATAAAAATTTATTGTATTATTTACTAAAAATCCTGATTGGCGAGCATTCATGACACTTATTAGTGCAGCCGTTAACTCCAACTCACCCAGAAAAATCACACAAGAAATCAAGATGAATAAAAACACGACATGAAATACAATCCATGTACTTTCTTCTTTGAGGTGAATATATCTGTTGTTTTATTACGTTCACATCTGTCAACTGTCATTCTGACTGTCACCTGAGAACTGGAGTTCTGGTTTGCATATGTTTAACTTGGTGGAGAGAGTACACAGATACATTTTTGGGGATTTCTAGGAGTGTATTACATGTTGCGGTTTTATTAATCTTGATTTTTCACAACTTGGTTGAGTCAGAGTGAACGGGGTGCTAATAGAGTGTCATAAACATGCGCCGTGCACAGAAGACCTACTGCCAATGTCAGGTGGATTTAAAAAAAATAATACATCAAATTTCGGTTTGTTTTTCCACCAAACCCTATCATACATCCCCAGAACATTATGCAATATGGAATACATGCAACATGTCGCATGAGATCATTCTGTGATAATTCTGCATCTTTTTTAAAAGCTTGATGTTGTTGGCTATTCACTGCCATTATATGGACTAGAGTGAGTGGGACATTTTTAAGAAATTCTCCTTGAATGGGAAAGAAGGGCATATGGCATTCAAACAACACCAGGGTGAATAAATTATGACTTAATTAAATTTTAGGGTGAACTATATATGGCTCAATGGGTAATGCTCTCGCCTCAAAGCAAAAAGCGCAATGGTTTGAATCCTGGCTGAGCCAAGAGGCCATTTCTGTGTGCAGATTGTATCTCCCCGTGTTGGTGTTGGTTTCCTCTGGGTACTACAGTTTCCCCCACAATCCAAAGACATGCAGGTTAGGTGAACTGGAAATTAGATATGAGTGTGATTGTTTATGTGTGTATGTTACATCCATTGGCCATCCATCCATGGACATACTGTAGGAGATTAGATGCGTGGATGTTTTGCACTGTATTGTTGAGTTACTGTATCACATCACCAATTGGAGATAACAGATTTTATCATATGCACCCTTTTTCCATCACTTTAATTACTATTGTTCATTGTTAATTCATATTCATTCATAACACAAACCGGTATTTTAAAACATTTGACACAAATTAATATAAATGTGTGTGTGTTGTAATGCACCTTGCTGTAGAGCAGAAGATAACAGCGAGTGCACATATAAGCCAAACTGCGCCCTTATCCACTCATCTCCACCCTCCCAGCCCGTCCCGTCCAGAAACACATCCTCTTTATTTTCAGTGACATGTTTCACCAGGTAATCAGCGAATCGCAGATCAGCTGTACTTAAATACAGCATTTTGCGCAGCTCTGGGTCATGGATCTGAATACGGGCTTCATCCACCTGCACACAGGCAAATTTAAAACAATTAACTCTCAACAGCTGTACATCCGAGAAGATATTTGGTGCAATTCAGCAATTGCAATTTCAATAAAACAATTCAGTGACATCAAGGTTATACAGTGATTATACAACATGATCCAAGTTGACCGTTATCCTTTCTGTGATGGTAGAGCCGTGGAGTTTGTTATATACCCATAATAAGCACATATCTGATAATGTCTGATTTGTGGATGAATCACTCAGACACATTTTATTTGAATCTAATCTTCTCAGAGACCTAACTACAGCAGTTAAAAGTTCACCAGAGGGAAAGAATCAGTGAAGAACAACTTAAATTTCTGCCTGTTTTTCACACAAAACTGCTATAACTGTAGAAAACTATTAGACAATTATTCTATGTCGTCTTAAGTCATAAGCTCCATTCTTCTGAAAATCTATGTCTGAGGAATTTATTTTATGCACCCGTTATATTTGCTGTAGCTAACGTAGCCAAACACATCAATTAGAAGTGTCCACTTTTGGTCATGTATATTAATTTAAATAGTTTTTTCATCATTTATAATGTCTGGATAGGATGATTTTCCTGACTATATTACATTAATCTTTAGAATCATCATTGAGAATTACAATCAAAAGTAGACCAATGAGACACATTACAGGAATGAGAATTGAGAAGACACATTTTCATGACAATCATGCTTAATTCTCATGAATATAACGTCACAATGCAAAAAAAAAGAAAAAAAAAAGAGCTGCATACATTCTTGACAGGCTCTGTGAGATTCACCTAATAATATCTCACTGTCTCCATAATTAGAGTGTTTACAGAACAAAGAAAAAAAAAAGTTGATGGCCTCACGTCCACAACGGCATCACTTAGGTGGCGCTGTTGACGGAAGAGGATGTTGGTCGCTCCGGCAATAAAACCTCGAACACTTATGTCTGATAGCAGGTGGTGCTGTTGGAGTGCCATGTATGGCATGCACAGGTAACCCTGGAAACAGGGCAAAGAAGTCAAAAGGTCATGCAAATCAAACTTGAATGTTTAATCCAGTGGTCAGGGTTGGGTTAGTTAGCAGTTAGTCCCTGTTGGTAGAAGTTCTAACTACTTTCTGGAATAAAAAGCATCTTTTCTGCATTCTCGTTCTTGTTAAAATTTTGTCAGTTACTACATTGCTACTCAATGTGCATGTCTGCTAACATTTTGACTTCATGAGGGGTTTTTCTTTTGTTGCCACTTTATTAAATAGCATATTGCATATTTATGATTAACTAATTTTATTGGGGCGATACAATAAATATGGCTCTATCACAGTACTTGCTATCTCAAGTTTTAAAACACACAGGATACTGTAAAGGAAGGTTGTGGATACAGTTCGATGAAGTTAGTCAATCACAGCAGTGGGACTGTACTTTCGTTTTTGCGAGTGGCAAGACTCCTTGAAATTGAGTGTTTTCCTAGAAAGTGAATTTTAATAAATATTGGACATTTTTTTGGTGCAAAAAACTTTGCAAACTTTATAAACTAACCTTGACTGCATTTTTTACAGAGACCGTAAAGGGACATGGTGATATGAAATGGGAGGGGAAAAAATATGTCAATGCTTTTGCATTCGTTTGCAAAATGTTTGCGTTAGACTAAAATAGAAAATGTGTATCTTCATAGTCATTTTCCCTATTGTTTAATTAACAATTAAAATTCTGAATTAAATAAAAGCATTTAATTATAGTATAAACAGTTTTAACAAATATATTCAAGCTTTTTATGATTACTGAACTTGCACGAGTGTAGTTTTACTCTAGAGTATGGTGGATGTGACAATGTGTCTTGTGTGCACACACCTTTGTAAAGATTGCGAGTGGTAGTCCATACTGGTCTTCTTGCAATCCAGATACAATGCCTGAGGTCAACGTTCCCTGCCCCGTGGCCGACTGTGGCTGTACTGTTATTGGCAGACCTGAATCTGTGTCAAACATCACTGAATGATCTATGTCCTCATTCTCTTCCATTTCATCCATCACATGAGGCTCCAGTGTCTCCCATTCACACTCTGAGGAGTCCAGCAAGCTTCCTGTGTGAGGCTGAAGGTAGTGTGTGTCCAAAGCAGTGTCACAAGCCTTTGATTGATCCGGCGGGTCACTGACATCATACCTGCCCTCAAGCTCTTTTGGTATGTCAGTAACATCTGTAGCAGACATGGAGAATGATTCTTCATCTGCAGATATGATTTCTGGTGAACTGAAGTCCTCTGAGATGCTCTTCCGGGGCTGATAGTGAGAGGAATCTGCCAGCCCATGCTCTATTATACCTGAAAATAAAGTCACTTTATATAATTTAAGAATATTATTCATAAAGAATTCAGTTTACTTTTGAAAATAACTCCTTCTACATAAAGATCAACATAAAATCTACTTTACAGCTTACTCTAGCCAAGAACTGCCAAATTAGACAAGAAGAGATTGTTTCACTTTGTTTTTAATGTTGCATTTAGGGCAGGGTCTATCTGGAACAGATGTGCAGGGCTTGACGCTTACTTTTTTTTCCCCCAAGGAGCACATGTGCTCATAAGTAGAAACAATTTAGGAGCGCATTAAAAACTTTAGGGGCGCAATGCAAATTTTCCAAATGTGTTTTAGCCTAAAAAGAGGATATAAAGAGACATTAAAATAATACAAAGTATTTCTGCTTCAAACTGTTTTGAATAATTATGTATTATTTATAGTCCTATTTTGAACTGTATATATATATATTAGAGGTGGGCATAGATTAATTTTTTTTAATCTAGATTAATCTCACTGTAATCTTGGAATTAATCTAGATTAATCTAGATTAAAATGGCTCATCTGAATTCTGCCGAAGGCATTCGGAATGTGTGTGCTACCTAAAAAATTACTAAAAGTAAGTCTTTGAGAACAGGTTTCCAGGTGCCGCATTAGACCACCATTATTATTATTTTTTTAATATAAGTAGAATTTCTATAACTCTGTGTGTTGAACTGATAATCACTCTTTTGTGTGAACACAATCTACTTAATACAGACGTTACAATCAATCAAACGGTCGTACCATAGCCCCCTCCCCCCATCCCCCTTGCGCGAATCAGGGCCAGCGTTGGAGGAAAGAAGGTAGGACCATTTGAGTTGTGTATTTTCAAAATCTGCCGGCCGTTTTGCAAATCACATACCCCACCTTTAACGGCGATATTTTTTTATCGCCCGATAAGAGTCTAACGTTAACGTCGATAACGGCCCACCACTAATATATATATATATTAGGGATGTGCATCTCCATAGCTGAGACCGATGCGATACGCATCTCGATGCACAGCCAACATTCGATACATTAAAGATACAAATAAGCATCTACCGATGCGATGCGATACGATTCACTACTTTAACGATTCGGTGCGATCCGATTTCGATTCGATTCAACGCGATGCGATTCAATGTAATACGATCCAATGGAGAAAAATATGATGCCATGCAATTCAATATTGCATAGATAGTTAACTTTTATTTCTTCTGTTCAGACATACAACAAATCATAAAGTAGCTTAAGTGCCATATATCTGACTTTTAACGCATGGCTCTTTCACAAACACAAGATTAGGCTAAATAAAAACAGACATACTTTTCCTGTCCTGTCTCCAGTTAAATTTTTTAACAGCTCACACATTTAACAGTGAAACAATCTAAGGATGCTCAGGGATAAACAATAAAGAAATGTTCCTAATGTGATTTTAGCAGGTAGGCTAACAGTGACCAGAAAGCAGGTGCTGTTTTAACATAAACAATAATAAAAATAAAATAAACTTTCACAAACAGGTCTTTCATAACTGTATTCAATATATATATATATATATATATATATATATATATATATATATATATATATATATATATGAAAAACGATTATTTGGAGTCACAGGCTCCTGTAAACCAGATTAATTTAAATGTCCTACTTTAAGGTTTAAATGTATAGGTGATATCAGGACACGCATCGCACTCGTAGTGTTGTGATACGTCATATTCACGTACAGCAGCGTCAGCAGTGGTGATGAGAGAACGCGCTCGAGCAACAGTTTAGAAAGAAGAAATCAACCTAGTCGAACTGGACGCGCGAATGAGGCGAAATCGCAGGACCTCCAGACCTGCGTCAACGCGTCTTTGTTTACATTGACTTAACATGGAAATCTCCCGCTACAGACGCTACATCTGCGTCCGGTGTGAACGCAGCAGTTACATAATGGTCACAAATGATTGGTCACTTTCTAAATAGTAAAAGTATAACGCATCTACTAATAATTATATATGAATAAATATTTTTTTACCGATGCAGATATGTTAGAACCGATGCATCGCGATACAAATGCCAACTTGTATCCGATGCACACTTATTCAAATCGATGCATCGCATCGTTAGCTTTTATACCGATGCACCGATGCGAATCGATGAATCTTACCATCCCTAATATATATATATATCCAGAAATCCAAAAATCACAATGTATGATTTTTTAACTATTTATTTGTAAGATACAGCTGCAAATAAGTATTTGAACACCTGTCTATCAGCTGGAATTCTGACCCTCACAGACCTGTTAGTCTGCCTTTAAAATGTCCACCTCCACTCCATTTATTATCCTAAATTAGATGTACCAGTTTGAGGTCGTTAGCTGCATAAAGACACCTGTCCACCCCATACAATCAGTAAGAATCCAACTACTAACATGGCCAAGACCAAAGAGCTGTCCAAAGACACTAGAGACAAAATTGTACACCTCCACAAGGCTGGAAAGGACTACGGGGAAATTGCCAAGCAGCTTGGTGAAAACAGGTCCACTGTTGGAGCAATCATTAGAAAATGGAAGAAGCTAAACATGACTGTCAATCTCCCTCGGACTGGGGCTCCATGCAAGTTCTCACCTCGTGGGGTCTCAATGATCCTTAGAAAGGTGAGAAATCAGCCCAGAACTACACGGGAAGAGCTGGTCAATGACCTGAAAAGAGCTGGGACCACCGTTTCCAAGGTTACTGTTGGTAATACACTAAGACGTCATGGTTTGAAATCATGCATGGCACGGAAGGTTCCCCTGCTTAAACCAGCACATGTCAAGGCCCGTCTTAAGTTTGCCAATGACCATTTGGATGATCCAGAGGAGTCATGGGAGAAAGTCATGTGGTCAGATGAGACCAAAATAGAACTTTTTGGTCATAATTCCACTAACCGTGTTTGGAGGAAGAAGAATCATGAGTACCATCCCAAGAACACCATCCCTACTGTGAAGCATGGAGGTGGTAGCATCATGCTTTGGGGGTGTTTTTCTGCACATGGGACAGGGCGACTGCACTGTATTAAGGAGAGGATGACCGGGGCCATGTATTGCGAGACTTTGGGGAACAACCTCCTTCCCTCAGTTAGAGCATTGAAGATGGGTCGAGGCTGGGTCTTCCAACATGACAATGACCCGAAGCACACAGCCAGGATAACCAAGGAGTCGCTCTGTAAGAAGCATATCAAGGTTCTGGCGTGGCCTAGCCAGTCTCCAGACCTAAACCCAATAGAGAATCTTTGGAGGGAGCTCAAACTCTGTGTTTCTCAGCGACAGCCCAGAAACCTGACTGATCTAGAGAAGATCTGTGTGGAGGAGTGGGCCAAAATCCCTCCTGCAGTGTGTGCAAACCTGGTGAAAAACTACAGGAAACGTTTGAAACTACTGTACCAAATATTAACATTGATTTTCTCAGGTGTTCAAATACTTATTTGCAGCTGTATCTTACAAATAAATAGTTAAAAAATCATACATTGTGATTTCTGGATTTTTTTTTTTAGATTATGTCTCTCACAGTGGACATGCACATACAATGACAATTTCAGACCCCTCCATGATTTCTAAGTGGGAGAACTGGCAAAATAGCAGGGTGTTCAAATACTTATTTTCTTCACTGTATTTGCAGCTGTATCTTACAAATAAATAGTTAAAAAATCATACATTGTGATATCTGGATTTTTTTTTTTTTGATTATGTCTCTCACAGTGGACATGCACCTACAATGACAATTTCAGACCCCTCCAAGTGGGAGAACTTGCAAAATAGCAGGGTGTTCAAATACTTATTTTCTTCACTGTAGGCATGTGACGTTATCAAATTTTAATTTAACGATGATTGCTGAAGCTTTTACTATGGTAGCCGCATAATGGTGTGTTCACACCGAACGCAAATTGAATTATTTGCGCGAGTAGATTACATAAAAAAATCAATGCAAAGATGCAAATAGACGCATCATTCACGCCGGGTGTCGCGAATGACGTGAATTGGGCGACGCGTTTGTCGTGAATGTCTTCCGCGCAAGTTGAAAATTTTTAACTCGAGCGGAAGATTCGCATGAAACTTTGTTGCGCCAGCCAATCGACGAAGAGCTAATTGATACGTCCGGTCTACCACTGTTGTCGAAAATGGAGGAGATGCTAATTATTGCCGTCTGTGGGTACCCTGAAATATACGATACGCGAATGGGTTCAAAATGTTCAAGCATCTATCTAGACGCGATAGACGCGTTTTTGACGCTCTATTCGCATTCGGTGTGAACACACCATTAGGTTAGAATAAAGTGTTGTCCTCTAAACAGGTTTAATAACTTTTTTCTTACAATAAAACAACTCTATACATTTTTTGTGTATTGTTTTATTGTATATTGAAATGTTCAAAGCAAACAAATGTTTCAAACAGTTTTAAGTGCAAAATAACTATAAAGAACAAAAGGTAACACTTTACAATAAGGTCCCATTAGTTGGTTAGTAGGTATTAAGTAGGCTAACATTAAAGGTTGTATCAGTGATTTCAGGCCCAAAAATAAATGTCTAATCTTTCCTAAAGATCCGCTAGCTGCCCGCCCCATAAGCAGGCTGTCAAAAAAACGCGTCTCTGTATGCAGCCTAGGCTCTGAGATCTGCACACAAAAACAAATGGGTACAACCACCACTCAAAAACAAAATAAAGTGCTCCAACCAATCACCGACAGGGGCGGGATTTTTTGGCCTGAAATCACTGATACATCCTTTAAAGGTGCCCTATGTCAAAAAATCAATTCATACTCCACATATTCCATACCAGATGGGGGCAGTATACCTCCAGAAAGGTGGCCTACTCTAGTCTGTTTTTTAGTTTCGGGTTGTTAATCTTCTAAAACCGTCAAATAGTCCGCTTTGTCCCGCCAAAGACTATTTTGATCGGTGAGGCATGTAGAATAGAATGACTGCTGCCGCGGCGCTTGACAGGGCGCGTTACGAGCAGAGAGAGAGAGAGAGAGAGAGCCCCGGCCGCGCGCGCGCACTCTCACGTCTTCAAACAACACGAGCACGGTCCTGCTCTCTCTCCCTCGCGCATATTAATCAAATCAATTGACACGATAGTAAGATCGCAGTTTCACGTGGAGCATTTGGAGATTTTTAGAGATTAGAGACTCAATTAACAACATCTCAACACTAAATTATAAAGGCCGGTCTCATATAGACACCTGTCTCGAATACAAGCAGGTGCAGTTCGACGATTTGGGAAAATAAAAGCCCGGGCTATTATGTGAAGTTTTACGGTATTCGTTTTGTTCATATTAAATTTTTTATGACACACGCAATTGACACTTTTCACACGCTCTCACGCCACACATCAATTTTGTCACGCACAGAAAAATCGCAAAGCAAAGTGGACACGGAGACCTCAGCTCTCAGATTCTGTCAATTTTATTACGAAATTCAAACAATAAATACCGTTTTGGCGCTTGTAAATGTTACACGACAGATCCCTAGCGTACGTGAACCGATCATCTCTACTAGCTAATAGTAAAAAAACACGAACACTTGAAAGATACAGTATGCTGCAACTTACCAAAATGTATTCCTCATACATAATATCGACCAATCATTTTTTTGAACTCTTCCCTGAACTGAAATGTAGTAGTGGGCTGTACCAAAGTCCTTTTTTGTCCTTTAAACGATTGACATCAGGTTCAAGTACGCCCACAAGCCGTGCGAGTTATTCGTGTGTTGCAGTTTGGCTGGTGGTTATGTATGTTGCCCGCATACCGCCTCCCATGGCCGAAACTGGTATTATGACACCGGCCGGGCCGGGGCTAGTAATTTAGCATGCTAATTCAGGTTTATATCTCGGCAGCACTATAACTTGTCATTTTTTTAATGACATCATCGCACTTATTTCTTCTCATTCTTTTGATGCGTGTAGCTCATTTTTTGGATATTTTTACCTCAATTTTTACATATGGCACCTTTAAGTAACAATGAGCAAAAGCTTGATATTATTCGTTATTATTCGTTGTTAACGTTAATTAAAAAAATACAACTGTTCATTTATAGGTCATGTTATCGCAAGTCCATTCATGTTAGCAGATACAACTTCTGATTTTAATAATGTACACTGTTGAAGGGGGTGGATTGGAATCCACTGCTGTTTCAATGTATATGTAATGAGTGATTATAATCAAGGCATTAATCAATATTTTTCCTTCTAATATTAAATGAGTTGAATGACTTCTCTGAAGATTTTACTTTGTTATAGAAGTTACCAGTGTGATTACTGAAATGTTCTTTTCATGTATTCTCTAATGTCTGTATTTGATATCTGAATGCAGTCACAGTGCTTGCTCATTTATTCCGGCTTCCAGAAATTAAATATGGAAAGATGTTTTGTTTTGTGTTTGAGAAATGTCTTCAATATGTGTTAATGCTTCTATTTTTCTAGGGTACCCTGACGACTATAAGTCACAGGGGTCATTGAAGTCTATAGTTTAAGGGACCATTTCTTTGTTAAAGCCTTACTTTCCTGTTAGACTAAAGTCTAGCTATCCTTGAGAGAAAGCACGCATTATCTTGATGTTTTGAGATGAGACTCCTGTTTATAGTAAGAGCCTGGCCAAATCCAATCTTGGAAAAGCTGTGTGTCGGTGTGTGTGTTAGTCTTCTTGGTTGCAGGTTAAGGAACAACTGCATTATTGGAGATATTGGAGTTGTTGTTCTGGACATGTTGGCGCCCAGAAACCCAAATCTGTGACCTGGAAAGTCATGACGTGCCTAACTTCAGGGTCTGAGTGTCCGCTGCATAATCGATGGAGATATGCTTCAGTCTATCTGTATATGTGTGGAAAATTACTATGTTTATCTATTTCTTAGCCAATGAGAATCATTCAACCTGTAAGCAATGACGTAGCTTAGACCTTGGAAATGGTATAAATGCTGTGATCTGTGTAACTGTAAGCGGGGCGGCCTACGAACTCCTGTGTGAGTATTGAAGCTGACTTCTGCTTATGAAACTGCAAACTATCTTCAGTAAAACTTTTCTTAAATTTTTTATAATTCTGACTCTGGGTCTTCTTTCAAATATCTGGTTCTGGGTCTTTAACTGTATTACCCCTTACAGTTATGGTGGAGGATGCCGGAAATTATTCTCGGTGACACCCCTGGCAAATCAACAAACAAGGTAGTAAGATTTTATTAAATGTTAGGGCTGTCTGACTGGGAGAGATTGTGAAGGAGAGCGGGAGAGCTTCACTCCGATGAGGCGAGTGAAGATTAATTATACTGAAGTATAAGTAAATGCTAAATATTTATACTGAGAGTATAAGAAGTCGCTGAGAGCGTCGTTAAGGTTGACGGCAGCAGACAGCGCAAGCGAAGCGTGCTCTGTGGGGGCCCAGCGGGGCATTACTGGTGTAGCACCACCCCAGCAGAGGACGTCCATGGATTCAGATCCACGGGCACCGTAAACCTGCTCAGTCTCTTCCATTTCAGATAGGGGGACCCCCGAATTTAGTGAATCAGGCAGTTAGGGATACTAACAAAAATAGGGTTGTTTGCCAGGGATGCATCAGGAATGATCCCGAGAGAAAAATAACAATATTTGTGACCCGAATTGGCATGGACCAGTATATGTAACTGTGATTTTGGAGTATACTTTGCAGTTTCATCATGCAGAAGCCAAGCTGTGTTGTTCAAAGATCGCCGCCTCCATTTCTGCAATAACTTCAGGTGAGTTTGAACTGTGATTAAGATATCAATAACCTGAACAGTCCTGAAACAAATAGTGAGATAGAAGAAAGCAAACGCTGTAAGCAGCTGTGCTCTGAAGCCCTCACTTCTAAGAAATTTGCAGAAATTATTAAGTAAATGGTAGTTAGGGTTTTGATTATGTTTGGAAATTTAAACAACAACTTGACTGGCTACAAACAAAGAAAGAAACTGAAAAATTCAAAGTTTTAGCCTCGTATTTCGTACGATGATAAATTATGGGTTGGGGATCATTTCCTTGGACAAGTGTGACTAAAGATAAACAGAAACTTTGTGAAAACCCCTTAGAATATTTTTAGCATTTCCGTGCAGTTTATGAAAATTTATGTTCTGCCAATGATAATGATAATGATGAAGATTAAGATTTGGCTATTGTGATTGAATCCGCCACTGGTGGATGGTCAAAAGAATACAGAGAAC
The DNA here is from genome assembly GCA_031834385.1 of Semotilus atromaculatus. Lineage (NCBI taxonomy): Eukaryota > Metazoa > Chordata > Actinopteri > Cypriniformes > Leuciscidae > Semotilus > Semotilus atromaculatus. The sequence continues at coordinate 12,101,776 of JAULUF010000014.1, forward strand.
TGCTTATCAGTGGCTCTGTTTACATTCCTGGTTGGGACACACACTGCTACAATGGTGTGCAGTAAGTTGGAGCCGTTTGCAAGCTCACAGTGATCAAACTAGGCAAGGTGTCTGATGCTGTAGTTGAGGCTGAAACAAACCCACCAGGTGACAAAGAGTGTTTTAAATGTGGTCAGCAGGGCCATTTAACACATAACTGTAAAATGCCCACCGAGAAGGATAAAGTGACAAAAATGTCTGGTATTAATGTGGGTTTGAAAGTAGATCAGTGTTTATATGATGATATTAAAGTTTTCGTCTGAGAAAGAACAGGAGATAAAAATAAGGTTATAAGATTGAAGACTTAAGGAATTCCTTTTAAAGGAAAGATCTAAAGCACCGGTTGTTGTAACGTGAATGGATAAGTACCGGTTGATGTAAAATTACAGATAATGACTAAAAGAAATTTGAGTTGCAAAATATATGAAAGTAACTAAAAGGATGATTGTGTTTTAATGAAACACTTTAAAGAGTTGTACGAAAGTTAGTGTGGATCCTAATAGCTTAGATTGATAAACTCCTAGAGAAACCATTGAAGTCAGGTGTTAAAACTATGGTAATTGAGAACCTGACAACTAAAATTGAGATGAAATTTGAAACGTTACTAAGAACTAGAATAATTATTATTCTTTCTTTAAGATAAAATAAGCAGAAGCAGTGTTATAGGATTAACAGTTGCTAAATGTAAAATGTATAGAAAGGCATTTGATTAAACAAAAGCCTGTTAGTGTTGACCATGAAAAGAACAGAGCTGATGTTTTGGTTTTTAAAAGATAAGCTTGTGATTTGCCTGAAACAGTTCACTTATCTGGATCTGGTGTGTGATTGAAACTGCCAGGGTGACAGACTCAATTTGAGTGGAAATTTGGAATGTCTAAATTCCCTGATATATGGGCAAAAGACAATAAAAATTATGTTTATTTGAAAATGCATGTAATTTCTAGCAAAGATGCCTTAAGCTGAGCTAGAGTTAAAAGATGGTGAATAAAGTCTGATGTTAGAAGTTTTTGACAATCCAGTGTGCCACTCCTGAATTCCTCAGAGTCTCTCTCATGTCAGCTAAAAGCTGTTAAAAGAAATCATTGCCATGCAGAGGGCAATTTGTATTTGTAAATGTTTTAAAAGTAAAACTGAATGACTTTAAAGAAGTCTTTTAAATAGTAATACAGACCTTAAACGATAGAAGTGACATTTTGATTAGGACCAGTGACTTCTTTGTCTCATTTAGTCTCCACCATTCAGGACCGATGGCTCGGGCTACAGAGGTAACAGTACACTGAATGGATGGTTGTGAATAAAGTTCACTGAGATTTTGTTGATTCGGACAGGTCTAACAAATTTGAGTGATTAAATACTGTTGTTATTAACCTGTCTCCCTGTGTGAACACTATTAGGCAATAGGAATGGCTCTGGTGACTCTTGAATGTGCCTTTCCTAAGCTCCAGGAAACAGCTGAGTTCTGTTGAAATAACTGATTGTGTGATGGGAAAGAGCAGTTTCCAGTGGGTACGAGGTGATCACCCAATGACGGGTAAGATCCTCTTTGGCCTAACAGAGGGCAACCCAAGCCAGGGGGTCACCGTAAAGACACTGCTATGTGAGATGGGTATGAGAGTTGAGCAGGAGCTGTGAGGCCACCAGCGTCCTTATACCGTTAAGGGGAGATGAAGCTGTGACGAGTTACGGCAGTCTGGCCCATAAACGTAAGTTCCTCTATACCGCTCACCCGAAACCGCATTAATTGTATGGCTTGTTTTTCATTGTGACAAGTGTCTGCAACTATGCCAGGGGAGACTTTCAAGAGACAGCTGAGACCATAAGGGGATTGCCATTATTTGTTGTGGAGACAGGAGCCAAACTTTTTATGATGTTGGTTGCCTTATAGGCAAGAAAATGTATAGAAGTGTTGATTTTGAACTAATATGTTTATAGTTTTAACTCCTGAAGGTCGTTAGACATGGTGGTAGCTAGAGATGAAGACAGTTGTAGATTCAAGAAAAAGGTGAATGGTCAAAGGTTATTGTAATGAATTTAATATTACATTATGTCTAAATTACAGTCTTAGGAGGCTGTTGAAAAGATTATTTGTTTATAGTGAGAGAGACTGCTGGAGGAAGGGATGGTAACTCTGTCTGTCTGTCTGTTATCGGCCTGCTAAAGCAAGCTTAAAACAAAATAATGATAATGAACCAAAACAACCCAGCTGACTTTTCTAAAATTAAATGAATTATGAACATACATGCTTTGAAACTGGTTAGGAGACTAGTAAAACCAGAAGAAAAATGTGAAGTGATTATTTTTTTTAGAGTTAGGCCTTAATATCAAAAAGCTAATATTGAGTGTCTAGTATGAGTGTGTGATGGTGACTGCACGTTATGTCTTGTATGTGTTTGTTTGTGGTATTTCCTGATTTTGTGGATATTGTGTCATTAACCTCTGGAATGAGTGTTTTATCATTACAGATGGGTTAAGTGAAACGACAAACTTTAAAGAAGCTGATAAGCTGAGTCAATTTGATGAAAAGATGATACAGAACATGGGACGAGCTTTAAATGGATTGGTTTTCCAGCTCTGTCTGCTAGTGGTAATTATGACTTCTTTTGTCATGTATGATGTTGATTTGAATTACTCTCTGGATTAGTATTTATGTAAATTGGAATTGTGAAGTTGAAGATTGCCATCCATTATGGGGTAAAAACTCTTGTCTAAATTCAACTGAGGGTCTAAATTTGAATAGACAACTAGGTGGGATCATAATGGTAAACGTAAAAAATGATAGACTTGATGGCAGAGAGACAAAGTGACAGATTGGCTAAGTCACTATACAAATTATCCAGAGAAAGCTCCCTCATTTTTATGAAAGGCCGGTGGGCGAACAAAGGAGGAGTGAATATAACTTCTAAAATAGTTTTATTTCTCAATCCATTAAATGGATGTATGACATTAGATGTCTAAGAGAATTACAATTTATGTAATAAAGGTTGAAGGATGAAACAGCTATATGGCTGTCTGTGTGATTTAGGTTTGATAACATAATATTTTGGTTTTTGCAAAACAGTAAAGATAAGTGGGACTGAGACAATCCTGATAATATTTTCTGGATCTTCAGACTAACAATTTGATATAGGAATACTGTGAGAAGTAGTTATAATGAAAAATAAAGTTAAAATTAATGATTGATGGTATGAAACCGAGGCTATTGAAGAATTAATAAAACAGCACGATTTCCCTAAAGAGGGAACTTTAAGTGTCACTATGACAGGGGTGAGAGACTCGGTGGAAGAGGGAAGTAACAAACAAAAAGGGTATAAGATGTTATACAATTAAAATGGTACATGCTATGTGACTTCTAAAAGGAAGGATGATTTCAGTAGAGACTAAAAGTGCTTAGATGGATTATTATGGGTCTTAATTATTATTATTATTTTATTTTATTTTTTGGTTTTGTTTTAGTTAGACAACTATTGTGTTTTGAACCTAAAGGGTCTATAAAGGGGGTAGTGAAAATAATGGATTAACCATCCATCTTCGTTTATTAAAAGGAATTGGAAATTATAGTTTTATAAAAACTAGTGCATACAGTATATCCTGGTATTTATGATTATAGACAATGTCTGTATTTAGGATCTGAGTAGTGACTGCGGGTCTAGCCCATGCTAGGAATACAGCAACAGTGCTTGCTTATTTAGCCCGGCTTTCAGAGAATAAATATGTATTTGTTTGTAAACAGTTATGTTGATAATAATAAAAAAAAATTAATAAGATGTAAAGACAGTTATATCCAAAGGTTCTGGAGATCAATAATATACTATGTGGGATATTTTTTATTTTATTTTTTTATGTTAAGTCCTTGAAGTAAAAAGATATTTTGTTTTATATAAAAATAAAAATAAAGTAACCTGACAGAGGAGCATGGGTCAGGAACCTAACATTTTGAAGCAGCCTTTATGGAAAGACCAGATGTGGTGTTTAGGATCCCACATTGGTCTAAAACGGGGGACTGAAGGGGGTGGATTGGAATCCACTGCTGTTTCAATGTATATGTAATGAGTGATTATAATCAAGGCATTAATCAATATTTTTCCTTCTAATATTAAATGAGTTGAATGACTTCTCTGAAGATTTTACTTTGTTATAGAAGTTACCAGTGTGATTACTGAAATGTTCTTTTCATGTATTCTCTAATGTCTGTATTTGATATCTGAATGCAGTCACAGTGCTTGCTCATTTATTCCGGCTTCCAGAAATTAAATATGGAAAGATGTTTTGTTTTGTGTTTGAGAAATGTCTTCAATATGTGTTAATGCTTCTATTTTTCTAGGGTACCCTGACGACTATAAGTCACAGGGGTCATTGAAGTCTATAGTTTAAGGGACCATTTCTTTGTTAAAGCCTTACTTTCCTGTTAGACTAAAGTCTAGCTATCCTTGAGAGAAAGCACGCATTATCTTGATGTTTTGAGATGAGACTCCTGTTTATAGTAAGAGCCTGGCCAAATCCAATCTTGGAAAAGCTGTGTGTCGGTGTGTGTGTTAGTCTTCTTGGTTGCAGGTTAAGGAACAACTGCATTATTGGAGATATTGGAGTTGTTGTTCTGGACATGTTGGCGCCCAGAAACCCAAATCTGTGACCTGGAAAGTCATGACGTGCCTAACTTCAGGGTCTGAGTGTCCGCTGCATAATCGATGGAGATATGCTTCAGTCTATCTGTATATGTGTGGAAAATTACTATGTTTATCTATTTCTTAGCCAATGAGAATCATTCAACCTGTAAGCAATGACGTAGCTTAGACCTTGGAAATGGTATAAATGCTGTGATCTGTGTAACTGTAAGCGGGGCGGCCTACGAACTCCTGTGTGAGTATTGAAGCTGACTTCTGCTTATGAAACTGCAAACTATCTTCAGTAAAACTTTTCTTAAATTTTTTATAATTCTGACTCTGGGTCTTCTTTCAAATATCTGGTTCTGGGTCTTTAACTGTATTACCCCTTACACTGTAAAAAATATTGCCTTGGTTTTACTCAAAAGAATTGAGGCAACTTTTTGCATCACGCTTTCTCCTTCACTCATTCCGCCATGCTTTTCATCAGTGTTATTTAATTCATTAAATAATTAGCTTTTAAACTTAAGTAATCATTTTAGGCTGTATCGCTGTTTTTCCGTAACAAAATCGAAAACATCTTAAGATGATAAGTTTGTTATACAATTTAAGATATTTAAGGATATTTATTTGGAGGCTGGAGCTCTAGTATCTTTCACAAAATAAAAGTCACTTTTGGTAAACCTGTCAGTACTGTGCTTTCTTATCTATACTTCTGTTGACCCCAAAAACTTTTTTTCTGAGAACAGTCCAATATTTTTTCCTCCAGTCAACGAACTAGATTTACCAAACAATAGTTGGGTTTCCATACAAACGTGAAGCAAATGTTTTCCAAGTTCGAAAAAAAGAAAAGAAAAAAAAAAGTGCGTATTAGGTGCGTTTCCATCAGGTTGTTCGAGAGGAAGACGGTGGTATTGGTAACTTAGGAACCAGCAGTAAATAAAACATCCATCAGCGGAAACAGTATGTGTCGTTAGACTCTATGAGCCTACTCGTTTAAGTGAACAGTGAGAGTTGGTTCCAGTTCGAGAGCCGTTATCCCTTTTTGTATAAAAATACAAGACAAAATATGATTATCCTTTCGCTACACTGCTCAGATGTGTATGTAACAGAAACTTAATTTATTATTGTATTTTTAGATAATTTAATAACATTTATAGTATCTTGTTAAAGTTATTCTGCAGTGTTACTATTTCTTTATTAACTTTTAAGTTAGTGCTTTAAATTGTTTTTGTTAGAATAACACACCCACCAATGCAAATCTGGCACAATATCAAAAGAGGTTTTTTTTGTTGCCTTTTTTACCTGGAAACAATGACAGGACAGTCATCAGAGTTTCAACCAATTTCTTCACCGGAGTCACATAAAACAGGATCTATAGGGAGATAGTAAACGTGAGTGCATTTAAGACTGGACTCATCCTTGAGATCCCACTTTACTACAAAGTGTGTATTGAGATGGTAATAATTACCTTCTTTTCTAGCAGAATCAGTTTAAAAATAATCAGGACCTACAGCAAATAAAGAGAAACAATACAAACATTTAGTCCGAAATTAGACAAGTTGCATAATAAAGATCAAAATAAATAAGTATTATCCAAAAGGATGAAGCAGCATTTAAAATGAGTCCAGTCCTTTACCTTGTGTTTAAAGTGCAGGATCAAATCTCTGGCAGACAGACCTTCAGAACAAAAATGAAAAAAGAATGATTGGAAATGGCAAATTTATTGTGTCAAGTATATATATTAATAATGTACTTGTACACATTTCTTTTTAATTATTTGATTTTATCACACCCCAAAGTTGTGTTAAAAAAACAAACAAAAAAAAACATTGGCTGTACACAGTTTCATAACTGGTGTTTATGTAGTTATTCAAATACTCCTAAAAAGCATTTAAATGCAACATAAAACAGTATTTGCAACCCATTTGACTTTTGTAATTAGGCATATTTCAGTATGGCACGATTTCCATTACACGAGAGTAGATGTTAAAACTTCATGCTGATTTGTACTCGGCTTTCGCCAAGATAAGCAACACTAAGACGTAGCTTTACAGTAAACTATGCTTCTCCATCCATTTACGCTTCTTTCCATATGAGGGTGTGACTCCCCTTCTGTCCGGCGTTAACGGCTGCAGTGTACTTGGCGCGTCAGCACACACGACGGCTGCAACTACAGTGTGGTCTCCCTAGTGGACCAACACGACAACCGTCTGGATTGAGCCGAGTAGGGGACATCTCTAGGGTCTTCAAGTGGGCACCTTCCGTCCTCAGTGTTTCGTCGACTAGCCCACGACACCTCAAGAGGGCTCGACAGTGACTCTGGCGTCCCAGAGTCACCCCCCTCCATCCCCCACTCAACTCAGCCCAGCTTACTGACCTCTACATCCCTCCTGCTGCTGAGACCTAACCACAATCTCACCATCTCTCCGCAACCCAACCATACGCGCCAACCCGATTGATTAAGGCTGTCGAGCCCCACTGGTGCGTTAAAGCAGTTACAGTGGCAACGGTTCCGTATGGCATACCACCTAACGCAAAACACAATATCTACCCAACCACCCGTCATTCTATACTATACAACCTATACAAATTGTATAGTATACTATACAACCTATACTATACAACCTATACAAATAAACCAACAGACTCTTCAAGTTTTTCAAGAATTCTACGAAACCGTAGCGTGGCGGCCTGTACCTTGCCAGCTAGAATCTTTCCGTCTCAACCACAGCCAGTTGCTGCTCCTTTCTGCTGCTTCAGATAAGTTCTTTACTGTGCGACGCAACTCTTGGCCGCTGAATCCGACGTCCCTGAGGAACCGGGTTGTAGAGTGTGCCACAAAACCTCGACAACCCACTTCCACTGGATAAACCTGGACTCTCCATCCTCGCTGTTCTGCTTCAGTGGCCAAATGAGCATACCGCAGTTTCTTCCTCTCATATGCCTCATCTACAGCATCCTCCCATGGCACTGTCAACTCTATCAGTTGAACAATGCGTGCTGATCCAGACCACAAAACAATGTCTGGTCGTAGGTTAGTGGTGGCAATCTCAGGTGGAAAAATAAGCCGTTGATCAAGATCAGCCAGCATCTTCCAGTCCCTAGCAGCTTCCAGTTGTCCTGGCCGAGAATTGGTGTTAACACCTTTTCTTGGTGGTTGCTCGCCTGGGCGGAGGAATGTTGTCTTCTGCGTGTAATGTTTTGCTAGAACATGCGGCAACTTATTGGTCATACTACGCTTGCCTTCCAATGCTAAAGCCAAACATCTCAGTACTTGGTCATGGCGCCAAGTAAACCGATCTTGGCTAAGAGCCACCTTACATCCTGTCAAAATGTGCCTTAATGTGGCAGGTGATGAACACAAAGGACAAGAGGGATCCTCTCCTACCCAGAGGTTTAGGTTCTGCGGTGATGGGAGAACATCATATGTTGACCTAATAAGGAAACTGATCCTACTCTCTTCCATTGACCAAAGGTCTTGCCAGCCCATTTTGCGTTGTTCCACACTCTCCCATCTCATCCACTCTCCCTGCTTGGCCTGGGAAATGGCCTTTATACTCCTCATCCTCTTCTCCTGCTTTCGCACCTCGTTGACTACCAGCTTCCTCCTTTGAGCTGGGCCTGCCTTGTGCCATTTAGGAGGAGCTAACCTGAGCCCAAAACCCCCTCTTCCATGCTGTACCTGTCCCACGATATCCCCTATTTGAAGGTCAGCCTTTGCCTCTACTACAGATTTCTTTGCTGACCACTTTCTACCAGTTTTTAACACAGGGGCTGCCTCCCTTACACATTTGTCACGTGACTCTACTAATGTCATTTCCAGTCTGACCTTGGCACACTTAAACTCCTCGGTTAAAGCAGAGACTGGCAGCTGCAATATTCCTTTACTATAAAGTCCCACTCTGCTGAGGCAGCGTGGAACTCCCAACCATTTCCTGATGTATGAACTTATTAACGCTTCCAGCTTATCCACTGTTGTCAAAGAAACCTCGTACACAGTCAGTGGCCACAGCAACCTCGGCAGTAGACCAAACTGAAAGCACCAGAGTTTTAGTTTGCCTGGTAGAGCACAGCTGTTTATGCTCTTCAACCCTTCCACTGCTTGTTGTCTAACTTCTCCCACTCGAACTGTGTCCTTTAGATCTCCATCGTACCATCTCCCAAGACTTTTCACTGGCTTCTCAGAAACTGTTGGTATTGCCTCACCATTAATGAAGAATGTTTTATCTACTACCTTTCCTTTAACTATGGAGATGCTCCTTGATTTAGAGGGCTTAAATTGCATTCGTGCCCACTCAATATTATCTGTTAACTTCCCCAATAACCGATTAGTGCAGGCTACTGTTGTAGTCATGGTTGTCATGTCATCCATGTATGCTCTGATTGGTGGTAGTCGCAACCCAGAAGCCAAGCGCTCTCCTCCTACTACCCATCTTGATGCCCTAATGATTACTTCCATTGCCATGGTAAAAGCCAGTGGAGAAATTGTGCATCCTGCCATTATTCCAACCTCTAAGCATTGCCATGCAGTGCTGAATTTTGGAGTTGAGAAACTAAATTGCAAATCTCCAAAATAGGCTTTCACTAAATTTGTTATTGACATTGGTACTCTGAAAAAATCAAATGCTGCCCAAAGAAGCTCATGTGGCACTGAACCATATGCATTGGCCAAATCCAGGAATGTCACATGGAGCTCCTTCCTCTCCTTTTTAGCTGACTGAATTCGTTGCCAGATAACATTGATGTGTTCTAAGCATCCTGAGAACCCTGGAATGCCCGCTTTTTGAACTGAAGTGTCAATGAAGCCATTCTTTAATAGGTAGGTGGACAATCTCTGGGCAATAATGCTGAAGAAAATCTTACCTTCAACGTTTAATAGTGAAATAGGACGAAACTGACTGATGCTTGTAGCATCTTTTTCTTTAGGTATAAAGACTCCACCTGCTCTGCGCCATGCTCTAGGTACAACCTGTTTTTCCCATGCCACTTTTAACAATTTCCACAGAATTCGCAGAACTCCTGAAGCACTCTTGTACACTCTGTACGGAACTCCATTAGGCCCTGGAGATGATGAAGCCCTTGCCTTTCTCACAGCCTGCTCTACCTCTTTCCACTTAGGTGCACAGACCTCCATTTGGTATTCTGGTGGGTTGATAGGTGGTATGTCTGATGGAATTGACATATGCTCATGCCTTTTTGCATCTGTATGCGTTTCCTCCAAATATCTCTCTAGCTCAACTCTAGATGCTTTTAAAGTGCCATTCTTCTCACTGGTGAATAACTTCTTTACGAATTTGAATGGGTCTTTATAGAAATTAGCCCTCGCACGTTCCTTCTTTTTGTAGCGTTTCCGTAGACGCTCAGCTCTGCGTAATGTTGCCAGCTTATCTTTTATGTCCCTTTGTAAGAGATTGAGTCCCTCCTTCTGACTTTGTTCTGCTCTTTTCCATTGCTTCCTCAACTGTCTCCTTTCTCTAACTAACCCTTCAATTTTCTGCTGCCGTCTAGACATTCCAGGAGCAGTTTGTACTTTTTCCTTCCTTTTTTCCACACCAAACCTCTCACTTCCATATGCGTAAATGATGTCCCCAAATTTATCCAGCTTCTTTTCAACTGTACCAGTTAATCTTTCCAATGCAAAGCATAGATCTGTGTTTACCGTATCCCATGCAGTTTCTTGTCATAGATTATTTGCACAAAATAATCTATGACAAAAAAAAAAAATTGCAGGTTTTAAATTTAAACCATTGCTTTTGCCAAAAGCTTAAAAGTGAGTGTTTCATACACAGGCTTTTGAAATAATTTTTTGATTGGGTAGTGTGGGCTGAAGGTCAAGGTCATCCTCCAGAGCATCTCTACATATCCTGTTTTTTTTTTTTCAATTATGTGCACTGGTCAGTCACACACAATAAGACTAGAAATGTGTATTTGGAAAGTAAATAGGGGTCAAATTTGACATCACACTCATCCAATTAGGGTCAGTTAAAGGATTAGTTCATTTAAAAATGAAAATGTCATCATTTACTCACCCTCAAGTTGTTTCAAACCTGTATGAATTGTATTTCTTCTGCTGAACACAAAAGAAAATATTTTGAAGAATGTTGATAACCAAACAGTTGATGGACCCCATTGACTTACATAATATTTGTTTCCGTACTATCGAAGTCAATGGGGTACATCGACTGTTTGGTTACCAATATTCTTCAAAATGTCTTAATTTGTGTTCAGCAGAAGAAAGAAATTCATACAGGTTTGAAACAACTTTTTTTAATTAATTTTCATTTTAAGTGAACTATTCCATTAAGGGAGAAATGATCTATTATAGTTGTGAAAGGCAGATGTGTGTTTTTGAATTACCCAGATAAATCTGTGATCCCTCCAGCGCCGTACAGCTTAAAGATCTGTTCATATGATCATAGAGCTCCTACAGAGAACCAAGAACAATCATACAGTGATTTTTTTGCTACTGGCTGATTTCAAAGTGGTCTTCTTTTTTTACTGACTGTTGATGCAGCATTATACAAAAGCAAATGTTTGCAGTTACTGATGTCACCATAAAAGTACAGATGTATTTGACACCTACGATTAATGTATTCTGCAACTGAAAGTAGATGGAAAACAGATATTTTGCATACATCCACAGTCTGTTAGTTGCATTGTGTTAATTTACATTATATATTTACAGAGGTATAAACGTACCTCAAACTCCCCTAATATGTATGACAGTTTCGTCTGAGTTTGATCATTTATTTTATGTTTTTACTAAAAACTGTTATTTTTTCTCATAAGATTCGAAAGCAATGTATGTTAGCCTTACAAACATTTCCTACAAAAAATTTAACTTATTTAAAATAAATGTACTAAAATTGTTTCAGTCATTGACATCCATACTTTTTTCTTTGCAAGAGGTGTGACTTGCAAAAAGTGAAAGTGACATGTGGAGGCCAAGTATGATAACCCTACTTGAAATCTGTCCTCTGCATTTAACCTATCCAATTAAGTGCACACACACACTGCAAACCATGACAGACACAAACGGGGCAGTGGGCAGCCATTTTTGTTGTGGCGCCCGGGGAGCGATTGGGGGTTAGGTGCCTTGCTCAAGGTTACCTCATTCATTTCATGCCGGTACTGAGAATCAACCCAGCAACCTTTAGTTACCGGTCAGACTCTCTAACCATTAGACCACGACTGCCTACTTGTAGTAGTGGGCATAAATTACAGTGACATGGTTGTAGTACTGCGGAACACAGAAAGACCTTTCAGCTGGTAAGGTTATTTTAACCCAGCTACTGGTTTATTTATTTTTTAACTTTCTGGATTCTTCACTTGGCTTCAGACTTGAGGTTCACGGAACTCATAGCGGGCAGGATTTTATGGCAAATTAATATGAATATTTACCTATATTTTTTATTAAGTTGTGATAACACCAAGCGCATATATTATGGAATCTTTGCACATAAAAAAAAAAAAAAAAAAAAAAACATGCTTCGTACTAAATTTGTATTATGAGCGCCGCATGTTCCATATTTTAGTGCTTCACACACAAAATCCAGAGGGAAATTGGTCTGAAATACACCAATGAGTTGTGTTGGAAAAATTTGTCAAAAGAACCGATAGAAGTAAGTTCAATGAGAGTCTGCGCAAGTCTGTAATGTTTCTGTCTGTTAAATTTTGTCTGAAAAACAGAAATACTTTTCATTCTGTCAATTAAAGCGCCTGGTCTTATTGTCACTGTCACTGTCATAGTTTATTTTCAGATAAATATAAAAAAGTTAACATTTTATACTTCAGAACTGATAACATCTTTATCTGTTGATTAAAATGTTTTAATACATCAAGGTTTTAATGGCATAATTAAAGTGCACTAGTAATGTCGTACCGTTTCAGGGATTTGTTATGCTTTATTTGAATATTTTAAAAAAGCACTATTTTAGAATTTTGTTGGATGCAGTTTTGGTCATGTCAATATTCCTAGCTCTATCAGGTTAAAACTCCATTTTTGTTGTTTTTGTTATGCAATGTTTTATTGGGTAGTTGTGGCCTAATGGTTAGAGAGTCGGGCTTGTAACCCAAAGGTTGTGGGTTTGAGTTTAGGCTCTCTGCTCCCAATACTCACAGGCCCAATTCTCACTGCTGTGTGTGTCCACTTGGATGGGTAAAATGGAGAGCAAAATTATGAATATGAAACGCCATATTGTCACTTTCACTTTTTTCACATTATTTTTAAATAATTCTATGCTCCAGAGTAAATTTTTCCACTTATACTACAGTTACTGTCCCCTAGAATTTTTTTCAGGGTTTTGTCCTTAAAACGCTCTTAATTTCTTAATTAAGAAATTAATCATTTCGTATGCATCACCTCCCAAGCCTCTTTATAACCCTTCCCATTTTAAATTGACCATTTAACTTGATCATTACCTTTGGACTTAAAATCTAAATCTAAGTAATAGATTTAACCTTAAGTAAATATTCTAACCTGTGTCGACAGTGTGCAGTAGACACACCCATCTGAACGATTACTATATATCACTTATCCTGCCCGAAAAGACCATAAAGATTACAGATAACGTCTGAAGTAATACATACTTCCAATACATATACATACATATATCCAAAAAAACAAATCATGTCCCACTGATACACAGCAAATCAGGTGATTTTAAGTAAAGGGTTTGGCTGTAAGTTAATGATGCCCTCTGTTGGTAGGAAATACAAATATGGCCGATCGAACACTTCTGGTGGCTTTACCGCCAGCTGGCAGTTTAACACACAATGAACAATCCAGTTATTTATATGGATTTGAGAAGTTGCCTAGCCTGGGTTACCCCATGCTGATTTTATTCACGATGCTAGGCAGCCTGGATTCCATGGACCAGATTTGCGCTTCAGATAGGGAACCAATCACAGAACGGGGAGGGAGCAGCAAGACGATGACGATGTCTATGCAACACACCGAAGCAGTTTGTTTATATCTATGGATCCAACATGACAGCAGACGCGAAGTTACCTTTCGATCTAGCCTTAGATATTGTTCTAAGTAGTTTAGAACGCAATTTCAATTTTAGTTTCCTTGTCTAATTTCTTTCGCTCTACATGCATCATCTGGTATAATGGAAACGATTGGCTATGAGCTACGTACAGGTGCATTTGATAGACATTCGTAGCATCCAATCAACGGCTCTGGGCATTCGTAAACCACACCTCAAATACGAGAAAATGAACATGTGGTTCCCAGACCCACGTCTCAATGAGACTAGGTCTGACATTAGCCAGGCTAGAAGTTGCCCCTACTTATAGCAAATAAGCAGGGGCATAAACTGTAAGTTTATCTACTTCAAAAAATAACAAAATTACCTCAGTACTGATAAATGTCATGTAGCTCTTTGGCATTTGTCTCTGTGTATGTGTCTAAGGCCTTGTTTACACTGCAGTTCTTGATGCCCAATTCTGATTTGTTGCCTATATCTGATTTTTTGATCGTCCGTTTACACGTTCTTTCAATTGTGACCCATATACGATTCATGTGTTTACACTTGACATACTATCTGAAACATTGCGCATGCTTAAAGGGGGTTCTTGCACAGATGGACGAACACGTTATATGCTTGATGCTAGCTTTGCGATATATGCGAAGTTCGCCAAACATCACCATGATTTTGAGGCGAAGGAGGACGAAAAGGACCATCATTGCAGCCTGCGCATATGCTTCAGTTATTGTGTGCAAGATGAGAGAGAAAATATTTTTTGCATGCATGATACGCACTGTAAACCCCTTGGGTAGGATTAGGGGTTTGGAGTGCGTGCGTATTACACGCCATAAAGTGCATATTATTGAAATTACAATTGATTATTGAAAGCACTATATAAATGCCTCATTCATTTATATCATATGCACGCAAAAACTGGCACGAGAAATAAAATTTGTGCTATATATACGCACTTTCATGAGATCGTGGCGGGCTTTAAAGAGGAGCAGTGGGTCCATAATTTTAGGATGAGCAAGCCAACTTTTGATATGTTGTGTTAACGTGTGTCTATATTCCTCTCATACGACATCACGACATTTCCCAGATGCGTGTTGGGGTTGCTCTCGTAATTAAACCGCGGACACGAAGCCTAATGCCTCCGAAAATCCGATCTGCCTGTTTACATGACAGTCGCATTGGCACATATCTGATTTATATCTGATTTATTTCCACATATGAACGAGGCCTAAAAATTATCTCGAAATATCTGAATGCATGCGTTTTTTTCCTGTTTACACTGTCATAGAACACATCCGATCTGTGTCACATATGAGCAAAAAATCGGAATTGGGTCACATTTCACTGACAGTGTAAACGAAGCCTAAGTGTGTACCTTAGTGTGCTTTTCATAAATAACAAAATGCATATTTATTTCAACGTCTTTTTGGTTTTTGGTTCTTTTGCTGTGCTAGTCTGCAAAGGTCTTGAAATAATATGAAATAATATGACTAAGTGAAATGGAACTGTAATGCTGCTAAGACCTGCCTGAAATACTTAAGCTGTGCATGTAGGAAAGCACATTGCAAACATATGCCATATTTGCATTATACTGCAGTGCATTTAGTGTCAGATTTAGCTGTTGTTGGCTATAATAGATTTAGTACAACAAATGAATCCCAAATATGAACAATGCGATTTTTTTTTTTTACTCTTTACTAAGGGTTTCTTAATTTTAGATAAACTGACTAGTCGATTAAAAGAATTTGTTTAAATAACACTTACATTAGTCATTGTGCTATTCCTAATTTAGAATCCACTGGTTTAAAGAACATAGAGTTATACCCTCCTTATGTAAGAGGAATGCTTGGGGGACATGTTCACTAATCCCTGGTCAAGACATTTTTACTGTAAACGTGAGCCTACAGATGGAATTTAGAAATTGAAACAAAAAAATAATATAAAAAAATTTAACTTTATGCAAAAAAAGAAAAAAGAAAATCTACACCACTGATATGGAGTTCTTAATTTCATAAGTGTAAAACATTTGAACTTACTGGTCCTTTACATCTTCTAGCTGTATTAGTTCTTAAAATATCTGAAAATGTAATGTGTGTGAAAGATCTTGCCTTTAGGATGGAGATCTGAGAGAAATCTTTTTCTTCAAAGTAAGCGTGAGTTATGAGCTGAAGTTTAGCCTCTATCATACCAAACAGTGGCTGAAACAACAATACATAACATTAATAATCAGTATTTTTTATGTAAATTAAGGCTTCTCTAGAATATGCATCTTACCAATCGACTGAGAACGCAAACACTCTTCTGAACTGTCTCTCTCGTGATATCTGCCTCTCGTACTTTCAGTGCCTGTAATACACAGCATTACAATAATATCAGACTAGATAATGTGATTCTTTAACAGTATCTATTAAAAAACCTGCTTATTTATTTATTTAGAGAAATGTATGTTGGACTGAGGAAACTGTTTTACATCATTAAGATGGCACCAGACAGTATTTCCCTGGGTTATGCTCAATTAAAAAATGCAATCTTAGACAAAGATTTGCATTGTAAGTATAAATTATTGTGGACAAACCTTAGCCTCCATCTGTCTGTAGCAAGACACTCCATAAACACATTTCAGCTGTCCATCCAGAGGAGGCAAATGAAAGTAGACGGTGTCTGTCCATAAAAAACATAACAATGTGCATTTTAAAACAGAGATGCTGATAAAATACATCATCTTACATAAAAATAATTAAAAGGCAAACACACATACAATTGATTATGCCTAAAGTGTATCTGTAGTCGTCGATGTGAAAATGAACGTTAATGATTAAAGGGCCCTATCATACACCCTGCGCAATGAGGCACCAGGCATTGCGTAGCAAAATTGTTTTTTTGCAAGTTTCAACCTAACGCAGTTATCATTTTCACACCCTGCAACACATTGTTTAAATATGCATTTGCGCCCATTTGTGCGCGCTGGTCTGAAAACGAGGTGTGTTCAGGCATATTGTTGGCACGTTGCTATTTTGAGGCAACTGAAATAGACTATTACGGTTTTGTTTGTTTTTTATTTAAAGGGCGCATTGGTAATATGAGCCAGGCGGGTGCACAACGCGAGTGCACTCTGCTTATTACACACAGGGACACGCAGCAGCACACAAACATGCCAAATATTAAAAATAAAAAGGATTACAATGTAAAAGATTTTTATTGTGCACATAAAGATTTGGAGGAATCTGGCTTGTCCAGTAGATGTTCTGCTAGAGCACTTTAACTTTGTGCACGAGCAGATCAGTTTCCTCTCTGGAGAAGTGTTCAGTCTTTGCGCTTGCAAATTGTAATTGCAAAATGTAATAGCGAATCCGCCATGGCGTGAGCGCAACTGGCTTTTAAAGGGAATGGGAGATGAGACTCTGATTGGTATATTGCACGTTACGACCAAAACACACCCATTACTCATTAAGAGAATAGGGACAACCCTTTTAGCCTATGCGCCGCGCGTGCCAACCATTTTCCCCATCGTCAAACTAGCAAAAGTGGATTAGGACAAGCCCTAAGTGCACTTGCGCCATGCGCTTTAGACCATGCGCTTAAAGAAATGGTTCAGAGTAATTTCAACCTAAGATCCTTTGCACCATGACCTCGAGCCAAACACCCTCAGAAGCTTTTTTTCCCCTTGGTTGAACATTATTAAAGTTAGAGCTTATTTAGAGATATCCGCCGAATGGCTTAGTGCATTATTAAATTACCCCACTAATAATGCCCCGAATGGTACCAAACTTCTACAGTAGTACAAATAGGTTCTGTACTCATAAAACGAGGCATTGGTAATTTCAACCTAGGGTCATTTGCACCTTGACCTCGAGCCAAACACCCCCCAGAAGCTTTTTTTCCCTTGGTCGAACATTATTAAAATCAGGCATTGAAAAGTTTGTAAGTACATCAGGAGTTTTTTAAAATAACACTTGCCTGATGGCTTATGCTACCGCTAACCCGGAAGTCGAACTCACTTCTGTCATTTGGGAAAAGCCTGTAAAAGTCCTGGCAGAAAGTGATGCATAAGAATGTAGTGCAACGACGCCCAGTTCCAGGATGCACTAATATTTTGTTGGTAGTACCAGTTTGCAACAATTACTAGTTAACACTACAACATCCGGGTTAGCGCGGTAGCATAAGCCATCAGGCAAGTGTTTGGCTCGAGGTCAAGGTGCAAAGGACTCTAGGCTGAAAGGACTCTAGGTTCAACCTAGGCAAAGGTCTCTAGGTTGAAACTCCAAACCATCGCTTCAAATTAGGGATGGGCGATATGGCAAAAATATCATATCATGATTTTTTTCAGGAAAATCACGATTCACGATTTTATCACGATTCTCTTTCATGTTGTTTTTACTATTTAGCAAGTGATTGAGCATTACAGCCAAACTAATTTCCCTATTTTAAAAACAAAGCCTTACAAGGCAACAAAATATGAAATAAAAAAGGAATGGCAAACATTTAGGCCAAAGTGGCGCAAATAAAAATAGGCTACACAACATAATATACAAATGACAAAAATAAAAATAAATGAAATAAATAAAAATAAAACACTACATAGACATCACTGTATAAGTTATACATTGATTCTAAATTGACAATTTACATTTTTGGGTGAACTATCCCTTTAAGGACAAGTGGTGGCAGCATATTTACTGTTAGGCTACTGTCGCTTTTAAGACCGGCGCATCTAATGGACACGCGCCCCATTTTCTCTCAAAAATGTGTGCTTTCACTTTAGACATAACCAACTGTTTATGTAAACCTTGTGTGTATATGTATTTGACAGTAATAAGCAATAAGACTTGAAAGATAACTTTCCAGTAGTCAGGCGCTGTTTGACGTTTTGGTATGTGTGCTTCGGGTGTTTGCGCTCAGAAAAGCGCATGTTAGTTAGACCCGCGCAACAGCACGCAAATTAAATGTTTAACAGGCGAAGCTTTAGTGTACAGGCAAATAATGAACTTGTACTGCAGCGTCCCGTGAGTGTAACTCTACTGCTGCGTTAACGTGATGTGTGAATGTATGTCGCGTTGAGTATGTGGAGACTGAGGCGCCAGAACTGAACTGATAAAATGCACTGTAACACATTACTACGATATTTCTTCAAAAGCAGATCGTGGAGGCATTTTAATCGTCCACAATCAAAAACCGTGATATCGCACACCCCTACTTCAAATCATTAAAATAGGGCCCTAAGCGTTTTGTGGAAATGTTTTGTCGCCATTTCAGCAGGCTAACATAAATGGTAACATAAATTTGTTAACTTTAATGTCAAAATGGCATAATTATTTGCAAATATCTAATGGCACGTAAATTCAAATGATTGCTTGTGCTGGGGCTCACAACCTCTCGACTTTCAGAAGAGCCCCATGTACGCCTGGCCCAAAATGTAGCTTATATGGCCTGATAGCGTTAGCTAAATGTGACTGGGCCACATGTAAAAAAAAATCGATCTGCTAAGAAAATGTAGTTCATATTTATATGATTGTGTAGCTGCAGCCTTATTACCTAATATTAACTGTTAGGGAAAGGGAAATGAGCTATGGTATCGCTACTGCTTTGTGTAAAAGTATTGTAAAAGTCAATAAAATATTGTGCATTATGCTGCATTTGTCACGGGTAATCAGGTAAATAGGCGAGAAAGACAAAGATATTCCAACACAAAGTTTTAATAACAATAAACCTACAGATAGGTGAACGCACACTTAACATAGATGTTACAGGACCATGAACAGAACACAGGCAGGAACTTAAATATACAGAGATAATTAACTATGGCGAATGGCTGTGATGACTGTGTTAGTCCATGGTGACAGATGAGTGGCGGGAGGCAAATAGGAACAAGGAACATGTTCTGCCCCCTTTGTGTCGCAGTAGAGACATCTAGTGGTGTAAAGTTGTATAGGATTTGAGTTCTCATATTTAGTCCCTCCTCTCTTGCCGTTGTTTTTGCCTGTTTGTTTCTGACTCTGGTCTACTGAGAGGTCACGCAGCAGTTACTCTTTTCTCTTTGCCTTTGGTAGTTTTAGAAGGTCTAAGTCTGTAAGTATTTCTGTAGAAAGTATATCTACTTTGCTATATTCTTTGTGTATTGACCGTTTTTAGCATAATATGTATGTTGTATTAATAGATGCTAATCGCGATTAGCATCTCTCCATAGACATCCATGTTAATGTTAGCTTAAATGCTTTCTAGTCATGCAAGTCTCATTATAATGGCAGATTTTTCTTATAGGATATAGCTATATATGTTAGACTTGAGTTGCATATTCATGTATATGTATATATGGGCAGTTTGTAATGCCATATTTTTATGTTTTCACAGTTTTACAAAATTGGAAAGATTCTTACTAAAGGCCTCTCTCTACTCCGGTTTCCTGGGTCTTTATTTAATGGGTCTTATGTTAGCTATCTGCTACGCTAACCTGTCAAAGCAAGAGCAGAATAGTAAAAAGACTTAAAATTCAGTCCGCTATCATAAGAAGAGTGAGTTATCAACACTGCAGCCCAGAAGTTCAGCATAGATTCAACAATCTATCATGGAGGAAAAAAGTGAAGAAAAACCTCTGCTATATACAGAAGATGGACAGTCTCAGTACTCCTACCATACCAGACGCTCAACCCATTCTAGTCGTGCCTCATCACACGGTTCTGCTGCCACAAGAGCTAGAGCTAAAGCGGAAGCTGCAAAAGTCAAAGCTTCATATGCACAAAGAGAGGCAGACATGCTAATAAAGCAGGCACGGTTAGAAGCAGAAGAATTTAAGAGAAAAACTGAGCTTGAAGTGGAACTGAAACGTAGGACTACAGAGTTACAGGCCAACCTTAAGCACTGAAAATACAGGGCGCTGCTGAAGCAGCTATTACAGAGGCTGAAATCCTCGAAGCAGCTTATGAGGAAGAAGTTGGAAAACCAACACAGCAAAATGTGACCAAATTAGCTCCGTATCACTCACATCAACGCACTAGTGAGTATGTGCAACAACATTCGCAAGAGCATGGGGAGCAACAGTCTCAACTCATGGAACCACAAACCATCTTTCCACCAGAGCACCAGCCAAACATGGACAACGGTGATACAGATAATCGTGGAATCCAAACACACAGTTGGGAAGAAATTAGCGATGGCATGTTCCAAGAATTAACAGCACAACGCCAGAGCACGAGCACAGCCTACGCTCAGCAAAGCCATGCAAGCCCTTTGAAGTTCTACCAAGATGATCACCGCCCTCTACAGACGCACGTCACACAAGCAAAAGGTAAAACCTACTTCATGCCCTCTAGAGCACCCCTGCATGATCAGTCAGACACAACAGACTTAGCCAGATACCTGATTCGCAAAGAAATAATTAGCTCTGGGCTCTTAAAGTTTGACGATAAACCAGAGAACTACTGGGCCTGGAAAGCTTCCTTTGTCAACTCCACCAGTGATCTGAACTTAACCCCCAGGGAAGAGCTAGATTTACTGACTAAATGGCTGGGACCACAGTCTACAGAGCAGGCTAAACGCATCCGTGCAGTTCACATTAATAATGCCAGCGCAGGACTCAAAATGGTATGGCACAGATTGGAAGAATGCTATGGATCAGCAGAAATGATAGAAAACGCTCTGCTTAAGAAGTTAGAGGAGTTTCCAAAAATATCGAACAGGGACAATGAGAAGCTGAGGGAGCTAGGGGACCTGTTGCTAGAGCTGGAGGCAGCCAGGAAAGATGGATTCTTACCTGGACTATCTTACCTTAACACACCACGGGGAGTCAATCCCATCGCACAGAAGCTTCCCTATAACCTTCTGGAGAAATGGATCTCAGTTGGCTCTAAATATAAAGACGAACATCAGGTTCAATCCCCCCTTTTGCGTCTTTGTAAAGTTTATCAGAGACCAAGCAAAGACAAGAAATGACCCCAGCTTTGCCGAACTGACCATGAGTGGTTCAGTCAAGACGGATAAACCTCTGAAACCCACCAAACCATATGTGTTCACCAGGAAGACTGAGGTTTCTTCAGAAAGTGGTGATAAGCAAAACATTAGGGAGAAAAAGGTTGAGGATCCAGATAGATTATGTCCGTTACATAATAAGCCCCATCCTCTAAGAAAATGCCGTGGCTTTCGCAGCAAGACCATAGATGAACGAAAAGCTTACCTCAAAGAGAAACATATTTGTTTCAAGTGTTGTGCCTCAACAAGTCACCTCGCCAAGAACTGTGACAAATCTGTGCAGTGCAAAGAGTGCAACAGCAACAAACACTTAGCTGCGCTTCACCCAGGGCCAGTGCCATGGAAGTCATTCAGCTCTGCCGTCAAGGAGGATCACGGCGGGGAGCAGCAGGAAGATGAGACTCCAGAGGTTATGTCAAAGTGCACAGAAGTCTGCGGGGAATCATTTGGTTCCCGATCATGCTCCAAAATATGCTTGGTCCGAGTCTACCCTGCAGGCCAAAGAGAGAAAGCTGTTAAAGCATACGCTGTCCTCGATGAGCAGAGTAATAAGTCCCTGGCCAAGACCGAGCTATTCGACCTTTTGGGCATTGGAGCAAATGCTGCACCATACACCCTTAAAACATGCTCAGGGGTTGTGGAAACATCAGGATGACGTGCAAACAACCTCATAGTTGAATCAATAGATGGAAATGTACAGATCGCGCTTCCATCACTCATAGAGTGTGACATGATGCCAGACGACCGTTCAGAGATCCCCTCAGCAGAAATAGCACAGCATTATTCCCACCTCAAGCCAGTGGCGGATAAAATCCCAGCCATTGATCCGGATGCAGCCATTCTTCTTCTACTCGGCAGAGACATTCTGTGCGTACACAAAGTACGTAAACAGTATAATGGACCCAACAATGCTCCATATGCCCAACAACTTGACCTCGGCTGGGTCATTGTTGGAGATGTCTCAGAGGAGCCCACAAGCCTAGCAGCATTAATGTTTACAGGACCGATGTCCTACCAACTGGGCGTACGTCTTTCCTTAGACCATGTCATAGTGTTATACACATCCAGGAAAAGTTTGACAAGAGGAGATCAAGTCACAGTATACAACTCTTGAAAGAGATGGACATACTGGCAGATGACATTGATGATCTTGGAAGCACAGTATTCAAAAGAACAAAAGATGATGAGAAAATAGCTTTGTCTATTGAAGATCAAGCCTTCCTTGAGATTATGGACAAAAACGTCCACATGAATGATGCAAACAGTTGGGTAGCTCCCTTACCATTCCATTCCACAAGGCGCCGTCTCCCAAATAATAGAGAGCAAGCAGCCAAACGTCTCTCATCTCTGTGTCGCACTTTGGAAAGAAAGCCAGACATGAAAAAGCAATATATGGATTTCATGCAGAAAATCTTCGAGTCAAACCAGGCAGAACTAGCTCCGCCATTGAAAGAGAATCAAGAGTGCTGGTATCTACCAACATTTGGTGTCTACCACCCTAAGAAGCCAGACCAAATACGGGTGGTGTTTGACTCCAGTGCCAGGCACGAAGGTGTCTCCCTCAACGACATCCTCTTAAAGGGACCAGACCTCAATAATACTCTTATTGGTGTCCTTCTTCGTTTCCGCAGGGAACCTTTTGCTATCACAGCAGATGTGCAACAGATGTTTTATTGTTTCACAGTCTGTGAGGAACACCGTGATTTCCTAAGGTTCTTGTGGTTTGAAGATAACGACTTCACAAAACCAGTGACTGAATACCGAATGACAGTACATGTATTCGGTAACAGCCCTTCACCAGCTGTGGCCATTTATGGCTTGAGACGGGCAGCGCAAGAAGGACAAAAAGAACATGGCCAAGATGCTAAGCAGTTCGTGATGCGGAACTTTTACGTGGATGATGGACTCGCCTCATTCTCCACTGCAGTTGAAGCCATCGACATTCTGAAGAGAACAAGGGAGATGTTAGCTGAGTCAAGCATCAAGTTGCACAAGATAGCATCAAATAGCAGCACTGTTATGAACACTTTCCCATCTGAAGATCGTGCCAAAGATCTTAAGGATCTGGATCTGTCATCTGATTCTTTGCCTTTTCAACGCAGTCTAGGCCTCAGGTGGGACCTGCAAACAGACAGCTTCTCCTTCTGCGTGTCTGATGAGGAAAAGCCATTCACTAGAAGGGGCATCCTTTCGACGGTCAACAGTGTCTACGATCCCTTGGGGTTTGTGGCACCAATCACAATTCAGGGAAAGGCTCTGGTGAGAGATATCTCTATAGAAGAGTATGATTGGGACACTAAACTACCAGACGTCAAAATAATCCAGTGGAAAGCCTGGAAAGATTCCCTGATGGAACTTAAGCTACTCCAGATCCAGAGGACCTACCTTTCTGTTTCTCTGCTTGCCACTGTACACAGAGAAATTTGTGTCTTCGCAGATGCATCGACTCTAGCTATATCAGCTGTAGCCTACCTTAAGGCAGTTGATACAGAAGGACGCAGTCATGTCGGGTTCATCATGGGGAAGTCCAAGCTGGCTCCACGTCCTGCGCACACTGTCCCTCGTTTGGAGCTGTGTGCAGCTGTCTTGGCAACAGAGCTTGCAGACCTTATAATGGATGAAATCGATGTGGAGATTCACACAGTCAAGTTCTACACGGATAGCAGGATTGTACTTGGCTACATTCATAACACATCCAGGAACTTCTATGTATATGTCGCAAACAGAGTGACAAGAATCAGGAAATCCTCGCACCCTAATCAGTGGCACTATATCAGCACTAGCCATAATCCTGCAGATCATGGATCCAGGTCGGTCCCAGCCGCTCTCCTAAAAGACACCAACTGGTTTTCAGGTCCAGCCTTTCTGACAAAACCTGAGTCGGATGAGTCTCCTCAGCCAGAGATATTTGACCTTCTACATCCAGAGTCTGATGCAGAAATTCGCCCTCAAGTTTCAACCTATGCTACAAAAACTACAGGTGGAGGTATCGGCTCTTATCGGTTTAGTAGATTCTCCAGTTGGAAATCACTTACCCGTGCAACAGCCAGGCTCATCAAAAAGGCCAGAGCCTACTCCAAAAATACAGACCATAAACAGAGAATGGGTGAGCTTTCTCAAGCAAAACTCATAATAATGAGAAGCGTACAACAGGACTTCTTTAAAGAGGTAATTAAAAACATCTCAAAGGGTGAAGAAGTCTCAAGACACAGTTCAATCAGAAGTTTGGATCCCATCATAGATGATAATGGTTTGCTGAGAGTTGGAGGTCGAATATCGTCAGCAGACATGTCCTGGGAAGAAAAGCATCCAATCCTTCTTCCAAAAAACCATCATGTCTCTACTCTGCTGGTAAGACATTATAATGAACAAGTTGCTCACCAAGGACGACACTTCACTGAAGGCGCAGTTCGAACAGCTGGACTGTGGATAACAGGAAGTAAGAGATTGGTGTCAAGTGTGATTCACAAATGTGTGATCTGCAAAAGATTAAGAGGAAAGTTGGAAGAACAAAAAATGTCTGACTTACCTCTGGACAGATTCACCATGGATCCTCCATTCACGAATGTTGGACTTGACGTTTTCGGACCTTGGACCATCTCGTTGCGCAGGACCAGAGGTGGTCAGGTAGAAAACAAACGCTGGGCAGTTATGTTCACTTGTCTTAGTACACGAGCGGTGCATATTGAGGTCGTAGAGACCATGTCAACCTCCAGCTTCATCAATGCTTTGAGGAGATTTACCGCTATCAGAGGTCCTGTAAGACTGCTCCGTTCTGATAGGGGCACAAACTTTGTTGGAGCTTGCAAAGAACTGCGAATAAACTCAGAAGATCCTGAGTTGAAAGCTCACCTGCAAGAAAAAAGTTGCACCTGGATATTCAATCCTCCACACTCCTCTCACATGGGTGGAGTGTGGGAGAGGATGATCGGTGTTGCACGCCGCATTTTGGATGCCATGCTATTGAAGGAGAACTGTCGCCTCTCTCATGAAGTACTTGTGACTCTCATGGCTGAAGTCATGGCAATCATGAATGCAAGACCTCTAGTTCCAGTGTCCTCTGATCCAGGGATGCCAGCTGTTCTCACACCAGCCATGCTGCTCACTCAGAAGATTGACCCAGTATCTGCTCCTCTGGGGAACATGGATCTCAAAGATCTCTATAGCAAGCAATGGAGGCAAGTCCAAAGCCTCGCTGAAACTTTCTGGAGACGCTGGAAGCAAGAGTACTTGGAGACGCTCCAACCTCGTAAGAAGTGGAAATCAGAAAGACCGAACCTGCAAGTTGGAGATGTGGTACTCCTTAAAGACATTCAAGTTAAAAGGAATGAGTGGCCCACAGGTGTTATTGTGGAAACCATCCCCAGCCGTGATGGCAGGATTCGGAAAGTCAATGTGAAGATCATGAGACAGGGTACTCCCAAGGTGTATTCAAGACCTGTTTCAGACATTGTGCTGCTTCTCAGTAGAGGGACATAGTGGTATTGTTTAATACCAGGCGGGGAGTGTTCTGCCCCCTTTGTGTCGCAGTAGAGACATCTAGTGGTGTAAAGTTGTATAGGATTTGAGTTCTCATATTTAGTCCCTCCTCTCTTGCCGTTGTTTTTGCCTGTTTGTTTCTGACTCTGGTCTACTGAGAGGTCACGCAGCAGTTACTCTTTTCTCTTTGCCTTTGGTAGTTTTTGAAGGTCTAAGTCTGTAAGTATTTCTGTAGAAAGTATATCTACTTTGCTATATTCTTTGTGTATTGACCGTTTTTAGCATAATATGTATGTTGTATTAATAGATGCTAATCGCGATTAGCATCTCTCCATAGACATCCATGTTAATGTTAGCTTAAATGCTTTCTAGTCATGCAAGTCTCATTATAATGGCAGATTTTTCTTATGGGATAGCTATATATGTTAGACTTGAGTTGCATATTCATGTATATGTATATATGGGCAGTTTGTAATGCCATATTTTTATGTTTTCACAGTTTTACAAAATTGGAAAGATTCTTACTAAAGGCCTCTCTCTACTCCGGTTTCCTGGGTCTTTATTTAATGGGTCTTATGTTAGCTATCTGCTACGCTAACCTGTCAAAGCAAGAGCAGAATAGAACAGAAGACAGGAAGAACAACAAACTAAAAGTCCTTGAATTTAATACAACTGAACATAATAGAGACAGACCCTAAAAAAACCTAATAAACAAGAGTTTGAGTTATTTTACATCGACTTTTCAAGATATTTTGTACAAATTATACCATATTGTATAGAAATATACAACTGAAGAAATAAAAGTATTTAGGTAGAATTTCAAAAACTCTTCTCAATTTGTACTAAAGTGTAGTGTAGTGTAGATTGAGACTTTACCTTCCTGATAATTGTGCGCTCCATCGGGTAGTGCCAGGAAAGGCAGGTACTTCCATTCCTCGGGGAGTGTGTTACTGTCATGACCCGCACTGGGAATAATGGGAGGATATGAGAATTCTACCTGAAATAAAAATAAAAAGACAACAGTAGACTGATTGAGGTTAATGATGAAAAAGGGCTATCTGAAAACTATAACAAAATCTATCATATTTTTAGCACAGCTCAAAAATTTTGAACAGCTTTGTATTAATTTTAATAAAACCAAATGTATTTTTTACCACGTTAACCTGTCATGGCATGCGGTGTGAGCTTAATATGCATTGAAAATAATATAATACCTTTGCATGTATAACATTTTAATTAGTTTTACAATGAAGAGGTTTGAAAATGAACTTTAAAAGTTTTTTTTTTTTACTGTTGCTTTTCTATGGAAGCCCGTTTCCGCCATGTTGAGTAAAAAATATATAATTCTGTAAGTCATAATAATGAGAAAGTTTCTCATAATAATGACTTAATATCTCATTATATTGAGAAAGTTTCTCATAATGACTTAGTATTTCATTATAATGAGAAAGTTTCTCATAATTATGACTTAATATCTCATTATATTGAGAAACTTTCTCATAATAATGACTTAAGTATCTCATAATAATGAGAAACTTTCTCGTAATAATGACTTAGCATCTCGTAATAATGAGAAACTTTCTCATAATAATGACTTAAGTATCTCATAATAATGAGAAACTTTCTCGTAATAATGACTTAACATCTCATAATAATGAGAAACTTTCTCGTAATAATGACTTAGCATCTCGTAATAATGAGAAACTTTCTCATAATAATGACTTAAGTATCTCATAATAATGAGAAACTTTCTCGTAATAATGACTTAACATCTCATAATAATGAGAAACTTTCTCGTAATAATGACTTAATATCTCATTATATTGAGAAAGTTTCTCATAATGACTTAGTATTTCATTATAATGAGAAAGTTTCTCATAATTATGACTTAATATCTCATTATATTGAGAAACTTTCTCATAATAATGACTTAGCATCTCGTAATAATGAGAAACTTTCTCATAATAATGACTTAAGTATCTCATAATAATGAGAAACTTTCTCGTAATAATGACTTAACATCTCATAATAATGAGAAACTTTCTCGTAATAATGACTTAGTATCTCGTAATAATGAGAAACTTTCTCGTAATAATGACTTAGTATCTCGTAATAATGAGAAACTTTCTCGTAATAATGACTTATTTCTCGCACTTCTACGCATGCGCAAAGCAGTGGAGCAGAAGGGAGTGCCACCCTAGCGACATCCGCTGGTCAAAGCCGTGTAAATGCATCACAGCAAACATGGCACGCTCTGCGAAACAGTTGTTTTCATTAAAGTCAGTGTGATCTACGAAGTGCAATCTGTAGTATCATTAAATAACATCAATTGAAAATCATCAGTATATCTTCCATACTTTTCCATGCGCACAAAAAGTGTGAAAGCGAAATGCAGAAGCAAGGCGGTTACCATGGTAACGAAGGACACCTGCTTGTGGTTACCGATGGAAATTGTGTTACATTAACTTACAAAACTATCAGATTCAAATTGGAATATTACATTTATTCGTTAAGTTTAAAGTGTAAATTGCAGGTTAATTTTTTTTCGAGATAATGCAATGTGCTTAAAGAAAAGAACCCCCCACCATTGTTTTGTATGTTTTTTATACCAAAATGCTGACTATAATATGAAAAGTTGGTACTTTTTACAGTGGTTTTTAGCACTCCGCCTCCCTTCCGCTAAGCTGGGCGTGACGTCATAACAGGGACTCCAAGCGGCAAGCAGCCTATGGTTACCGTCTAACGGCAAGCTTTCTTTTTAGATTCAGCAGTGATGAATGAAATAACTCAATTGTAAACATACTCGTGTGTGCTGGCTTCATGAGGACCGTGATCTTGCCTGAAATGAGAGTAAGATATTCGCAAAACAAACGGGCATGCGTCAATACCAGGATGCTGCGTGATGCACGTCAGATTTGCCGGTCGCGGGTTGAGTTGCTCCACTAAACTCCAAAACGCGTTCACCTCACGGCAGCACACCTCCACTGC
Source organism: Semotilus atromaculatus (assembly GCA_031834385.1). Taxonomy (NCBI): domain Eukaryota; kingdom Metazoa; phylum Chordata; class Actinopteri; order Cypriniformes; family Leuciscidae; genus Semotilus; species Semotilus atromaculatus. Next base: position 12,130,835 of record JAULUF010000014.1, read on the forward strand.
CTATTCCATTGGGTGGCATAGCCAACACAAACACCTGTCTCTTTTTCTTTCTGACAATGAGCATCGTTAATTTTTTAGCACAGGCAATATCGCGTTCTGTCAGCAGATGCCAGCAAAAGCGCCATTGTGTCTGTGCATCTCTACAGCTCTGATTAGGACTAACGTTACTAACACCATGTAAGTAAATAATGTCTTCAGTCGTTGTCTCTCCTTGCTATTCTACATGACGGCAAGATTTTGAAAAGACTTTGGCTTGTTTCCTAATGTTATCCGAGTTAGCTCCAGGCTAGCTCTAGCTACTCACCAGGACACCTGACGACCAACCCTCCACTCATTTTCCTCACACCAAGCATTTATTACTCTTTGAGGGCCATGATTTCTGGCAATTTCCTCCCCTCTCTCGTGCCTGACTAGTTCAAAATTATAAGGCTGTGGTCCATCAAAAATTTGATGGTTTTCCACCTCCTCTTTCTCCATAGTCAAGCCACAAACAGTGGTAATCTAGCAGAGTATAGGTTGCGACTCCCTGTTATGACGTCATCACAGTTACTGTAAAAAACACGCTACCTTTGAAGAAACCCCAATAAATTATATTTTAACACATTTTAAGATAGAAATGTTTAAATATATACATATTGACCACTTTATTTACACATTAATTGATTGTGGTGGTTAACCTGCAATTTACACTTTAAGTGTGACATCTTCATAAAATATATGGGTATATTGTGTTAATATAACATGAAGGCTATTTTGCGGATGCGTGTAGGATGTGCAGGTTCACCTGGAAGATATCAATACTTTTATGACTTTTGGGACATTTTACACATAAGTGGGCAGTGGAATGGGGGGAAAACGCAAGGTCTTGAGAGGCGTGTTTTTAAAAGCTGAACCTCTTTTCAATTTGAGCGGCGCGTTTTTAGAACGCCGTGTCATGCGCGAGACGCGAGCGCGACGTCCGTCTAGTGCGCGTTTGCCTAGAAACGCAATGAAAAAGCGCGTTCTGTATGAACGGACCCTTATGGAAAAACAAAACTGCTTGCAAATATGGTGAACACAGATTTCCAGATAAAGCGTTCTTTAACAGATTTGGAAAGGTGTGCTGCCTGCATTACCATTCCTCCATCTATTTGAAATCCACGGATCACCCTTCTGTGTTGCTGCTTGTTCATACTTGTTTCATATTTGTTCAAAAATACAAATTAATAATAAAAATTAATAAAAGACTATCTAGTATGGAAGCCCATCTCATATACTGATAATTTATCATTATTGTTATTCACTGCAGAGCGTGCCATGTTTGCTGTGATTACACGGCTTTGACCAGCGGATGTCGCTAGGGTGGCACTCCCTTCTGCTCCACTGCTTTGCGCATGCGTAGAAGTGCGAAAAATAAGTCATTATTACGAGAAAGTTTCTCATTATTGCGAGATGTTAAGTCATTATTACGAGAAAGTTTCTCATTATTACGAGAAAGTTTCTCATTATTATGAGATGTTAAAGGGACTGTGTGTTACTTTTTAGGTAACTTATTATCTAAAATCAATATTTTTATTCATAAATATGTCCTCAGTGGTGTACAAATACCTCTGCCAAATATCTGACTTATCCTCGTAAACGAAGAATTTATTATCTTTATATACATGGGATGGGTAAGTCCACGGAGGCTTCCATGTCATTCCGCCATCTTGAAAAACTATAATAGCAGAGAGGGTCAAAAAGTCCTAGGCCAACGCGTTTCCACAACGCGTTTTCGTTCTGAGCCAGCATCACGTGACTTGAAGCAGCAGAACCGGACAAGCAGAGCAGTGAGTGAGAGGCGCTTGTCTAAACCATAGGAGGTCTAAACGCGGCAATTTTAAAAAGCTCAATTGCAATTTTATTTTCAATGGCGGATCATACGTATGCCGAGCCACAGTAGAAGAAATCCTCGTCGCCAAAGTCCCAAATTGAACGAAAAAGGAAACGTGACCGCAGAGCTAGTACAAAAAACAAGAGTAGCCTAAATGTCGGGATAGCTTTTTCCAGGTGGAAAGAGCTAATGAAGGAGAAAGATTTCAAAGGAGACGCTGAAGTTGCCTGCTTTCTCCTCGACAGGTAAGTCAATGTTTTTTACAGTCAATAATTCATACTGTAGTAAACATAGTAGTAACATAGTTCATAGGCTACATAGTAAACGCTTGAAGATACGCATAGTAAAAAAATACATGGTGAACGTTTGAAGAAATCAGACCAATCATAAAGGCTATCACAATCATGTTTTTATTTTATCTGTCAGATAGCCTAACGTTACGTCTTGTCTCTTTATACCTGACTACCATAAAATAAAGCAACTTTTTTTTCGGGAGCTTCCTCCTTTTTCTCTGACTGAAAATATCTGTAGCCTACTGGGAGTCCAGAGTAAAGCTCCCGATATGTCCTGTAACTTAGTTACAGGACATATTTATATCACATTTAGAAAGAAGTCCTGCAACTAAGTTACCAAATAAACAGAAACAGAAGCGACTGAAGAAGTGTGTCCTCTTTCTTTTGTGAAACCTAACGGTAATTTATTTCTGTGTGACTAATGTGACGAATAAAGAAGGCATACATACTAATTACAATAGTTCATGTTTTTCACAGTAAGTAATTCATACAGTAATTTGTTTGTTCGCTGTGTCAAGTTGCAGTTTGTTTAAAATTACAAACCTGTTCACCTGAAGGAAAACTCGACGAAGTGCTATTAGAAAACATCCTGTCATAGCTTTTTGGTACATAACGGCTACCGTAGATGCAACACGCATTTGAAAAAGCGAGGCGCTGGAGAGCACAGTTCGTTTGAATGCAAAATACAATTTCACCTCTAGATGGGAGTAAATCTCACACAGAGCCCCTTTAAGTTATTATTACGAGAATGTTTCTCATTATTACGAGATGTTAAGTCATTATTACGAGAAAGTTTCTCATTATTTCGAGATGTTAAGTCATTATTATGAGAAAGTTTCTCATTATTACGAGATGTTAAGTCATTATTACGAGAAAGTTTCTCATTATTATGAGATGTTAAGTCATTATTACGAGAATGTTTCTCATTATTACGAGATGTTAAGTCATTATTATGAGAAAGTTTCTCATTATTACGAGATGTTAAGTCATTATTACGAGAAAGTTTCTCATTATTACGAGATGTTAAGTCATTATTACGAGAAAGTTTCTCATTATTACGAGATGTTAAGTCATTATTACGAGAAAGTTTCTCATTATTACAAGATGTTAAGTCATTATTACGAGAAAGTTTCTCATTATTATGAGATACTTAAGTCATTATTATGATAAAGTTTCTCAATATAATGAGATATTAAGTTATAATTATGAGAAACTTTCTCATTATAATGAGATACTAAGTCATTATTATGAGAAACTTTCTCATTATTATGACTTACAGAATTATATTTTTTTACTCAACATGGCGGAAACGGGCTTCCATATTTTTCAGAGCAGTCTCTCAGGTGTTTGTAAAATGTAGGCTACAGATCCTTTTTTTTTTTTTTTTTTTACATAAAACCGGCTAGGTTTATACTTAAAACAATTAAGAAATAACTGACAACAAGCTAAGTTATTGGTAATATAATAAGATAATGTACCCTGAACCGTGGTGGTTTTGTTTTAATTAAAGTGCTGTTTCGTTAACTAAACTGCAAATTTCCATTGATTGTAAAATTCGACATGGAACACAGCAGATCAAATGCACGAACACTTAGGAAACCATATTACATGCTGTAGTGAAGCACACGACTCAGGAGAATATAACAAAAACAGTCCAATAATCCAGACCAAGAAAAGTCAGGAGAACTGGCAACACTTTAAAACTTAGACATAAACATAGATGATACCAGACACAGAACTAGGGAAAATCAGGGCTTGAATACATGGGGAGACATTAAAGCCCCTTTCACACAGAGATTCCGGAAAATACACGGATAATGTGACCAGGCATTTGTCCCGGGATTGTTTGATTTCGGTTCATTCACACTGCCAGTGATTTGCCGGGATCTGCTGAAGGACTGCAACACTACAAACCTTAAATAAATTCTTCTCCCCACAAGAACTCTGGTCAAACTTACTTATTTTATGTATTGGAGAAATCTACTACATTGGCGAGCCACCCAAACCACTGCTCGGCCAAATACAGCAAAATCTAACAAAGGCTTCCAGAGATCGCTGTAATATGCTACATAAAGACGTTTTGGAGACAACAAACACTAGATTGCAACGATATATCTACAGTCATGGTCAAAATGATGGCACCCCTGGTAAATATGATCAAAACTGGCTGTAAAAAAATTTATCTGCATTGTTTATCCTTTTGATCTTTCATTCAAAAAATTTGCAAAATTCTAACCTTTCATTGAAGTACAAGAATTGAAAGTGGGGGGGAAATCACATGATGAAATAAATGTTTTTCTCCAAAACACTAAGCCACAATTATTGGCACCCTTTTATTAAATACTTTTTGCAATCTCCTTTTGACAAGATACCAGCTCTGAGTCTTCTCCTATAAATGCCTGATGAGTTTGGAGAACACCTGACCTGAGATCAAAGACCATTCCTCCATACAGAATCTCTCCAGATCCTTCAGATTCCCAGATCCATGTTTGTGCTTCTCCTCTTCAGTTCAGCCACTCATCAGGTCAGGGAACTGGGACGGTCATGGCAGAAGCTTCATTTTGTGCTCCGTAACACATTTTTGTGTTGATTTTGATGTTTGTTTTGGATCATTGTCCTAATGGAAGATCCAACCACGGCCCATTATAAGATTTCTAGCAGAAGGCGTCAGGTTTTGATTTTTTATCTGTTGATATTTGATAGAATCCACGATGCCATGTATCTGAACAAGAAGTCCAGGACCTCCAGCAGAAAAATATGCCCACAACATTAAAAATCCAATGGTATATTAAATTCTACACATGGGGTACTTTTTATCCTTGTGCGCACCAAACCCATCTAGTGTGTTTGCTGGCAAAAATATATTTTTTTAGTTTCATCTGACCACAGAAGCCTGTGCCGTTTGAAGTTCCAGTCGTGTCTGACAATTGAATATGCTGGAGTTTGTTTTTGGATGTGCGAGGAGGATTTTTCTCGAAACCCTCCCAAACAACATGTGGTGATGTAGGTTTTTTTTTTTTTTTTTTTTTTGGCTCTCTGACCGTACGTTCACACCGCCGCCGGCGAGAGCGGCAAAATTCGCTCTTGCCGCCCTGTCAGCGACGCCGTGGAAAGATTCGTGGACGCTCTGACGTAGATCGAATGCTTGGTCTTTTTTTAAACTTTATTTAAAGGGGCCGCAAAGCAAACAAGCATGTCGATCGTTATGTTTGCAAAAAATTGATTGATGGAAAGAACTTAACAATTATAGTGACATGTTTGCCAACGAAATAAACCAATTAAAAGCCATTTGTGTGGTGTGGCTTTTGTGTTCATGGTTAAGTGTTATTCTAATTTGCATTCCCGCTGAAAAACAAGCGTTCTAGCGCGAATATCTTGCCTATAAACAGTGTTGCGCGCCTTCTTATGAAATTCAAATGATCAACCTCTCCTCTATTTTGCTTGGGAACTAATGTGGTCGGAACCAAAGTTACTTGACTGCGTTCTCTGGAATCCTCTCAAACGGAGCACTTCTACATTCCGATTGGTTGCCGCCGGTTGCCGCCGAACCGCGTCACAGCTCATTACCATAAAGTTGAGCTGATTTCAACTTCTTCTCGCCGCTCCTCGCCGCTCTCACCGTCCAAGACGCGCCGCGCCGCCCTCGCCGGAGCTCGCCGCCGGCTCTCATTGAAAATGAATGACTTCCGGCCACTTTGACGCTCTCGCCGCCGGCGGTGTGAACGCACAGTGACCCCCAAGACTCAACTAATCTCTGCAATTCTCCATCTGTGATCCTTGAAGAGTCTTTGGCCACTCAAACTCTCCTCCTCGCCGTGCATTAAATCAATATGGACACACGTCCTCTTCCTGGCAGATTCGTAACATCTTTAGTTGATTATAATTTCTTAATTATTGCCCTGATGGTCAAAATGGGGATTTTCAATTCTTTAGCTATTTTCTTACAGCCACTTTCTATTTTGTGATGGTCAACGATCTTTTAATGCACATCAGAACTATATTATTTGGTTTTACTCATTCTGATGAATGATTTGGGGATTTGGCATTTGTGTTTCCTCATATTTAAACTCCTATGAAACACGAAGCCATGGCTGGACAATTTCATGTTCCTAGTCACCCTGGTGAGGCTAAAAAAGGTAATTAATGGGAATATACTTCAGAGATATTTTACTCGTAAAAAATTCTAGGGGTGCCAATAATTGTGGCCAACGTGTTTTGGAGAAAAACATTTATTTCATAATGTGATTCCCCCCCACTTTCAATTCTTTTACTTCAATGTAAAGCATTTATATATTAAAAAATGAATCATTATGACAATAATTAATTCTGACTTTACAATAAACTACCAAGAGTCTGCTTTTAAATGAGACCATACTTATGCTTTTAGCGCAAAGGGTTCATGAACTATATTTTGGGTATGCCATTTCTTGGGATTTTTTCAAAAGCGGGGGTGGGCTAACAAAAGGCTAACAGGTCAGCGGACTGAGGGGGTAGCCTACACTTTTGAGGACTTCAAAATTCTGGAAAGCAAGGAACACTGCAATGTGCCATCATGCATTTTATTTTATATTAAATGCACAGTTTACCCGGGGTTATGAAACCCTGCTCCGGAGCAGGGTTAGCACCGCTTTTGCAGTGTTAACCCCACATTGCGGTGACAAACTTTTGCAGTGTGAAATGATACAGTGTTAGACGGTTAAAGCTAGAAGCTTAGCAACAGACAACCAATCACGTACATATTTGCGTACTTTGTACAGTCACAGAAACACAGCACATTGTTTATAAACAGTAAATTCAGCGGTTGAGAGAAAAAATGTCAAATGCTGACAGAAAATTTGTGAAAAGTTTCATTCTTTCATTCAAAAGTTAAGATTGAACGTACCTGAATGTGTCAAATGGTGTAACTGCCAAAGAATGAGAAATATTAAATAGTTTATCCACCTAGATGTAAGCGTAGCGTACTCATAGAAATAAATACTTTTTTCTATTTTAATATATCACACGAAAATAGATTTTTTTTTGATAACTAACTCTAGTTTGTTATCTCTAAATGTAATTTTAATGTGTTTTTGCAATATTTGGCAATAGATAATTACATTTTATTCTACATTTATTTTCCTGTATATAATTATATTTTAATGAAAAATACTGATGTTTATGTTTAGAAAATTATGCCAAATAAAACAAACCAGTTACACCACCTGGCCATGTTGCTTCTATAGAGTCAAAGGCCATTGTTTGTTGAAGAAATTGTGACTGGAAATCAAGCATGACAGTCAACAAGTTCAGCAGAAGTGGTTTTATTTTTGTTAATGCTGAAAAACAACAAATGCAAGAACTAATGAGGTTCATTCTTGTGTGTTATGCAGCACGTTTAAGCTTCAGAAAGAACAAAAAAGCAGGGCCTGAGTTTCGTTTTGGAGGGGGGGGGGGGGGGGGGGGTTAATTTGAGGGGGGAAATGTATGCATGTAAATGTAAATGTATTTAGGAGATTAATGAATTTTTTTTTTTGCATAAAAAATTCTATTTTTTTGCATTTAAACTCATTGCATTTTACAATGGGGTAATTTTGTTCTTAAGAATTTACGCAACACAAGGAAGCTTGATTTCAATCTTTGAATTAAATTGAAAAAAGTAGCACAAATAAATACAGTAGAATAAAGATACCTATAAAGAGAAATAAAGAGAAAAGTTTTTGCTTATTTCTGACACTAGTATTCAGAAATAGTACTACAGAGACTGAATAAAGTAATCAAATGTAAAAAAAAAACCTGGGTAGTATTTTAGTCCTGACTAAATTAAATACATAGGATATGAATCCTGATTCCTTAAAATGAAAGCTATGTTTTGTTGTTTTGACAACCAAATTAATGACAGACTATGACTGCTGTCACTGTAAGAGCTCGTGCACAGATCCTGTAGCCGCCAACATTATACAGTCACATGCGATGTATGCTTATTTAAGACATAACTGACTGTGTTTAGAGGATACTCACCAAGACCGAAATTTACATGATTTTCGCATGTTTTTGACTGTTAAAGCAATATAATCCACTAAAAATAACGTTTGTTACCCGCGAGCTGTTTGTGAGGCGGCTTGTATGCGTGACGAAAAAAAACATCTCTCAGACAGCGCGCAAGTAGCCTACCGAATAGTTCAAGATCGCGTGAATTTTTAAACTGGTAAGACTTAAAAAGACGTGCAAATGGTAAACTTTAGTTACTCATGATCAGTAACGTGCGGTGAAGTCTTGTCATGGGTAGGCTGTGACCTATCAATGTGGCATAATCACAGGGGCGTAATTTGCCGCTGCAATCGGTGGCACGGTTACAGTGTATCTCGTGGCTCACGCAGTCTTCACATGCACGCGCGCTTCAATCCGTTTCGGAGACTCTCTTTGTTCATTCCGGTGAAATCACAAAACAAAAATGCACACAAACGTGTCCCTGCATAATAAAATACAACCACTGATGAACATATTCGGTTTTGATAAAAAATAAAAAAAAACTATTAGATTGCGGATTAGAACCCAGAACCTCTGACATGCTCGGCAAAAGTTCTACCACTGGACCATTAAAGCACTCACGACCTCATTTATACACACATACGCTATTTAAAACAAAGTTAAGCCACTGTATATTCATTCAGGTAATTTAGCAATCCAAGTTAATATCAGGTATCATCACATCGCTGCCTGCATACAGAGCAAAGTCAGAATCGCGAGAGCGAGTGGATCACGTGATATGAAGCAGTCTCGGGCTGCGTCCGAAATCGCATACTTCCCTACTATATAGTATGCGAAAAACAGTACGCGAGCAGAGTAGTATGTCCGAAATCATAGAATTCGAAAAACAGTAGGCGAAAAGTCCCCGGATGACCTACTACTTCCGGCGAGATTCTGAAGTGCGCATACGATGGACACTTTACTATCCCATGATGCCACGGGAGAGGAGTTGTTGTCGTTATATTTGAAAATGGCGGAAACCGGAGACGCGGCTGTAACGTTAGCTATGGGCTGTAGAGATAAACACAGACACACATGCGTATCTCTATTGATTCATTCATGTTTATTTATCGATGGTAATATCACAAGCAAATAAATGGCCTTTTCCTGGCCAAAAATCAACATCTGTCATTGTTCATAGGGGTTGTGTGTGTGTTTTATGAGGTAAATTTATGAGGTAAATAAATGTTATTTGAGAAACTCCACAAAAGGCGTGATCTGCGAGCAGCTGACCGACGCCTCCTCTTGATTGTCGGCTCGGACGACGTAAAAGCGCAGATGAAAACAGAAAGCAGAACTAAAAACAGCGCGAAGTTGGTGCAGTCAGTGGAATGGGCTCTTTAAAATTTCACAACATGGCGCATGTAGTACGTCCGGATTCATTCATACTACCCGTATTCATACTATATAGAACGTACTTTTTTAACGGTCGCGAAGTACGTTCTTATTTAAATGTAGTACCTACTCACATAGTACGCGATTTCGGACGCAGCCTCGGTCTCTGCCTCAATGTTGATCATTCAAGACAGCATGAGAACTGACTGCGCATGCGCAAATCTCCGTAAACTACGTTCTATGGACCAAAGAGGCACTGCGAACCTCTGCCTCAATGGCCATGGCCTTGAATTTCCTGCATGAAACAATGGTTTTTACGAGCAAACTATGGCAAAAGGAGTATTATATGAGTATTCCTGATTTTTTTTTTACAAAAATAAATATTTGGAATAAAATAAATGCAACTAGAAAAAGTTCGTCGAGACAAACTTTAAGTTGGCTTGTGAAAGTTTGGACCAATAAGTTTGAAGAAGTTTAAAGAAGTTTAAAGTTTAATTAGTTTATAGTTTAGTAAGAAAGAAAGAAAGATAGATTAGTTAGAAAGAAAGAAAAAAAGATTAGTAAGAAAGAAAGAAAGATAGATTAGTTAGAAAGAAAGAAAGAAAGAAAGATAGATTAGTTAGAAAGAAAGATAGATTAGTAAGAAAGAAAGAAAGAAAGAAATATAGATAAGTTAGAAAGAAAGAAAGAAAAAAAAGATTAGTTAGAAAGAAAGAAAGAAAGATAGATTAGTTAGAAAAAAGAAAGAAAAAAAGATTAGTAAGAAAGAAAGAAAGATAGATTAGTTAGAAAGAAAGAAAGAAAGAGATTAGTTAGAAAGAAAGATAGATTAGTAAGAAAGAAAGAAAGAAAGAAATATAGATAAGTTAGAAAGAAAGAAAGATAGATTAGTTAGAAAGAAAGAAAAAAAGATTAGTAAGAAAGAAAGAAAGAAAGATAAATTAGTAAGAAAGAAAGAAAGATTGATTAGTAAGAAAGATAGAAAGATAGATAGATTAGTTAGAAAGAAAGAAAAAAAGATTAGTGAGAAAGAAAGAAAGAAAGAAAGAAAGAAAGATAGATTAGTTAGAAAGAAAGAAAGAAAGAAAGATTAGTTAGAAAGAAAAAAGGAAAGAAAGATAGATTAGTAAGAAAGAAAGAAAGAAAGATAAATTAGTAAGAAAGAAAGAAAGATTGATTAGTAAGAAAGATAGAAAGATAGATAGATTAGTTAGAAAGAAAGAAAGAAAAAGAGATTAGTGAGAAAGAAAGATAGATTAGTTAGAAAGAAAGAAAGAAAGAAAGAAAGTTAATTAAAAAGAAAGAAAGAAAGAAAGATAGATTAGGTAGAAAGAAAGATAGAAAGATAGATAGATTAGTTAGAAAGAAAAAGAAAGAGTTTTTATTTAGAAAGAAAGAAAGATAGATTAGTTAGAAAGAAAGAAAGAAAGAAAGAAAGAAAGAAAGAAAGAAAGAAAGTTAATTAAAAAGAAAGAAAGAAAGATAGATTAGGTAGAAAGAAAGATAGAAAGATAGATAGATTAGTTAGAAAGAAAGAAAGAAAGTTAATTAAAGAGAAAGAAAGAAAGATTAGTTAGAAAGATAGATTAGTTAGAAAGAAAGAAAGAAAAAAAGATTAGTAAGAAAGAAAGATAGATTAGTTAGAAAGAAAGAAAGAAAGAAAGAAAGAAAGAAAGAGAAAGAGAAAGAGAAAGAGAAAGAAAGAAAGAAATATAGATAAGTTAGAAAGAAAGAAAGATAGATTAGTTAGAAAGAAAGAAAGATGGATTAGTTAGAAAGAAAGAAAAAAGATTAGTTAGAAAGAAAGAAAGAAAGAAAGATAGATTAGTTAGAAAGAAAGAAAGAAAGAAAGAGATTAGTTAGAAAGAAAAAGAAAGATAGATTAGTTAGAAAGAAAGAAAGATAGATTAGTTCGAAAGAAAGAAAGAAAGAAAGAAAGTTAATTAAAAAGAAACAAAGAAAGATTAGTTAGAAAGATAGATTAGTTAGAAAGAAAGAAAGAAAAAAAGATTAGTAAGAAAGAAAGAAAGAAAGAAAGATAGATTAGTTAGAAAGAAAGAAAAAAAGATTAGTTAGAAAGAAAGAAACATAGATTAGTTAGAAAAAAGAAAGAAAAAAAGATTAGTAAGAAAGAAAGATAGATTAGTTAGAAAGAAAAAAGGAAAGAAAGATAGATTAGTAAGAAAGAAAGAAAGAAAAAAAGATTAGTGAGAAAGAAAGATAGATTAGTTAGAAAGAAAGAAAGATTAGTTAGTAAGAAAAAGAAAGATAGATTAGTTAGAAAGAAAGAAAGATAAATTAGTTAGAAAGAAAGAAAGAAAGAAAGATTAGTGAGAAAGAAAGATAGATTAGTTAGAAAGAAAGAAAGAAAGATTAGTTAGTAAGAAAAAGAAAGATAGATTAGTTAGAAAGAAAGAAAGATAAATTAGTTAGAAAGAAAGAAAGAAAGAAAGAAAGAAAGAAAGAAAGTTAATTAAAAAGAAAGAAAGAAAGATAGATTAGGTAGAAAGAAAGATAGAAAGATAGATAGATTAGTTAGAAAGAAAGAAAGTTAATTAAAAAGAAAGAAAGAAAGATTAGTTAGAAAGATAGATTAGTTAGAAAGAAAGAAAGAAAAAAAGATTAGTAAGAAAGAAAGATAGATTAGTTAGAAAGAAAGAAAGAAAGAAAGAAAGAAAGAGAAAGAAAGAAAGAAATATAGATAAGTTAGAAAGAAAGAAAGATAGATTAGTTAGAAAGAAAGAAAGATGGATTAGTTAGAAAGAAAGAAAAAAGATTAGTTAGAAAGAAAGAAAGATAGATTAGTTAGAAAGAAAAAAGGAAAGAAAGATAGATTAGTAAGAAAGAAAGGAAGAAAGATAGATTAGTGAGATAGATAGATTAGTTAGAAAGAAAGAAAGAAAAAAGATTAGTGAGAAAGAAAGATAGATTAGTTAGAGAGAAAGAAAGATGGATTAGTTAGAAAGAAAGAAAAAAAGATTAGTAAGAAAGAAAGAAAGATAGATTAGTTAGAAAGAAAAAAGGAAAGAAAGATAGATTAGTAAGAAAGAAAGGAAGAAAGATAGATTAGTGAGATAGATAGATTAGTTAGAAAGAAAGAAAGAAAGATAGATTAGTTAGAAAGAAAGAAAGATAGATTAGTTAGAAAGAAAGAAAAAAAAGATTAGTTAGAAAGAAAGAATGAAAGATAGATTAGTTAGAAAAAAAGAAAGAAAAAAAGATTAGTAAGAAAGAAAGAAAGATAGATTAGTTAGAAAGAAAAAAGGAAAGAAAGATATATTAGTAAGAAAGAAAGAAAGAAAGATAGATTAGTGAGAAAGATAGATTAGTTAGAAAGAAAGAAAGAAAGATAGATTAGTTAGAAAGAAAAAGAAAGATAGATTAGTTAGAAAGAAAGATAGATTAGTTAGAAAGAAAGAAATAAATAAAGTTAATTAAAAAGAAAGAAAGAAAGAAAGATAGATAGATTAGTTAGAAAGAAAGAAAGAAAAAAAGATTAGTAAGAAAGAAAGAAAGATTAGTTAGAAAGAAAGAAAGATAGATTAGTTACAAAGAAAAAGAAAGATAGATTAGTTAGAAAGAAAGAAAGATAGATTGGTTAGAAAGAAAGAAAGAAAGAAAGTTAATTAAAAAGAAAGAAAGAAAGAAAGATTAGTTAGAAAGATAGATTAGTTAGAAAGAAAGAAAGAAAAAAATATTAGTAAGAAAGAAAGATAGATTAGTTAGAAAGAAAGAAAGAAAGATAGATTAGTAAGAAAGAAAGAAAGATTAGTTAGAAAGAAAGAAAGATAGATTAGTTAGAAAGAAAAAGAAAGATAGATCAGTTAGAAAGAAAGAAAGATAGATTAGTTAGAAAGAAAGAAAGAAAGTTAATTAAAAAGAAAGAAAGAAAGTAAGATAGATTAGTTAGAAAGAAAGAAATATAGATTAGAAAGAAAGAAAGATAGATTAGTTAGAAAGAAAGATAGATTAGTTAGAAAGAAAGATAAATTAGTTAGAAAGAAAGATAGATTAGTTAAAAAACAAAGAAAGAGATTTGTTAGAAAGAAAGATAGATTAGTTAGAAAGATAGATTAGTTAGAAAGAAAGATAGATTAGTTAGAAAGAAAGATAACTTAGTTAGAAATAAAGAAAGATAGATTATTTAAAAAACAAAGAAAGATGGATTTGATAGAAAGAAAGATAGATTAGCTAGAAAGATAGATTAGTTAGAAAAAAAGAAAGATAGATTAGTTAGAAAGAAAGAAATATAAATTAGTTAGAAAGTAAGATAGATTAGTTAGAAAGAAAGATAGATTAGTTAGAAAGAAAGAAAGATAGATTAGTTAGAAAGATAGATAGATAAGTTAGAAAGAAAGAAAGAAAGATTAGTTAGAAAGAAAGAAAGATAGATTGGTTAGAAAGAAAGAAAGATTAGTTAGAAAGAAAGATAGATAGATTAGTTAGAAAGAAAAAAGATAGATTAGTTAGAAAGAAAGAAAGTAAGAAAGAAAGAAAGAAAGATTGGTTACAAAGAAAGATAGATTAGTTAGAAAGATAGAAAGAAAGATAGATTAGTTAGAAAGAAAGAAACATAGATTAGTTAGAAAGAAAGAAAGAAAGAAAGATAGATTAGTTAGAAAGAAAGAAAGATTAGTTAGTTAGAAAGAAAGAAAGATAGATTAGTTAGAAAGAAAGATAGATTAGTTAGAAAGATAGATAGATAGATAGATTAGTTAGAAAGAAAGAAAGATAGATTAGTTAAAAAGAAAGATAGATAGATTAGTTAGAAAGAAAGAAAGATAGATTAGTTAGAAAGAAAGATAGATAGATTAGTTAGAAAGAAAGATAGATTAGTTAGAAAGAAAGAAAGATAGATTAGTTAGAAAGAATGAAAAAAGAAAGAAAGAAAGAAAGATTGGTTAGAAAGATAGATTAGTTAGTAAGAAAGATATAAAGAAAGATGGATTAGTTAGAAAGAAAGAAACATAGATTAGTTAGAAAGACTAGTTAGTTAGAAAGAAAGAGATAGATTAGTTAGAAAGAAAGATAGATAGATAGATAGATTAGTTAGAAAGAAAGAAAGATAGATTAGTTAGAAAGAAAGAAAGAAAGATATATTAGTTAGAAAGAAAGATAGATAGATTAGTTAGAAAAAAAAGATAGATTAGTTAGAAAGAAAGAAAGATAGATTAGTTAGAAAGAAAGAAATATAAATTAGTTAGAAAGTAAGATAGATTAGTTAGAAAGAAAGAAAGATAGATTAGTTAGAAAGATAGATAGATAAGTTAGAAAGAAAGAAAGAAAGATTAGTTAGAAAGAAAGAAAGATAGATTGGTTAGAAAGAAAGAAAGATTAGTTAGAAAGAAAGATAGATAGATTAGTTAGAAAGAAAAAAGATAGATTAGTTAGAAAGAAAGAAAGTAAGAAAGAAAGAAAGAAAGATTGGTTACAAAGAAAGATAGATTAGTTAGAAAGATAGAAAGAAAGATAGATTAGTTAGAAAGAAAGAAACATAGATTAGTTAGAAAGAAAGAAAGAAAGATAGATTAGTTAGAAAGAAAGAAAGATTAGTTAGTTAGAAAGAAAGAAAGATAGATTAGTTAGAAAGAAAGATAGATTAGTTAGAAAGATAGATAGATAGATAGATTAGTTAGAAAGAAAGAAAGATAGATTAGTTAAAAAGAAAGATAGATAGATTAGTTAGAAAGAAAGATAGATTAGTTAGAAAGATAGATAGATAGATAGATAGATAGATAGATTAGTTAGAAAGAAAGAAAGATAGATTAGTTAGAAAGAAAGATAGATAGATTAGTTAGAAAGAAAGATAGATTAGTTAGAAAGAAAGAAAGAAAGATAGATTAGTTAGAAAGAATGAAAAAAGAAAGAAAGAAAGAAAGATTGGTTAGAAAGAAAGATAGATTAGTTAGTAAGAAAGATATAAAGAAAGATGGATTAGTTAGAAAGAAAGAAACAGATTAGTTAGAAAGAAAGAAAGAAAGAAAGATAGATTAGTTAGAAAGACTAGTTAGTTAGAAAGAAAGAGATAGATTAGTTAGAAAGAAAGATAGATAGATAGATAGATAGATAGATAGATAGATAGATAGATAGATTAGTTAGAAAGAAAGAAAGATAGATTAGTTAGAAAGAAAGAAAGATATATTAGTTAGAAAGAAAGATAGATAGATTAGTTAGAAAAAAAGATAGATTAGTTAGAAAGAAAGAAAGATAGATTAGTTAGAAAGAAAGATAGATAGATTAGTTAGAAAGAAAGAAAGATTAGTTAGAAAGAAAGAAAGAATGATAGATTGGTTAGAAAGAAAGAAAGATAGATTAGTAAGAAAGAAAGAAAGGAATAAAGAACGATAGATTAGTTAGAAATAAAGATAAAGTAGTTAGAAAGAAAGATAGATAGATTAGTTAGAAAGAAAGATAGATAGATAGATTAGTTAGAAAGAAAGATAGATAGATAGATTAGTTAGAAAGAAAGATAGATTATTTAGAAAGAAAGAAAGATAGATTAGTTAGAAAGAAAGAAAGATTAGTTAGAAAGAAAGAAAGATTAGTTAGAAAGAAAGATAGATAGATTAGTTAGAAAGAAAAAAAGAAAGAAAGAAAGAAAGAAAGAAAAATTGGTTAGAAAGAAAGATAGATTAGTTTGAAAGATAGAGATTAGTTAGAAAGAAAGAAAAGATTAGTTAGAATGAAAGAAAGATAGATAGATTAGTTAGAAAGAAAGAAAGATAGATAGATTAGTTAGAAAGAAAGAAAGATTAGTTAGAAAGAAAAAAGATAGATTAGTTAGAAAGAAAGAATAAAAGAAAGTAAGAAAGAAATAATGAAAGATTGGTTAGAAAGAAAGAGATTAGTTAGAAAGATAGATAGATTAGTTAGAAAGAAAGAAAAGTTAGAATGAAAGAAAGATAGAGTAGTTAGAAAGAAAGAAAGATAGATAGATTAGTTAGAAAGAAAGATAGATTAGTTAGAAAGAAAGTAAGGTAGATTAGTTAGAAAGAAAGATAGATTAGTTAGAAAGAAGAAAGATAGATTAGTTAGAAAGAAAGAAAGATTAGTTAGAAAGAAAGAAAGATAGATCAGTTAGCAAGAAAGAAATATTAGTTAGAAAGAAAGAAAGATTAGTTTGAAAGAAAGAAAGATTAGTTTGAAAGAAAGATAGATTAGTAAGAAAGAAAGAAATAAAGAAAGATTAGGTAGAAAGAAAGAAAGATTAGTTAGAAAGAAAGAAAGATAAGTTAGAAAGATAGATAGATAGATAGATAGATAGATAGATAGATAGATAGATAGATAGATAAAGTTCATTAGTACATATAGAATGGTAGTTTAATTGAATCTAGGGCTTCAGGGAGTTTAGATTTGAGTTTATTTGGTGTCCACTGCTGGGCCACCGTAGTCTTGGCTCAATTTGAACTGTTGCAATGAAAGTCAATGGGATTTTTATGATTTTTAATATTAATTTTTAAGAAATCTGAAAGTCAAATCAGTTTGAAAAGATATAGCACACCGAGTCAGAACAGTCTGAAGGTCTGACCCGAGTTTGGAGTTTGTAGAGTTAAAGCTCTAGGACGAGTTAGAGTCAGAATTTTTTGGGTAAGAAAAATAAGAAGAAGAAGAAGAAGAAGAATAACTAGAAAAAGTTCGTCGAGACAAACTTTAAGTTGGCTTGTGAAAGTTTGGACCAATAAGTTTGAAGAAGTTTAAAGAAGTTTAAAGTTTAATTAGTTTATAGTTTAGTAAGAAAGAAAGAAAGATAGATTAGTTAGAAAGAAAGAAAGATAGATTAGTTAGAAAGAAAGAAAGAAAGAAAGATAGATTAGTTAGAAAGAAAGATAGATTAGTAAGAAAGAAAGAAAGAAAGAAATATAGATAAGTTAGAAAGAAAGAAAGAAAAAAAGATTAGTTAGAAAGAAAGAAAGAAAAAAAGATTAGTTAGAAAGAAAGAAAGAAAGAGATTAGTTAGAAAGAAAGATAGATTAGTAAGAAAGAAAGAAATATAGATAAGTTAGAAAGAAAGAAAGATAGATTAGTTAGAAAGAAAGAAAGAAAAAAAGATTAGTAAGAAAGAAAGAAAGAAAGATAAATTAGTAAGAAAGAAAGAAAGATTGATTAGTAAGAAAGATAGAAAGATAGATAGATTAGTTAGAAAGAAAGAAAAAAAGATTAGTGAGAAAGAAAGAAAGAAAGAAAGATAGATTAGTTAGAAAGAAAGAAAGAAAGAAAGAAAGATTAGTTAGAAAGAAAAAAGGAAAAAAAGATAGATTAGTAAGAAAGAAAGAAAGAAAGATAAATTAGTAAGAAAGAAAGAAAGATTGATTAGTAAGAAAGATAGAAAGATAGATAGATTAGTTAGAAAGAAAGAAAGAAAAAGAGATTAGTGAGAAAGAAAGATAGATTAGTTAGAAAGAAAGAAAGAAAGAAAGAAAGAAAGTTAATTAAAAAGAAAGAAAGAAAGATAGATTAGGTAGAAAGAAAGAGAAAGATAGATAGATTAGTTAGAAAGAAAAAGAAAGATAGTTTTTATTTAGAAAGAAAGAAAGAAAGATAGATTAGTTAGAAAGAAAGAAAGAAAGAAAGAAAGAAAGTTAATTAAAAAGAAAGAAAGAAAGATAGATTAGGTAGAAAGAAAGATAGAAAGATAGATAGATTAGTTAGAAAGAAAGAAAGAAAGTTAATTAAAGAGAAAGAAAGAAAGATTAGTTAGAAAGATAGATTAGTTAGAAAGAAAGAAAGAAAAAAAGATTAGTAAGAAAGAAAGATAGATTAGTTAGAAAGAAAGAAAGAAAGAAAGAAAGAGAAAGAAAGAAAGAAATATAGATAAGTTAGAAAGAAAGAAAGATAGATTAGTTAGAAAGAAAGAAAGATGGATTAGTTAGAAAGAAAGAAAAAAGATTAGTTAGAAAGAAAGAAAGAAAGATAGATTAGTTAGAAAGAAAGAAAGAAAGAGATTAGTTAGAAAGAAAAAGAAAGATAGATTAGTTAGAAAGAAAGAAAGATAGATTAGTTAGAAAGAAAGAAAGTTAATTAAAAAGAAAGAAAGAAAGATCAGTTAGAAAGATAGATTAGTTAGAAAGAAAGAAAGAAAAAAAGATTAGTAAGAAAGAAAGAAAGAAAGAAAGATAGATTAGTTAGAAAGAAAGAAAAAAAGATTAGTTAGAAAGAAAGAAACATAGATTAGTTAGAAAAAAGAAAGAAAAAAAGATTAGTAAGAAAGAAAGATAGATTAGTTAGACTGAAAAAAGGAAAGAAAGATAGATTAGTAAGAAAGAAAGAAAGAAAAAAAGATTAGTGAGAAAGAAAGATAGATTAGTTAGAAAGAAAGAAAGAAAGATTAGTTAGTAAGAAAAAGAAAGATAGATTAGTTAGAAAGAAAGAAAGATAAATTAGTTAGAAAGAAAGAAAGAAAGAAAGAAAGTTAATTAAAAAGAAAGATAGATTAGGTAGAAAGAAAGATAGAAAGATAGATAGATTAGTTAGAAAGAAAGTTAATTAAAAAGAAAGAAAGAAAGATTAGTTAGAAAGATAGATTAGTTAGAAAGAAAGAAAGAAAAAAAGATTAGTAAGAAAGAAAGAAAGAAAGAAAGATAGATTAGTTAGAAAGAAAGAAAAAAAGATTAGTTAGAAAGAAAGAAACAGATTAGTTAGAAAAAAGAAAGAAAAAAAGATTAGTAAGAAAGAAAGATAGATTAGTTAGAAAGAAAAAAGGAAAGAAAGATAGATTAGTAAGAAAGAAAGAAAGAAAAAAAGATTAGTGAGAAAGAAAGATAGATTAGTTAGAAAGAAAGAAAGAAAGATTAGTTAGTAAGAAAAAGAAAGATAGATTAGTTAGAAAGAAAGAAAGATAAATTAGTTAGAAAGAAAGAAAGAAAGAAAGAAAGAAAGAAAGAAAGAAAGAAAGAAAGAAAGAAAGTTCATTAAAAAGAAAGATAGATTAGGTAGAAAGAAAGATAGAAAGATAGATAGATTAGTTAGAAAGAAAGAAAGAAAGTTAATTAAAAATAAAGAAAGAAAGATTAGTTAGAAAGATAGATTAGTTAGAAAGAAAGAAAGAAAAAAAGATTAGTAAGAAAGAAAGATAGATTAGTTAGAAAGAAAGAAAGAAAGAAAGAAAGAAAGAAAGAAAGAAAGAGAAAGAAAGAAAGAAATATAGATAAGTTAGAAAGAAAGAAAGATAGATTAGTTAGAAAGAAAGAAAGATGGATTAGTTAGAAAGAAAGAAAAAAGATTAGTTAGAAAGAAAGAAAGAAAGATAGTTTAGTTAGAAAGAAAAAAGGAAAGAAAGATAGATTAGTAAGAAAGAAAGGAAGAAAGATAGATTAGTGAGATAGATAGATTAGTTAGAAAGAAAGAAAGAAAAAAGATTAGTGAGAAAGAAAGATAGATTAGTTAGAGAGAAAGAAAGATGGATTAGTTAGAAAGAAAGAAAAAAAGATTAGTAAGAAAGAAAGAAAGATAGATTAGTTAGAAAGAAAGAAAGATAGATTAGTTAGAAAGAAAGAAAGAAAGAAAGATAGATTAGTTAGAAAGAAAGATAGATTAGTAAGAAAGAAAGAAAGAAAGAAATATAGATAAGTTAGAAAGAAAGAAAGAAAAAAAGATTAGTTAGAAAGAAAGAAAGAAAAAAAGATTAGTTAGAAAGAAAGAAAGAAAGAGATTAGTTAGAAAGAAAGATAGATTAGTAAGAAAGAAAGAAATATAGATAAGTTAGAAAGAAAGAAAGATAGATTAGTTAGAAAGAAAGAAAGAAAAAAAGATTAGTAAGAAAGAAAGAAAGAAAGATAAATTAGTAAGAAAGAAAGAAAGATTGATTAGTAAGAAAGATAGAAAGATAGATAGATTAGTTAGAAAGAAAGAAAAAAAGATTAGTGAGAAAGAAAGAAAGAAAGAAAGATAGATTAGTTAGAAAGAAAGAAAGAAAGAAAGAAAGATTAGTTAGAAAGAAAAAAGGAAAAAAAGATAGATTAGTAAGAAAGAAAGAAAGAAAGATAAATTAGTAAGAAAGAAAGAAAGATTGATTAGTAAGAAAGATAGAAAGATAGATAGATTAGTTAGAAAGAAAGAAAGAAAAAGAGATTAGTGAGAAAGAAAGATAGATTAGTTAGAAAGAAAGAAAGAAAGAAAGAAAGAAAGTTAATTAAAAAGAAAGAAAGAAAGATAGATTAGGTAGAAAGAAAGAGAAAGATAGATAGATTAGTTAGAAAGAAAAAGAAAGATAGTTTTTATTTAGAAAGAAAGAAAGAAAGATAGATTAGTTAGAAAGAAAGAAAGAAAGAAAGAAAGAAAGTTAATTAAAAAGAAAGAAAGAAAGATAGATTAGGTAGAAAGAAAGATAGAAAGATAGATAGATTAGTTAGAAAGAAAGAAAGAAAGTTAATTAAAGAGAAAGAAAGAAAGATTAGTTAGAAAGATAGATTAGTTAGAAAGAAAGAAAGAAAAAAAGATTAGTAAGAAAGAAAGATAGATTAGTTAGAAAGAAAGAAAGAAAGAAAGAAAGAGAAAGAAAGAAAGAAATATAGATAAGTTAGAAAGAAAGAAAGATAGATTAGTTAGAAAGAAAGAAAGATGGATTAGTTAGAAAGAAAGAAAAAAGATTAGTTAGAAAGAAAGAAAGAAAGATAGATTAGTTAGAAAGAAAGAAAGAAAGAGATTAGTTAGAAAGAAAAAGAAAGATAGATTAGTTAGAAAGAAAGAAAGATAGATTAGTTAGAAAGAAAGAAAGTTAATTAAAAAGAAAGAAAGAAAGATCAGTTAGAAAGATAGATTAGTTAGAAAGAAAGAAAGAAAAAAAGATTAGTAAGAAAGAAAGAAAGAAAGAAAGATAGATTAGTTAGAAAGAAAGAAAAAAAGATTAGTTAGAAAGAAAGAAACATAGATTAGTTAGAAAAAAGAAAGAAAAAAAGATTAGTAAGAAAGAAAGATAGATTAGTTAGACTGAAAAAAGGAAAGAAAGATAGATTAGTAAGAAAGAAAGAAAGAAAAAAAGATTAGTGAGAAAGAAAGATAGATTAGTTAGAAAGAAAGAAAGAAAGATTAGTTAGTAAGAAAAAGAAAGATAGATTAGTTAGAAAGAAAGAAAGATAAATTAGTTAGAAAGAAAGAAAGAAAGAAAGAAAGAAAGTTAATTAAAAAGAAAGATAGATTAGGTAGAAAGAAAGATAGAAAGATAGATAGATTAGTTAGAAAGAAAGTTAATTAAAAAGAAAGAAAGAAAGATTAGTTAGAAAGATAGATTAGTTAGAAAGAAAGAAAGAAAAAAAGATTAGTAAGAAAGAAAGAAAGAAAGAAAGATAGATTAGTTAGAAAGAAAGAAAAAAAGATTAGTTAGAAAGAAAGAAACAGATTAGTTAGAAAAAAGAAAGAAAAAAAGATTAGTAAGAAAGAAAGATAGATTAGTTAGAAAGAAAAAAGGAAAGAAAGATAGATTAGTAAGAAAGAAAGAAAGAAAAAAAGATTAGTGAGAAAGAAAGATAGATTAGTTAGAAAGAAAGAAAGAAAGATTAGTTAGTAAGAAAAAGAAAGATAGATTAGTTAGAAAGAAAGAAAGATAAATTAGTTAGAAAGAAAGAAAGAAAGAAAGAAAGAAAGAAAGAAAGAAAGAAAGAAAGAAAGTTCATTAAAAAGAAAGATAGATTAGGTAGAAAGAAAGATAGAAAGATAGATAGATTAGTTAGAAAGAAAGAAAGAAAGTTAATTAAAAATAAAGAAAGAAAGATTAGTTAGAAAGATAGATTAGTTAGAAAGAAAGAAAGAAAAAAAGATTAGTAAGAAAGAAAGATAGATTAGTTAGAAAGAAAGAAAGAAAGAAAGAAAGAAAGAAAGAAAGAAAGAGAAAGAAAGAAAGAAATATAGATAAGTTAGAAAGAAAGAAAGATAGATTAGTTAGAAAGAAAGAAAGATGGATTAGTTAGAAAGAAAGAAAAAAGATTAGTTAGAAAGAAAGAAAGAAAGATAGTTTAGTTAGAAAGAAAAAAGGAAAGAAAGATAGATTAGTAAGAAAGAAAGGAAGAAAGATAGATTAGTGAGATAGATAGATTAGTTAGAAAGAAAGAAAGAAAAAAGATTAGTGAGAAAGAAAGATAGATTAGTTAGAGAGAAAGAAAGATGGATTAGTTAGAAAGAAAGAAAAAAAGATTAGTAAGAAAGAAAGAAAGATAGATTAGTTAGAAAGAAAGAAAGATAGATTAGTTAGAAAGAAAGAAAGAAAGAAAGATAGATTAGTTAGAAAGAAAGATAGATTAGTAAGAAAGAAAGAAAGAAAGAAATATAGATAAGTTAGAAAGAAAGAAAGAAAAAAAGATTAGTTAGAAAGAAAGAAAGAAAAAAAGATTAGTTAGAAAGAAAGAAAGAAAGAGATTAGTTAGAAAGAAAGATAGATTAGTAAGAAAGAAAGAAATATAGATAAGTTAGAAAGAAAGAAAGATAGATTAGTTAGAAAGAAAGAAAGAAAAAAAGATTAGTAAGAAAGAAAGAAAGAAAGATAAATTAGTAAGAAAGAAAGAAAGATTGATTAGTAAGAAAGATAGAAAGATAGATAGATTAGTTAGAAAGAAAGAAAAAAAGATTAGTGAGAAAGAAAGAAAGAAAGAAAGATAGATTAGTTAGAAAGAAAGAAAGAAAGAAAGAAAGATTAGTTAGAAAGAAAAAAGGAAAAAAAGATAGATTAGTAAGAAAGAAAGAAAGAAAGATAAATTAGTAAGAAAGAAAGAAAGATTGATTAGTAAGAAAGATAGAAAGATAGATAGATTAGTTAGAAAGAAAGAAAGAAAAAGAGATTAGTGAGAAAGAAAGATAGATTAGTTAGAAAGAAAGAAAGAAAGAAAGAAAGAAAGTTAATTAAAAAGAAAGAAAGAAAGATAGATTAGGTAGAAAGAAAGAGAAAGATAGATAGATTAGTTAGAAAGAAAAAGAAAGATAGTTTTTATTTAGAAAGAAAGAAAGAAAGATAGATTAGTTAGAAAGAAAGAAAGAAAGAAAGAAAGAAAGTTAATTAAAAAGAAAGAAAGAAAGATAGATTAGGTAGAAAGAAAGATAGAAAGATAGATAGATTAGTTAGAAAGAAAGAAAGAAAGTTAATTAAAGAGAAAGAAAGAAAGATTAGTTAGAAAGATAGATTAGTTAGAAAGAAAGAAAGAAAAAAAGATTAGTAAGAAAGAAAGATAGATTAGTTAGAAAGAAAGAAAGAAAGAAAGAAAGAGAAAGAAAGAAAGAAATATAGATAAGTTAGAAAGAAAGAAAGATAGATTAGTTAGAAAGAAAGAAAGATGGATTAGTTAGAAAGAAAGAAAAAAGATTAGTTAGAAAGAAAGAAAGAAAGATAGATTAGTTAGAAAGAAAGAAAGAAAGAGATTAGTTAGAAAGAAAAAGAAAGATAGATTAGTTAGAAAGAAAGAAAGATAGATTAGTTAGAAAGAAAGAAAGTTAATTAAAAAGAAAGAAAGAAAGATCAGTTAGAAAGATAGATTAGTTAGAAAGAAAGAAAGAAAAAAAGATTAGTAAGAAAGAAAGAAAGAAAGATCAGTTAGAAAGATAGATTAGTTAGAAAGAAAGAAAGAAAAAAAGATTAGTAAGAAAGAAAGAAAGAAAGAAAGATAGATTAGTTAGAAAGAAAGAAAAAAAGATTAGTTAGAAAGAAAGAAACATAGATTAGTTAGAAAAAAGAAAGAAAAAAAGATTAGTAAGAAAGAAAGATAGATTAGTTAGACTGAAAAAAGGAAAGAAAGATAGATTAGTAAGAAAGAAAGAAAGAAAAAAAGATTAGTGAGAAAGAAAGATAGATTAGTTAGAAAGAAAGAAAGAAAGAAAGATTAGTTAGTAAGAAAAAGAAAGATAGATTAGTTAGAAAGAAAGAAAGATAAATTAGTTAGAAAGAAAGAAAGAAAGAAAGAAAGTTAATTAAAAAGAAAGATAGATTAGGTAGAAAGAAAGATAGAAAGATAGATAGATTAGTTAGAAAGAAAGTTAATTAAAAAGAAAGAAAGAAAGATTAGTTAGAAAGATAGATTAGTTAGAAAGAAAGAAAGAAAAAAAGATTAGTAAGAAAGAAAGAAAGAAAGAAAGATAGATTAGTTAGAAAGAAAGAAAAAAAGATTAGTTAGAAAGAAAGAAACAGATTAGTTAGAAAAAAGAAAGAAAAAAAGATTAGTAAGAAAGAAAGATAGATTAGTTAGAAAGAAAAAAGGAAAGAAAGATAGATTAGTAAGAAAGAAAGAAAGAAAAAAAGATTAGTGAGAAAGAAAGATAGATTAGTTAGAAAGAAAGAAAGAAAGATTAGTTAGTAAGAAAAAGAAAGATAGATTAGTTAGAAAGAAAGAAAGATAAATTAGTTAGAAAGAAAGAAAGAAAGAAAGAAAGAAAGAAAGAAAGAAAGAAAGAAAGAAAGTTAATTAAAAAGAAAGATAGATTAGGTAGAAAGAAAGATAGAAAGATAGATAGATTAGTTAGAAAGAAAGAAAGAAAGTTAATTAAAAATAAAGAAAGAAAGATTAGTTAGAAAGATAGATTAGTTAGAAAGAAAGAAAGAAAAAAAGATTAGTAAGAAAGAAAGATAGATTAGTTAGAAAGAAAGAAAGAAAGAAAGAAAGAAAGAAAGAAAGAAAGAAAGAGAAAGAAAGAAAGAAATATAGATAAGTTAGAAAGAAAGAAAGATAGATTAGTTAGAAAGAAAGAAAGATGGATTAGTTAGAAAGAAAGAAAAAAGATTAGTTAGAAAGAAAGAAAGAAAGATAGTTTAGTTAGAAAGAAAAAAGGAAAGAAAGATAGATTAGTAAGAAAGAAAGGAAGAAAGATAGATTAGTGAGATAGATAGATTAGTTAGAAAGAAAGAAAGAAAAAAGATTAGTGAGAAAGAAAGATAGATTAGTTAGAGAGAAAGAAAGATGGATTAGTTAGAAAGAAAGAAAAAAAGATTAGTAAGAAAGAAAGAAAGATAGATTAGTTAGAAAGAAAAAAGGAAAGAAAGATAGATTAGTAAGAAAGAAAGGAAGAAAGATAGATTAGTGAGATAGATTAGTTAGAAAGAAAGAAAGAAAAAAGATTAGTGAGAAAGAAAGATAGATTAGTTAGAAAGAAAGAGATTAGTTAGAAAGAAAAAGAAAGATAGATTAGTTAGAAAGAAAGAAAGATAGATTAGTTAGAAAGAAAGAAAGAAAGAAAGTTAATTAAAAAGAAAAAAAGAAATATAGATTAGGTAGAAAGAAAGATAGATAGATTAGTTAGAAAGAAAGAAAGAAAGAAAGTTAATTAAAAAGAAAGAAAGAAAGATTAGTTAGAAGGATAGATTAGTTAGAAAGAAAGAAAGAAAAAAAGATTAGTAAGAAAGAAAGATAGATTAGTTAGTTAGAAAGAAAGAAAGAAAGAAAGAAAGAAAGAAATATAGATAAGTTAGAAAGAAAGAAAGATAGATTAGTTAGAAAGAAAGAAAAAAAAGATTAGTTAGAAAGAAAGAATGAAAGATAGATAGATTAGTTAGAAAAAAAGAAAGAAAAAAAGATTAGTAAGAAAGAAAGAAAGATAGATAGATTAGTTAGAAAGAAAAAAGGACAGAAAGATATATTAGTAAGAAAGAAAGAAAGATAGATAGATTAGTGAGAAAGATAGATTAGTTAGAAAGAAAGAAAGAAAGATAGATTAGTTAGAAAGAAAAAGAAAGATAGATTAGTTAGAAAGAAAGATAGATTAGTTAGAAAGAAAGAAAGAAAGAAAGTTAATTAAAAAGAAAGAAAGAAAGAAAGATAGATAGATTAGTTAGAAAGAAAGAAAGAAAAAAAGATTAGTAAGAAAGAAAGAAAGATTAGTTAGAAAGAAAGAAAGATAGATTAGTTACAAAGAAAAAGAAAGATAGATTAGTTAGAAAGAAAGAAAGAAAGAAAGTTAATTAAAAAGAAAGAAAGAAAGAAAGATTAGTTAGAAAGATAGATTAGTTAGAAAGAAAGAAAGAAAAAAATATTAGTAAGAAAGAAAGATAGATTAGTTAGAAAGAAAGAAAGATAGATTAGTAAGAAAGAAAGAAAGATTAGTTAGAAAGAAAGAAAGATAGATTAGTTAGAAAGAAAAAGAAAGATAGATCAGTTAGAAAGAAAGAAAGATAGATTAGTTAGAAAGAAAGAAAGAAAGTTAATTAAAAAGAAAGAAAGAAAGTAAGATAGATTAGTTAGAAAGAAAGAAAGATAGATTAGAAAGAAAGAAAGATAGATTAGTTAGAAAGAAAGATAGATTAGTTAGAAAGAAAGATAAATTAGTTAGAAAGAAAGATAGATTAGTTAAAAAACAAAGAAAGAGATTTGTTAGAAAGAAAGATAGATTAGTTAGAAAGAAAGAAAGAAAAAAGATTAGTAAGAAAGAAAGAAAAAAAGATTAGTAAGAAAGAAAGAAAGATAGATTAGTAAGAAAGAAAGAAAGAAAAAAAGATTAGCAAGAAAGAAAGAAAGAAAGATAGATTAGTTAGAAAGAAAGAAAAAAAAGATTAGTAAGAAAGAAAGAAAGAAAGAAAAAAAGATTAGTAAGAAAGAAAGATAGATTAGTTAGAAAGAAAGAAAAAAAAGATTAGTAAGAAAGAAAGAAAGAAAAAAAGATTAGTAAGAAAGAAAGATAGATTAGTTAGAAAGAAAGAAAAAAGATTAGTAAGAAAGAAAGAAAAAAAGATTAGTAAGAAAGAAAGAAAGATAGATTAGTTAGAAAGAAAGAAAGAAAAAAAGATTAGCAAGAAAGAAAGAAAGAAAGATAGATTAGTTAGAAAGAAAGAAAAAAAAGATTAGTAAGAAAGAAAGAAAGAAAGAAAAAAAGATTAGTAAGAAAGAAAGAAAAAAAGATTAGTAAGAAAGAAAGATAGATTAGTAAGAAAGAAAGAAAGAAAAAAAGATTAGCAAGAAAGAAAGAAAGATAGATTAGTTAGAAAGAAAGAAAAAAAAGATTAGTAAGAAAGAAAGAAAGAAAAAAAGATTAGTAAGAAAGAAAGATAGATTAGTTAAAAAGAAAGAAAGAAAAAAGATTAGTAAGAAAGAAAGAAAAAAGATTAGCAAGAAAGAAAGAAAGAAAGATAGATTAGTTAGAAAGAAAGAAAAAAAAGATTAGTAAGAAAGAAAGAAAGAAAGAAAAAAAGATTAGTAAGAAAGAAAGATAGATTAGTTAGAAAGAAAGAAAAAAGATTAGTAAGAAAGAAAGAAAAAAAGATTAGTAAGAAAGAAAGAAAGATAGATTAGTAAGAAAGAAAGAAAAAAAGATTAGTAAGAAAGAAAGAAGGATAGATTAGTAAGAAAGAAAGAAAGAAAAAAGATTAGCAAGAAAGAAAGAAAGAAAGATAGATTAGTTAGAAAGAAAGAAAAAAAAGATTAGTTAGAAAGAAAGAAAGAAAGAAAAAAAGATTAGTAAGAAAGAAAGAAAGAAAGAAAAAAAGATTAGTAAGAAAGAAAGATAGATTAGTTAGAAAGAAAGAAAAAAGATTAGTAAGAAAGAAAGAAAAAAAGATTAGTAAGAAAGAAAGATAGATTAGTAAGAAAGAAAGAAAAAAGATTAGAAAGAAAGAAAGATAGATTAGTAAGAAAGAAAGAAAGAAAAAAAGATTAGCAAGAAAGAAAGAAAGATAGATTAGTTAGAAAGAAAGAAAAAAAAGATTAGTAAGAAAGAAAGAAAGATAGATTAGTAAGAAAGAAAGATAGATTAGTTAGAAAGAAAGAAAGAAAAAAGATTAGTAAGAAAGAAAGAAAAAAAGATTAGTAAGAAAGAAAGAAAGAAAACAAGATTAGTAAGAAAGAAAGAAAGATAGATTAGTTAGAAAGAAAGAAAGAAAAAAAGATTAGTAAGAAAGAAAGATAGATTAGTAAGAAAGAAAGATAGAAAAAAAGATTAGTAAGAAAGAAAGAAAGATAGATTAGTAAGACAGAAAGAAAGAAAAAAAGATTAGTAAGAATGAAAGAAAGATAGATTAGTAAGAAAGAAAGAAAGATAGATTAGTAAGAAAGAAAGAAAGAAAAAAAGATTAGTAAGAATGAAAGAAAGATAGATTAGTAAGAAAGAAAGAAAGATAGATTAGTAAGAAAGAAAGAAAGAAAAAGATTAGTAAGAAAGAAAGAAAGATAGATTAGTAAGAAAGAAAGAAAGAAAAAAGATTAGCAAGAAAGAAAGAAAGAAAGATAGATTAGTTAGAAAGAAAGATAGATAGATTAGTTAGAAAGAAAGATAGATTAGTTAGAATGAAAGAAAGATAGAGTAGT
Source organism: Semotilus atromaculatus (assembly GCA_031834385.1). NCBI lineage: Eukaryota > Metazoa > Chordata > Actinopteri > Cypriniformes > Leuciscidae > Semotilus > Semotilus atromaculatus. Next base: position 12,159,523 of record JAULUF010000014.1, read on the forward strand.
TAGAAAGAAAGAAAGATAGATTAGTTAGAAAGAAAGAGATTAGTTAGAAAGAAAGAAAGAGATTAGTTAGAAAGAAAGAGATTAGTTAGAAAGAAAGATAGATAGATTAGTTAGAAAGAAAGAGATTAGTTAGAAAGAAAGATAGATAGATTATTTAGAAAGAAACATAGATAGATTAGTTAGAAAGAAAGATAGATTAGTTAGAAAGAAACATAGATAGATTAGTTAGAAAGAAATAAAGAAATAAAGATAGATTAGTTTGAAAGAAATAAAGAAAGATAGATTAGTTAGAAAGAAAAAAAGATAGATTAGTTAGAAAGAAATAAAGAAATAAAGATAGATTAGTTAGAAAGAAAGAAAGATAGATTAGTTAGAAAGAAAGAAAGATAGATTAGTTAGAAAGAAAAAAGATAGATTAGTTTGAAAGAAATAAAGAAAGATAGATTAGTTAGAAAGAAAGATAGATAGATTAGTTAGAAAGAAAGAGATTAGTTAGAAAGAAACATAGATAGATTAGTTAGAAAGAAAGAAAGATAGATTAGTTAGAAGGAAATATTAGTTAGAAAGAAAGAAAGATAGATTAGTTAGAAAGAAAGAAAGATAGATTAGTTTGAAAGAAATAAAGAAAGATAGATTAGTTAGAAAGAAAGAAAGAAAGAAAGAAAGATAGATAGATAGATAGATAGATAGATAGATAGATAGATAGATAGATAGATAGATAGATAGATAGATAAGAAAGAAAGATAGATTAGTTAGAAATAAAGATATATAGATAGATTAGTTAGAAAGAAAGAAAGATAGATAGATAGATAGATAGATAGATAGATAGATAGATAGATAGATAGATAGATAGATAGATAGATAGATAGATAAGAAAGAAAGATAGATTAGTTAGAAAGAAAGATAGATTAGTTAGAAAGAAAGAAAGATAGATTAGTTAGAAAGAAAGAAAGATAGATTAGTTAGAAAGAAAGAAAGATAGATTAGTTAGAAAGAAAAAAAGATAGATTAGTTAGAAAGAAAGAGATTAGTTAGAAAGAAAGAAAGAGATTAGTTAGAAAGAAAGAGATTAGTTAGAAAGAAAGATAGATAGATTAGTTAGAAAGAAAGATAGATAGATTAGTTAGAAAGAAACATAGATAGATTAGTTAGAAAGAAAGAAAGATAGATTAGTTAGAAGGAAATATTAGTTAGAAAGAAAGATTAGTTAGAAAGAAAGAAAGATAGATTAGTTTAGAAATAAAGAGATTAGTTAGAAAGAAAGAAAGATAGATTAGTTAGAAAGGAAGAAAGATAGATTAGTTAGAAAGGAAGAAAGATCAGATAGATAGATAGATAGATAGATAGATAGATAGATAGATAGATAGATAAGTTAGAAAGAGATAGATAGATAGATAGATAGATAGATAGATAGATAGATAGATAGATAGATAGATAGATAGATAGATAGATAGAGTTCATAAGTACATATAGAATGGGAGTTTAATTGAGTCCAAGGCTTTAGGGAATTTAGATTTGAGTTTATTTGGTGTAGACTACTGGGCCACCGTAGTCTTGGCTCATTTTGAACTGTTACAATGAAAGTCAATGGGATTTTTATGATTTTTAATATTAATTTTTAAGAAATCTGAAAGTCAAATCAGTCTGAAAAGATATAGCACACTAAGTCAGAACAGTTTGAAGGTCTGACCCGAGTTTGGAGTTTGTAGAGTTAAAGCTCTAGGACGAGTTAGAGTTTAAATTTTAGAGTCAGAAGAATAATAATAATAACTAGAAAAAGTTCGTCGAGACAAACTTTAAGTTGGCTTGTGAAAGTTTGGACCAATAAGTTTGAAGAAGTTTAAAGTTTAAATTAGTTTAAAGTTTAATTAGTTTATAGTTCAGTAAGAAAGAAAGAAAGATAGATTAGTTAGAAAGAAAGATAAAAAAAAGATTAGTAAGAAAGAAAGAAAGATAGATTAGTTAGAAAGAAAGAAAGAAAGAAAGATAGATTAGTTAGAAATAAAAAAATAAAAAAAGATTAGTAAGAAAGAAAGATAGATTAGTTAGAAAGAAAGAAAGATAGATTAGTAAGAAAGAAAGAAAGATAGATTAGTAAGAAAGAAAGAAAGAAAAAAATAGTAAGAAAGAAAGAAAGATAGATTAGTAAGAAAGAGAAAGAAAGATAGATTAGTTAGAAATAAAAAAATAAAAAAAGATTAGTAAGAAAGAAAGATAGATTAGTTAGAAAGAAAGAAGGAAAGAAAGATAGATTAGTAAGAAAGAAAAAAAGATAGATTAGTAAGAGAAAGATTGATTAGTAAGAAAGATAGATAGATTAGTTAGACAGAGAGAAAAAAGATTAGTAAGAAAGAAAGATAGATTAGTAAGAAAGAAAGAAAGATAGATTAGTTAGAAAGAAAGAAAGATAGATTAGTAAGAAAGAAAGATAGATTAGTAAGAAAGAAAGAAAGAAAAAGATTAGTAAGAAAGAAAGAAAGATAGATTAGTTAGAAAGAAAGAAAAAAGATTAGTAAGAAAGAAAGAAAGATTAGTAAGAAAGAAAGATAGATTAGTTAGAAAGAAAGAAAGAAAAAAGATTAGTAAGAAAGAAAGAAAAAAAGATTAGTAAGAAAGAAAGAAAGATAGATTAGTAAGAAAGAAAGAAAGAAAAAAAGATTAGCAAGAAAGAAAGAAAGAAAGATAGATTAGTTAGAAAGAAAGAAAAAAAAGATTAGTAAGAAAGAAAGAAAGAAAGAAAAAAAGATTAGTAAGAAAGAAAGATAGATTAGTTAGAAAGAAAGAAAAAAAAGATTAGTAAGAAAGAAAGAAAGAAAAAAAGATTAGTAAGAAAGAAAGATAGATTAGTTAGAAAGAAAGAAAAAAGATTAGTAAGAAAGAAAGAAAAAAAGATTAGTAAGAAAGAAAGAAAGATAGATTAGTTAGAAAGAAAGAAAGAAAAAAAGATTAGCAAGAAAGAAAGAAAGAAAGATAGATTAGTTAGAAAGAAAGAAAAAAAAGATTAGTAAGAAAGAAAGAAAGAAAGAAAAAAAGATTAGTAAGAAAGAAAGAAAAAAAGATTAGTAAGAAAGAAAGATAGATTAGTAAGAAAGAAAGAAAGAAAAAAAGATTAGCAAGAAAGAAAGAAAGATAGATTAGTTAGAAAGAAAGAAAAAAAAGATTAGTAAGAAAGAAAGAAAGAAAAAAAGATTAGTAAGAAAGAAAGATAGATTAGTTAAAAAGAAAGAAAGAAAAAAGATTAGTAAGAAAGAAAGAAAAAAGATTAGCAAGAAAGAAAGAAAGAAAGATAGATTAGTTAGAAAGAAAGAAAAAAAAGATTAGTAAGAAAGAAAGAAAGAAAGAAAAAAAGATTAGTAAGAAAGAAAGATAGATTAGTTAGAAAGAAAGAAAAAAGATTAGTAAGAAAGAAAGAAAAAAAGATTAGTAAGAAAGAAAGAAAGATAGATTAGTAAGAAAGAAAGAAAAAAAGATTAGTAAGAAAGAAAGAAGGATAGATTAGTAAGAAAGAAAGAAAGAAAAAAGATTAGCAAGAAAGAAAGAAAGAAAGATAGATTAGTTAGAAAGAAAGAAAAAAAAGATTAGTTAGAAAGAAAGAAAGAAAGAAAAAAAGATTAGTAAGAAAGAAAGAAAGAAAGAAAAAAAGATTAGTAAGAAAGAAAGATAGATTAGTTAGAAAGAAAGAAAAAAGATTAGTAAGAAAGAAAGAAAAAAAGATTAGTAAGAAAGAAAGATAGATTAGTAAGAAAGAAAGAAAAAAGATTAGAAAGAAAGAAAGATAGATTAGTAAGAAAGAAAGAAAGAAAAAAAGATTAGCAAGAAAGAAAGAAAGATAGATTAGTTAGAAAGAAAGAAAAAAAAGATTAGTAAGAAAGAAAGAAAGATAGATTAGTAAGAAAGAAAGATAGATTAGTTAGAAAGAAAGAAAGAAAAAAGATTAGTAAGAAAGAAAGAAAAAAAGATTAGTAAGAAAGAAAGAAAGAAAACAAGATTAGTAAGAAAGAAAGAAAGATAGATTAGTTAGAAAGAAAGAAAGAAAAAAAGATTAGTAAGAAAGAAAGATAGATTAGTAAGAAAGAAAGATAGAAAAAAAGATTAGTAAGAAAGAAAGAAAGATAGATTAGTAAGACAGAAAGAAAGAAAAAAAGATTAGTAAGAATGAAAGAAAGATAGATTAGTAAGAAAGAAAGAAAGATAGATTAGTAAGAAAGAAAGAAAGAAAAAAAGATTAGTAAGAATGAAAGAAAGATAGATTAGTAAGAAAGAAAGAAAGATAGATTAGTAAGAAAGAAAGAAAGAAAAAGATTAGTAAGAAAGAAAGAAAGATAGATTAGTAAGAAAGAAAGAAAGAAAAAAGATTAGCAAGAAAGAAAGAAAGAAAGATAGATTAGTTAGAAAGAAAGATAGATAGATTAGTTAGAAAGAAAGATAGATTAGTTAGAATGAAAGAAAGATAGAGTAGTTAGAAAGAAAGAAAGATAGATTAGTTAGAAAGAAAGAGATTAGTTAGAAAGAAAGAAAGAGATTAGTTAGAAAGAAAGAGATTAGTTAGAAAGAAAGATAGATAGATTAGTTAGAAAGAAAGAGATTAGTTAGAAAGAAAGATAGATAGATTATTTAGAAAGAAACATAGATAGATTAGTTAGAAAGAAAGATAGATTAGTTAGAAAGAAACATAGATAGATTAGTTAGAAAGAAATAAAGAAATAAAGATAGATTAGTTTGAAAGAAATAAAGAAAGATAGATTAGTTAGAAAGAAAAAAAGATAGATTAGTTAGAAAGAAATAAAGAAATAAAGATAGATTAGTTAGAAAGAAAGAAAGATAGATTAGTTAGAAAGAAAGAAAGATAGATTAGTTAGAAAGAAAAAAGATAGATTAGTTTGAAAGAAATAAAGAAAGATAGATTAGTTAGAAAGAAAGATAGATAGATTAGTTAGAAAGAAAGAGATTAGTTAGAAAGAAACATAGATAGATTAGTTAGAAAGAAAGAAAGATAGATTAGTTAGAAGGAAATATTAGTTAGAAAGAAAGAAAGATAGATTAGTTAGAAAGAAAGAAAGATAGATTAGTTTGAAAGAAATAAAGAAAGATAGATTAGTTAGAAAGAAAGAAAGAAAGAAAGAAAGATAGATAGATAGATAGATAGATAGATAGATAGATAGATAGATAGATAGATAAGAAAGAAAGATAGATTAGTTAGAAATAAAGATATATAGATAGATTAGTTAGAAAGAAAGAAAGATAGATAGATAGATAGATAGATAGATAGATAGATAGATAGATAGATAGATAGATAGATAGATAGATAGATAGATAGATAGATAGATAAGAAAGAAAGATAGATTAGTTAGAAAGAAAGATAGATTAGTTAGAAAGAAAGAAAGATAGATTAGTTAGAAAGAAAGAAAGATAGATTAGTTAGAAAGAAAGAAAGATAGATTAGTTAGAAAGAAAAAAAGATAGATTAGTTAGAAAGAAAGAGATTAGTTAGAAAGAAAGAAAGAGATTAGTTAGAAAGAAAGAGATTAGTTAGAAAGAAAGATAGATAGATTAGTTAGAAAGAAAGATAGATAGATTAGTTAGAAAGAAACATAGATAGATTAGTTAGAAAGAAAGAAAGATAGATTAGTTAGAAGGAAATATTAGTTAGAAAGAAAGATTAGTTAGAAAGAAAGAAAGATAGATTAGTTTAGAAATAAAGAGATTAGTTAGAAAGAAAGAAAGATAGATTAGTTAGAAAGGAAGAAAGATAGATTAGTTAGAAAGGAAGAAAGATCAGATAGATAGATAGATAGATAGATAGATAGATAGATAGATAGATAAGTTAGAAAGAGATAGATAGATAGATAGATAGATAGATAGATAGATAGATAGATAGATAGATAGATAGATAGATAGATAGAGTTCATAAGTACATATAGAATGGGAGTTTAATTGAGTCCAAGGCTTTAGGGAATTTAGATTTGAGTTTATTTGGTGTAGACTACTGGGCCACCGTAGTCTTGGCTCATTTTGAACTGTTACAATGAAAGTCAATGGGATTTTTATGATTTTTAATATTAATTTTTAAGAAATCTGAAAGTCAAATCAGTCTGAAAAGATATAGCACACTAAGTCAGAACAGTTTGAAGGTCTGACCCGAGTTTGGAGTTTGTAGAGTTAAAGCTCTAGGACGAGTTAGAGTTTAAATTTTAGAGTCAGAAGAATAATAATAATAATAATAAGTTTAAATAGGATTTCAGTAAGTTGGCTTTCTCAAGCCAACTTAATAATAAGTTTAAATAGGATTTCAGTAAGTTGGCTTTCTCAAGCCAACTTAATAATAAGTTTAAATAGGATTTCAGTAAGTTGGCTTTTCCAAGCCAACTTAATAAGTTTAAATAGGATTTCAGTAAGTTGGCTTTTCCAAGCCAACTTAATAACTAGAAAAAGTTCGTTGAGACAAACTTTAAGTTGGCTTGTGAAAGTTTGGACCAATAAGTTTGAAGAAGTTTAAAGAAGTTTAAAGTTTAATTAGTTTATAGTTTAGTAAGAAAGAAAGAAAGATAGATTAGTTAAAAAGAAAGAAAAAAAGATTAGTAAGAAAGAAAGAAAGATAGATTAGTTAGAAAGAAAGAAAGAAAGAAAGATAGATAGATTAGTTAGAAAGAAAGATAGATTAGTAAGAAATAAAGAAAGAAATATAGATAAGTTAGAAAGAAAGAAAGAAAAAAAGATTAGTAAGAAAGAAAGAAAGATAGATTAGTTAGAAAGAAAAAAGGAAAGAAAGATAGATTAGTAAGAAAGAAAGAAAGAAAGATAAATTAGTAAGAAAGAAAAAAGATTGATTAGTAAGAAAGATAGAAAGATAGATAGCTTAGTTAGAAAGAAAGAAAAAAAGATTAGTGAGAAAGAAAGATAGATTAGTTAGAAAGAAAGAAAGAAAGAGATTAGTTAGAAAGAAAAAGAAAGATAGATTAGTTAGAAAGAAAGAAAGATAGATTAGTTAGAAAGAAAGAAAGTTAATTAAAAAGAAAGAAAGAAAGATAGATTAGGTAGAAAGAAAGATAGAAAGATAGATAGATTAGTTAGAAAGAAAGAAAGAAAGATAGATAGATTAGTTAGAAAGAAAGAAAAAAAGATTAGTTAGAAAGAAAGAAAGAAAGATAGATTAGTTAGAAAAAAAGAAAGAAAAAAGATTAGTAAGAAAGAAAGAAAGATAGATTAGTTAGAAAGAAAAAAGGAAAGAAAGAAAGATTAGTAAGAAAGAAAGAAAGAAAGATAGATTAGTGAGAAAGATAGATTAGTTAGAAAGAAAGAAAGAAAAAAGATTAGTGAGAAAGAAAGATAGATTAGTTAGAAAGAAAGAAAGAAAGAGATTAGTTAGAAAGAAAAAGAAAGATAGATTAGTTAGAAAGAAAAAAGGAAAGAAAGATAGATTAGTAAGAAAGAAAGAAAGATAAATTAGTAAGAAAGAAAGAAAGATTGATTAGTAAGAAAGATAGAAAGATAGATAGATTAGTTAGAAAGAAAGAAAGAAAAAAAGATTAGTGAGAAAGAAAGATAGATTAGTTATAAAGAAAGAAAGAAAGAGATTAGTTAGAAAGAAAAAGAAAGATAGATTAGTTAGAAAGAAAGAAAGATAGATTAGTTAGAAAGAAAGAAAGAAAGAAAGAAAGTTAATTAAAAAGAAAGAAAGAAAGATAGATTAGTGAGAAAGATAGATTAGTTAGAAAGAAAGAAAGAAAAAAAGATTAGTGAGAAAGAAAGATAGATTAGTTAGAAAGAAAGAAAGAAAGAGATTAGTTAGAAAGAAAAAGAAAGATAGATTAGTTAGAAAGAAAGAAAGATAGATAGTTTAGTTAGAAAGAAAGAAAAATAGATTTGTTAGAATAAAAGATAGATTAGTTAAAAAGAAAGAAAGATAGATAGATTAGTTAGAAAGAAAAAAGATAGATTAGTTAGAAAGAAAGAAAGAGATTTGTTAGAATGAAGGAAAGATAGATTAGTTAGAAAGAAAGAAAGATAGATAGATTAGTTAGAAAGAAAGATAGATTAGTCAAAACGAAAAGATGGATTAGTTAGAAAGAAAGAAAAATAGATTTGTTAGAATAAAAGATAGATTAGTTAAAAAGAAAGAAAGATAGATAGATTAGTTAGAAAGAAAGTTAGATTAGTTAGAAAGAAAGAAAGATAGATTAGAAAGAAAGATAGATAGATAAGTTAGAAAGAAAGAAAAATAGATTAGTTAGTTAGAAAGAAAGTTAGATTAGTTAGAAAGAAAGATAGATTAGTTAGAATGAAAGAAAGATAGAGTAGTTAGAAAGAAAGAAAGATAGATTAGTTAGAAAGAAAGATAGATAAGTTAGAAAGAAAGATAGATAGATTAGTTAGAAAGAAAGATAGATTAGTTAGAATGAAAGAAAGATAGAGTAGTTAGAAAGAAAGAAAGATAGATTAGTTAGAAAGAAAGATAGATTAGTTAGAATGAAAGAAAGATAGAGTAGTTAGAAAAAAGAAAGATAGATTAGTTAGCAAGAAAGATAGATTAGTTAGAATGAAAGAAAGATAGAGTAGTTAGAAAGAAAGAAAGATTAGTTAGAAAGAAAGATAGATTAGTTAGAAAGAAAGATAGATAGATTAGTTAGAAAGAAAGATAGATTAGTTAGAATGAAAGAAAGATAGAGTAGTTAGAAAGAAAGAAAGATAGATTAGTTAGAAAGAAAGTTCGATTAGTTAGAAAGAAAGAAAGATAGATTAGAAAGAAAGATAGATAGATAGATAGATTAGTTAGAAAGAAAGATAAATAGATTTGTTAGAAAGAAAGAAAGAAAGATAGATTAGTTAGTTAGAAAGAAAGTTAGATTAGTTAGAAAGAAAGATAGATTAGTTAGAATGAAAGAAAGATAGAGTAGTTAGAAAGAAAGAAAGATAGATTAGTTAGAATGAAAGAAAGATAGAGTAGTTAGAAAAAAGAAAGATAGATTAGTTAGCAAGAAAGATAGATTAGTTAGAATGAAAGAAAGATAGAGTAGTTAGAAAGAAAGAAAGATTAGTTAGAAAGAAAGATAGATTAGTTAGAAAGAAAGATAGATAGATTAGTTAGAAAGAAAGATAGATTAGTTAGAATGAAAGAAAGATAGAGTAGTTAGAATGAAAGAAAGATAGAGTAGTTAGAAAAAAGAAAGATAGATTAGTTAGCAAGAAAGATAGATTAGTTAGAATGAAAGAAAGATAGAGTAGTTAGAAAGAAAGTTCGATTAGTTAGAAAGAAAGAAAGATAGATTAGAAAGAAAGATAGATAGATAGATAGATTAGTTAGAAAGAAAGATAAATAGATTTGTTAGAAAGAAAGAAAGAAAGATAGATTAGTTAGTTAGAAAGAAAGTTAGATTAGTTAGAAAGAAAGATAGATTAGTTAGAAAGAAAGAAAGATAGATTAGTTAGAAAGATAGATAAGTTAGAAAGAAAGATAGATTAGTTAGAAAGAAAGAAAGAAAGAGATTAGTTAGAAAGAAAAAGAAAGATAGATTAGTTAGAAAGAAAAAAGGAAAGAAAGATAGATTAGTAAGAAAGAAAGAAAGATAAATTAGTAAGAAAGAAAGAAAGATTGATTAGTAAGAAAGATAGAAAGATAGATAGATTAGTTAGAAAGAAAGAAAGAAAAAAAGATTAGTGAGAAAGAAAGATAGATTAGTTATAAAGAAAGAAAGAAAGAAAGAGATTAGTTAGAAAGAAAAAGAAAGATAGATTAGTTAGAAATAAAGAAAGATAGATTAGTTAGAAAGAAAGAAAGAAAGAAAGAAAGTTAATTAAAAAGAAAGAAAGAAAGATAGATTAGTGAGAAAGATAGATTAGTTAGAAAGAAAGAAAGAAAAAAAGATTAGTGAGAAAGAAAGATAGATTAGTTAGAAAGAAAGAAAGAAAGAAAGAGATTAGTTAGAAAGAAAAAGAAAGATAGATTAGTTAGAAAGAAAGAAAGATAGATAGTTTAGTTAGAAAGAAAGAAAAATAGATTTGTTAGAATAAAAGATAGATTAGTTAAAAAGAAAGAAAGATAGATAGATTAGTTAGAAAGAAAAAAGATAGATTAGTTAGAAAGAAAGAAAGAGATTTGTTAGAATGAAGGAAAGATAGATTAGTTAGAAAGAAAGAAAGATAGATAGATTAGTTAGAAAGAAAGATAGATTAGTCAAAACGAAAAGATGGATTAGTTAGAAAGAAAGAAAAATAGATTTGTTAGAATAAAAGATAGATTAGTTAAAAAGAAAGAAAGATAGATAGATTAGTTAGAAAGAAAGTTAGATTAGTTAGAAAGAAAGAAAGATAGATTAGAAAGAAAGATAGATAGATAAGTTAGAAAGAAAGAAAAATAGATTAGTTAGTTAGAAAGAAAGTTAGATTAGTTAGAAAGAAAGATAGATTAGTTAGAATGAAAGAAAGATAGAGTAGTTAGAAAGAAAGAAAGATAGATTAGTTAGAAAGAAAGATAGATAAGTTAGAAAGAAAGATAGATAGATTAGTTAGAAAGAAAGATAGATTAGTTAGAATGAAAGAAAGATAGAGTAGTTAGAAAGAAAGAAAGATAGATTAGTTAGAAAGAAAGATAGATTAGTTAGAATGAAAGAAAGATAGAGTAGTTAGAAAAAAGAAAGATAGATTAGTTAGCAAGAAAGATAGATTAGTTAGAATGAAAGAAAGATAGAGTAGTTAGAAAGAAAGAAAGATTAGTTAGAAAGAAAGATAGATTAGTTAGAAAGAAAGATAGATAGATTAGTTAGAAAGAAAGATAGATTAGTTAGAATGAAAGAAAGATAGAGTAGTTAGAAAGAAAGAAAGATAGATTAGTTAGAAAGAAAGTTCGATTAGTTAGAAAGAAAGAAAGATAGATTAGAAAGAAAGATAGATAGATAGATAGATTAGTTAGAAAGAAAGATAAATAGATTTGTTAGAAAGAAAGAAAGAAAGATAGATTAGTTAGTTAGAAAGAAAGTTAGATTAGTTAGAAAGAAAGATAGATTAGTTAGAATGAAAGAAAGATAGAGTAGTTAGAAAGAAAGAAAGATAGATTAGTTAGAATGAAAGAAAGATAGAGTAGTTAGAAAAAAGAAAGATAGATTAGTTAGCAAGAAAGATAGATTAGTTAGAATGAAAGAAAGATAGAGTAGTTAGAAAGAAAGAAAGATTAGTTAGAAAGAAAGATAGATTAGTTAGAAAGAAAGATAGATAGATTAGTTAGAAAGAAAGATAGATTAGTTAGAATGAAAGAAAGATAGAGTAGTTAGAAAGAAAGAAAGATAGATTAGTTAGAAAGAAAGTTCGATTAGTTAGAAAGAAAGAAAGATAGATTAGAAAGAAAGATAGATAGATAGATAGATTAGTTAGAAAGAAAGATAAATAGATTTGTTAGAAAGAAAGAAAGAAAGATAGATTAGTTAGTTAGAAAGAAAGTTAGATTAGTTAGAAAGAAAGATAGATTAGTTAGAATGAAAGAAAGATAGAGTAGTTAGAAAGAAAGAAAGATAGATTAGTTAGAAAGATAGATAAGTTAGAAAGAAAGATAGATTAGTTAGAAAGAAAGATAGATTAGTTAGAATGAAAGAAAGATAGAGTAGTTAGAAAGAAAGAAAGATTAGTTAGAAAGAAAGATAGATTAGTTAGAAAGAAAGATAGATTAGTTAGAAAGAAAGATAGATTAGTTAGAAAGAAAAAAGATAGATTAGTTAGAATGAAAGAAAAAATAGATTAGTTAGAAAGAAAGAAAGAAAGAAAGAGATGTATAGATAGAAAGAGAGATAGATAGTTGAAAGAGATAGATGGATAGATAGATAGATAGATAGATAGATAGATAGATAGATAGATAGATAGATAGATAGATAGATAGATAGATAGATAGATAGATAGATAAGTTTATTAGTACATATAGAATGGTAGTTTAATTGAGTCTAGGGCTTCAGGGAGTTTAGATTTGAGTTTATTTGGTGTCCACTGCTGGGCCACCGTAGTCTTGGCTCAATTTGAACTGTTGCAATGAAAGTCAATGGGATTTTTATGATTTTTCATATTAATTTTTAAGAAATCTGAAAGTCAAATCAGTTTGAAAAGATATAGCACGCCGAGTCAGAACAGTCTGAAGGTCTGACCCGAGTTTGGAGTTTGTAGAGTTAAAGCTCTAGGACGAGTTAGAGTCAGAATTTTTTGGGTAAGAAAAATAAGAAGAAGAAGAAGAAGAAGAATAACTAGAAAAAGTTCGTCGAGACAAACTTTAAGTTGGCTTGTGAAAGTTTGGACCAATAAGTTTGAAGAAGTTTAAAGAAGTTTAAAGTTTAATTAGTTTATAGTTTAGTAAGAAAGAAAGAAAGATAGATTAGTTAGAAAGAAAGAAAAAAAGATTAGTAAGAAAGAAAGAAAGATAGATTAGTTAGAAAGAAAGAAAGAAAGATAGATTAGTTAGAAAGAAAGATAGATTAGTAAGAAAGAAAGAAAGAAAGAAATATAGATAAGTTAGAAAGAAAGAAAGAAAAAAAGATTAGTTAGAAAGAAAGAAAGAAAGATAGATTAGTTAGAAAAAAGAAAGAAAAAAAGATTAGTAAGAAAGAAAGAAAGATAGATTAGTTAGAAAGAAAGAAAGAGATTAGTTAGAAAGAAAGATAGATTAGTAAGAAAGAAAGAAAGAAAGAAATATAGATAAGTTAGAAAGAAAGAAAGATAGATTAGTTAGAAAGAAAGAAAGAAAAAAAGATTAGTAAGAAAGAAAGAAAGAAAGATAAATTAGTAAGAAAGAAAGAAAGATTGATTAGTAAGAAAGATAGAAAGATAGATAGATTAGTTAGAAAGAAAGAAAAAAAGGTTAGTGAGAAAGAAAGAAAGAAAGAAAGATAGATTAGTTAGAAAGAAAGAAAGAAAGAAAGATTAGTTAGAAAGAAAAAAGGAAAGAAAGATAGATTAGTAAGAAAGAAAGAAAGAAAGATAAATTAGTTAGAAAGAAAGAAAGATTGATTAGTAAGAAAGATAGAAAGATAGATAGATTAGTTAGAAAGAAAGAAAGAAAAAGAGATTAGTGAGAAAGAAAGATAGATTAGTTAGAAAGAAAGAAAGAAAGAAAGTTAATTAAAAAGAAAGAAAGAAAGATAGATTAGGTAGAAAGAAAGATAGAAAGATAGATAGATTAGTTAGAAAGAAAAAGAAAGATAGTTTTTATTTAGAAAGAAAGAAAGATAGATTAGTTAGAAAGAAAGAAAGAAAGAAAGAAAGAAAGAAAGAAAGTTAATTAAAAAGAAAGAAAGAAAGATAGATTAGGTAGAAAGAAAGATAGAAAGATAGATAGATAGATTAGTTAGAAAGAAAGAAAGAAAGTTAATTAAAGAGAAAGAAAGAAAGATTAGTTAGAAAGATAGATTAGTTAGAAAGAAAGAAAGAAAAAAAGATTAGTAAGAAAGAAAGATAGATTAGTTAGAAAGAAAGAAAGAAAGAAAGAAAGAAAGAAAGAAAGAAAGAAAGAGAAAGAAAGAAAGAAATATAGATAAGTTAGAAAGAAAGAAAGATAGATTAGTTAGAAAGAAAGAAAGATGGATTAGTTAGAAAGAAAGAAAAAAGATTAGTTAGAAAGAAAGAAAGAAAGATAGATTAGTTAGAAAGAAAGAAAGAAAGAAAGAGATTAGTTAGAAAGAAAAAGAAAGATAGATTAGTTAGAAAGAAAGAAAGATAGATTAGTTAGAAAGAAAGAAAGAAAGAAAGAAAGTTAATTAAAAAGAAAGAAAGATTAGTTAGAAAGATAGATTAGTTAGAAAGAAAGAAAGAAAAAAAGATTAGTAAGAAAGAAAGAAAGAAAGAAAGATAGATTAGTTAGAAAGAAAGAAAAAAAGATTAGTTAGAAAGAAAGAAACATAGATTAGTTAGAAAAAAGAAAGAAAAAAAGATTAGTAAGAAAGAAAGATAGATTAGTTAGAAAGAAAGAAAGATTAGTTAGTAAGAAAAAGAAAGATAGATTAGTTAGAAAGAAAGAAAGATAAATTAGTTAGAAAGAAAGAAAGAAAGAAAGAAAGAAAGAAAGTTAATTAAAAAGAAAGAAAGAAAGATAGATTAGGTAGAAAGAAAGATAGAAAGATAGATAGATTAGTTAGAAAGAAAGAAAGAAAGTTAATTAAAAAGAAAGAAAGAAAGATTAGTTAGAAAGATAGATTAGTTAGAAAGAAAGAAAGAAAAAAAGATTAGTAAGAAAGAAAGATAGATTAGTTAGAAAGAAAGAAAGAAAGAAAGAAAGAAAGAAAGAAAGAAAGAAAGAAAGAGAAAGAAAGAAATATAGATAAGTTAGAAAGAAAGAAAGATAGATTAGTTAGAAAGAAAGAAAGATGGATTAGTTAGAAAGAAAGAAAAAAGATTAGTTAGAAAGAAAGAAAGAACGATAGATTAGTTAGAAAGAAAAAAGGAAAGAAAGATAGATTAGTAAGAAAGAAAGGAAGAAAGATAGATTAGTGAGATAGATAGATTAGTTAGAAAGAAAGAAAGAAAAAAGATTAGTGAGAAAGAAAGATAGATTAGTTAGAGAGAAAGAAAGATGGATTAGTTAGAAAGAAAGAAAAAAAGATTAGTAAGAAAGAAAGAAAGATAGATTAGTTAGAAAGAAAAAAGGAAAGAAAGATAGATTAGTAAGAAAGAAAGGAAGAAAGATAGATTAGTGAGATAGATAGATTAGTTAGAAAGAAAGAAAGAAAAAAGATTAGTGAGAAAGAAAGATAGATTAGTTAGAAAGAAAGAGATTAGTTAGAAAGAAAAAGAAAGATAGATTAGTTAGAAAGAAAGAAAGATAGATTAGTTAGAAAGAAAGAAAGAAAGAAAGAAAGTTAATTAAAAAGAAAAAAAGAAATATAGATTAGGTAGAAAGAAAGATAGATAGATTAGTTAGAAAGAAAGAAAGAAAGAAAGAAAGTTAATTAAAAAGAAAGAAAGAAAGATTAGTTAGAAGGATAGATTAGTTAGAAAGAAAGAAAGAAAGAAAAAAAGATTAGTAAGAAAGAAAGATAGATTAGTTAGTTAGAAAGAAAGAAAGAAAGAAAGAAATATAGATAAGTTAGAAAGAAAGATAGATTAGTTAGAAAGAAAGAAAAAAAAGATTAGTTAGAAAGAAAGAATGAAAGATAGATAGATTAGTTAGAAAAAAAGAAAGAAAAAAAGATTAGTAAGAAAGAAAGAAAGATAGATTAGTTAGAAAGAAAAAAGGAAAGAAAGATATATTAGTAAGAAAGAAAGAAAGAAAGATAGATTAGTGAGAAAGATAGATTAGTTAGAAAGAAAGAAAGAAAGATAGATTAGTTAGAAAGAAAAAGAAAGATAGATTAGTTAGAAAGAAAGATAGATTAGTTAGAAAGAAAGAAATAAATAAAGTTAATTAAAAAGAAAGAAAGATAGATAGATTAGTTAGAAAGAAAGAAAGAAAAAAAGATTAGTAAGAAAGAAAGAAAGATAGATTAGTTACAAAGAAAAAGAAAGATAGATTAGTTAGAAAGAAAGAAAGATAGATTGGTTAGAAAGAAAGAAAGAAAGAAAGTTAATTAAAAAGAAAGAAAGAAAGAAAGATTAGTTAGAAAGATAGATTAGTTAGAAAGAAAGAAAGAAAAAAATATTAGTAAGAAAGAAAGATAGATTAGTTAGAAAGAAAAAGAAAGATAGATTAGTTAGAAAGAAAGATAGATTAGTTAGAAAGAAAGAAATAAATAAAGTTAATTAAAAAGAAAGAAAGAAAGAAAGATAGATAGATTAGTTAGAAAGAAAGAAAGAAAAAAAGATTAGTAAGAAAGAAAGAAAGATAGATTAGTTACAAAGAAAAAGAAAGATAGATTAGTTAGAAAGAAAGAAAGATAGATTGGTTAGAAAGAAAGAAAGAAAGAAAGTTAATTAAAAAGAAAGAAAGAAAGAAAGATTAGTTAGAAAGATAGATTAGTTAGAAAGAAAGAAAGAAAAAAATATTAGTAAGAAAGAAAGATAGATTAGTTAGAAAGAAAGAAAGAAAGATAGATTAGTAAGAAAGAAAGAAAGATTAGTTAGAAAGAAAGAAAGATAGATTAGTTAGAAAGAAAAAGAAAGATAGATCAGTTAGAAAGAAAGAAAGATAGATTAGTTAGAAAGAAAGAAAGAAAGAAAGTTAATTAAAAAGAAAGAAAGAAAGTAAGATAGATTAGTTAGAAAGAAAGATAGATTAGAAAGAAAGAAAGATAGATTAGTTAGAAAGAAAGATAGATTAGTTAGAAAGAAAGATAGATTAGTTAGAAAGAAAGATAAATTAGTTAGAAAGAAAGATAGATTAGTTAAAAAACAAAGAAAGAGATTTGTTAGAAAGATAGATTAGTTAGAAAGATAGATTAGTTAGAAAGAAAGATAGATTAGTTAGAAAGAAAGATAACTTAGTTAGAAATAAAGAAAGATAGATTATTTAAAAAACAAAGAAAGATGGATTTGATAGAAAGAAAGATAGATTAGCTAGAAAGATAGATTAGTTAGAAAAAAAGAAAGATAGATTAGTTAGAAAGAAAGAAAGATAAATTAGTTAGAAAGTAAGATAGATTAGTTAGAAAGAAAGAAAGATTAGTTAGAAAGAAAGAAAGATTAGTTAGAAAGATAGATAGATAAGTTAGAAAGAAAGAAAGAAAGAAAGAAAGATTAGTTAGAAAGAAAGAAAGATAGATTGGTTAGAAAGAAAGAAAGATTAGTTAGAAAGAAAGATAGATAGATTAGTTAGAAAGAAAAAAGATAGATTAGTTAGAAAGAAAGAAAGTAAGAAAGAAAGAAAGAAAGATTGGTTAGAAAGAAAGATAGATTAGTTAGAAAGATAGAAAGAAAGATAGATTAGTTAGAAAGAAAGAAACATAGATTAGTTAGAAAGAAAGAAAGAAACATAGATTAGTTAGAAAGAAAGAAAGAAAGATAGATTAGTTAGAAAGAAAGAAAGATTAGTTAGTTAGAAAGAAAGAAAGATAGATTAGTTAGAAAGAAAGATAGATTAGTTAGAAAGATAGATAGATAGATTAGTTAGAAAGAAAGAAAGATAGATTAGTTAGAAAGAAAGATAGATAGATTAGTTAGAAAGAAAGATAGATTAGTTAGAAAGAAAGATAGATTAGTTAGAAAGAAAGAAAGAGATTAGTTAGAAAGAAAGATAGATAGATTAGTTAGAAAGAAAGATAGATTAGTTAGAAAGAAAGAAAGATAGATTAGTTAGAAAGAATGAAAAAAGAAAGAAAGAAAGAAAGATTGGTTAGAAAGAAAGATAGATTAGTTAGTAAGAAAGATAGATTAGTTAGAAAGAAAGAAAGATAGATTAGTTAGAAAGAAAGATAGATAGATTAGTTAGAAAGAAAGAAAGATAGATTAGTTAGAAAGAAAGAAAGATAGATTAGTTAGAAAGAAAAAAGATAGATTAGTTTGAAAGAAATAAAGAAAGATAGATTAGTTAGAAAGAAAGATAGATAGATTAGTTAGAAAGAAAGAGATTAGTTAGAAAGAAACATAGATAGATTAGTTAGAAAGAAAGAAAGATAGATTAGTTAGAAGGAAATATTAGTTAGAAAGAAAGAAAGATAGATTAGTTAGAAAGAAAGAAAGATAGATTAGTTTGAAAGAAATAAAGAAAGATAGATTAGTTAGAAAGAAAGAAAGAAAGAAAGAAAGATAGATAGATAGATAGATAGATAGATAGATAGATAGATAGATAGATAGATAGATAGATAGATAGATAGATAGATAGATAAGAAAGAAAGATAGATTAGTTAGAAATAAAGATATATAGATAGATTAGTTAGAAAGAAAGAAAGAAAGATAGATAGATAGATAGATAGATAGATAGATAGATAGATAGATAGATAGATAGATAGATAGATAGATAGATAGATAGATAAGAAAGAAAGATAGATTAGTTAGAAAGAAAGATAGATTAGTTAGAAAGAAAGAAAGATAGATTAGTTAGAAAGAAAGAAAGATAGATTAGTTAGAAAGAAAGAAAGATAGATTAGTTAGAAAGAAAAAAAGATAGATTAGTTAGAAAGAAAGAGATTAGTTAGAAAGAAAGAAAGAGATTAGTTAGAAAGAAAGAGATTAGTTAGAAAGAAAGATAGATAGATTAGTTAGAAAGAAAGATAGATAGATTAGTTAGAAAGAAACATAGATAGATTAGTTAGAAAGAAAGAAAGATAGATTAGTTAGAAGGAAATATTAGTTAGAAAGAAAGATTAGTTAGAAAGAAAGAAAGATAGATTAGTTTAGAAATAAAGAGATTAGTTAGAAAGAAAGAAAGATAGATTAGTTAGAAAGGAAGAAAGATAGATTAGTTAGAAAGGAAGAAAGATCAGATAGATAGATAGATAGATAGATAGATAGATAGATAGATAGATAGATAGATAAGTTAGAAAGAGATAGATAGATAGATAGATAGATAGATAGATAGATAGATAGATAGATAGATAGATAGATAGATAGATAGATAGAGTTCATAAGTACATATAGAATGGGAGTTTAATTGAGTCCAAGGCTTTAGGGAATTTAGATTTGAGTTTATTTGGTGTAGACTACTGGGCCACCGTAGTCTTGGCTCATTTTGAACTGTTACAATGAAAGTCAATGGGATTTTTATGATTTTTAATATTAATTTTTAAGAAATCTGAAAGTCAAATCAGTCTGAAAAGATATAGCACACTAAGTCAGAACAGTTTGAAGGTCTGACCCGAGTTTGGAGTTTGTAGAGTTAAAGCTCTAGGACGAGTTAGAGTTTAAATTTTAGAGTCAGAAGAATAATAATAATAATAATAAGTTTAAATAGGATTTCAGTAAGTTGGCTTTCTCAAGCCAACTTAATTAATAATGTGGTGAATTAATAAAGCTCTTGGAATTAATAAATGTAATGTCAACATTTCCTTTGGTGAGGCACTGCCTACCCTGCCTACCCTGACCGCACGTCCCTGCTCATGATGCAATGCTGGCCCGATTATGCAAGTGACAATTCCGTCTATCCCGACTCCCGAAACGCGAGTGTATTATTGCCGACTGCAGCGCTTAACGACTGCCTTGAGCAGCCCATGTTGAGAGACGAGAGAGAGAAGACGCAGCATGAATCACTCATGCGGTTTGTGAAATTCCGTCTTGCAGAAAGTTTTAAAATTACTGATTTTATTTTAGAATCTGTGTGGATTAATTTACAACCTACATGCTAAAGTGAATCAATGTTTGCGGGAATTTCCCGCAGTATAAGTGGGAGACGTGCGGGAATGATTAAAATTATGCGCAATACCCGCAATCCCGCGCCGAATTGAGCTTCAGCACAAACTGATGAGGTTCATTCTCCTGTTATGCAGAGCGTTTGAGCTTCAGCAAGAACCAATGAGTTTCATTCTCGTGTTACGCAGCATGTTTGAGCTTCAGCACAAACCGATGAGGTTCGTTCTCGTGTTACGCAGCACGTTTGAGCTTCAGCACAAACCGATGAGGTTCGTTCTCGTGTTACGCAGCACGTTTGAGCTTCAGCACAAACCGATGAGGTTTGTTCTCGTGTTACGCAGCATGTTTGAGCTTCAGCACAAACCGATGAGGTTCGTTCTCGTGTTACGCAGCATGTTTGAGCTTCAGCACAAACCGATGAGGTTTGTTCTCGTGTTACGCAGCATGTTTGAGCTTCAGCACAAACCGATGAGGTTCGTTCTCGTGTTACGCAGCATGTTTGAGCTTCAGCACAAACCGATGAGGTTCGTTCTTGTGTTACGCAGCACGTTTGAGCTTCAGCAAGAACCAATGAGGTTAATTAATGTGTTACGCAGCACATTTGAGCTTCTGTAAGAACCAATGAGGTTCATTCTCGTGTTATGCAGCAAGTTTGAGCTTCAGCAAGAACCAATGAGGCGACATTGGTTACATTGCACACTTGAAAAGAGTTCCAAATAATGTTAGTTTATATTACATTTTTAATCAGCATCATAAACTAGTGATATTTGACTAAATTGGCCCCTAACAGAAAGGCTTGTAATAGAGGAGTCAATAGGTCTAACCCACATGTGTCAAACTCAAGGCCCGCGCGAGCTCAAAAGGCATATAGAGAGGTTTCACCAACGTCACATTCTGGGCGGTAACCCGGATGCGCGGCCATTATGGAGGCACTCGGATGTAAACAACAGCATGGATTGCACATGGGATTGCACTGTTTATGTACTAATGAAAACATTGTTACACGGAAAAACCACGGAAAAAACACGTAGTAGGTGCGAAATCATATAGAGAAGGCTTAGTAAGCAGGAGAGAGGGCAAAATTTTGACAAACTAAAGTTAATATGTGGTAAAGATCCGAACGAGCTAGCTTCTCTAGCCCTTACTGCGATTCTTCCTTCTATTTCTTATCCCGACATATGCTACGTTCAGATTGTCAGTCCAAAAAGCACATGAAATCCGTTTCAAACTACATCCATATGTGGTTTGAAATCCTATTCAAATCACATATCAGGACATCAGCTTCAGCCTGAACGATCGGATTTCGTGTGGTATGTGACGCTCACGCCACGTAAAATGTAAACGTCATTTATAGGAAACATGCTGAAAGTCGCTGCTGAAACAATGCTGTGTTGTTGCAAAGTGTCGGACGAGCAGAAAATTATTATTTCTGAAACCGGCGCAGACAAGAGCGCGGAAAAAAGCTGTGCATACCAGCAGCTGTGCATACCAGCAGTTCTGCCGCGGGTTCACAACGCAGTAGTCCAGCGCGGCGGCTACACATTTCCATGTTGTAACATTTAAATAAGACAACATCTAACGCTATATTGCGAATGCAACCCCCTCAATCAACGCAACGTCATTGCCATATTACCAAAGAGCTTCATGGACACACAAATCGGATCTGAACAGTTGTGATACACAGTGTGGACATCATTTTAGATCAGATTCCAATTGGAAACAAAGATAATCGGATTTGGACTGACATTGTGAATGTAGCCATAGTTAACTATGTCAACATTTTAGCCATAATCAACGCTTCATTTACACACGTGGCTGATGCTGTAAGTTACCTCTCTCAACCACAAACGCCTTCTTTCAGCAGGTTTTTGCACTCTTCTCTTCAACTTTTGACATTCTATAGAACTCGAAATGTTTTTCCCCGATGCGACCGATTAGTACAGACCAAAACTCGACCATTTTTCAGCAGAAATAATCAGCCAAATTTGCGAGTCCATTCAGTTCAGTGGCACTGTTTACGTTCTGTGCCTCCAAAACGGCCGACTTCCGGATTGATGACGCGTCGTGAAACCCCTCTATGATTGTCTTAAAGGGGCCATGGCATGAGAAACCAAATTTGCCTTGATCTTTTGGTATTTAAGAGGTCTTTGTACCATTAAAACCTCCTGCAAGTTTCATAGCTTAAGACCGACGTCCTTCCCATTATAAACGAACAATTTATTTAATCAAGCTCTAAATACAGCTCGTTCTAGATCCTTTGTACGAAGTGACGTCACGGTACGAAGTGACGTACCAGTCGTTTGCATATGACCGCCTCCAGCGAAAGACAACTACGCCTCATTTAGCATCAGCGCATCGTTGTCAGCGACATGTGTTCAGTCGACGTGCAGCGAGTGGGTCTGTTTACAAGAAGGCTGCGATGCCACGCAGATGTGCTGTTCCTGGCTGTGGACAAACAACATGTTTGAATACACTGCCTAAAGATCCAGACATCAGGGAAAAATGGATCAAAACCATATCTCATTAGTTGGATTGGATATGCCCTCTGCAAGGCTGTCTGTAGCCTTTTGTTTTTGTAAAATGCTACATCTGTCACACATGTTCTTAGCCTCTCACACTTACTGTATGTGTTGGACCATAGTTCTGCCCCTCTCAACTGTGACAAAGTTTTAAACAAAGTTGATTTAAAGGGTACCTATTATACAAAATTCACGTTTACATGGTGTTTGAACATAAATGTGTGTTGGCAGTGTGTGAGCAAAACCACCCTAGAATGATAAAAATCCACCCAGTGTTTTTTTTACAATCTCAATAAATCATAAGCACTGTCTCAGAACGAGCTGTTCTAAGATTCGGCGCAATGTGACGTAGAATTGAGCAAGTCCCACCGACGTAGTTTGATTGACACTTTAGTTTTGGCATAGACCCCGCCCTCAGTGATCTGTACACCATCCTCCATTGTTTTAATGACAGCCGGTAATGTCTCCTAAGAAACATAAGTGTTCTGTTGTGGGATGTAATAATGTACATAGTAGTTTTCACTTACTTCCGACATCAGAGCCACTGAAAACGCAGTGGATGTATTTTATTTATGAAGGAAAGGCGCCACTTAAACTTCCAAAATACGTTTATGTTTACGCGCAACATTTTCTGACTGACTGTTTTGTGAACGAGGGTCAATTCAAAGCAGGTCTTGCTTCAAAGTTAATCCTCAAGTGTGGATCGTTGCCTACTGTTCGCGATCCAACATCACCTCCAGAAGAAGTAAGTGTATTTTATTTTTGAGCAAATAGTCATTTCAATCAATGTCAGACAATTCAACAACAAATAAAGTTGTTGTCGTCGTCGTAGGATGTCTGTCAGTGTGTATATAATTTAAACCTTGTTTGTATAGTGTTAGTGTGTAACCACACGTTTATATATTTTTTAAGATATTGTATTAAAAACTGCATATATTTTCTTGTTCTGTAGTCACATTTGCCACATAAGCACCTGTACGACAAGTAATGTAAACATGACAACAACAGGTCCCTCGCATAAATGTAATTTCGTTTGTATGTAGCAAACGTTATCACAGTATTTGTGTTTGTAGTTTCAAAAAATTGCGCCAACGTTATCAAAGTTTGTGTCTATGTGTGTTGCACATCCATAATTGCAAAGGGGACGCGATTAAAACTCTATAAGTACATAAATGTATCAAATAACCATTCCGAGACGTGCTGGTCTATTCTCATTTGTGTTTCTTCAGCTGGAGTCTCTTCATCATCTGGGTCTGATTCAGTTTCAAACATGTACGGCTGAATGCCATACAAAACAGCAGGTCTCTCACTCTCAGTGCTTCTACCGACTTTATTGTCATAGGTATGCAAGTTACACCCTCATCCAAAGGCAGGGCGGGGATATGCATCTCATTTACATTTAAGGTGGTACACACCAAAACAGCTCTTTTTAAAACAGGCCCCAAAAATGACATTTTCAAATGTTATAATAAAGTAACTGGGGGGTATTTTGTGCTGAAACTTCACAAATACATTCTGGGGACACCCGAGACCAATATTGTAAAAAGGGGCATAATAGGTGCCCTTTAATAACTTGTGTTTAATGATATTTGTCTTTGTTATTCACTTGAAAAGTTTGATCTTTTCTTAATCTGATAAATAAAAGGGATTTATGTTATAATAACACAGAGCAATGTGCTTACATATATTTTACATTTATGTGAATGCATTTGCTGTATTTGTACACTTGAATAAATAATTATCAAATCAAATAATTTTATAATAATAATTTGTTACATTTATATAGTGCTTTTCTAGGTACTCAAAGCGCTTTACATTGAAGGGGGAATCACCTCAACCACCACTAATGTGCAGCATCCACTTGGATGACAAATGCAGAGAGAGTTATTTAACAATATGTTAAGAAGTAGCTACATTTACACAGTTTTATAGTTACAACTGGCCCTTTGAGGCCAACCATAATGCTGATGTGGCCCGGGGTAAAAATGAGTTTGACACCCCTGGTCTAACCGGTTACACCATTTGACATTTCAGTTTAAAATCAAATTTGACAGGCATTATCATGGACACCTATGTAAGCATGTGGCCTCGGTGGAAATATTTAAAATGTAATTTTTAAAGTTAATACTCATTTTTATAATAATGATGAATTATCAATGTATTCCTTGGGTCATACCATAAGAATACCTGAACACACCCTAAAAAATGTCAGATTATCTCACATTTTAATGAGAGTTTACTATCATTGCATGCAGCAGTTAGTGTCACCAGGGGTCCTTCTCTGTGATATAATTTTCTGTCACATGGTCGATTTTATAACTAAGTATGAACACTAGGGGGAGATATAGATAGAGAATAAAGAGCTTGAATGTACTAGCCTGGTTCTACCAGACTCTCGTACATTTCATTTGTACAGAGAGTCTGGCACCACTCCATTGACAAGCGTTAACTTCCTTGTAGGCGGGTACTCTATTGAAGTCTAAAACTATTGGATCTGCCCAGAGTCACTCTATCTGCCATAACCAATCGCTAATGTTTGGTCGTGACATATGTATTTTCCCGAACCCCGTGGGAGGATGGCCATAAACACAAAACTAAGCAAAGATTGTTCTTGCTCCGGCTTTAACTTCTTGATATTCGGCAGCGTTGCCACAACGGACCGAATGGCTTCACTCGCATCTGTCTCCTCTAACATTACTGAGCTACAACTCAAAATAACGCACGAGTCGACGTCATCGTTCTCAGCCACTCCTTCTGTTCGCTGATTGGTCCTACAAAAAATTGATTTCTGGAAACCGAAGTCTACAGCACAATCCCAGACGTAGTACTGAAGGAAAATGAAATTGAGCGGAAGTGCGTAGGAAGGCGGAGCCAGGCTATGAATGTACAGGGGTTGCACCAACTATTGGACTTCAATGCTCTGCCATGACGACGTCGACTAGTCGCTGATCATGGCCTATAGAGAGCACAACAGGTTAAGAAATCTTGGAAGTCCACTTTAAAGCTCAATGTCCAAACAGTTAAAATGACACATAAATGCAAACTCTGAGAGTGCTCCACAAGATGTTTGATTATACTATAGATGCTCAAAATGAATCGAGAGAATGCAATGCTGTTTTAAACAGCTTATTGTAAACTAAGTTTATTTGCCATTCTAAACTAATGGGTGCTACATTGTAGATTGTGATGCGCTATCTCTGAATGAGTGTGCGTTACAATGCAGCATCCATTAGTTTAGAGCGGAGATTAATTAATAGGGATAAGAAATAGAAGGAAGAATCGCAGTAAGGGCTAGAGAAGCTAGCTCGTTCGGAGAATCATTCAGTAGCGCAGAAATATAAAAGCTCTTCCAAACTCTATAATGGCAGTGAACAGAGGACGAAATTTTGAAGCACAAAAAAGTGCATCCATCCATCATAAACGTACTCCACACGGCTCCGAGGGGTTAATAAAGGCCTTCTGAAGCAAAGCGATGCGATACGTTTGTGTAAGAAAAACATCCATATTAAAAACTGAAATAAAGCTTCCGGCAGACGGCCTACTCAAGCCGACTTACGCCAAAAGAGTAGCCTAACCCCTGACGCGATGTAGGAGTAGCTTAAGCTTTGACGCCTCTCGTGGTTCAAACAAATAGCCTAGGGCTGGGTAACAAACTCAAACTTTTGAACAGGATGAAGTTTTAAAATGAAAACACAATAGGGTAACATAGATTTTGTTCATACTGATTTAATTTGAAACAACCTTATTACAATGTCTTATTATTCTAACTGAATGTATTATTCCTACTATATGTTTAGCCTATCTTTGTACAATAATTGAATTTGTATGTGATGCCTTGATACATTACTATCTCTTATACAACCAGTGACCATTATTCACCTGGTCATGTGATATCAACATGGCAGCCACCATAAGGGAGGGACACCTTTATAAGAATAAAACAGCTTTATGTTATGACTGAAATCTTCTCATGTGACTGAGTGGACATCCTACAATAATGCCATTCATTCAAAAATAAAAGAAATGTGTTTTTGTTATTTTGTTTTTCTGGGTGGAATGAAGAGGGCAGTAATACTGGATCTCACACACTTTATCGCCATCAGTATTGAATTACAGGCTATGTTGATAATTTATGATCATTCATCATTCAGAGAAGTCGAACTCCTTAGGCAGATTTAATTTTGCATATTGTTTTTTGTTGCATTTACACCAAAGTACCAATGGTAATACATTATACAAAAGTAAAACACATACATTCTTTGTAAGGGTAATAGAGAAGCACACGACACGTTTGAAGCAGATTAATATTAACGTTAATAAACAAACATGAGAACAGTCTCTTACCTGACAACCCTTTTTATGGTGAAATCCCACAACTACGATGTGCAGCACCGGTTCCTCTTTGCACTGCGACTCCATCCGCTCTATTACAATCAGATCAGAGTTCAAAATAGAATAAATAAAAAGTAAAATATTTGTTTAATGTGTGGAGCCTATAACTTCCGCACTCTTGACCGTCAGTTAGTATGTCACGCGATGCTCCGCCTCCAGGACAAACAAACACACCAGACGAAAAGCTGTCATGTAACTGCCGAGAGAGGGCGCGCCATGGCTCGAATAGAGAATAGATAGATCTTCAATCAATCTATCTAGCCATCCATGGCATTTTCCAAAGCGCTTATCCTGTGTCGGTGACCGGGGGCCGGTTGCACCAGCTGTGCGTAAGTTCCAACTTAGCCTAGTTTTGACGTAAATGGGCACTAAGTTACAACTTAGGCACTACTAAATATTTTTACGTTGCACCATTAAATTTAGTTTAAACGTAACTCTACGTTCCAACTAAATATTTACGGCAGCCTCCGATCAGGAGTAACGGTTGGAATAAAATATCAGACAGACTGAACTGCATCAATAAGCTCTTCTTTTACCTGCCAGACTTAATTTCTTTAGACATATATGATAATGCTGACATTTACACTCGCTTACATTTTAAGAGAGAGAACAATATGTTAAAAAATTACTTTGTTAGCGGCACTTTAACAGGAACCCATCCTAAACAGCGCCGCTGTGTGCATCAGTCCATGTTGTGCATGTCAAATATCAGTCATAATCAATAAACGTAATTTCTTATGTTTTTTGTTTCAATGCATTTATTGATCCTTATTAATTTCATTTCAAATAAAGTTTTTGAATGTTATTTACATATAAAACACTAATGTTATTCATGATCAAGTATCGTATTTAATGGAAACGTATTTTTACTGTTAGTAACACGGGGCAAAAGAAGTTAGAATGAAGGATAAACTGAAATTCACGGCATTTCAACACAACTTTTGCTCACGCATTTGAAGGCTGCTATTGGATCATCAAGGCTAAACGTCATATTATGCGACTACGCATTACTTTACGGAGAGTTTACGACCTACTAGCTACGTTCTGCCTTACGAACAAATGGTGCAACGGAATAATGTACAGAGTTAGTTACAAACTAGCTAGTAGTTACTAAGCCTCTAGTGTGGACTTTACGTTCCAATTTAAGAAAGAACTTACGAACGGCTGGTGCAACCCTACCCAGTTCCTTACAGTCTCATCATATTACATCTATATTTTTATTCATATTTTGAGTGAGTAAGCGACTAAATAAAAACCATACAATAACACTTCCCAGCAAACACACAACGTCACCAGGATAGTCATTGTATAGCCTAGTCTGACAACGTTTTGTATTGATATTTTTGTACATTTTGTGGTTTACATGCAGCATCATGCTTTCATTTATTTTGAAGTTGTCCTTATTCAAGTGTTTTTTTTTTTTTTGGAATTTCTTTTCTTTTATTAGAATTCTAAACTTCATTTGATCACATCATGCATAGCTTTCAACTGTGTTTTGGAAATGCCTTATTTGTTTGTTTGTTTATTTTTTTCTCCTACACTAAAAAAATCTGTTGGATTAACATCGGTTGCACATATTTATTTTATATTTTCTCAACATAATTTATCTACGTTCTTCCCAGGTCTGCAAAATGTCAATTAGTCGTCATTTGGTCAGCGTGACATTACAGCAACGTTATGAGTCATAGTAGAGTTACTTTTTTTTTTTTTTTTTGCATATTGGCTAACGTTCCAGAAATATAGATATCTCTATATAATATGGCTCTGGTTAATCCCATGGAGAACTAGCCTATATATTTAGTACATATATAACTATATGAATGATTATATTTTTCAGAGGGCCGACATTTCTGTAGCCTATTTAAAATCCTTTTTTTATTTTTTATTTTTTATTTCATGTAATATTCTAATTTTCTGATATTTTGAATTTGGGGTTTTCATAAACTGTAGGCCTAAGCCATAATCATCAAAATGTTAACTTTTGCACAATATTCTAATTTTTGAGTTTCACCTACAAGCTGCAAAGCTTTTCTTCATTCAATTGAAACTGTGAAAACGTACTCGGTTACTAACGTAACCTCGGTTCTCTCTAGAAGAGGGAACGAGTACTGCGTAATATCTTACGCTAAGGGAAAAACTCTTTTCCGCGGGATATTGAAGCCAAAAATTATCCTTAATTTTGTATTATTGTAAAACGCGTTGCAGCAGTGTACAAACCTAGGCAGGCAGCTCGCGTGCCTATTGGCTGTCCTGCGGCAACTGCAGCAGCCTATCGATCGAGGCCCTTTCGTGACGTCAGTCCAATGAGCGCGCTTTGCGCCCTTTGCGTCACGTCCCGCCAAAGCCTATAAATGGGCCTATAAATACCGCTCGAGGGCTGACACAATCTGGTTTTTCATCGCCGAAGCGAACCAGAGCGTATTGCAAGCACGGCAAGATACGCAGTACTCGTTCCCTCTTCTAGAGAGAACCAAGGTTACATTAGTAACCGAGTACGTTCTCTTACGAGAGGTTCTCTCGTACTGCGTAATATCTTACGCTAGGGGAACACTATGCAAAACGCCGTGCGTGCTGGGATCCAACACCAAAGACCCGTGGGCAGGTGCCTAGTGTTCATATAGTGCACAATCACCAGGGACTCACAGAGAGTCGGGGAAGAGAGGCTTAAAGCTTCATTCCCTACAGAAGTGGCATCCAGAGGAGACAGTGTTCCACACTGCCAGGGGGAAAAACCTTCTTTCAGCCTGAACTTACAACAGCCCCTAGGGGTCATTTTAACAATCAGCGAGCAATGCTCAAGCGGAGTCAGTATACTGAGCCGAAGCTTCGGGGCAGACAACACTGTTTTTAGACCGAAAGTAGCTTAGCCTGCAAGGCGGGGACTTCTAGGTTATAAAACCTTATAAATGTAGACGGGGAGGCCCAGCCCGCCGCCATACAAATATCCTGTAAAGAGATCCCGCTAGACTAAGCCCACGATGAGGCAACGCCCCTCGTGGAATGCGCTCTGACGCCCAAAGGGCACTGCAGACCCTTGGAGGCGTATCCCAGCGCTATGGCATCAACTATCCATCTGGATAGACTCTGTTTCGAAGCGGCTAGTCCCTTAAGACACCTGCTGTGTGAAACGAAGAGTTGCTCAGTCTGTCTGAAAACAGATGTGCGCGACACGTATGCTTTTAATGCCCTGACTGGGCAAAGGAAGCTCACGCCCTGCTCCTCATTGTCAGCCGACAGGGAAATAACCTGGGCCCTAAACGGCGTGTTGAGGGATTTAGGTACGTAACCGTGTCTTTGTTTGAGTATGACCTTAGAGTCATTAGGCCCAAACTCCATGCTCACAGAGAGCGCTTGTAAGTCCCCTACACGCTTCACAGAAGCTAGAGCCAAAAGAAACGCTGTCTTGAAGGACAGATGTTTCATGTCCATCGAGTGGATGGGCGCGGCATGGCACGCGCCTTTTCAGCAAAAACTGCAGTGGGCGCATACGAAGTAGACCCAACTGGAGCACGGCTGAGGCCATAAGGCCCAACATTTTCTGAAACCTCTTCAGCGGGATAGTGCCGTGGCGGAAGGATTTCAATACGCGCTGAATGTTCAGCGTGCGTTCTGGCGATAAGCGGGCTGTCATAGACAGCGAGTTCAACTCTGTGCCCAGAAAGATTATTTCCTGGCTGGGGAACAGTAAACTTTTCGCCCAATTGACTCTGAGGCCCAAATTCTCGAGATGTTCGAGTAATATGGTCCTGTGTTTCATGAGCTCCGATGGTGATTGAGCTAGAATCAGCCAATCGTCCAAATAGTTCAACACTCGCATGCTGAGTTTTCAAAGGCGCGAGAGCCGCGTCCTTGCACATCGTGAATGTATGAGGTGCTAAAGACAGGCCGAACGGCAGGACTTTGTACAGATAAGCCTGGCCCTCGAAGGCGAATCTCAAAAATCGCCTGTGACTTGACGCTATTTGTATTTGAAAATACGCGTCCTTCAGATCTATTGACATAAACCAGTCCCCTTGGCAAACCTTTGCGAGGATTTCTATTGACATAAACCAGTCCCCTTGGCAAACCTTTGCAAGGATTTTCCTGGTCGTGAGCATTTTGAACTGGCGTCTCACAAGCGCTTTGTTCAACTGCCTTAGATCGGTCTTTTTTCGGTACCAGAAAATATCTGCTGTACAGGCCCCCTTCGCACTGAGCTTGAGATAAAGGCTCTATGGCCCCTTTGCTCAACAGTTTCGCTATTTCGGCTTGAATTAAATGAGCTACCTCGTGTTTCACCGTAGTTTCGACTCGTGCCATGTGACGGCGCGGGCGTCAAGCGAACTGTAGCAAATAGCCTCTTTTTATAATGTTCATCACCCATTCTGATACCCCTTCGAGTTTCGCCCAGGTATGAATGGCTAGGGGTAGAATGAAATCTGGGCTCTGGCCATGACATAGTGGCGGCCGAAGTGCTTCGGTGTGCATAAACTATAGCTGTGTCCCAATGTGAAGGCTGCATCCTCCGAAGGCCGTATTTGAAGGCCGATTGGCCGCATTTGAAGGCCGATTGCGTCACAGCGGCGCGACGAAGGCTGTCCCAATTAAATTATCCACCCTTCGAAGGCCGTATTCGAAGGCCGGTTGGGTCATCGCGGCGCGACGAAGGCTACCCTGATTCAAAAGCGATGCCAAATGCACCCTTCGTTTCCCCGTGAAAGGAAGGATACATCAATGGACACTTCGCGGCCTATCCTACCCCATAAGTCATTGCGCGCCAGTGACGACAGCATTTTTATAAAAAAAAAAAACGACAGACGATTGCTCTTGTCGCCTAGCAACTGTTACTGCTACCGATGACGACGAGCGGGAGTAACATTTGAACTGCACTTTTTTATATTCAACTGTGTTTTATTCCCGTGGTACGGAGCCCGGGAAGTCACACCTGTGGGAGGAAAAAAACAATCCGTGGCAACGGTTTTGTAATCCGTCCCCTCAGTTTATAAACTGTATTCACGAATTCTTAAACTGTTCCCTCGGTTTAACAAATCGTGCACACGGATTAAACCGTGCCTTCTGTTCTTGCAATATGTAGGCTACCCACAAATTCATAAACCGTGCCCACGCTTTCGCAATCCGTTCGCAATCCTTTTTCTGCAAATGGGTCAGTGACATATATACCATAAAAAAAGTGTTTTTTAAAAAATTTGTAATAACAGGCATAAAAATGGTTGACTTTTGTTCTACTCACTCTCATCTTTATAGAAATATATGTTGTTTCAAAATTTTCAATTGGAATCAGAATTTATGTGACAATTTGTTGTATTAGTGCGTACAATCGTCATATATCATATATAATCATATATAATCGTCGAAAATAATTGTATATAAACTGAAAATGGATTATACCTTTCTTAAGTTCCTCACTTTATCAAAGTCATTTATCATAACTAAACTGTGATCCATTATAGTTTTGTGAAAATTAATTAAATTTGTGTATTATTTTCTAAAACATTGCTCAATGTGAGACCTATGCCGTCGGCCTTTCAACATATTTTCTATTTATTGTGACAAACCTTGCTAGAAAATTATAAAAATATGTGTGACTCTTGCTGAAACTATTTTCTATGTATTCCATGAATATTTTCAGGTTTTATCATTAATAAAGGTATGTTATTTACACAATTTGGAATGTCACACCACATGATATAGTGTCACACCATATGATAATGTCGCCATGTGTCAATGCAAACCATGTATTATCCTACTTATTGGTGAGTACTGATCACTCATATGGCAGGAAATATTTAACCACTCAAATGCTGGAAGGTAATATTCAAATTTTATTGATTTATTTGATATTTAACAATAAAACAAAACATTTTTTAATATTGTATGAACCATATGAACATATGTTTGTGTATCAAATTTCATTTAAATTCAAAACTAAACTAAACTAAACTAAACACAATCGATGGTGGATAATTACAGCTTTTATGTGATGATGGACCCGAATAAATGTATAAAAGGACAAAACATACACTCACCTAAAGGATTATTAGGAACACCTGTTCAATTTCTCATTAATGCAATTATCTAATCAACCAATCACATGGCAGTTGCTTCAATGCATTTAGGGGTGTGGTCCTGGTCAAGACAATCTCCTGAACTCCAAACTGAATGTCAAAATGGGAAAGAAAGGTGATTTAAGCAATTTTGAGCATGGCATGGTTGTTGGTGCCAGACGGGCCGGTCTGAGTATTTCACAATCTGCTCAGTTACTGGGATTTTCACGCACAACCATTTCTAGGGTTTACAAAGAATGGTGTGAAAAGGGAAAAACATCCAGTATGCTGCAGTCCTGTGGGCGAAAATGCCTTGTTGATGCTAGAGGTCAGAGGAGAATGGGTCGACTGATTCAAGCTGATAGAAGAGCAACTTTGACTGAAATAACCACTTGTTACAACCGAGGTATGCAGCAAAGCATTTGTGAAGCCACAACACAACAACTACAACAGCAGAAGACCCCACCGGGTACCACTCATCTCCACTACAAATAGGAAAAAGAGGCTACAATTTGCAAGAGCTCACCAAAATTGGACAGTTGAAGACTGGAAAAATGTTGCCTGGTCTGATGAGTCTCAATTTCTGGTTTGAAATTGAGGCAAACCTGAGCATTGTTTCTGACCATGTCCATACCTTTATGGCCACCATGTACCCATCCTCTGATGGCTACTTCCAGCAGGATAATGCACCATGTCACAAAGCTCGAATCATTTCAAATTGGTTTCTTGAACATGACAATGAGTTCACTGTACTAAAATGGCCCCCACAGTCACCAGATCTCAACTTTGTTATTTTTTTGTTATATATGCAGGGAATTACAATTCATATCCTATGGTGTGACAATCAAATCATATGGTGTGACAGGCAGACATTTCACACCATATGATGAAGTGTCACACCATATGATGTTTTCTGCACTTAGCACAACCTTGAGTCTTGTAGCTACACATTAGCATACTAACAACATGCTAGCTATAACAAAGCAGCATAGATTTACATATAATTATGACAAAATAATAACATTTCTTTTGCATTTTTATAAAAAATGTGTCACACCAAAAGACATCTGGAAGTCTCATCAGATCTGGACTTTTGTCAGAGTGCCAACAAGATCTGATTTATTGTAAATATAAAAATGATGACTAACCTCAGGTTGTACAGCAGCAATACACAGCTAGTTCTGTACAACAGTGCTGAAGAAGGTCCTTTCCTTCCCAAGGGTGTCAAAACAGTTGCCCGTTCAAATATCCCAAAATAGTGTCACACCATATGATTTTGATTTGTGTGACAAAATCTTTTTGATTAGAACTGACTCAAAACATTATGCTTTGACTTTGAAAAGAGTAGGCTCACAAATAGACATCTGTATTATTTTGCTGTATTTTTTTGAGAATTTTTGCATTTATTTTTTTTTGTTTTATTCAAGTTCTCACTTTGAGAAACAAGTGCCGGACAGTCACACCATATGAGTTTTGTGATGTTTGGTTGAAAATTCTGAAAAAATGAGTGATGAACTGTTTTAATGTTGAATATGTTCACATAAAGCATAATGTTCTGCACACGATTGAGAAGGTTTTTGGCAAATATATTTTTTATTCATACATGTTTGACACTGAAGACAGCAAAACTGCCATGTCACGTCATCCGCCCGAATACATTATTTGAAATATTAAATAATATAAGGTCCGTGTAAATTTGCGTCCATTCGTTTTTTCTCTTTTAACCCGTTATTGAAAAACGAAAAATGAACGGTTGTTGTATTTTTAAAACGCAAAGTTGAACACAAAAATTTGAATTTGTAATGTAGGCTACACACCAAATGCTGTGAAAAAAAATAAATAAAATTAGTCCTTTTATTAGTCCTTTTTTTAGTTTTATTTGTCCTTTTGACTTTTGCCCCTTTATTAAACATTTAAATATTCACAAATTATTAATAAAAAAAAAATCGATTTTACTGCTTTTCTAAGGCCAAATTAGAAACTGGAAATGATATTTTCCCCACAGTGCTGAATGAGAAGAGCCTCTGGAGCCACAGAGAGATGATTTATAGGCAATGATAATAAATGTGTCTGAAAAAATAACCTAATTGTTCGTTTAAAAATGAAACAAAATATAGCCTATAGACCTTATTCAGACCAGCGCCATGACAGGTATGAAAGTGGAGGGGCCCTGCACAGCATGAAAATGACCTTTTTTTATACCAAACCAGTGCCTAACTACAAGTTTAGTTTTGCACAGGAACTTTTTTATTTTAACATTAATGCTATACAAATGTTAGTGCATGTATATGTATGACCTCTGCCTGTGTTTCCTAGTATTGTTTGTTTATTCGTTTGTTTATCCGACCATGATCCTCATGTGTCATTAGAGCAATATATTGAACTTGGTGGAGCGGTTCATCGTTTACTGTGGGCATGGTAGAAAAGGAGCTCCATGAACCCACAATATCCCTTCTGCTTGATCTTCACGCCATGCCAGATCTTCACGCCATGCCAGATCTCCACGCCTTGGCTGATCCTTTATCGCCTACCAAGATGGCCGAGCCTGCACTTCACGTCAGCCCTGCCGAGCCTGCGTCTCACGTCAGTCCTGCCGAACCTGCGCCTCACGTCAGTTCTGCCGAGACTGTACACGTCATGCCTGCCGCACCAGAGACTGTAAACAGTAGTGTAGGGACTGAAAGGACTGGATCCCTTATATAGGTCAGGATATCATTTGCATAAAGAGATATCTTGTGCTCCTTATTTCCCATGTATTTTATGCCTTTTATTTCCTCATTCTGTCTTATAGATGCTGCCAAGGGTTCAATATTTATAGCAAAGAGCAGAGGGCTAAGACAGTCCCCTTGCCTCACCCCTGTCTGTGCACTGTAAAAAATGATCTGATGAAAAAGTTATAATAACTTATATATGTCATTAAATCAGACATAAAATAATGTGTTATGCAATTTCAACTCAAGTGTTTGAGTTTTCAATCTTCCAATTTAGGTTAATAAGTTACTTCAATGAATCACAAATTCCAGGTGCCTGAATGAACTTGCCATTTTAAATTGAGTGGGGTACAAGTCTTTGGCGTGTTGCAGATTGAGTGGAGGACAGCTCTTTGCGCATGTGCCGGGGACTACAGACGAAGCCACAAGACGAACTAGTTTACGCGCCATCAAGCAACAGTCAAGGATTCAAACTTCAATCGCCCGCCGCCCGGGTGCCTCATTGTTCTGTCAGACAAGACGAATCGGGTTGGCGTGAACAAGTTCGCTATTGGTAAGTGTTTGTGTTTTGTAGATATTAAGAATGTGAGTTGATGAAGCCAGTGAATAACGTTAGCTATCATTACCTTTTGATATGTGCAACAACTGTGATGTCATTTAAGCGAGGCACATTTCAGCGACCGTTAACCTCAGTTAGAACACGTTTGCTAGCAGTTCAGTCTTTTAGTTCAGTCAGAGACGGTTGATAAAGCTTTATCTGAGACGATACCAGTTTTCATTGTAAACTTTGTAAAACGTTGTAGAAAACGTAATTTCTGATAGACCGTATGTCAAGGCCAAATATACTAACGTTACCGTTCAAAAGTTTGGGGTCAGTCAGATGTTTTATGTTTTAAAAGAAGTATCTCCTGCTCACCAAGGCTGCATTTACTGGATTGAAAACAGTAATATTGTGAAAAATTATTCCAATTTAAAGCAGCTGTTTTCTGTTTGAATATATTTTAAACTGTAATTTATTCCTGTGATCAAAGCTGAATTTTCAGCATCATTAATCCAGTCTTCAGTGTCACATGATCCTTCAGAAATCAGGATAATGAGGATTTAATGCTCAAGAAACATTAATTATTATTATCAATGTTGATTGATTGTTTTTTTTGATTGATGAATAGAGTTCAACAGAACAGCATTTATCTGAAATTTAACATTTTGTAACATTAAATACTACCGTTCAAAAGTTACAGTAAAGACATGTATAATGTTAGAAAATATACCATTTTAAATAAATGCTGTTCTTTTGAACTTTCTATTCATCAAAGAATTTTGAAAAAAATATTGTACACAACTGTTTTCAACATTGATAATAATAAAGAATATTTCTTGAGCATCAAATCATCATATTATACTGATTTCTGAAGGATCATGTGACACTGAAGAAAGGAGTAATGATGCAGAAAATTCAGCTTTGATCACAGAAATAAATTTACACACTACCTAAGAGAAGAGCCATCAGACATCATCAGGATGTGACGCAAGACATTTTTCTGTCATGCATGTTTATGATCACTGAGACTTAAGTAGCTTTGCAGAGTATGTACTTCTTGACCCAAACATTCACACTATTTTTTTCTGCTTTTCAAGGCCCATGGTGAGACTGCAGCCATGGAGGGGATGCAACTTGGCCTGTTGATAGGCTATGAAGGTGACAACCAGGATGCCTTTCCACGTGAGGTCTTCAATGTGGCTGTTGTGGTTGAGGGGACTGTTGTGCTTCACAACTTCAAGGATGTGCCATCGAGCTCTGCAAACAGGAGAGGAGCCCTGATTTTTTTTTTTTTTTTTTTTTTTTTGGACTTGATACGTTTGCATTTGTTGGACTGAATATATTTAATGCTGAATATTGTTCAAATAAGGGGGTCTAAGTATACTGTAACCAGCTGCAGTCTGAAGTTTTAGTTTGTTTGTGTTTTGGGTTCAGCACAGCTGTTGGTATAAATCAGCTGGATCTGTGAGATTAATGTTAAAGGATTTGTTCACTTTAAAAAAAGCTTATAATGATAATTTACTCACCCCCATGTCATCCAAGATGTCCATGTCTTTCTTTCTTCAGCCAAAAATAAATTAAGGTTTTTGATGAAAACATTCCAGGATTTTTCTCCATATAATGGACTGTTGCCTTTGGCTTGCTCAGTTGGGGATATTCAAATTAATTAACCAATCATTAATACCACTGATCAGCCCTACCAAACGTGGAATTTTTCCACTAAGAAACGAACATTATGTTGTTTTGATTGATACTGTGAAGCTGCTTTGATACAATCTGTATTGTGAAAAGCGCTATACAAATATACTTGACTTGACTTCAACAGGATCCAAACAGTTCAAGGTCCAAATGACAGTTTCAGTGCAGCTTCAACGGGCTTTAAACGACACCAGACGATGAATAAGGGTCTTATCTAGCGAAAACATCGGTCATTTCACAAATAAAGTTTAAAAGCACAAATGCTCACCTTGCTCTGTTCTGTGATGCGCGTTCTGATGATGTCACGTAATGTGCAATTACGTTGAAAAGGTCACGAACGAACGTCACGACGCGCATCACAGAACAGAGCAAGGCAAGCATTTGTGCTTTTAAAACTTAAACTTGTTTATTTATTTTTTAAATGACCGATGGTTTGTCTAGATAAGACCCTTATTCATCGTCTGGTGTCGTTTAAAGCCCTTTGAAGCTCCACTGAAACTGTCATTTGGACCTTGAACCGTTTGCATCCTGTTGAAGTCCATTATATGGAGAAAAATCCTGGAATGTTTTCATCAAAAACCTTAATTTCTTTCCGACTGAAGAAAGAAAGACATGGACATCTTGGATGACAGGGGGTGAGTAAATTATCAGCAAAGTTTTTTTTTTAAAGTGAACTAATGCTTTAAAAGGTTTTTTAAATGTTTACATGCAGTGCAGACAACTGCAGGAAACACTTCCCATCATCCACCTTCTAAACACACACTGAGAAATACTTGTGGAGACTGCTTGAGATACCCACTCATAGTGTAAGCTCACACACAACCCTTCTATTTATCTTAGCCTCATGTGACCCACACCCAACTGAAGTTTGGTACCTAAAAAAGTATTGATTACAAATTTGAGACGATTGCATGATTGAAGTGTTTATGTATAGCTTGTATTGGCTTAACATTGGTTTTAATAAAAATAAAAAAGTTTTGTAATCAAATTTGTGTGTTTTTATAATTAGTTGTTAAGTTAAAACAAGGCATTCTTTTAGATCATCTTAACTTGATACCCTAATTCAAAGACATTATTTAATTGAAATTACTAAGTTGAACCCACTAATGGGGATAAGTGAACAGAATGCTCATTAATGAGTTCACTTTATTTTGAACTTGCATAGCAAAGTTGAAACAACAATAATTGTATAGTCATGTTGACTCGCAGAAGGCAATTCACAGCTTAACAAGAATCAAAATAATGAGTTGAAACAATTCATTAATCCATTTTGTTTTTACTTGAAATTTTGAGGCAGCTGCTTAACTTGTGATTTTAAGTAGAACCAAGTAGATATTTTTTACAGTGTGGGTAAAATAACTCAGAACAGCATCTGTTTACTCTGACACAAGATTTTGGATTTCTGTAAATAACTCTGACCCAATTTACAAATTTTTAGTGGAATCCCATTACTGATAGCATTTTGTATAGAAAATCCCAATTTAAAGTGTCAAATGCTTTTTGTGCATCAAAGCTTATTAAAATTGATGTTTGCTTGTCTTTTTTTAGCGCAAATAATGATGTTTGGGGTTCTTCTTATATTATTAGCACCCTGTCTATTAGGAACAAATCCTGTTTGATCTGGCTTAATCAGAGTAGTAATATGTCTTTGAACTCTACGTGCTAATATACTTGTCAATATTTTCTGATCATTGCATATCAAGCTAATGGGTCTGTATCCTTCACACAGTGTTGGGTCTTTCCCTTCCTTATGAAT
This sequence comes from Semotilus atromaculatus, assembly GCA_031834385.1. NCBI lineage: Eukaryota > Metazoa > Chordata > Actinopteri > Cypriniformes > Leuciscidae > Semotilus > Semotilus atromaculatus. Next base: position 12,198,366 of record JAULUF010000014.1, read on the forward strand.
CACAGATATAATGGCCTGTGACCATGTCTCCGGAGGGTCGTTCTCAGAGAGGGAGTTAACACCTTGGTGAGTATGGGCGCTAGGCCATTTATGAAGCATTTGTGCATGAACCCCCGCCTTCCCGACCAACAGTTCAGACAGGCCTGATGGGAACAGTGAATGATTGGCAGCTAAGGGTGGACTTGGAAAAGCAACCCAAGTTCCCCAGAGACATTGTGGAGACCAGCCTTAGACCCGACATGGGGATTAGAATCTGTTCTCAGTAACACTGAAGCAGGTTATCTTGTTGGAGCTAACAGTGCCCTGGGAGGAGAGGATGGAGGAAGCAAGTGAAAGGAAAAGGGAGAAATATGCGGAGCTGGTGGAGGAGTGTCGATGGCGTGCACAGTGCTTACCCATAGAGGTTGGGGGAAGGGGCTTTGCACGAAAGTCACTCTGCAGGGCCTACAGCGTTAGCATTTCATTTACTCCTATTCATTCATCATATTGGCGTCACTTTGACAGCGAATAACTCAATTTGTCCATTATTTATTTCTAAAGAAACACGACAATGTATAAAAGGCTCCATTACCTTGTATCTTACGTCATGGCCTCGTAGAAACCGTTTTTGTAAAAATAGGCTAACGATTGCGTCATAAACACTCGACTCACTGTCGCACAGTAGAGAAATTACCGTGTAGATAGGCGAAGCATAAAGTATGTTGAAGCATAAAGTCCGATAAAGTAAAGTGAGAAGCCCATAGAAAGTCATAAAGTTGATCCTGCTGCTAGCTCATGGACTGCTAATACTCACGCTCTCCGTCTCTGCAAGATTCGGAAGGGAATTATTCCGGTTTCTCTCGGCACAGCTACTAGAAGACTTACAACTGTCAGACAGGTTGCTTATGTCACATCTACGTCGTCAAGCTCAGATTAAGGCTGTGCAGTACACTCAGCCATCAGGAAGTGAGTGCTTCTAATCTATGGGGTCGCTGTGTCCATTTCTTTTACTGTCTATGGATGACTATTAGGCTACATACAAAGTTTACCGTAGTGAAAATTTACACATTTAAATAGGCTATTCTCTACTCTCTTTGCATTTTAGTTATACGTTTTAATCACCTTCACAGTGTAGAGTTCAAGATCGTGTCCACAGCGAGAAACAAAATGACGATTGCAGTGGTTGAGTTTTTCATATGGAATTTATTAAATTAATCTGTTACTTTTTTATGTAAATTTAGTATTCATAAATGTAAATTATGGGGAAATAAGACTTTGTTTTTATCAATACCAGAGAATGTCTAATAAGGGGAGAACTCCCACTCTCAGTAAACTTTCAGCTTCTGAACTGGTTGCAGTTCCACTCTGGTTCCATATGAGGGCGCTCACAGGACGAGTGCAGAATGGAGGTCTATGGAGGTATACCCCTCAAAATCCACTTTTCTCAGGATACAATTTTTTGTCTAGTAATTTGAATGTTGTATTCGAAAGGAGATGCAAAGAAATTACACATTGCTGGGTGTTAGATTCAGTTATTTGCTTTAAAAAGTCTTTTAAAATGTCAGTGACGTCATACACATCGTACGACCAGAGATACTGCTTTACGGCAATCCTTCAGTCACTTTGGTGCTTTTTTTGGCGCTCTGCACTTCTTTTCTCTCGAGGCATCGACAACACAGCTGACACAGGTAAATACACGTGCTAGAAGAGTTTTTGTTCAACTAAAGTTCTTTACATTCTGGTCCCGCTTCGGATGCCACGATGCCATCAAGTGGTATCTCTGGTCGTAATTCAGTCCTTCACTGACCAACAGCGCCGGCGGGTCCATATAGGCGAACTAGGCAATTGCCCATAGCGCCACTTTTGTAAGGGCGGCAAAATGTGTGCCAACCTGGAATGAATAATTCACAAAATAGGCTATATCCCCGATCACATCCACCATATTCTGAATTAAGACATCATTATAATGCAGTAAAAATTTATTTGCAGGGAACATAAATAATTACTTTACCTTCCGAGTCTTTCGTTCACGTGACATACGCAATGAACGTTCATGAATCACCCAACCCAGGGACTACGCAGTAGCCTACGCAGGATGTCTATTGCATCCATCAAGGAGAAAAACGCTACTGACATTCTCCAAGAATGTACAGCGCTGGAAAAAGCCCTGACACACGGCAACTCCAGAGATGTTGATGGACAAGAGCTTTTTGCGGAGTTGACTGCTTTGAGTATTCATTTCACGTAATATTCAAATTTTCTGAGATTTTGAATTTGGGGTTATCATGCTATAAGCCATAGCCTAATCATCAAAATGATAACTTTTGCACGATATTCAAATTTTTCACCTGTATAATGTGACTATAGGTCTAAATAATGTGCTTACGGACATTTCATTTGTGTGTGTTTTACGCACATAAGAAAGTGGTGTAAAGATTTGCTACTGTAATTTGAGGAGCTGAAATGTGATTATTTGGAAAAGTGCTGTCATGACTGCTTAAAGACAAATGCCAGCAGGCATTGCGTCCTGCATAAACTTTAATATTGTTGACATTTTGGGCACATGCGCGTTGCGCACACTATTTGTGTGATTGCCTATGGCATATTGGACTTTGTGTGTTGTTGCTACTGGTACGTTGCAAATAGAGGGGCGGCACAATTGTTTTTCTCCTAGAGCGGCAGAAGTGCACTCGCCGGTCCTGTTGACCAATCAGCATCATTAGCAGAATGCTAGCGTGTTATGGGCAACAGCAACTCAACCTGTAAGAAATCTAAAGGACATAAGGCTGTATTTGTAATTATTTAAAACCAATAAAAAATAAATAGGCCTAAACTAAAATAAAAAAATATGATTTCAACTTACCAACAAACAGTATGAATGAGATAGTAGTATGCAATAGTTGTCACGTGTCTGTCCTGTCTTGTGTTGCACATGGGTGTGGTGTTATGTTATGCCATGTGCTGTTCTGATTGTTGATCCCTCCCCCTCGTTACCTGATTAGTGTTTGAGTTGTTCCACCTGTCCCCTCTTGATTTGTTCCCTTCTTAAGTCTCCTCTTGTTTGCAGTCTTTGTCGGATCGTTGTCTAATGTCTCCCGTTCCCTGTGATCATCTGTTCAGTTGTTGTTTTATGGTTATTCATTGTGTTTTTCCCCCTCGTGGGTTTTGCTTTGTGTTTGTTTATTTTATTATTAAAGTATCATTTTCTCCTGCATTTGAGTCCTCACACCTTTTTCCTTACCTGTTCTGTGACATAACGATCCGACCAACATGAGGACTCAGCGGAGAAGAGGGGCCAAGCCAGAGACTGTTCACGTCCCGTCTGCCCAGCGAGAGACTGTTCACGTCCCGTCTGCCCAGCGAGAGACTGTTCACGTCCCGTCTGCCCAGCGAGAGACTGTTCACGTCCCGTCTGCTCAGCGAGAGACTGTTCACGTCCCATCTGCCCAGTCAGAAACTGTGCATGTCCCGTCTGCCCAGTCTGAGACAGATCAGGAGATGCCCATTCGTGTGGCCACCAAGGCTTTAATGGACTAGTTGGAACGTCTAGCTCGGATCCTGGACATGCCGGTGGATGCTGCGGGGCCGAAGGCAGAGTTTTTCCCCCTCGTGGGTTTTGCTTTGTGTTTGTTTATTTTATTATTAAAGTATAATTTTCTCCTGCATTTGAGTCCTCACACCTTTTTCCTTACCTGTTCCGTGACAATAGTGTGATAGTAATGCAATGTGAATAAAAGCCTAAATTCAGTCTGTTCATCATATAAAGAGATCGTGTCTCTTCAGAAAATTTTTACTAAACCGCTCAATTCATATGGATTAGTTTGGATTAGTCTCTTTATGAACTTTTTGAAGTGTCAAAGTGGTAGTAGCATAGATGTAAATGGAGGGACATCAAGCTCTCAGATTTCATCAAAAAGATCTTCATTTGCGTTCCGAAAATCTTATGAGTTTGGAACGACATGAGGGTGAGTAATTAATGAAAGATTTTCAGTTTTGAGAACTATCCCTTTAAATAAAAAAAGCCAGATCATCATCCTCCAAAAAGCAATATAATTTTTCAGAGAGAAAAACAACATAAAAATTTGATTATTTATGTGAAGATTTAGGGTATTATAGATGAATGTGTACATTTAAAACATTACATCCAATTAGATAATACAGAGTATTTGTATGATATCAACATTTAAAAATTGGCTATAAAGAAAATCTAAATAACCCTAAATTGGACACCATGTCCTCCATTTCTCAGTCCCTCACTGAACAATGGCTAACTTTAGCTCTTTATTTCCATCCTGTTAATTATCTTGACCTTAACTGTAGATTAATCAAGCTATACATTATAACGTTTAAGTGCCTGAGCCTGAAAGCAGGCTTAGGCTTATTGCTCTAAGTCTGATATAGGTCTAAACTTTTATAGAAATGCTGAAATTTAATTTGCTCTCAGAAAAAGAAAAAGAAAAGGTAATTTTCTGTAATACATTTTTGTAATTAAAAGACATCAGTTGAATAGCATGTGATACTATATATTTAATGTTGCACAAATTATTAATGGATGCTAAAGCGGAAAGGAATGTCTGCATCTTTCATTTGGTTTGCATAGTCTTCATCAAACATCTTGGATTGAGCCGGGGTGAAATGGTTAACCCAGTCACCGACCTCTCCTGTGAAAACAAAGATGGCCTACTTAGTTATTAATTTTGAACACAATATGCTTTATATAATTTCTTATTACATATGTGTGTGTGTACATCCTGTTGCATTCGCTGATCACTGATCGATTGCTCCTGTCTGCCTCGTTGCCTGATGTGAGTTTGTTTGCTTCGAGGCTGTAAGCTCCGTCTAAACCTCGTATTAGCTTCGTATTTCTTCCTGTTTTGAACCATCATTTACTATCATTTCTAGTTGTTTAAACTACTAAATACAGCTTGCCCAACATCTCAGATTAATCTGACATCGCTAGCTTCCATTATTGTTAGCACAACACGCTAGTAACTCGCTAGCCTTTTAACACACCACCCGTGCGCTCAGTTATTTATTTTTTGTTTTTCTCTCGCACACCCACACCTTTGAGTTCATAAAAAGCCCAAGTGAGTAAGAATCTGTCAACAAACACGGTGAGCAATGTCTTGTCCTGTTATTGTCACCTGCACTTCATGTCACATGTTTAGCATAGCCTTCTCTGTCGGTAATATAGGATTTATATGTGATAAATGCAAGGAGACAGTCAGACTGACGGAGAAGATTTCAGAACTAGAGACACACATCCAAACTTTAATTGAGCATAGTAAGAGTGCTAGAGCTTTAGATACTATTTTGGATGCGCCTTTGAACTCTTTACATGATTCTGTTCCGGCTGAATTATTGCCTGTGCAGCAGGGCAGATGGGTGACAGTGAGGGATCGCTCTAGTTGCGGATAAAAAAAACACTCTTCCGTTCCAATTACCATGACAAATCGATTTGCCCCACTCAGTGAAACACCCACTGAGAATTCTGTTGATTGTGCCCTGGCAATTGGTGATTCAATTCAATCACACGGAATGTGAAAATGAGACACCACCCACAATAGTCACATGTTTGCCTGGAGCCAGAGCGCCTGACATCAAAGCAAATTTAAAAGTGCTGGCTAATGCTAATCGTTTATTGTCTAAGATCATTATTCATGTAGGCACTAATGATGTTTGATGTACGATGTCAGGCACTGTAATTTGCTCTGGCCCCCTTCCTGTTCGCTGGAGTGATGAGAGATATAATACAGATGAGCAAATGATAAAGCTTGGGGTTGCTGCATTTTTGATCCCTTACCTCAAAAGCACTTCTTGTTAATGAAATGATTTCAGATTATAACCTAGATGTGCTGTGTTTGACAGAAACCTGGCTAAAACCAAACGATTATATTACTTCAAATGAGTCAACCCCACAAGATTGCTGTTATAAACATGAACCTCTTCTGAAAAGGAAAGGGGGAGGTGTTGCTGTAATTTATAGTAATATTTTCAAAACAACTAAGAAATGTAGTTTTAAAAATACTTCTTTTGAAGTGTTGGTGCTTAATGTAAAAATATATAGTGTAAACGATAAATGACGTTTGAGAATTCTGCTGGCTACTGTATACAGGCCACCAGGGCACCATAAAGATTTTATCAAAGAATTTTCGGACTTACTATCAGAATTAGTATTGGCTGCAGATAAAGTACTAATTGTTGGTGATTTTAATATACACTTAGATAATGAAAAAGATGCATTGGGATTGGCATTTAAAGACATTGCAAAGCCGACTCTGTGTTATAAATATGTTAGACCTATAACTTCTGCCAATAAAGATTGCTTTATCAATAATCATCCTAAACAGTTTCATCATCCCGGATAGCTTAGAAGAACTTGATGTTGCAACAGAAACTTTTAACTCTCTTTTCCAGCACTTTAGACACAGTTGCTCCATTGCGCTTAAAGAAGATTAAAGAAAATAGTCTAACGCCATGGTACAACGAGCACACTCAGGCCCTTAAAGGGATAGTTCACCCAAAAATGAAAATTCTGTCATAATTTACTCACCCTCAAGTTGTTTCAAACCTGTATGAGTTTCTTTCTTCTGCTGAACACAAAAGAAGATATTTTGAAGAATGTTGGTGAACAGACAGTTGCTGGACCCCACTGACTTCCATAGTAGGAAAAAAAGATACTATGGAAGTAAATGGGGTCCAGCAACTGTCTGTTCACCAACATTCTTCAAAATATCTTCTTTTGTGTTCAGCAGAAGAAAGAAACTCATACAGGTTTGAAACAACTTGAGGGTGAGTAAATTATGACAGAATTTTCATTTTTGGGTGAACTATCCCTTTAAGAGAGCAGCCAGAAAACTGGAGCGGAACTGGAAGAAAACAAAACTAGAGGTATTTCGGACTTCATGGAAAGAGAGCTCGATTGCTTACAGAGAGGCCTTAAAAGCTGCTAGATCTGCTTATTTTTAATTTTACTCATTTTACTTTTACTCAGACTGTTTGAAAGGTCAGAGGCCCTTTGTTTTACTTTTCAATAGGTAAGAATTGTATCTTTTGTTTATTTCTAAATCTAGGAAAGACAATCTAAAATTAAGTCAGAAGACCCATTTTGTTAGTTGTTTTGTGGCTGATTAAACCCTCTCAATTCTAACTATGTTTTCTCTTACAAACTAATGAAATCTTACTTCTACATGTAAAAATAAACATTGATTTTTCCTTGATTACTTTGTTGCGTTGTGGTGTGTTTACGGGAGCAGGAGACGGAACTCTGGGTGTCACCTTTTAATAGGCGTTGCTCTCTATGTTAGTGCATGTGGCACGTAGCATAATGGGGGCTCGTCCGGGATAATTCATAATTCTTCGGTCACAAAAATAAGGGGAAACCTCAAATTTGGTGAGTAAAATCAATTTTTTTTCCCTCTTATCTAACTTTTGATAAAATAATTTAGGTGGGGGAGGGAATACTTCTGGAGAGTGAGGTTGAAGCTTTTATTAACTCTCCGCCTGTAGAGCAGTTGGATCGTTTTCAAAAAAATTATTACTGCAAATTGCGGAGAGCTTTAAAATATCCGTTTCATCTTCGGCACTAAAAGCTGATTTCAAAAATGAAATCCTGTTTGAGATGATCTCTCTTGGTATCTTGACCGAGAAATCTGTTGTACTCCCGCACGTGAGTTTGATCCTGATCTGGCACTGAAATTGAAAGAATTAGAATTACAAATTAAGCGTCAAGAACACGAGACGCGTATACTAGGTTTACGCTCAAGCAGCTTCGTGGACAAGGTACAAGAGGTTTGCTCTGCCTTGCCCATTGAAGACTTCCTCGATTATGATGTAGTAAAAACAGCGGTTCTAAGAGTATATGAACTCGTGCCAGAAGCATACAGGCAAAAATTCAGAAATTATACTAAAGCGGCTAGACAAACCTTTGTAGAATTCGCGCATGATAAAAAGGCAATGTTAGAGAAATGGTATATTGCGTTTGAGGCTACAACGTTTGAGCGCCTCCAGGAGTTAATATTACTGGAGGATTTCAAAGGTTGCCTCCCTGAAAACTTAGTGTTACACCTAAATGAACAAAAGGTTTCTACTTTGTCCGAAGCTGCAGTATTTGCTGATGAGTATGTGTTTTTCCCACGGCCCGTCAGAGTCAAAACATTAGAGGGTATGCTGAGAGGAGTTCTGCAGTTGTGCGTTCCTCAAAAACTGACACTCGTGCGAGCGCACCCGGGGGAAGTATGTTTAAACACACAGAATCTAAACGCATGTGTTTCTACTGTCTTGATCCCAGTAATTTAATTGCAGACTGCAAGGCGTGGAAACAAAAGAATGCGGACGCTAAAGCAAAAAACGTTGCACATTTGGTACTTGAACCGCAGGTAGGAATGGCAGAGACGTTTTCACCTGGAACGGAGTTGTTTAAACCTTTCCTGATGAGCGGTTTCCTTTTTCTCCAGACGATACGTCAAAACCTGTGTCCATTTTGCACGACACTGGCGCCGCCCACTCGTTTATTTGCGAAAATGTACTTCCATTATCCGCAGACACATTTTTCTGTAAGAAAAATATTAATATTTAAAACTTTAAAAAGTAAAATAACTAGCTTCCGGCCAAACGAACATACGTATTCCACTTAACTTATGCAAAGTGCTTCTGATATTGACGCTACACCATGACGTACTATGCTAATTCTGACGTCATATATTTAGTAAATTGCGCATTAGGGGCAAGTAGACTGCGTATGTTCATTTGCCCAGAAGCTTGAATTTTACTTTGTAACATGTTAAATATGAATATTTTTCTTACACAAAGTCATTTTGCTTCAGAAGGGCTTTATTAACCCACAGGAGACGTTTGGAGTTAATTTACGATGGATGGATGCACGTTTTTGAGCTTCAATCTGTTGATTGCAATCCCACTGCCATTATAATACTTGGAAGAGCCAGAATATTTTTTAATATAACTCCGATTGTATTCGTCTGAAAGAAGAAAGTCTCAACCTAGGATGGCTTGAGGGTGAGTAAATCATGGGAACATTTTCATTTTAAATTGAACTAATTCTTTAATATGGAGATGTTTTTAAAATGTTCATGTATTGTCTGTTATATACCCTGAGGAAGGCTCTGAAGCCGAAACACATCAGTATTTTTTATGAAGAATTTAAGTTCTCTTCACCACAAGTGTTGCTGGATTTCTCTTAGTTTCTATACTGTTGTCCACAACAAACTACAAAGAACATTAAACACAGGACGACGTGTTAACTTTTTAGCTAAATATGTAAGCTAACATAGACAACAATTTGGATTTTAACAGTAAATTCAAACTGTAAAATTGTTGAAATGTTTATCTTGCTATAGGATAATTGTTCTCTATGCTGCAATGAACTACTTGTCTTAGCTAATCTACAAAAAAATTTTTTTTTTTTTTTTTTTTTTTTACATCAAATCAATATTTCATATCCCTGTATTGGCTAAACAGCCATGTGAGCAGGATCACTGCAACTGAAACTCATGTTTTCCTTACTTCTAAAAATAACTGCTTTGGCTATATCAGTATCTAACTTTCTCAGGCAGCCATTAAGGGGGTACGCCAGTCTTATTTTTGGGTCAACATTAGGTCCTGCTCCTCATTCTATAACTAAAAACATTTAAAAGTTTAAATAACTAAGAATAAATATCATCTAATAAGTAGGGGTGTGATGAGATCTCGCAAGGTGAAAAGCTGTCTCGTGATATCAGCATGATGGAGTTAAGTTTGAATCAAAACCTCTTTCAATGCGTGCATTATATTGTTTTGTCTTTTACAGCATAATATAATTCATACTCAGAAAGTAGAACTGAAGATTAGTTAAAACATTTCAAAATGCACCTGTATTGTTTTGCATTTTTTGACTTTCAGTCAAATATAAAACAATTTGGTAACACTTTATTTGAAGGGGTGTGCATAAGACTGACATGACACTGTCATAAACGTGACATAACACCTGTCATGAACATGAAGGAGTCTTTATGAATGTTTATGACTGTTGCCTTTAAGTGTCATTCGATAAATTATGACACTTTTAATGCAAAGTTGACATTGTCAAAAATGTCTTTGTTATGACAACTTGACATTACCCAAGACAAAAATGTCTTGATTATGACAACTTGACATTAACCAAGAAATCATAACCTGTCAACCTGTCACAAATATGTCATAACAGGTCTAATTATCAAACTTAAAGCATTTGACAGTGTAATAACCCTTAATGACATCTTTATAGCTAGTACAATGTGTTCCACTTTACTTGAGGACAAGTAAAATATTCATGACACAGTTATAATGGTGTCATAACGGCCAAAGTTGTGACAGGTTGACAGGTTATGATTTCTTGGTTAATGTCAAGTTGTCATAACAAAGACATTTCTGTCTTTGTTAATGTCAAGTTGTCATAATCAAGACATTTTTGTCTTGGGTAATGTCAAGTTGTCATAACAAAGACATTTTAAACTATGTCAACTTTGCTTTAAAAGTGTAATAATTTACCGAATGACACTTAATGACAACAGTCATAAAGACTCCTTCATGTTCATGACAGGTGTTATGTCATGTTTATGACAGTGTCATGTCAGTCTTATGCACAAATAAAGTGTTACCAACAATTTTTATATTTAATTTCTTTCATCATTGAATATTTCTTAAAAATTGCGTTAAAATATTGTCCCGTCTCATTCTGGTGAACCCAATATCGTTTATCATCTCGTCTCATGAGCTAAGTGCATCGTCACACCCCTAATACTAAGGAATTTTTAGTATGGTTTTATATTAACCTTTTCTCATGAAGGCAGAAATAGACTGATCAAACACAGGTTTTGGGATGTAGGAGTAGTTAGCCATTGGATTGTCTTTCATGACTTGGAAGGATGTCAACTGCACAATCCTTTCTATGACATCCTCAGAAACAGACAGGTCCAGATAGTGCCTGATTCTCTTAATCTCCCTAAGAGGATTCTTGTTGAGAGGAAAAGAGAAAAACATAGATACAAGAAAGTCAGTAAAAAAAAAACACACACACAAAAAAGAGGATATAAAATAAAAGATAAATCAGATTTTAGCAAAATGACAGGACTTGAAAGGATATGCTTGACTAAAACTATACCTCCTTCATGTCCTCATAGAGCATGTAGAGAATATTCTTTTCCTTGCATTCCTTCCAGTAACCTTTGACATGGTCATACCAAGAGCCCCAACCTACTGTAAAAACATTAGAGTACAGAGTAACCAAAGATTCCAGATTAAATTACATTCTACATTATTGTATAGTAGAGGGATAGTTCACCACAAAAATGGAACACTGTGTCAGTTGAAATTGTTGAAACAGTCGAAATATTTTCTTTATTGTTGTTTGCAGAAAACAAAAAGTCACAGGTATGGAACAATATGAGGAGGATTAAATGATGGCAGGATATTAATTTTTGGGTGAATTATTTATTTAAATATGTAGTTTTGTCTCACATTGCCCCCTCATGAACTTGTGAATGTATCCATCCCAAGGTCCTGGCTCTGGCTGGGTAAGATTCATACGATCAAAGTGGAAGTAGCTTACAAGGTTATCCTTAGCATTTCGGGCCATATAGATGACCTGGGGAAAAGCAAGCAGGGCAGCTTATGGGCATGATTTGTGGTACTCTGTGGTCAGAGGCAGATTAAAGGGGTTTAAACATAATATTCCTGAGTGCCTATTACCAGTACACTCTAGAGACAGGTAATTTTGTTATCTTTTTCTTTGGATAGGATCTTTGGATAGTAAGAATGAAAATAACCCCAAACTTGACCTTGTATTTTAAATGATCAAAAGTATACTTTATTGTTCTAATTAAATTATTACCTTGCATTTATTTTCCCAGAATCCTTTAGGCACTAGTTGAATGGGCAAGTGAGTTTTGATTACTCTCGGTGGTTTCATCTGTCTAAGTAAGTCAAGCCCTAAATGAAGCATAAAAGATAGATACTGTATGTTCAAGACATGAGTTGTGTTAACACAGGTGCACTGACACATTCTTCATATAACAAAAAGATAAGTATAGATGAAGCATGCACAGAAATATATACCTGATGGTATAGGCGGAGGAGCGCAAATTTCCAGAAATGGAATACGGACAGCTGTCGGTGCTCTCTTGCACACCTCAGCATCTCCATTGTGCAGCAGAAGATCCACTATCTCTTGAGTCCAGGTTGTGCCTCAACAAAGAGACAAACATTAGACAAGTTGTTCTCAACCAGAGAGCTGGAGCCCACAATGGGGCCTCAGCAAATTTCTGTTGGTCAGAAGATGACTGTAATAATATGCAGACTCAGAGAGCACAACGGGAGAACAGTTATACACAAGTTTATTCATTCAGCAGAGAGTGAGTCAAAACAGGCAGGAATCAGAATGAAACAGAGCAATGAGCGATGATGATATGGAGGCTGAAAGTAACAGTCTTTTCTTGAATATAGCTGAGTGGGGAATGAATGAAGGGAATAGATTCATTCATTCATCATTCATTCATTCAAACCTTTATTTAACCAGGATAAAAAACTCATTGAGATTAAAAATCTCTTTTAGAAGAGTGTCCTGGAAAGTGGCAGCAGCGCGGTTTCAAATAGAAACAGAGACACTTACAGGTAAATACTGTTGTGGAAAAAATTATATTTTACTCTGTTCTTATTTTGGTCTTCGTTTATATATTTTCTTGTATCTAAATCATGTGTTTAACTGTCTTGAAATGTATTCCGTGACGGGAACAAAGACACACACACAGTCAAACAGATGGTCAGAAAGAGTCTTTGATATGAGTAATTTGCATTCAGGAAAGACAGGGGGGGTTATTTAACCATAAATAAAGACCTTTTGACCTCACGGGTGTAAATACAGTTAAAACCAAATTTACAGAAAGGAGAGGCTTTTTGAGGATCATATAAAAAGGCTGTCTGTTGCTGTGTGGGCAGGTTCTGTTCCGATCACGAGGTAGCTGTCGTGGTTTGTCTGTGAACAACCTCTTCCAAAAGAATAAACATCTTTTGGAATATAATTCGAATCCTTTTGTCTTTTGCCCTGTGATGATTTATTTATTTGTTTGTAAATTGTTTTTGCCACAACAATACATAGACACACTTTCAAACAACAATGTCATCATAAAAAACCTGGGTCCTAAATCAATTTAAAAACAGTTACAGACAGACTGCCTTTCTGCTAGGTCCTTTAAAAAGCCTTTAAAAGAATAGAGTGAGACCAACTCCAACTGTAGTTCATTCTGAAGCTGATTCCATGCAGATGGTGCTGCAAAATTAAAAGCCTTTTTCCAAAGTTCAATTCAATTCAATTCAATTCAATTCAAATTTATTTGTATAGCGCTTTTCACAATACACATTGTTTCAAAGCAGCTTTACAGAAAGTGCATTAGAAATGTACATAGAAAATACAGTTAGTTCATCATTTATTAATTTAGGGCATAACATATCGCCGGCGTTGAGTCGTCTCTTCACAGGCGTCGAGTCGTCTCTCCACAGGTGTTGAGTCGTCTCATCACAGGTGTTGGATCATCTGAAGTCTCCGTGAGAGGCTGGATACAAACTGTAGCTGACGAACGCTATTTACCTCGGGACTTGCGTCCCGAGATAACAGCAGAAAGGCAGATGAGAAATAATTAGCATAGCTGATGTTCATAATATTACTGCATTCGATCTGATTCGGCAGTAGTATAAAAGGTAAGCATTATGTGAATGCTTGGTTAAAGAGATGCGTCTTTAATCTGGTTTTAAACTGGGACAGCGAGTCTGAGCCTCGAACAATATCAGGAAGGCTATTCCAGAGTTTAGGAGCTAAATGTGAGAACGCCCTCCCTCCTTTAGTGGACTTAGATATCCTAGGAATGACCAGAAGCCTCGAATTTAGTGATCTTAAAGAGCGTGACGGATTGTAGGGCGATAGAAGGTCCGTTAAATACACAGGAGCTAAACCATTTAGAGCTTTATAAGTCAGAAGCAATACCTTGTAATTGATACGGAACTTAATAGGTAACCAATGTAGAGATGATAAAATTGGTGTTATATGATCATATTTTCTTGATCTAGTAAGAACTCTAGCGGCTGCATTTTGGACTAACTGTAGCTTGTTTATTGAGGATAAAGTCAGTGCAGGCTTTAGGGACTGTCAATAAAAACAGATCCTGTGAGCGCAGGTGATATGTCCCTGCAGACCTCGGGAGGATGTAAGTGTTCAGATTAGGAGGAAAAGGTCCTAAGAAGGATGGTATGCACACACCTCAGTTGTCGCTGGCAGGAGAGAATCCACAGAGACAGGGGAAGTGCACGGAGACGAAGGAAGGAGACGATGGAGTGGAGGATTGTGGAATGCTGGAGTAGAAACTGGAATCTTCTTAGATAAGTCATCCACAGGTAAGTACAGCATAGAGCATTAGTCTTGTATCAGCTTGGGAGAAAAGAAAATTAATGTGACTGAAGTAGTCCATGGCTGATGAGTGACAGGTGATTAGTACTCGGGTGACAGTGATCGTTGTGAGGGAGTGACAGTGGAACCTGGTGTATCCGTGACTTATGGTGCGTTCAAGTCATCTCGTATTGATCGTATTTCCGAGTTGAACCCCACCACAATGTCGTCAATACCAGTGGGGAGCTCGGGATTTTCTCTAAACCCGGTCTTTCCGAGTTGTGGGCGTGTCACTGAGAAACATGGCGGAACACCACAATACTTAAATATTATGCAGTGATATTGTCAAGGTTTTCTATTTACAGCGCAGTTAAGCGAATTGCCTGTAATATAACAATGCAACATGTAACGATAAAGTTGGCAGTGGCTTCATAAATTAATTAAAAACATAAAAAAACAAAGTATACATCCGATGCACATTTCTTTGTTCTTCATTTTCTAGAACAAGAGTTTAAGAACCTTACTGTATTTTTGTGTAATTAATCAAGAGAAAGTACTCCGCCATCTTACTCCGACGAAAGTGACTTGAATGCACTGCCATCGTAAACACGACTTCCTACCTCGTACGTACGAACTTCCCCAGGAGGACATGAACGCACCAATAGCATTGTAATATAATAAATTATTATAAAGTTTACAAAACATTAAAAAGCTAAACACACCTGATGCACATTCTTTGTTCTTTATTTTCTAGACAACCTTGCAAGTTCAAGAAATAAATTGACATTCATTTTTGATGGGTTTTATGCTCTTTAGCCAATAATTGACCACACACACACACACACACGCACTGTGTTTGACATAAACCATCTGGTTGCACTTTATTTTACAGTATGTGCACTCTCAATGTACTTAGTGTACTTACGAAGAAAGTACTGAATAATATAAGGTTACTATGGGCTAAGATTAGGTTTAGGCATAGGTTCAGGACTAGTGCCTAGTTATTGTCCAGTTATTGTCCAGTTATTGTTAAGTCACCTTTATTTATATTGCAGTTTTTACAATACAGATTGTTTCAAAGCAGCTTTACAGTGATAACAGGAAAATAATACAACAAAGTTTGTTTCTGCTATACAGCAGATCTAAAAGAAAATAGCGTCATAGTCCAGTTTAAGTAAAATCAGTGATGGTTATTTTTTATTGTATAAAAGTTATTTAGTTCATATATATATATAGGCTATATTGTGGCGGGAGGAGCAAATTCTTGCCAATTCTCCTATTCAGCGCCCCACCCAATCAAATTCACACCCACTCCAGTCGGGAACCTGGTGAAGGGCGACGAGTTAAGGGACGGGGCACTGATTACAAGTGAGAGGCAGCCGTTCCGTCACAATATATACTGAACATACATAGCTGCTCTGAAATAAACAGTGATGTCATCGTCCAGGGGTGCGTTTCCCGAAAGCATCGTTAGCCAACTATGGTCGCAAGTTCCGTCGTTATCTGCATAGTTCGACGAGTCAGTGTTTCCCGAAACCATCGTTCCAACGAACAGTCGCAAACAGCATCGCAAAGTTGTGTGGTTTGAACGACAGCTCTCGACCTGTGGTTAGAAGCATAGTTTCTATATTGCATGACATTTGGACGTAATAAATCCTTATCTTGAGCAAAATAAGCAAGCTGACATTCAGTACAACCTGTGCCTTTTATTTAGAATACATACAAATGTAATTTACGTCTTTTAGTTTGTCAAAAGATTTAAAGTACCGTGTTTGAAGACTGCGCATGTGTGAACATGCTCTACTATGTAAGAACGAGCCAAATATTGAGTCTGGTAATAAAGCAAAATAACTTAGAAAAATTTGAAATAGTCCTCAGATGACATGTCTGTAATTTATATTAAAAATCTAGCGTTATTTCGACCTTAAACAGTTTAATTAAAAGAAGTTATTACTCCACCACGTGCGTGACATCATTAACCAACGTGGTTGAACGACCAATTTGCAGCAATAGGTTTCGGGAAACACTCGTGACTAGCTAGTTGATTTCTCCAACGGTGCATCACACTATAGTGAAGCAGCGAGTTACGTCGTTGTACGGGAAACGCACCCCAGGTCAGTTCAGGTCTCATATAATGGTGTCAATGCAGGCAGATCAATAATATTGTTGAATATTAATAAGTCTATTACAATTACTACAATAAGTATACAGTACGTGCTTTCACGAGTGGTTACAAGAAGGCAGAGGAGGATGAAGATTCAGTTCCAAAACAAAGTTTTAATGACGAAGATACAACGAATAAACAAACGGCAGGGCAACACACACTAAAGCAACGTAGAGCGAACAGAGAATGATTGTGAGAGACCAACTTATATAGCAAACACAAACAAGGATGAGTAATAGAACACAGCTGACACAAATGAACTATTAATGAGGAGCAGGAAAACTGAACAAAGGAGCACATGATGAGCATGAAACCAACTTAAAAGTCATAATGGTGACACATGCGAAACAGGACTGTAAAATAAAGTGCTATCAACCATGTGGTATCCTGAGTTGTATGTTATAGTTACTGGCAGTTCCTCTCCACACCACAAGAGGTGCAGTGACCTTCAGGATCATGGGGGGTGCTGGGGGGCAGAGTAAGTATTGTTTATGAGGAAGTGTTATTCTGTCACATGGAGACTCTGTAAGCTGGAAAGACAATAAAGTGAAAGAGTATTTCAGTCCTTATATCACTGAAGATACAACATATTGGCGACGAGGATACTGGAAGTAGGAAAGAAGCGTCGGTCTGACGGATGAAAGTGGATGAGTGAAGTGAGTTTACGGTGGGAGAGCGAGGGGCTAGAATTGGACCGGAGGATTCACGGAGACAAAAGCAAAGATGACTACGATGATAGGCACTCTGTCGGCTTTTGACGTGAAGGAGCAGACATGGGAAGAGTATTGTGAGATACTAGAGCAATTTTTTGAAGCGAACGGAATTGATGATGGAGAGAAGCAAAGAGCTATCCTCATCAGTGTGGTGGGACCAGCCACATACAAGCTCATAAGGAACCTGGTGAGTCCAGATAAACCCAGCTCGAAAACTTACGTAGAGTTGAGAACTTTAATGAAAGAGCACTTTAACCCAAAACCGAGCAAAATAGTGCAGAGATACAAATTCGACTCGCGCTCCTGCCAGCCCATGGAGACCGTCTGTGTATATGTAGCCGAATTGAGACGATTACCACATGATTGTAACTATGGTACTACACTGGAACAGATGTTGAAAGACCGACTTGTATGCGGTATTAATGATGACAGGATTCAAAGACGCTTGCTATCCGAGACAGACTTGACGTTTGAGAGAGCGTTCAAAATTGCAGTAGCTGCGGAAGCTGCTAGTAAAAATGTTCAAGACCTCCATACAGCACCGTTAGCATGCAACAGCGTGAGGACGGAGGGTGCACTGAAAAAGGAGGGTGAATGGAAAAAAAGAGATAAAGAATGCTACCGATGTCTTGGGAAGCAGCACAACCACCAACGCGGCCATGTGTAAATTTAAGGAGGCAAAGTGTCACTGTTGTGGGAAAGTAGGGCACATAGCTAAGGCTTGCCGTCAGGGCCGTTTGAAGGAATTTGGGGGCCCCAAGCAAAATAGACATGGAGACCCCCCCCCCCCCCATACAGTTTAAGTGCACCCACAATTTATATGAATAAAAAAGGTTTACATTGCAAATACTGCTGTTGCATATACTGTGCCTAAAAAAAAATTACAGTGACATAAGCTATGAAAAAATCATGTTCCTCTGCCTTTTTCAGGTTAAATAATGTTTATAGATGGGTAAGGTTACAAATTATTTATTAAGTAAAAAGACTGTTTGCTAACAGTTAAATGACAATTAACTAAATATTAAATAACTAACAATTTACCATCTATTAATGATGGTTCTTATAAAGTGTTACCGAAAACTTAAAGATATGTTAGCATTTCGATATTTTGATATCAGAAGGGAAGGGATGCTGCTTTCACTACCAATGCATAAAAACATCCCAAGCTAATGTTTGATGCACGGAATTTATTGTGTGGTTTTCCTAACCCCCATTGGTAAATAGATTATCACGGTGGAAAAGTTAGTATAGCATGCTATGTCACTTTCATCAAAACCTATTACAAAGCTATAGCAATGTCATGTCATTAAATAAGATAAACGGATCTGCGTCTTCCTTAAACCGTTAAAAAACATATTACAGTATGTAACGTTAACCATATTCCGTCCGTTCGAAAAAAAATGTGCAGCATTTGCCGTCAGGCAGGTAGCTAACATAAACATATCTTTGCTAGCCTAACGTTACCTGCTGCAAAATTACACCATTTGTACAAGACAAGTAAAGCTATTTTTATGCAGTGTAATTTATCACTTTACCACTATCTGGTATTTTTCTTATCCTCCTCTTCCTTTCTCTTCTTTCTCTTCTGGCTTCCTGAAGCATAATTCCGCTTCATGATGACTGCTGAGGAGGTTTGTATTTGCCGGCAGCAGAGATCGCGTGGTTGGCTGGCTGCTGTCAGCGACTACTGAGAGGGCCCCCTTGAGGGGGATTCCGATAACAGTGTCATTGCACTTTACTGCATTGACTATCAAAGGGGCGCTCACAGTTTGTCGTTGCATTTTATTCTTAAACAGTCGTTGTCTTGGGGCCCCAGTCCAGCTCGGGACCCCAAGCAATTGCTTGGTTTGCCTGTCCTGTTCCGACGGGCCTGCTTGCCGTAATAGAAATAAAGAAAGTGCCAGCCACAATGAGAAGAAAGCGTACAGAGCAAATAAAACAAACTAAACTTTTACTGAAGTCATACACAGGGGAGAAAATCAAAGTAATGGGGGTAGCCAAAGTGAAAGTAAACTATGAGCGGCAAGGAAAGACATTGCCCCTAGTGGTGGTTAAAGGTACAGGACCTAGCTTATTAGGAAGAGGATGGCTAGAGGCTCTAAAGCTGAAGTGGGAAGAAATAAAAAAATGTGAGAACAGAGGCCCACAGTCTACAGGAGGTACTCATGAGAAATGAGGATGTTTTCAAGCAGGAGTTAGGCATGTTGAAAGGCATGAAAGCAACCATTCGAGTGTCCGCAGAAGCACATCCAAAATTCTATCGACCCCGCTCAGTTCCGTATGCCATGAGGACAAAAGTAGAAGCGGAAATAGATCGGCTGCTGAAGGAGGACATTATAGCTCCCGTGAAATACGCAGAATGGGCCGCGCCCATAGTTCCTGTCTTAAAGTCAGATGGGTCGTGTCAGAATATGCGGAGATTATAAACTAACAGTTAACAGTGCATCCTCACTAGAGCAATACCCTATTCCCCGGGTGGAAGACCTGTTCAATACTCTGTCAGAAGGGAAACAGTTCACCAAGCTCGATTTAAGCCACGCCTACCAACAGATTGTAATGGATGATGCCTCAAAGAAGTACCTCACAATAAACACACAGCGGGGCCTGTTCACATACAATAGGCTACCTTTCGGAGTTTCTTCAGCTCCCGCCATCTTCCAGCGAAAGATGGAAAACCTATTACAAGGCCTCCCAAGAGTAGCTGTGTACTTAGAAGACATTATTCTGACAGGGAGAGATGAAGCTGAACACCTGGGTACGCTGGATGAGGTACTGAGTCGATTGAAAGACGCTGGCCTGCGACTCCACAGAAGCAAATGTGCGTTCCAGAAAAATGAGGTAGAATACCTAGGGCATATGGTGAATGCTGAAGGCTTACATCCAGTACAGAGCAAGGTGAGGGCCATAGAGGAAGCTCTATCGCCAACCACAGTGACTGAGCTAAAGGCCTATTTAGGTCTCTTGAATTATTATAACAAGTTTCTCCCTAGTCTAGCTACACGTTTATCCCCGTTACATAAGCTGCTGAGGAAAGATGTTTCGTGGGTCTGGAACAAGGAACAGGAAGAAGCTTTTCAGAACTCAAAACAGTTGCTAAAGTCAGCTAAAGTCCTGGGGCACTATTCAGCGGAGAAAGACTTAGTGCTCGCCTGTGATGCCTCTCCATACGGGCTAGGTGCCGTACTGTCACATGTCATGGAAGACGGTAGTGAAAAACCTTTAGGCTTCATGTCACGCACTCTAACACCAGCAGAGAAGCGCTACTCACAGCTCGAGGGGTTAGCTATCATTTTTGGGATCAAGAGGTTTCATAAGTACATCTACGGACGAACATTGACAATCAGCACTGACCACAAACCACTGATATCACTCTTTCATGAGAAAAAGCCAGTGCCTCAGATGGGGTCACCGAGAGTGCAGAGATGAGTACAAAATCATACACAAACCTGGGCAGGGACATGCAAATGCAGACGCGCTGAGCAGGTTACCATTGCCACAAACAGGGGAAGAGGAGGAGTCAGACCAGGTCTTCATGTTGGAGGTCATGGAGGACCCACCAATCATGACAAAACAGGTTAGACAGTGGACAGCTAAGGATAAAACACTCTCCCAAGTGCTAAGCTGGTGTCTGAAAGGATGGCCAAGGGAGGTGGATATACAGTACAAACAGTGCTTAATTTGTAAAGGGGGAGGTCCCGGAGCGCAGAGGGGGGGTGGATCCGGCGACTCAAAACGGGGGTTGGAGGTAACGGAACGAAATTTTTTTTTACACTGCCTACATACACACACGCACACACACATACACACAGCGTTGTTAAGGTTTTTTTAGTCAGAGAAGCTATGTAGCTTCTCTGACAAAAAACAAAACAAAAAACTTAACAACGCTGTGAGTGTGTGTATCAGGGCAATGTTTATTTTAATTTCAGAACATGCACTGCATAGGTGCGAATTTTTTGCTTGTTTGGGATCTGACCAGCGTATTTGGAAATAGTTAAGCAAACTTTGTTGTCTTTTTGACATTTTTCTCCTGAGTGAAACGAGGCTAACAGCAATCTCAACCAGCACTACTTGCGCATTTGTCACTTGAAGTGCCTCCGAGTCCGCTCCCTCTCCCCCTTCTGTCACACCGGACGAGAAGCGTCGCGTCTAGGACAACTCGAGGTATCGCTCACCGGACGCGCACTTTCTCAGTTTATGGCCAGCAATAATGTTTAAGGACATTATGGAATTAAGATAATGTCTGTATTATGTGATTGTACTGTACAATTAAATACAATCGTTGCTAGTCTGCAGACTCTGAACACTTTACCTCAGAGCGTCCGTTAACTGAATGAAATTAATTGAGAAAAATTCATGAAAATCCGATAACATCAGCAATTTTCATTCAAGCAACTGATTTCTGTAAATGAATGTAAAACTAAATGTATATTGCACCACAGGGTGAAGTCAGATAGTAGCTATATAAGTTACATTAACGACGCCGAATGGCGCTGCTGTTGTGTACACTCATAGAGAATGTGTTCGTGTGGCGCTGCGCTTCTCGCCCGGTGTGCGACGCACTTTACCCTGAATTAAAGTTCAGCATCGAAACTGCAGTGCAAACACAAGATTTTTGTGCAACTTCAATGGGAAATAAAGACTAAAAATATAGATAACACCATTGAACACTACACAAACAGTATTTTTTTTCACTTAGGCGACTAATTTTCCATAGTGACAGGAGGTGCCGGATCCAATAAAAAAGGTTCCGGATCCAACGTCAGAGGTGCCGGAACATGTTCCGGCGTGTTCCGGCTCAAATTAAGCCCTGAGTACAAACCTTACAGTCAGAGAAAGCTGGAGCTGAGTGTGAAAGATGGGTGTGTGCTCTGGGGGGCGAGAGTGGTCGTTCCACAGAGGGGTAGGAAAGCCATTTTAAAACAGCTACATCACACACACCCAGGAATATGTAGAATGAAGGGCTTGGCACGTTCATACGTTTGGTGGCCAGGGATGGACTCCGAAATTGAAAAGGAAGTGCAGTCCTGCCATACATGTCAGGAAACAGGAATCCTCCAGCAGGAGCACCGCTTCATCCATGGGAGTGGCCGGAGACACCCTGGAGCAGACTGCATGTGGATTACGCCGGGCCTTTTCTAGGAAAAATGTTCCTTGTCATTGTAGATGCACTCTCCAAATGGACTGACGTGTACCCAGCAAGTACAGCAACAAGTCAAGTGACCATTGAAAAGCTCAGACAGTGCTTTAGCATACATGGCCTGCCCCAGACCTTAGTATCAGACAATGGAACTTGCTTCACAAGCCAAGAGTTTCAAGCATTCCTAAAACAGAATGGCATACAGCACATAACATCCGCACCATTCCACCCGGCGTCGAACGGTCTAGCGGAAAGAGCTGTACAGTCGTTCAAACAGGGAATAAAGAAAATAAAGGGAGACACTTTGGAAACCAGAGTCGCTAGATTTTTGTTTAATTACAGAATCACACCACAAACTACGACTGGATTGTCACCAGCTGAAATGCTTATGTCCAGAAGGTTGCGCTCAACACTGGATCTTCTGCTGCCAGATGTGAAGTCCAAGATACGAAAGAAACAACTCAAGCAGAAGGAACAACATGACACGCACAGTAAGTGGAGGAGTTTCTCGCCTGGGGATGATGTGTACACCCGAAACTACAGTCATGGACCTCGTTGGATACCCGCGGTTGTTGAAGAGAATACCGGACCTGTATCCTATACCGTAAAAACAGGAGATAGAAGAGTCATAAGGCGCCATGTCGATCAAATGAGAAAACGGCATGCAATAGTGAGTGATGAAATTCCCACACCCGAGAGGATGGAGGAGCCTTTCAGACTTCAGGTTTCAGAGACAGAACTGGAGGCCCTGCCTGCAGACCCTGCCATCACCATTGTGCAGAGAGAGAGAGAGAGAGAGAGAGAGAGAGAGAGAGAGAGAGAGTGACTGATTCTGAAACAGACCAAGCACACTCCTCAGAGGTTGAACAGACAAAAGCAGGATTAGATTCACTTCCTGGGCTGCGCCGTTCCGAGCGCACAAGACAGACTCCTGCTTATCTGAAAGACTTTGTAAAATAGTAGTCAGATCCCTCAAGTCAGAGCAAGAATGAGCTCTGGGACTCACTAGAAGGATGGCAGTCTACCCACCTTCCTAGTTAGTTTTTTTTTCTTTCTCTCTCTCTTTAACATTGTTCATGGAGTTTATTGTAAAAAAAAAAGAAAAAGAAAAAAGAAACATGTGAAAACTAGACGTGTATGTCTGTGTTAACAGTATAATGTACAGTTTCCCTTACAGTACATTTGTGAGTAATGGGAGATAGGATGTTCAAAACTGGAGTATTTTTTTTTTCCTCTTAAGGGGGGAGGGATGTGGTATCCTGAGTTGTATGTTATAGTTACTGGCAGTTCCTCTCCACACCACAAGAGGTGCAGTGACCTTCAGGATCATGGGGGGTGCTGGGGGGCAGAGTAAGTGTTGTTTATGAGGAAGTGTTATTCTGTCACATGGAGACTCTAGCTGCGTTCCAAACCGCATACTTCCCTACTATTTAGTATGGGAAAAAGAGTAGGCGAGCGAAAAAGTATGTATGAATCCAAAAGAGTAGGCGAGAATTACCTGGGTGACGTACTAATTATCGCGAGATTCGGGCGTACGTATACCTAAAGTGCGTTCGAATATGCCTACTTTCCTACTATATAGTAGGCGAAAACAGTACGTGAAAGAAGCAGTACGTTCGAAACATCAGTATTCATAAAAGAGTAGGCGAGAAGTTCCCGGATGATCTACTGCTTTCGCCCAGATTTTTGAGTGCTCAACCGATGGGTACTCTTGATACTCATCTATCCCAGGAGGCCACGCAAGAGGATACGTCATTATCAAACATCACAGAGATCAGCGACGCAGGGGTTTTCAAAGGTGAGGAAACACGGTTCCTTGTGTTTAAATCATATGTGTTAAACTAAACGTTTTAACTGTTCAAGGTGTAAAGGAGTTAGACAGTATAGTATAGTTGTGATTTTGCTGTAAAAACATGTTTTATTATGTATAACTAACAGGGGAGCTCCAGTAAGCACCGGTATGTTTCTAAAGGGGATTTACATAACCTTTTACATCTTAAACACGCTTATTTAAAATGTATATTTACATCTGTAAGGAAAATATTGTATAAGTATTACAGATGAGCAAATCACAACATGAAAAAGACATCTGAGTGATGAATGTGTGCTATTATCCAGGATAATTCACTGTTGTCAACACTGTTTACATTAGACAAATGTGCTGTAAATATAATGTTTGTGCATTTTTGTAGGATCTGAAATGTCTACAGACTGGTGTGGGTGTGATATAGGCCTAGTGGATTTTATCTTTATTGGGTTTTTTTTCAAATCCATTGTAGAATTTGTAAATGTTATTTTTCTAATATTCTTGATATTGCTTAAATGCTTATTTGTGCTTTGTTTAAAAAGAAGAGTGTTATGTCCATTTATTAAATGATTTTCGCTTGGCATACAAGTGTGATGACGTCATCGCACGGCTTAGTAGCGCACGCGCCCGTGATGTGCTTCGTTCAAGAGTAAAAACGACGACCAGGAAGCCATCACTGAAGCGCTCGTTTTATTTATTCTTTTATCTTTTCATACTTCTTTTCAGGGGTATTATATGAGCACTGAGGATGAGGAGCCCAGAGCTGAATCCTGGAAACGGTGCCATGGATGAGAGCCTCCATCACTCCATCTGCCCTTAAGAGTCCCTCCATCACTCCATCTGCCCTTACTGCAGATTGTGAAGTGCAGCAACAAGCTCCGGTGTTGTGCCGAATTTTGACCCCTGCCAAATTATTACCCCCCTAGCATTGGTAGGTTTAGGATTAGTTGTGGGGGTGGGGTTAGGATTAGGGGTGGGGTTAGGATTAGGGGAGGGGTTATGATTAGGGGTGGGGTTAGGATTAGGGGTGGGGTTAGGATTATTCAATCAGGTACTGACTTCAACTAGGCGGGTAATAATTTGGCAGGGGGTCGAAATTCGGCACAGCACAGCACGAAGGCACGGCTCAGCTCTGGTGACTTCATCAGGATAAAGCCCAGAATGAGAACCGCTTTGTTGAGATGTTATGATGTGCGGTTCACCGCCTGTAAATACATGCTTGTAGTCTAAATTAAGCTTTGTTTCATGCGTTGTTGTCTTGTATATGCATTTTTTTATTGTGATGGTTACTTTTATTTGTTCTTTTACTCATTTATTCATGTTTCTTATTGTTGTCAGTAAATAAAATATAAATATTTAGCCTAATGTATGCATTAATTCATTGCTTGACTGACAATTGAGATGTTTCACTGCATTTATAGTGTGTAGCTATTCATGTATAACTATTATATGACAAAACAAATTACATTTTGCTTGTTTTATTAAATTATATATTTTTTTATTATATAAAAAAGTAATATAATTAAGTATTGGTCAGCATTTGCAATGCAATTCATTCTGAGGTAATATTAATTTTTAAGGAGCGATACTTATATAAAGTATAAAATCAACAGTTTTCTCCAAAGGAGAGATCTTCGAGCAGCTGCACGTCTCCTTTGCGCAGACATTACAAACGCTGAGGAAAACTGTTCTAGGTTGTGCTGTCGAGTTACTGATGTTATGAAGTGTTAGTGCACCTGTCGCTCATATCATTTAAACTTACAAACTTATTACATACAAGATCATGGAAAGATACCATAGTTGTATCTAACAATGAACAATCATAATGACAAAACAGAAAACATAAAGATCATTGGTTTGTGTACATCATAATATGATATTTATACACAGGAAAAAAAGGAACAATAACAAGGCTATATATCTTTAAATAGTTCTTCATAATAAAAAAGGAGGAAAACTTAAAGAAAATAAAGAAATTAACAACATATTCAAGAGATGACGATTTTGGGGTTTCTTAATAAAAAAATTATATCGTTATAAGGATAAAACTGCTTTAATCAACCCTAAATGTATTCACATAATAAATGGGCAGCTGTTTCTTCAACAATACCACAAAATGAGCAACTTTCATCAATATCAAGATATTTACAGATAGATGAATTAAACGTGTTGTTCATCTTTTAAGTTGTTGCGCGTGTGATAACGCGTCGTAGGTCACGTGATAACGTCAACATGGCGATGATGTCTGGATCGCATTCATACTCTACGAGATTTGGCTATAAAGTACCTACTCTTTTAGCGCTCGTTAAGTAAGTACTTATTGAAATTAAGTACCTACTCATTGAGTATGCGATTTGGAACGCAGCCTCTGTAAGCTGGAAAGACAATAAAGTGCTAATACAGTTACAGTGAGTATTTCAGTCCTTATATCACTGAAGATACAACAAACCATCTTACAATAATAATAAAAAGTTTTAAACAGAATTTCTTGGAGAATGCCATAATTTACTATTTCTTCAAATAATGACAGTTAAGTTTTCTCAGGTAACCAAAAAATGTTTTCAGAAATATGATTTAATATCATTAAGTTTCATGAAGGGTCAAATTAAATAGAAATATCACCTTAAATTGTGTGATATAACCATTTTTGTAGGCTGTATCAGGGTTTTTTCCTGCACTGAAATTATTTTGGCCAACACCAAAATGAATCTTTGTTCCCCCAAATGATTTATTGAGATAATACCTACTGTTCTGCAGTACCGCTACCTGCTTATAGCCACCTGCTTTAAAATGCACCCATGGCATGGGTCATGGTGAGTATAGCGCTCTGTGAAGAGCATCAAAGGTTTCTTACAATGTGTTGTTTCAGCATTGAGCTTTGTATCCAATCACAGACATATCTGTTGAGCGTGTGAACGCAATGGCCAATCAGATGTGCTTAAGTTTAGTCAGAATCTACTCAACACTGCTCAAAAGGGCAGAGTTTTTGTTCAGCATGAGCATAGCCACGTGAAATGTTTTTTATCAGGGGGGTGCTGGGGACGGGGCTTGACATTGCAGTGTGGTGCTGTGTTTGATTTTAAACAAAATCCTGATACATCTCTAACAACACTTACAGATTACCATAAAAATACGAGGACAGAATTATGCGAGTACGTTCAGAACTCATGAATGTTATGCTCATCCCGCGGAGGAGGGCAGGGTGGAGAATCCTTTGAGTTTGTTTTTTTCGCTCCCAAGAGGGCGCGGTTGACAGTGTGCCTTGCCACTTTCAGTCCCCTCTTTAATCGCCAGTAGACAGGAGCAGGGTGGGAATTATGTAATTTTAGGGGCAAGGCCATTTGGCCTCCACCTTTTCTTTTTTTTTAGGGGCACCAAGGCCATATGACAGGGCACAAAGGCCATTGAGTACAATTCGATAGTTTTCCCATTCAGATTGATACCATAACATTGGAATAAGACATGGATTATGACTTTTTTAATAAAAAATAAAAAAAAATTCATGAGAGAGAGAACAACTGTTAATTTAAATGTGCGCAAAGTGCGCTCCCTTAATAATCCCTAAAAAGCTGACATCATCGCGATCTCAAACATCTCTGTTATTATCAATGAAGCTGATTGCACAATGAATATTTCATAATATCTACACTTTGTTATAATCAGAGGATTTTGGTTTTGAGCGGTGATGGGAGTCTATCTTAAATGCTTCTGATTGGCCATTGTGTTTAAGAAATCAACACATACGTCTGTGATTGGCTACATCGCTCAACGCTGCAAACATGTTACAAATAGAAACTCTGGCCTGTAAATAGTCTCCATTTTGTTTAGTTGTTCTTTTCTGCAACAGATTAATAACAATTTATTAGTTTTTATGTTTTATTCATTGATATTCATATGTTGCGGGAGTCTGCTCGAATCGTTTTATTCTCCCGCAGCCCACACACACAGAGTGAGTGCATTACCGCCAGCGCTCGGCCATCAAATCTAGTCCTGCGCCGCACGTCTCTAGATCATTGGCCCGGCCCGAGGATGGCGGCGGGAAATATCGGCCCAAGTTCTGCCTCGGGCAGAGAATTGGGCAGAAAATCTAAGTTATAAACAGGACAGGGTAACACGGCGGATATCGCTCATACATTTTTTTTGACGACGCAACGTTAGTTAAAGGGTACCCCGACTAGTGTGGCATGTTGGCCTTATAAGATTAACGTGGGCGTCAGCTATAAAAAGGTGATACAAAAACACTCCAAATGTTTTTAGTTTTATTAAAAAAAGCCGAAAATCCGTTCACTCGTAGGCCGCCATTGTTATTTACGTCTCAATGCATTCTGGGTAGTGACGTGTAAAGGTTGTAGTTGGTTGAGCCTAGCCGCTGTAGCCGCTTCGTTTATTGTTTTTCCAACGTACCGGATAGCTAGCTAAGTTTTGACAGTAGTGAGATGAACACGTCTGCCGTTCAGCCTTTTCAGTTTGAACCCGAGCGCACCGTAGGCTTAAATCAAGAGAATAACGCGGTGTCTGTGCGGCAACTGTGTAAGGACTGGGCGAGGGTGAATCTGAATAATTAAATAAATCCTTGCTAAAGGCCCAAAGCCTTCAAAGGCCTGGAACTTGAAAAAAACACACACAAACACACACACACACACATCCCCTCAGGACAGGCCGTGGTGTCCGCTTACAAGACATTAAGACATTTTATGACTGATCGGAATGTCCCACAGGAAGGGGGTTTCTAAAGAGAAAAGAAACTTCTCTCTTTAAAAGACATTTAACCAGATATATTGAATGTGTTTTATGTGTGTGTTTATTTGTCCATGTTTATTTGTCCATGCACTTTACACATAACTGCCTATTCCCCAGGATTCTAACTAAGGAGAAATGAATCCTTTATTCATATATATATATATATATGATATATCCCTTTGAGAATTGTACGAACAATGTATCCAATCTCATCTTACGATTTGTCTTTTATGTGTTTGATCTATGTGTTTGAAAACTAATGGGATAAGGTTTCAAACGGTGCAAACTATAATTAATCCGCTCCATGTAAGGCAAGTGTGATTTCTCTGAGCTCGAATCTTCGTTCCCCATTTAGCAATTTACATCACATCTTGCTAAATCTTTGTGACACATAGGACTATAATAATTGTGAAGATTCTGCTCTTAAATACCCGACGAAATTAGCGTTTCAAATGCCTTGCTATGAGACAAAGGATCATAAAAACCAAACTCCCGCCTTGTGATTCCCACTCTCCGATTGCCCAAGCCGACAGGAAAAGGTTGGCTTCGTCAAAAGTGATAAATCTCTCCCCCTCTCTATCCTCTCGCTCTCTTCGTCCTTCGCTGCGGCTGCAACATGTAATCCTATCTCGCGGTCTCCTCCGGAGACCGGATCAGATCTTTATTTCTTTTCTTTGTAAGTTAAAGTTTTGTTTTCCGTAGTCGACTCTGTTCACTCCCACGAAGTGAAACGAACTTAGCCGAAATATGCTACTTTGGTAATGTACCTCAACGACTTTAAAAACCCTCTGTTCAACACGCGCGCCAAGCAGCACCACGTGACGCTTACACACACAAAGGACTCCGCTCACGCATGCGGCCAGACCGGGCCGTTCAGGAATGCAGCAACACAGCGAGATCCATAAATTTGTGCAGGTATATCTTTTTATAGAGCTTCCAATAAGCCTTAAGATGATGTTTCGTGTTGTTTACAGAAAGGTGAAAGTCTGGAGGAATGCTATCAATGCCCTCTCTCTATCTCTCTCTCTCTCTCTTCTCTCTCACTTACTCGCTCTCACGCGTGTAAGTTCTCCATTGTCCAAACTCTGCGCATTTCTCTCATCGATGTCTTATTGTGCTTTAAGGCGGCAGGCGTGTGTTGCTTAGGCGGCCGCCTTAGTTACAAAGTGCTGCGGGAAACCCTGAATCTGTAATGGAAACGCGACAGCGTTTAACATAGACTAACTTCTCAGAGTTGTTTTGCAACAGTGTTCATTATACTAACAACCATTCAACTCCGGATTGATTCTGGAATCTTCGCTGGGGAAATAAGCACCGCAACAATCCGTCCTCCAACGCATGCTGCTCATGTTTTGAGATCGTGCTCGAAGAGGAGGGGCTATTCGCGCGCGCGCCTCCGTTGTAAGTTTGTGTGTGAGAGAGGGATGGAGCAAGCTGCGCGCAGCTCTACAATAAAATACAATTTTATTTTTTTAATTTTAAAAAGCAAGCCCACATATGCCGCACTGGCGCTTTATACATGGAACTTGGACAGGGCCAGGGCACACAGGCCACTGTGGCCGTATGCTAAATTTTTTTTCACAGGGCATTAAGGCCAAAGTGTAGGGCAACGACGGCCATGGCCGCGTGGCCGCGGTATAATTCCCACCCTGGACAGGAGTCTATGATTCAAGGATGTGGCGCCTTCTCACGTGACTCCTGCCATTCCCTCTCGGGAACCGTGGAGCCAGGTAAGTGTTGCATCGCACACTCAGACCCCACTCGGACCCTCAAGAGAGCAGACAGAAAAATGGAGCTCAGTTGGAAAAAAAACTAAACTTTTTCGTATTTCGTGGAAAGACAGCACTATTGAAAACAGAAAGGCTTAAAAATGGCGAAATCTGCTTATTATTTGACCCTCTTAGAAGAAAACAAATACAACCCTATAGGTATTTATTTGATACAGTGGCTAAATTACAAAGAAATAAAGCTTCAACCCCAGATGTTTCCAAACAGCACAGCAGAAATGACTTTATGAACTTCTTTACTTGCAAGATTGATATTATTCGAGTGAAAATTATAACTATGCAACCGTCTACTACAGAATCGCATTAGATAGTGGATTGTGGATGTAGTGAGGAAAATTTCCATTCATTTATTGCTATAGAAGAGGAAGAATCTAAATCAACAACATGTATGTGTAAGCTGGAGAAACTGGAAGAACTGGTTGAGAAACAAGCACTCCTCGAGAAGACAAAGAACCTTGCTGAAAATTAATATATGAACTCACTCTTGTGAAGGTAGCATCACCATCCGAGACTAAAGTCTCACCTCTGAATAATCCTAATCCACATTTCTTCCCCTCATCCCCAACTCCTTCTCCCTCACGCTGAGATCACCAAAGTTCACCCAAGAATTTATATGGTTTAATGTGAATAATTATCATACAGTCTTATACATATTTGGTATCATTTGAAATGTCTCAGTGCGACTGGTACAAAGGTCTCATTCTCAAAGAAGTAAAACAAAAGGTAATAAGGTTTTTAAGAGTTTAGAAATAACATGCACTCAAAGAAGGGTGGGAGAGTTACACCCTCCTGTTCTCAAAGGGTGTGAACTCTGAATGCAAATTACCATTGTTAGCAATGTTTCCATGTGAAAAGCTATAAAATAAAAATTCAGCAAAAGGACAGGGGAACAGAGGACTGGCTGATAGACTTCGATGGGGACTTGTCAACTCCCACCTTATCCCATCCGGTATTTGAATCATCTTGATTGTCCATAGAGAACTGTGATTCATCTGCCTGTTCAGACTTGAACTGGGATTTATTCTTTGCACTAATCTGTGTGGACTGCGTCATAGTTACAGTCATCCTCTCAAGTTTGGTTGCATTAGCACCACCACAAAGCTCATCCAGTCCTCTATCCCCATCGCTACTGGACGTTTGCAGCCCTGCACAGTCTCTGGGGTCATGCAACCAACAGCAGCGCCTGTTTAAGAGGATCCTGCGGCTCCGCCTCCAGTCTCGGATCCCTTCGCTCCATCTAGGCCCGCCGACCTGTCGCCTCCGTATTGGCTCCTCCCAGCTTTGGCTCCACGAGAGACCCTCAGCCTAGTGGCTTCTCCAGGTTCCCTCATCCCTCCGTCGGATGATGACGATTGGGGTTTCGCTTAGAAGCCTATCAACTTCGAGTATTACAAAACGAGCCAATGGCAAGGGAAATGCCATGGGTCTGCGGAATTTGCATGGCGCATCTCCGCCCCACCTCGTGGGTATAAAAGGAGGACGCCGGCAATATGCAGTTCATGTTTTCCTTCTGAGGAGCCGAGACTGAACTCAGGCGTTTCCCAGCGGTACAGCGGAAAGTGGCAGGCAGACGAACTCGGGGAACGAGGGTTACATACGTAACCGAGACGTTCCCCATCGTTGTCACTCTGAGTTCCGTCGGATGACGACGATTGGGGTAACCAGTCTAATCACGCCACCTTCACAGCTGTCTTCCAGTGCCCTGCGTAAATCTGAGATCCCTGTCGTGAGTATATTTTCATATTCGTGTTGGAATATTTCAACCCCAGGGGTGGCAAGGTGGCTTGCCAAGCGAAAGACACATGCTCAGAGAGGCTTACAGTGGAATACACATGTGGGGGTCGCTCAAGGGAGGGACCATGCACACGGAAGGCACCTAGCCAACGCGCAGGCAATAGACACTGGCGTCGACGTCAGCAGTGCTGGAGGAACTCAGAGCTTACGGGGAAGCTCACCTGAGGAAATATCGCACGTATCCAGTCCGTGGAGTGGAATGGCGAGCAAGCGAAGACACCTAAGCGGGTCCGGTACTAGCTGGTTGAAGCGAGTACATGAGAGGACACAGGCTCCACTCGGAGATTGTAGAATCTGGCGAATGTGTTCAGGGTCGCCCAGCCTGCAGCTCTGCAGATGTCTGTTAGCGAGGCGCCATGCGCTAGAGCCCAAGAGGACGCCACACTCCGGGTGGAGTGGGCAGTCACGCCAAGGGGGCACGGTCGACCTTGCTGCTGCTATGCCAAAGCAATGGCGTCCACTATCTAGTGAGACAACCTTTGCTTGGAGAGAGCCTTTCCCTTCAGCTTCCCACCATAACAGACAAAGAGCTGGTCTGAGGTCCTGAAACACTGCGTTCTGTCTACATAGGTGCGAAGCGCACGTACTGGACAGAGCAGTGCCAAGGCTGGGTCTGCCTCCTCCAGGGGCAGCGCTTGCAGGTTCACCACCTGGTCCCGGAAGGGAGTGGTGGGAACCTTGGGCACATATCCAGGCCGGGGTCTCAGGATCACGTGAGAGGAAGCCGGCCCGAATTCCAGGCACGCTTCGTCAACGGAGAATGCGTGCAGGTTCCCTACCCTCTTGATGGAGGCCAGTGCAGTCAGGAGCGCTGTCTTCATAGACAGGAACTTAAGCTCCACTGACTGCAAAGGCTCAATGGGAGCCCTCTACAGGGCAGTTAGAACCACTGCGAGGTCCCAAGAGGGAACGAGAGGAGGGCGAGAAGGATACAGTCTCCTCGCTACTCTCAGGAACCTGACGATCAGGTCGTGCTTCCCCACAGACTTACCTTCTACCGTATCATGGTGTGCAGCAATAGCGGCAAAATATACCTTGAGGGTGGAGGGAGACAGCCTTCGCTCCAGACCCTTCTTGAAGGAAGGAAAAGCACAACACTGATCGAGCATCTACGGGTGTCTTCTCGGCGAGAAGAGCACCAGTTAACGAAGAGGTTCCACTTCAACGCATAGGCGTGTCGGGTAGACGACTCTCTAGCGGAAGTGATGGGAGCCACCACCGCTGGTGGTAGGGTACTCAAACCTGCCTCGTCCCGTCCAGGAGCCACACGTGGAGGTTCCATAGATCGGGACGAGGGTGCCATAGCGTGCCCCGTCCCTGAGAAAGGAGGTCCTTCCTCAGAGGGATTGGCCAGGGAGGTGCTGTCGCGAGGAGTACGAGTTCGGAGAACCAGGTCCGGGTGGGCCAGTGCGGCGCGACCAGAATGACCTGCTCCTCGTCCTCCCTGACCTTGCGCAAGGTCTGCGCAAGAAGGCTCACTGGGGGGAACGCATATTTGCGACCCTGCGGCCAGCTGTGCGCCAGTGCAGCCGTGCCGAGCGTGCCCTTGGTCAGGGAATAAAACCGGGCACAATGGGTCGAGAATAAAACAGGGTGCAATGGGTCGAGTCGTGAGAGGTAAACAGATCTATCTGTGCGTCCCCGAACTGGTCCCAAATCAGCTGAACCGACTGGGGATGGAGTTGCCATTCTCCAGGGAGGGGCTGAAGCCGTGACAGCTCGTCGGCTGCACAATTCAGGGCTCCGGGAATATAAATGGCTCGAAGCGACCTCAGATGCTTCTGACTCCATATGAGGAGGTGGCGGGCGAGTTGCGACATACGGCGGGAGCGTAGACCACCTTGATGGTTGATGTATGCCACGCCAGGTGGAGGCGCTGTGGGGTCACAGACGTGTCGCCACAGAACTCTCCACGGGGGAACCCCAGTGCACCCTGGGCCACGGTCTCACGAGGGCAGAGAAGGTGGAAGAGGCGGCTGAGCGGTCACAAAAGTCAAAAGAGACTCCCACGAGCTCATGACCTCTTCATACACGTCTGGGAAGAAAGGAATTGGGGTTGCCACCCCCAAAAACCAATCATCAGCCATGAGTACTCGGGACATGGCAGATGTCCACACAAGCCCAATACTCACGGCAGCCCGGGAAAGCATAGCTGTCAACTCTGGATCAGACTCGACAGGCTGACGCACCCGGAGGTGGCAGCACAGCCAAACCGTCATCTCCAGAGGACTCCAGCTCACCTTGTGATGCGGCGATAGACATGATTTCATCTGCCGGGGCGCCGGATGAGCTGCTGGAGCCGCCGGCGTCCTACTGGACACGGGCAGTCAGCGAACTCATCCAGACACCGCACGGGTTGCAATGTGTAAGAGGGGGGTGTGGACCGAGGATAAATCGTCGGGTTTTGTTCCACACCATCAGCCTCAGGTCACCCTGGCCACCAGCCAAAGTATTCCCTCACATGGAGAAAATAGATTGGGGTGTGGATGAGGGGACTCTCGCTCTGTAGAGCTCATTGAGTCTCGACCATAACACTGCGATGGTCACGTTCGTAGAACATGACGCACCCGCGATCACTGTCTGAGCGCGCCCAAACACAACAAACAACGATCGCGCCCATCAGCTGAATCTATCAGACTATCGCACTCAGAAATACACGGGCAGAGCGTCTTTAAAAAGACGTGCCGTGTGCAATACACGGGCAGAGCGTCTTTAAAAAGAAGTGCCGCGTGCAAGCTCTTTTTGTGAATGAAAGCTCTTTTTATGAGAGAAAAGCTTGCAGCAGTGCTGAAGCGCCCAGGGAGAAACACACACGCTGTTACAGAACACTGCACAGATCAGCAGGCAGGAAAGTGAAACTCGCTGGAACACGCCATCACACCAACACCGACTGGAAGCTGCTCGTCTAGAAGATTCTCGAAGATAATCAGAGAATAGACTACGGAGTTCAAAAACATGAACTGCATATTGCCGGCGTCCTCCTTTTATACCCATGAGGTGGGGCGGAGATGCGCCATGCAAATTCCGCAGACACATGGCATTTCCCTTGCCATTGGCTCGTTTTGTAATACTCGAAGTTGATAGGCTTCTAAGCGAAACCCCAATCGTCGTCATCCGACGGAACTCGGAGTGACAATGATGGGGAACTCCAGGTTACATCCCTACAGGAAGGATGTTGCCTCTGTAGCGTCCCTTTCCATTGGAATAGGCACACTTTCCCAGTGTTATCCAATAGTCTCACTGTATGGGTAAGTAGTAACAGCAGTGATCAACATTCTCTGTGTAAAGCCACTGACGGATCCAGGGGTGGGGGGATCTCATTGCTTATCTATGTCAATTCAACCCGAGTAAACAACCATCATTTAAAGATGTGCGTTTATTGCATGGACGACACAAGAGTATAACATAAGTGTCTAAAATGAATGTGCACAGATCAGTTGAATGATAAAGTTTGTGCTCTTTAACTTAACAATGTTTAACCTACTTTACAAAGCCTTATGCTAAAATAAGAGCGTGCGGTTTATCTTTAAAACAGATGCGATTGGAAGATGTGATTGTTAGCCTAATATGGCAACGTTAGGTTCCAGTCTTGTTTTCTTTCAGAATTATTAACAGGTAGAAAAAACAATTTGTTTAAAATTAAAGCAAGATAAAGATACTCACGTTACATAGAGGTATGTTAAAATATTTGGTTGAAAATGTATAGTTGTCATGAATAATTCACTGAAATTTCAATCAAGACATGAGCCAGAAAGTGAACAAACAGGGCAATGTCTTACACACTAATACTGTTACCGTTTCACACTTTAATTATCTTTAAAGCTGAATTTGATTTTTGCTGTAATACTCAAATCCAGAGGCTCCCTCGCGCAGCAAGTACAAGGTAGACTCATAAGAGGTGGACTCATCATCAGGTATTTTCATAAGAATAAATTGTAGAATACTACAAAACAATGTTTTTTTTCCCCCTGCTGGGGAATACAGTAGCCTGCTCCCTGAATTGTTGCGCTTATTCATTTGTGGATGTTAACTGAATCTGTAAGTCAGCTACACTGTTTACTTTTGAATATTATATTTCATTCTGGTGCGCTTAATGTTGGCTATTGTTTAATAGTAGCCTATGCTATTCACCAACTAAACATATCCTATTCAATGCATTCAGTCTCTTTCACGGCCATCATTTATAGTAGCCTATTCACAAACTGTTTGCTCAAGCGTAGCGTTTTCTCAAAGGTCACCGTGTAGCCTGCTCCCTGAATTGTGTAGTTAAATTTTTCACATATGAAATATTTCACATTATGTCAGTAACAGTATTTGCTTTCTACCATGCACAAATAAATACGTCAATTAAAAATGTTTAATTGTAACCATGAGCACTCAAACCAACAATTACTAAAAAAACAGACAAAAACTGATTTTGCACGGGGCACTTTACACTAGTTATTCTTAATGAAGAAAAAAATCAAATATGGACTAGGCACTGAAAGGTGCAGATTGTGCTGTTTTTCTTAGGAATCCCAATTCATCAGTCACTGATGTAACATTGAACATGACTGACTGATAGGAAACGTCTAGGTTACCTATTGAGGGAACGGAGGCGTTATTTCCCGTCGCCACAATCCCTGTGTACATCACTGAGCGACCGGGCACTGGCTTCTCAGCAAAAACTATGGCGGCAAATAAATGACTAAAAGAACCGAGCTCACAACTGATGCTGGCACGCACGGTAAAGGACTTCCGCGAGAGGATAACAGATCTACACGCGAGGCAACGGTAACTCAGGAGCTCATTCAAACCCTGTGCGCGCACATGACATCTCTGCACGCAATACAAGCCCTAGAGTGCACAATATCATTCCCCACGCTCTCACGCTCAATTTGCTCTCGCCTGCAACCTTTAGCTTTCTCGAACACTTATTTTTGGCAGTCAAGGGGCGGGACTTAAGTTCTAGGGTTTTAATAACTTCAAATGTCATTGGTTACTTCCCCTTTTCCGGAAGTCAGTTGTGATTGGATGCCTGTCCAATGAGCCTTAATTCACTTGAGACTTGAGACATATCACTTAATTTGTTTTATTTTTTTGTGGTTTATTAATGTGTAATGTGATTTAATGCATTGTTAATATAGAATAGATTCTTACCAGATACTTTATTAACAGGAAGTCTTACTAATGATTGCATTGTGTTGTTAAGAGATATTTACAGACTTTAATGACGCATTTCCATGGTTATTAGCATTGTAAATTTGAGGTTATAAAAATTTCTTTGGTGGATTACAGCCCTACCTATAACCCATGTTGAACTTGCAAAACCTACAATCAAATCTGAGATTTCTCAATGGCAATCGGGTGAAAGAGACATATTTAGCGTCTAGCTACATAGACTCCCATTCACTCCCATTCCATGTTGTAAGTAGCTTAGTACGCAAGTTTATTTTGAAAAAAGAGCAACTTTTCTGTCGCTCTACATACGTCATCTGGTATAATTGAAACGATTGGCTATGAGCTACGTACAGGCGCATTTGATAGACATTCGTAGCACCCAATAAACGGCTCTGGGCATTCGTAAACCACGCCTCAAATATGAGAAAATGAACATGTGGTTCCCAGACCCACGTCTCAATGAGACTAGGTCTGACGCAGGGCTCTCAATTGTCATGCATTGAGCGTGACAGTCACTCATTTCTGTCTCTTGTCACGCCCTCCCGCCACACATTGTATTTCTCACACGGAAAAAGTATTTATAATATATTTAATATGCCGCAGCGCCCAAAAATGTTCTGGACGGTT
Source organism: Semotilus atromaculatus (assembly GCA_031834385.1). Taxonomy (NCBI): domain Eukaryota; kingdom Metazoa; phylum Chordata; class Actinopteri; order Cypriniformes; family Leuciscidae; genus Semotilus; species Semotilus atromaculatus. The sequence continues at coordinate 12,236,684 of JAULUF010000014.1, forward strand.
CAATAGTGAGTTCCTAGTGAGTTCCTCACTATAGAACCGGCAGGAATCAAGCATGTGATGTATCGGATGATTATAGTATCAAAATGATTAACACGTGCAAGCACACTTATCAATGAACTTGATGCATGTTGCAGAAATGTTTTATCCATGCCTTTCAATTTGCGTGTGCAAAATTAAAAATTGAATGAATGTGTAGCAATTAGTACAAATAGAGACATTTTTGTGAATACAAATGTTTTCTTTTGTATTAGTATATCATAATTTGTGCATGCAACAAAGATGTGCATGTGTGGATCAGGTGACACGCGTGCATTCATTGAGTTCTTTTCTGAGTCGATCCTATTTGATTCATTTGGATTTTGAGACTTTCATTTCGCAGGTTTCGCCTTAATTGCACGATCCACACACAGCTGTCTGAGAAAACCTGCTACCAGATGGCAGTATTCTGCTAAAACAGACAACGGCAGCTAGCGTAATCAAGCGTGATCCCATTTAAAACGCTTAATGTGAGTGATATTGAAGCACCAAATTTAGTACACAATATAGGCCTACTACCTTATTAATAAAGCATACTTTATAAAGGCAATCAGATTATGATCAACACCCATAGAAAACCATTATAAAACGCTTCACGTGCAACAGCGCATTGCATGTTCAATAAGGTGTATCGGCTACTGAGTTTTAATATCACCGTGTTACTGCAGTGACGTTAAGCTTTTTCGTAATAATAGGCGCCTATAGAGATCGCTAAGACATGTGACCAACTGGGCGGCAACGTCATCAGAACGCAAAGAATTATGGGTATGTTTGGCCCGTTTACATGGGCTGGCATAGCAGGCTATAGCGTTCTGGCATAAAAATCATGAAAAATTAGCATGAAAAACAGAATATAATTCTACAAAATGCAGCGGGCTAAAGAAAACATTGTTGGACCATACTGCTTAAAACTAAATCCTAATGCAAAGATGAGATATGACGAGAAAATAAAGGGAATCAAAGGACTGGATCCTTACGAGCATATTGACAGGTCAGGAGACGTCATCCTGTTGCCCAACTTCCAGCACCCATATACAACATGGTGTTAGTGCATACACACACGAAGTTTTCAGTAACTTCAAGTCGCTGCAGCACCCAGCAGATTTCATCATGAGTCATTTTGTACCCACCACTTAAAAAAAAAAAGCTTTGTCTTGTTGTCCACTTCTTTTTGACATGATGCTGGTATAATTCTCTCTATCTGACTATCGCGCTAATCCACTCAACGTTTTTTTTTTTTCTCTGTCAACAAAACCGAACATGTTCATCAGTGGTTACAGTCTATATCAAGCAGGGACAAATTTGTGTGCAGTTTATTTTGTGATTTTACCGGAACGAACAGAGAGTCTCTGCAACGGCGATAGATTGAAGCGCGCGTCCGACTGAGGACTGTGCGCGAGCCACAACACTATGCATGTGCAGCGGCAACGAGCGCTCAGCTGGATCTCAAAAACAGATTTAAGCGCTAGATCTCGTATTTAATAGCGAACTAAATGAATGCTCTGCTAGTTAACTGGAGATGTTTAGTTTATTTGTATTAGGTACATCCGTTCTATGACATTAGTAGGCCTATATTTTTTACTAACCATACATTTACGTATATTGCGTCATTGTACCCAGCACTTCTGAAAATGCACTTCCGAAAGCGTCTCTGTCCCCAGCAGCACACTTCAGACCAAACTGATGGGGGTGGCTAAGGGCTGGCTGGATTAAGATAGAGGGGATGAATGGTTTACATGTGGGGGCTGGGGGGGCAGCGTGTTGTATAAGGGAGTGAGTTTACTGTTGTTGTGGACAAATGCCACTTCTATCGTGAGAACGACTATTGCAGTTTATAACACAGCAGGTAGACGGCATCTTGAACACAGCGTTTTTCCCTCCATGCAATCAAGTCTGGCGCCTTATGTTTGTGCCGCGGATTCCCAAAATGCTTTGCGTTCACCATTGGTAATACGTCATGATGACGTCACATTAGCAATCTCTATAGAGCGCTCTATGGGAGGAAAACTATACAAGAGGCTATATGAACGCGACGCGCAACGTTTCACGTTCCTGAGCCTGTTAAAAAGAAAACGCTTAATATGAAATTCCGCAGTTGCGTTCATATTATAGGTTTATTTTTTTTGACTATAGCCTACACATTGTAGGCTATACAAGCTTTGGAATTTGAAAATGTCTGTTTTTAAATGTTAAAAGACGATTTTCGCAGGACATTTGTTTTCCCTTGACCCTTGTATATCGACATTAGGCCTAAATATGAATTGAAAATCACCTACTGTGTATAGCTGCATACATGAGAATGTTTTGACGCGCTACCACGGCTCATGATGCACAAGGGAACGTCTACCAATTCCACTAACTGCGTTAAAACGTATAATTTGTTTAATTAAAATAACTTTTAATATTTAAAAACAGACATTTTCAAATTCCGAAGCTCGTAGATTCCTCGTAGGTGTAAGACTGACTTACAAGTAAAATTTGGACAATTCTTCCCTTCATGTAGCCTAGCCTGTATTCTGCAGAAAAATAATATAATTCACCAAAAGGGATTTTTCATGTTCGAAATGTTCCTAGTGACTAGACTGGCTTACTACAGGTGAAATTTTCCCAATACATCCCTTCATGTAGCCTATTTACAGTAAACAATTACTTTTTTATAACAAAAAAATACTGTAATTCACCAAAAGGGTTTTTGGTACTACCAGGGGCGTGTCTACGTGGTGGCCAGGGGGGGCACCGGCCCCCCCTGAAATTCGATTGGCCACCCCAGGTGCCCCCCCTATAAGATGTCTTGTGATTTGTTCAGTTATAGACTCTACTGAAGTTCGTAAAGTTCGTGAAGTGCAGCGCCAGAGAAACAACGGTCGTCGCGGACTAGGACTTTTACTTAATCAAGTGTGGGAAGTCAAGACACCAAACAAAGAGCTGGTAACCTTTATGTAGGCCTATGGTTTAATATGTTGGTATGGTTTTCTCAGATCAATGTTTTTACCCCGTCAGGCTCTGCTCGCGTTGGTCGTGGTTGATTTCAATCCAATGTTCAGGCAAAGTTTAATAAAACACAATAAAAGTAAAATACGCTGGGCGCTATCAAACAAAAAACACTGTCATGGTGATTTGCATAGACGTGCGCGCCGCACGGGACTAGATTTGATGGCCGAGTGCGAGCGCGGGCGGTAATGCACTCACTCTGTGCGGGCTGCGGGAGAATAAAACGATTCGCGGGACTCCGGCAAAATATAAATATCAATGAATAAAACACATAAAAACAAATAAACTGTTATTCATCTGTTGCAGAAAAAGAACAACTAAACCAAAACAGAAACGATTTACAGGCCAGTTTCTTTTTATAACATCATGTTTGCAGCGTTGAGCGATGTAGCCAATCACAGACACATGTGTTGATTTCTTAAACACAATGGCCAATCAGAAGCATTTAACTCTGTGTTACTCAGCTTTTTTGTAAATTTATCTGAAAGAAATGTTGAATGAAACACTATGATGTTTTGGCCAAACATTTGAATTATTACAGTGGGGGGATTTTTTTATTTTCAATTATTATTATTTGAAAGAGATTGTGAATAAAACTATATATTGTAATGGCCAAACTAATTAAAAGAAAATAGTTGACATCGTTTCTGCTTCTGGGTTTTTAAAATTGCTCATTATTAAAATTGCTTTTATTTGATAAACACTGGCTCTCAAATTTAACTTAATGGATATAGGCTATACAGGGATGACAAAAAATTTAATTAATCAAAAATGTGCTTTATTACTAAATTTGTTTACAAGTAACTTTATTCAAGTTAATAAAATAATAAAATCAATATGATTTAAGTAATATACTGTAGAATTTAGCTTTTTTTTTTTGGTCACTGGCGGCCACCCCGTTTGGAGGCAGTGCCCCAGCATGCCCCCCCACTGAAAATGCTCTGGACACGCCCCTGGGTACTACAGGTCAATAATGCAAAATCTCACCTGACTATCACTAGGAATGTACTACTACAACCTTTGGAACATGAATAGAAAAACTATTTACAGTAATTATTTTTTTGTCACAGTTCAATCGAGATAGGCTATTGGCTGGACATACAGTAGGCTAAGTCCGTCTGTCCACTTGGCATTTACTATAACCTTGGTATCGTTCATTTGAATTAATGACTGGACGTTTATATATTTTTGTTTGACTGTGAGTGGAATTTGCAGATGGTCCCTTTAGAAAATGCGGCGAATATCAAACCTAAAACTTACTTTACTGCGCTCTCGGACCGGTTGCTCTCCCCTACACATGCTAAGGTAAACGCAACTGCAGAATTTCATGTTAAGCTTTTTCTTTTTAACAGGCTCAGGAAGGAAAATGCCATTAACGTGAAATTGCGCCTTTTGTATGTAATAGTTTTCCACCCATAGAGCCTATTACGAAAAAGCTTAACGTCACTGCAGTAACACGGTGATTTTAAAACTCAGTAGCCGATACACCTTATTAAGTTGGCTTGTGAGAGCCAACTTACTGAAATCCTATTTAAACTTATTATTATTATTATTATTATTCTTCTTACTAAAAATTTACAACTCGAACTCCTCCTAGACCGTTAACTCCACATACTCCAAACTCGGCTCAGACACTCAAACTGTTCTGACTCGGTATGCTATTTCTTTTCTAACTGATCGGACTTACGGTTTTCCTAAAAATGACGATTAAAACTCGGAAAAACTCCCATTGACTTAACATTGCGGAATTTTCAGATTTTCAAACTCCCCAACTGTCAAAAATTCAAATCTAAATCCCTTGAAACCCTAGACTAAATCAAACTGCCATTCTATATACTATATGAGCCATTGAGACTCATTGAAACTCGTCTATCTATCAACTTCAAACTATTTTAAACTTCAAACTAAATTAAACTTCAAACTAATTTAAACTTTAATCTTCAAACTAATTTAAACTTTAAACTAATTTAAACTTTAAACTAATTTAAACTTTAAACTAATTTAATCTTCAAATGACTAAATTTACTTCATTCAAACTTATAAACTCTAAACTCATATAAACTCTGAGTGTGTAAGTGAGTGAGTGTGTGAGCGAGTGAGTCTGTGTGTGTGACTGTGTGTGTGTGTGTGTGAGAGAAAGAGTGTGTGTGTGAGTGAGTGTGTGTGCGTGAGTGTGTATGTGTGTGTGAGTTAGTGAGCGTGTCTGTGCGTGTGTGTGAAAGAGAAAGTGTGTGTGTAAACGAGTTAGTGTGTGTGCGTGTATACCAAAATACCTTAGAACACCCTAGCAACACCATAGCAACCAACCAAAATACCTTAGAACACCCTAGCAACACCATAGCAACCACCCAAAATACCTTAGAACACCCTAGCAACACCCTAGCAACCACCCAAAATACCTTAGAACACCCTAGCAACACCATAGCAACCACCCAAAATACCTCAGAACACCCTAGCAACACCCTAGCAACCACCCAAAATACCTTAGAACCCCCTAGCAACACCCTAGCAACCAACCAAAATACCTTAGAACAGCCTAGCAACACCCTAGCAACCACCCAAAATACCTTAGAACACCCTAGCAACACCATAGCAACCACCCAAAATACCTCAGAACACCCTAGCAACACCCTAGCAACCACCCAAAATACATTAGAACACCCTAGCAACACCATAGCAACCAGCCAAAATACCTTAGAACACCCTAGCAACACCCTAGCAACCACCCAAAATACATTAGAACACCCTAGCAACACCATAGCAACCAGCCAAAATACCTTAGAACACCCTAGCAACACCCTAGCAACCACCCAAAATACCTTAGAACACCCTAGCAACACCATAGCAACCACCCAAAATACCTCAGAACACCCTAGCAACACCCTAGCAACCACCCAAAATACCTTAGAACACCCTAGCAACCAACCAAAATACCTTAGAACACCCTAGCAACCACCCAGAACACCCTAGCAACCACCCAAAATACCTTAGAACACCCTAGCAACCACCCAAAATACCTTTGAACACCCTAGCAACACCATAGCAACCAACTAACATACCTTAGAACACCCTAGCAACCACCCAGAACACCCTAGCAACCACCCAAATACCTTAGAACACCCTAGCAACACCCTAGCAACCACCCAAAATACCTTAGAACACCCTAGCAACACCATATCAACCAACCAAAATACCTTAGAACACCCTAGCAACCACACAGAACACCCTAGCAACCACCCAAAATACCTTAGAACACCCTAGCAACACCATAGCAACCAACCAAAATACCTTAGAAAACCCTAGCAACACCCTAGCAACCACCCCAAATACCTTAGAACACCCTAGCAACACCATAGCAACCAACCAAAATATCTTAGAACACCCTAGCAACAACCCAGAACACCCTAGCAACCACCCAAAATACCTTAGAACACCCTAGCAACACCATAGCAACCACCCAAAATACCTTAGAACACCCTAGCAACACCATAGCAACCACCCAAAATACCTCAGAACACCCTAGCAACACCCTAGCAACCACCCAAAATATCTTAGAACACCCTAGCAACACCCTATCAACCAACCAAAATACCTCAGAACACCCTAGCAACACCCTAGCAACCATCCAAAATACCTCAGAACACCCTAGCAACACCCTAGCAACCACCCAAAATACCTTAGAACCCCCTAGCAACACCATAGCAACCACCCAAAATACCTCAGAACACCCTAGCAACACCCTAGCAACCACCCAAAATACCTTAGAACACCCTAGCAACACCATAGCAACCACCCAAAATACCTCAGAACACCCTAGCAACACCCTAGCAACCACCCAAAATATCTTAGAACACCCTAGCAACACCCTATCAACCAACCAAAATACCTCAGAACACCCTAGCAACACCCTAGCAACCATCCAAAATACCTCAGAACACCCTAGCAACACCCTAGCAACCACCCAAAATACCTTAGAACCCCCTAGCAACACCATAGCAACCACCCAAAATACCTCAGAACACCCTAGCAACACCCTAGCAACCACCCAAAATACCTTAGAACACCCTAGCAACACCATAGCAACCACCCAAAATACCTCAGAACACCCTAGCAACACCCTAGCAACCACCCAAAATACCTTAGAACACCCTAGCAACACCATAGCAACCACCCAAAATACCTCAGAACACCCTAGCAACACCCTAGCAACCACCCAAAATACCTTAGAACACCCTAGCAACACCATAGCAACCACCCAAAATACCTTAGAACACCCTAGCAACCACCCAGAACACCCTAGCAACCAACCAAAATACCTTAGAACACCCTAGCAACCACCCAGAACACCCTAGCAACCACCCAAAATACCTTAGAACACCCTAGCAACACCCTAGCAACCACCCAAAATACCTCAGAACACCCTAGCAACACCCTAGCAACAACCCAAAATACCTCAGAACACCCTAGCAACACCCTAGCAACCACCAAAAATACCTTAGAACACCTTAGCAACCACCCAAAATACCTTAGAACACCTTAGCAACCACCCAAAATACCTTAGAACACCTTAGCAACACCCTAGCAACATCCTAGCAACCACCCACAATACCTCAGAACACCCTAGCAACAACCCAAAATACCTCAGAACACCCTAGCAACACCCTAGCAACCACCAAAAATACCTTAGAACACCTTAGCAACCACCCAAAATACATTAGAACACCCTAGCAACCACCCAAAATACCTTAGAACACCTTAGCAACCACCCAAAACACCCTAGCAGCCACCCAAAATACCTTAGAATACCCTAGCAACCACCTATAACACCTTAGCAACCCACTAGAAACACCCTAGCGACTGTACTTTAAACTACTTTAAACTACTTTAAACTAGAAACTACTTTAAACTACTTTGAACTAAGTTAAACTTTAAACTACTTTAAACTAGAAACTATAAAACATTTTAAACTTTGAACTACTTTAAACTTTAAACTAAGTTAACCTTTAAACTACTTTCAACTAGAAACTACTTTAAACTATTTTAAACTTTAAACTACTTTAAACTAGAAACTACTTTAAACTACTTTAAACTTTAAACTAGAAACTACATTAAACTAGAAACTACTTTAAACTATTTTAAACTTTAAACTAGAAACTACTTTAAACTAGAAACTACTTTAAAATATTTTAAACTTTAAACTACTTTAAACTAAGTTAAACTTTAAACTACTTTAAACTAGAAACTACTTGAAACTATAAACTACTTTAAACTAATTTAAACTATAAACTACTTTCAACTTCAAACTACTATCGTTCTATCTTTCTAACTAATCTATCTTTCTTTCTTTCTTACTAAACTATAAACTAATTTAACTTTAAACTAATTTAAACTTTAAACTTCTTTAAACTTATTGGTCCAAACTTTCACAAGCCAACTTAAAGTTTGTCTCGACGAACTTTTTCTAGTTGAACATGCAATGCGCTGTTGCACGTGAAGCGTTTTATAATGGTTTTCTATGGGTGTTGATCATAATCTGATTGCCTTTTATAATGCTTTATTAATAAGGTAGTAGGCCAATATTGTGTACTAAATTTGGTGCTTCAATATCACTCACATTAAGCGTTTTAAATGGGGATCACGCTTGATTACGCTGCCGTTGTCTGTTTTAGCAGAATACTGCCATCTAGTGGTAGCAGGTTTTCTCAGACAGCTGTGTGTGGATCGTGCAAGGCGAAACCTGCGAAATGAAAGTCTCAAAATCCAAATAAATCAAATAGGATCGACTCAGAAACGAGTCAATGAATGCACGTGTCACCTCATCCACAAATGCACATCTTACTTGTTGCATGCACAAATTCTGGCCTAGATTAATACAAAATTGAGGTTTTGTATTAACAACTATGTCTCTATTTGTACAAAATGCTGCACATTCATGTGATTCTGGATTTTGCACACACAAGTTGTATTGTATTAGTTTAAATGGTCTTCGTTTCCTGTTTACACTTCTGGTCTTTGGGGTCAATATGACCCCAACAATAACAATAGTAATTGTACAAAAAATATACATTTTTAATCATACAAATAATATATCATTTTTTTTGTTTACTTCTCATCTATTCATTAATGCTGTGTTTTGGGAGATTTGAAGTACTTTTGTACCCATTTACCACACAATTCCTCAACTACACTATTAGCTTGCATATGAAATATTACATTTTTATGAAAAAATCACTTAAATTATGATTTAAATTTAATTTAATTTGTTTCTGGATATTGATTTAGGTGTCAGGTGTAGAAGTTTGCCATCTGCTGGTTAGAGATAAACCTAAAATTATTACAGTTTAAGAAATAAATAGTTTTGACCAGCGGAGGCAATAGAGAGCCATTCATTTTAATGGATGTGGCTAACTGCTCGATCACAACGTTTGTGATACATTTTGTGAATTTATATACATTTAAACATTAGAAAAGACATTTAAAATAAATATTCTTTCAAATAGTAGGTTTTTTGAAAAAAATTTGATGCATTTTGAAATGCCTTTTTTTTACAAAATGCCACATAAGACACACCGAAAGGACAAGACTTGGAGTAAGATTTTAGTTGCATATTATTGATTTTTAATGAACAAAGTGTAAAAAAATGAAATAATTCATTTTAGATCGCAAAAAAAAAAAATGAAATAAATATTATGTAAATAAAACCAGCAATATGCAAAAATGATACTGCCAGCAGCCCAGCACAGAATGAACTGTGTGCAGGAAACCAAAGACCCTCTTTTATAGCTTTTGTGTTTTCAAAACACAGTTCCAGCTCTTACATCTCAACGTAAACTTTCTAAAGTTGAAAAGGTCAGTTGTATTTGATCTCTGTCTCATCTCTCTCTTGCTCTCTCTGCATGTGAGTGTGTATGTGCATGCATTAGGTTTCACTCACACATGTTCTGCATGTGTGGCTGATTTCATTAGCTAAATAAATTTGATACAAATTATCTTTGTGGCAGTCATTCGTGTGTGTGTGTGTGTGTGTGTGTGTGTGTGTGTGTGTGTGTGTGTGTGTGATAGAATGCATATGTCTGTCTGTCTGTCTGTGTGTGTGTGTGTGTCCCCGTGTGCATCATTAGGTCTCACCCTTTTATATCTTTGTACTGCATTTGTGCCAAATTCTATAAAAATGCTCTCTGTGGCAGTCCTACATTTGTGTGTTTGTTTGTGTGTGTGTGAGTGAGCGTGTTTTTTCTACATCTCATTCATGCTCTAGTACTAGGCCCTCATTTCTGTGTGAAAATTTTCAAGTGTGTGTGTGTGTGAGAGAGCGAGATAGAGAGAGAATGCGTGTGTGTGTGTGTGTGTGTGTGTGTGTGTGTGCGCATCATTAGGTCTCACCCTTTTATATCTTTGTACTGCATTTGTGCCAAATTCTATAAAAATGCTCTCTGTGGCAGTCCTACATTTGTGTGTTTGTTTGTGTGTGTGTGAGTGAGCATGTTTTTTCTACATCTCATTCATGCTCTAGTAGTAGGCCTTCATTTCTGTGTGAAAATTTTCTAATTTATGCTGGATTTATTGACTCTTTTTGACAAATGAAGAAAAAATATTTATTTTTCTTCGCATTTCCCATTCATTTCAATGTGGGGTCATATTGACCCGAAGACCAGATTTGTAAAAAAAAAAATTGCATACCTTCAGAACAACCGAATCACTCCCAGTTTTTTTGTGTGTGTATAGATAGATAATGTAGGAAAAGTCACAAAATCTTATTCCACTGAGATGAAGGGAACCATTTTTTTTTACTAAGGAAACGTCGATCGGGGTCATATAGACCCCAAGGACCGTTTGAGGGTTAAATGTAGCGACGCACATTTGTGAATTTGTCAAATAAATGGGTAGTTGTGCACACATTAATAATTAGCACCAGGCCTATTCATTTGTAGTTGTTTGTGTGTGGGTTGTGAAATGCTTAAAAACAGCGAAATGAAAGTCTCAAAATCCAAATGAATCAAATGAGATCGACTCAGAAAAGAACTCAATGAATGCACGCGTGTCACCTGATCCACACATGCACATCATCTTTGTTGCATGCACAAATTATGATATACTAATACAAAAGAAAACATTTGTATTCACAAAAATGTCTCTATTTGTACGAATTGCTACACATTCATTCAATTTTTAATTTTGCACACGCAAATTGAAAGGCATGGATAAAACATTTCTGCAACATGCATCAAGTTCATTGATAAGTGTGCTTGCACGTGTTAATCATTTTGATACTATAATCATCCCATAGTGATGCCCGTCTCCCCTGGAATTCTTAGTTGAGCCTGCCACTTACCAGCCAATAAAAAAAAGGGCTACACAATAGCCAATCAGAAAATAGCACTATTGTATCTGGGTAAGATTAATGCAACAACCAATGAAAAAAAGCATATCCTGGAATTGTTCATGTGATTCTGCACAACATCTTCCGAAAGTTTCGTTCACCCATAGAGGAAACACTGGATCTCCGAGCATCACTTTGAGCACAGAGTAAGTCATGATCTCCTGTTTTAATGTTACAACAAATTCACATCTCGTTTGACACAAACAATGACAACTTGACTGCTGTGTCTGTTATACACTCTTAGAAGAAAAGGTTCTATATATAACCTTAAAAGGTTCTATCAGCGCTAAGTATTTGGAACCTTTAAAAGGTTCTAAACAGAACCCTTTTTAAGGGTTCAATAAAAATAACCCTTTAGGGTTATTTGTAAACAGGAAAAAGGTTCTATATGGAACCTAAAATGTATTTATGAATGTATGTGAATGATCACAATTCAAGATATGGGGGTTAGAAAATTGATATATTTATATCATTTTATGTAGGCTAGTTAATCAATATCACGCGAAGAGTGCCATTTCAGTTTTTCTCCTCCAAAAATCAGCATGATTAAAATGTGATATTAAATTACAACAACAGTTTAATAAACAATAATTTAATTACAACTACAAAATGTTGCAGAATAATGTAATATATGAATGAATAATAGCCTATAAAGAACCTTTGTGCCAAAAGGGTTCTTTCTTGTCATTATAGAACCTTTTTAGCATAAAAGGTTCTTTGGAGATGAGTAAAGAACCCTATGCTTCATATATAGAACCCCAATGAACCCTTTTTTCTAAGAGTGTATGTTTCCCAGATAATTATCATCAGTATCTGTAACTTAGCCAACAGTTTAAAGCCTGTTCACTGACAACACCTGCTCAGAACAAGTAGTCATATTCTCGTTATCACACAATGACTGACATATTGTCACACTATAAACATATCTCTCTCCAAATAGGCCTACAAATTTTATTAGACTATGCAATACACTTTAATTTATTTAGTGCTATGTTATAGGTCACTTTTAAAATCATGTCATATTTTATAATTATATCCTGGCCATGGATGCATTAATCATTGCATCTGTCTTTCAAAGATGTCAGGTAAAAAGCAATTATGCATCCTCTCATTCGCCCTGAGAGGAAAGCCCCCTAAAAAAGCCAGGTTAGAGGATACTGGCCCAGAGACAGCAGGCACTGAGGTCAACCAGCACAGGCAACAACTTTTACTTGCAGTGACTGCAGAGTGTGCAAGAGATCAAAGTACGTTGCACATCAAATCCCCAAAAGGTTGATTACAATGTTCATGAATACCAATTTTCTTATATAATACAACCAATTCTAGTTTATGGCATATATGAGACATTCATCCATGACATGGACAGAATACTGCTCGATAATGTATTTTTATTGTTACTGAAATGTTTGTCATTTGGATGTCACTCTTGCCTGTCTATAAAACTTGAGAGCCCTGCTGACGTTAGCCAGGCTATCTCTCACAGAGGAGCGGAGGAATAAAAGGAGCGACGACAGTAAAGGACGAGAGGGCAGGCCTTGATTTTACGTTGAGTTTTTGTTTTATTATATGTGGCAGCAGTCGTCCATGAGGGACTGCTTCCTATAGTTTTGTATTTGTTTATTTATTTATTGAAGTCTTTTGAACGCTTGCCGGTTCCCTCCTCCTTCCTACAAAAACGAACTGTTACAATAACCAACAAAGTATAAACACGATGTCAATAAGAGATTCATTGCACAGCTTCATTGATTATAATGGGAGTTTTCACAAGAGTGCAGCTTTGTGTACCTCGCATTGTAATTTTCAGCTTCAGTGATTATAATGGCAGCGATCTTTGCTCGCTTTCTGTATAGCTATATATTTTTCATGCTGCTAACTATACGTTGCAATGTTTCTGGATTGACAGCCATATTTAAATATGAGATTGAATCCGACTGACAGTGATATCCACAGTAATGGATGGTACTGATACTGATATCTGTTATTAATGTCAAATGATCTGTCCAATAAGTCTTGGAGTGTACGTGCAAAATAATAGACCTGACACTTTTTCAATGTAATGTGTAATGTGCTACTTTGTTGATCACTTTTCAAATCAGTCATTTACATTTAAATCTACAGATTCTTATAAAATAGTTCTAACGATTGGGAAAAAATAGTTTATGATCTGTCCTGACTGTGATTATTTTGTATTTCATGAATAAATAGGATGAGGTCAAACTGTTTTTGTTTTTTTTGTTGCATTTATTTTGGATTTATTGTCAGTACACTGGGCTTGCAAGTTCACAGGTGTAGGGTACTTTGTACTGTGTGTGTGGATGACTGTTTTTCCACCACCACTGATGACCATTTTTGACGCAGTAAAATCCCTGTGAATGATATGAGATGTTTGCTTAGACTACAGAAAGGTTTTGCTCAGCTTTTTTCTTTTATAAATGTTACTTCTAAAAAAAATTTAACATTGATTAACAGACTTGGAATATAGTCCTGAAGTCACAAGAACTTTACTTTACTTACTTTCTTTACAACCTGGATATCTCTTCAGCAGGATTCTTTATTAAGAATGTGCTACTCTAAATAAAAATCATAAAAATAGGGCTCAATGTAGTTTATAAATTTGAAGGAATTTTACACTGCATTGTGTTGTGTTTTAGAGTTAATGGAAATGTCTGTAAAATTAATGGATAATGTCCAGGTAATGAGCTGCCAGTACCTTTTCTGCTATTTTATTAGTATTTCAGCCTCAGAGATGACTGCTTTAACCAAAGTATCTAAAGGCAACACAAGACATTACCCCTGACTGTGAGATCCAGCAGACCTAGTCCCTGGTCATGAGAAATAGAGACATGTCAATACTCGCAGATAGGTTGGAAGACACTGGCAGAACCCCCTGAATGGAAACTATTTAATCTAATCATTAAACTAATGCTATTACGTTCCGCTTGAATGCCATATATAACGTAGTTCACATTTGTTTTTTTTCATGTGATGGACATAATCAGTGGATCTTAGACAAATTCTTTAATTTGTATTCCCACATCAGAAGACAGATATTAATTCATATTAAGGGTGAGTAAATGATGAAAGAATTGTAATTTTGGGTGGACTGGTCTTTTAAATCCTTTGCTCAAATGGTGTCAAGAAAGAGTGCAAAGTACACAGTATACAGTGTAGTCTGGTCTTACAGTAAGTGGACATTAAAAAGCACTAGACCTTAGGAAGATTAGCAAGTTATTTTTTTAACAGTTATTTTTTTACCTGCTTTAGGATAAGTAGAGATGAGGAGGTCTGATGGGTCAGGACAGAATTCCCAGATTGATTTCCAGTTTTCTGCAATGGTGCTCATGAGAGGAACACCCTGAACATATATTAGAGGAAACCGATGAATAGCATCACCTGCCCTCTTAATGGCTTCTTCATAGCTCAGCACCTCTTCCATCACCACAAAAAAACGTCCTCTGGAATATCCTCTTATCCTTTATAGTCCTGCTTTCTGAAGTTTTCCTCCCTAATTTACTCTTGTTGAAATCTTTCTTTTTGCCTTAAAGTATACTGAGTTATGTCTTCCTTTTTTGTTCCTTTATGCTTTTGAAATGTCACTTGTCACTATTTTCTTAAATGATCCATGGATTAGTAGCCTTAAATATACACTTGAATAGTAATCATGTTCTGTCCAAAGGTTCTTTCTTAGACTTTTAGCATTCTAATTATGAGTATTCTTTTGATATAGTGTGCTCTCTCTGCCTATTTCCCTTTTCTAACTGTCCCTATATTTCTTTCTACTCCTTGGGCGTTACTGTAATAAATTCCTTAAGTGCATGGTGCTTATATAACTCTTGGACAGCCAGGGCTGAATTCCAAACTTTCAACAACGTTATCTTAACTGTTAATCTGAGTTCAAGGGAGTGTCTGACAAGTGACACTTTAAATGAAAAAAAGTTTACAGACCAGATTTCTGTTTAAAGCACTGAGAATTAGACAAAACTCAGAAATAAATATCTCAAATGATTTATGTGACCATTTATAAAACTAAATTTCAGTGCTGAACCCGAAGCAAACCCAAGCAATTTATATAAAAAAACGTGGTAAGTTTAGATAACACGTTTGTCTGTTAGTCATTAAGTAAACAATAAATATTTGTTTGAAATCCATCCATTTTCTACACCTGTTTATATGTATGGCTATGCTGGTGTTTTTATACATCATGGATTTAAATTGTTTTTGCAATATTTCATCATAATTTCCATTTTGCCATTAAAATGATGTTGCTACTTATAAGAAGTGTTAACTAAACCGAAGCAAGACTAAATATCATATGACAGAGTTTCAACCTCCTGTTTAATATTAACTTGCATGTAAATATCATCTACAAATCAAGAGTGTCAACTTACAGACACTCCCTCAACTGGCATTGGCTAACTTTGTACTACATGTTTTAGTTATGAGCTAGGCAGATACTATAGCCACAGCAGGGAATGTCAACAAAGTCAAACTCCCCACACAGTTTAGGCCCACAGGAAACCCACAAGACCAACCACAAACACATACTGTACAAACTTTGTTCTCCTTCATTCAACTAGCTCATTATGTATAAAATAAATAAATAAATCATTTAATAAAACCCTAAATTTTTTAAGTCTTCTAACCTTTCAATATATAGAGTGTGAATCATTTAGTGCCCCTGGTGAAATATTTCAGACTATGAACACATTTACCCTGATATCTGAAAATTTTCATTTTTAAGATCGCAGGAGACAGGGAGATAGTCTGTATGAAAAAGGAGACTGGACAGTGAGCTGGGGTGAAGATTGGCTGCGTTCGAAATCGCATACTTCCCTATAGGGGAAAAGAGTAGGCGAGCAAAAAAGTATGTTTGAATGTTTTTAAAGCAGTGCTACATAAATTTTTCTAGTATAAAAATCAACAGTCTTCTCCAAAGGTGAGATCTTCGAGCAGCTGCACAGCTGTGTGCTGTGAGCAATGTGCAGACATTACAAACGCTGAGGGAAACCGTTCTAGGTACGGCTGTCGAGTTATGATGTTATGAGGTGTTAGTGCACCTGTCGCTCATATAATTTTTTTTAATTGCAGAACTTATAGTTACATACAAGATCAGGGAAAGATACATGGTTGTATATTTAACAATGAACAATCATAATGACAGAAAACATAAATATGGGTTTGCATAGATGATATTATATACACAGGATAAAAAGAACAATGACAAGTTTAAATATCTTTGAATATTACCGGTACATAAAAACAGATTTTTGTTGTTATTTATAAGCCAGAGGGATGAAACATTCAACAAGAAAAAGAGGAAAACATAAAGGACAGCCCTTGGGGGCCCAAAAGGGCTTTTTGCTTGTGGGTGAACATTTTGTATTTAAATTAAAGAAATGAACAATATATTCAAGAGGTGACGATTTGTTTTTTTTTGTAATGAAAAATTATATTTTTAAGGATTAAACTGGGTCACTTTAGAAGCGTTAAAAATAAGAACTTAAATCGACCCTAAATGTATTAGTTATACTCCAATCACAAAATAAATGGGCTGTTTTATCAACAAGACCACAAAATAAGCAGGTTTCATCAATATCAAGATATTACAGAGATTAATTAAACCTTATGCTCATATCTTTTAAGTTGTTGCACTTGTGATAACCATAGACAGTATAAGAAGTGGACAGAGCCATCTCATTGGAACTCAGTTGAGACAGTTGAAGCCCATTTTTAGCGAATTTTTTTAGCACTTCCGCTCCTGACGCGCAGACTCAAACCGACTCAAACTAAGCTTGATGACGTGAGCACCCTGTCTGACAGATGTAAATATTCTAGTAGCTGTGCGTGAAAACTGCCAACGTTGATCTTGCAGAGACGGCGAGCTTGAGCAAAGAGTTCTTTGGCGTGAGTGAGCAGGAGTAAGTAATTTGTATAGTATTTATTTTAAAATGTAACGCCAGTACGCCATATTAAGTTAATGCATTGATTGCCTGTGAGCTTCTCCTACTGTCTGTACGGTAATTTCTCTACTGTGCGACAGAGCGTCGAGTGGTTATGACGCAATCGTTAGCCTATTTTTACAAAAACTGTTTCTACGGGGCCATAATGTAACATAGAAGGTAATGGAGCCCTTTATACATTGTCGTGTTTCTTTAGAAATAAATAATGGACAAATGGAGTCTTTAAACGCCTCAGATGTAAAGTTATTCGCTGTCAAAGTGACGCGAAAATGAATGGGAGTCAATGGGAATGCTAACGCAAGTGAAGTTCTGCTACAAGATGGCGGCTCCCGCGAGGCTTCAACTTCCGGTCGATGGATTACCCCCTTGGTGATAACTCGTCGTAGGTCACATGATAACTTCAACATGGCAGATGTCCGGTACGCATTCATACTCAATGAGATCAGGGCAGCATTCAGCGCCGACAAAATGTTGCAGAACGTTTTTTTAAACAAATGGTGAACGCACTGTTGTGATGACGCAAGAGTTGCAACTATGACAGCTGAGAAGGCTTTTTGTGTTCTTTGTGAAGAATTTTCGGAGCATGATGAAGTCGTTATAAATATGTTTAACACTACAAAATATGCCCAATGTTACAGTTACTGCACTTGCCGCCCAGAACACAAGAGAACATCCCAATCAAGTGAAGGGATTTGTGGAAACTGAAGCACACGTCTTACCTAATAAAGACTAAAACACATCTATTTAGCCTCACATACTGACTTTATTTGTTGTTCATACTGTTTTATTAATACCCTGTATTTTCTTTCTCATTTTTAGGAAAAGCACTTTACCATAAAAACTTTGGTAGATTTTAGGGTAACACAGGAGGTTGTTCAAGGTTTAATGTTCGTTACATCAGAATTTATTCTGCAAATGCATTTCCATCTCCCATTATTCGCATAAACACTTCTTTGCAGAAGTCAAAAACCACCTGAAAGAAACGTGAAAACTATTTTTGCGAATTAAGGGAATTTTTTTTCTCTAAATGTGCCATTTCCATCAATCTTTTCTGATGAGATGCTTCAAAATGTGCATAAAAACATGGTAATGATAGCTACTGGTGTCATGGTTCTAATATGTTTGGACTTTTTTGGACTATGTTTGCTGTTTTCCCACCTTAGTTTGTCACCGTAGCTATTTATTTGATTTCGTCATTCTGTTCAGCTGTCCATTATTTATTACCTCATTTGATCTGTGTATTTAAGTCCTTGTGTTTCATTTGAGTTTTGTCTGGTCTCGTCTATACTATGTTTGTGCTTTCTTACATGCCTTGTGTTTAATTCCATGTAGATACTATTAAACACTTTGTATCTGATTCTTCATCGTTGTGCGTCTTCTTACCACCAACAGTGAAAGTGTAAAAAAATAACAATGGAAAAGGGAGCAGCGTTCATTGCTCTTGCCTGAGAAGGACTTCCTTTTTTGAATTGTTCAGCCCGGTTTTGTGTATTGGCACAGCACTCCTTTCTGGACCATTTAACACTTAAATCGATTTACTGGATGGGAGCAAATTATTACTGGAGCTGCCAGTGTTAGATAACCTCACATGGAAATAATCTACTCTGCGATGCCTAGAACACTTTTAACCATCAGTGATGTCTTCGCCCATAAATCGTGGCGACCTAGACCCAGAGCCCAGCCAACCACCACCCCCATCCATGGATAAGAAACCAGAGCCCACCATAGACGGGGAGTTAACGCCTGCCCCGATGGATGTGATGAGGACAGCGCTGACCATTCCCCCAGAGCCGAAGCCCCACAGTGAGTCTGACCAGGTGTGTGAGCTGGCAACTTCTGTGCCAGAGGGAGTGTTGGTGGAGCTGGACACTGATGAGAGGATTATTTACTAGGAAGCAGAGGTAGCACATCCCACCTTGCCCAACCTTTCTTTTCACCACCAGTCCATACCAGGATGAGTGTATGTTAGGCATGGCTGGTCCTATCCAGCCCTGAATCGTCTGTGCCTTCATTGCGGCTAGTCCTGCCAAGCAAAAAAAAAACAAAAAACTCTGCCTCTTTCTCCCGTCTCAGATGCCGTCACTCCACCTCAGCCCGTCGCCCTGACTCCTCCACCTTTGGTTCTCCCTCCCTCGGGTCCACCGGACTCCCTTGGACCACCGGCTCTGCCTGGGTCAGACAGCTGGGACTTCCTTCTTCACAAGCTTGACAACCACCTCCTCCATTTTACAGTGTGACCGCGCCTTCCAGGATGGTGGTGTTCTGTCACGATTATGTTCAGTTAGTTTTACTTTCCTGGAATTTTAGTTTGCAATCATCAGTTTCCTGTCTCCTTTGTTCTCAGTTTCCCACCACTACATTGTAAAATCAGAATAGTATTCCTTACTATAAAAAATTTATGTTTACTTGATTTTAACCAAAATGTTATATTGTTGCTAAAATATTAAAATAACTTTTTAGAGTCTGATAATTACAATGAATATAGCCAATTTGATTAACTCCTTAGTAGCGCTGAGTTATTTGCTGATAAATTTATATATATTTTTTTTTTCCAGAATTGATTAAATACTTTTTTATGTACTGCAACATGTCACTCACGGAGTAGAATACAGGAAGTATAATTGTTTTGGGCTTTTAACTAAACTTTAGCGAGTTTTTGAACGTGAAGCCCCGCAAGACCCATATGTAAATAATAATATATGGATGCGGAATAAATGTCACGTATACGTGCGTAACTTTATGAAACATACATTGATCTAGAAAAATGGAACATTATTATTTACAGCATATACATTAATCAAATCTGAAGATATTCCTTATTAAGTTGTAACACACATACCTACACAGGCGAACATAGATCCTTGTATGTAGATGAAACACATTGATGTCACATTTTTGCTCATAACTCCATGAAGCATGCATAAATTGTGGAAAATCATTCTTTACAGCAGATTGTCACGGCATAATCAACATAATCCATTGTGATGATTACGAGATATTCCTGATGGAGTGATGTAACTGGCTAAAAACATGTCTCTCATCTTTCCAGGATGCAATGTGTTATCCAATGTTCCCGGAACCGTCCATGCTTGTTTTTCAACGTGGAATAACACAAAATAGATATCATGTTAAAGCTTAGAAACTCACACACTAAAAAAATGCTGGGTTGTTTTAACCCAAATTTGGGTCAAATATGGACAAACCCAACCGTTGGGTTAAAAATGTAAGTTAACAATTTAACCCAACGGCTGGGTTTGTCCATATTTGACCCAAATTTGGGTTAAAAACGACCCTGCATTTTTTTAGTGCAGCTTTTAATGCATTTAACCATTTCAATAAACTCCCACCTAGCTACGAAAAAATTCGTAGCCATATTTTTCAAAACTACTGGCTTGATCAACAAAGCTTAGAGTCTGAACTTTACAATGAATGTAGCCAATTTGAATAACTCCCAAGTAGTGCTGAGTTATTTGCTGATAAATAGAAGAAAAAAAAATCATAATTCATAAAATCATTTTTTGTACTATACTGCAATGTGTCAAAAACATCATACAGCTCATGAAAATGATCGTAGAAAATGGCACAGCATTATTTACAGCAGATTCTTACAATTAAAATGAGCCCAAAGTCAACATAGTCCATTGCGTTGATCACAAGATATTCCTCATTGAGGAACAATTTAAAAAAAAAGTCCATTAGGGGGCTAGGCAGGGGCAAGGGCTAAACAAAAAGGCTACCTTGGTTCCAAATATGCTGTAAGTTTTGATTACTGTATGCTATCACTACAAAATTTGATCCAGATGCAGCACACATGTAGAGGGACGTCACCAATAAATTTCCTCCTATTCCTTCCTGAGTTATTGCATGTCAAATAAGAAAGATATGCAAAATCATACTAAACGTTGTATACAAATATATATAATTTTTTTTGTCTTTTATCAGAAGTTTCTCAGCATGAGAATTTCCAAATGTAATGACATTTATATTTTCTAAAAAGTGAAAACTGCCTTTTGACTCTCCTTACTAGTTTTGGAGTTATGAGTCTTTACTTTTGTGTATTTAGCTTGGAAAACAAATACTCGAAAAATTGCTTCAGGGCTTAATGGGGCGGCAGTGGTTCATGTAGGTTGTCTACAAACCGGAAGGTTGGTGGTTCAATCCCTGGTTCCCCCTGACCAAGTGTCGAGGTGTCCATGAGCAAGACACCTAACCTATAGAAAGCGCTATATAAATGTAGTCCATTTACCATTTATTGGGGTAAATTATACCATGATTTACACACCGTCAAAGCATCCAAGGTGTATACGACTTTCTCCTTTCAGACAATATTTAAAGGAGAACTCCAGCGCAAAATGAACCTTTGGTCTAATTACACATTGTTACCTAGTCAACCGTTATCTGAGATTTGTTTTCATGATTATTTCATGACAGTACACAAGGTCCACAAGCACGAGGATTCCGAGAACTTAACACGACAACAGCATTTGTCAAACTCCGCCATAGTGTTCAAAAACTTGTTTGCCCTTCCAGGGTCAACACCTCCCAACTGCCAGTTGACCCCTCACATATATATATATGAACCTACAGCACCATCTAGTGGCCCAAATAAAAGATACACACATGTTTTGGCTTTATAGCGGTTCTTGAATAATGCTATTTCCAGCTAAAGTTAGTTTTGATTGATTCACTTCCGGTAAAATGATAATTTGTTATTAAATTAGGGGCCGCTAAGACGCCAACGTTCTCTCTAAAATGAAGTTTTATTAACTAAGTTCGGGAGGAGCACGTTCAGATAATTAACACGAGTGGACAGCAATCAGCAGTAATTATAAGAGGGTACATATAGACTCAACAGTCTTACCTCGATCCATTGACAGTTTGCAGCATCCCCCCTCCACCCCTTCTCCACACTCCTAGTTCTCCACACTCCTAGTTCCAAAAAATCACTTACATACGGGGGGAGTACTCTGGGTTCGGGCTGAATTCCGAGCTCGGAGCCCTCCCTCCGGACAGCATGCCAAATATGCATTAAATCTTACTCCCTCAAAAATTATATGTAAGTGTGAACTCGTGAAACAGACTTTAGACGCAAATCTGTGATAAACGCTGATGGCGTTCACATGCGCATTAAGAATTGATTCTATAGTTATGTGCGTTTGAATATACGTGCACAGGTTTGTAATTCCCTACAAACCATGCCTAAACAAACTACTTGTCTTGCCTATCAATTTTATACCAAATTTTATTTGATCACTTCGGGGTGGGTATGCGAATCGGATTTCCCCACAACGCTTTATCTGTAGAGTGGGAAAGGGATCCTCCATAGGGAGAGACTAGTTGGCACTTCAGCACTGCATTGGTCCAGGCAAAGCTCCTTCGTCAGATCTGGATACGGCCTGGATCCGACAGGCTGCGGGAAAACCTTGGGATAAACAAAGACACTAAAATTAGCGTAGATGCCATTCTTCTTATGATGTAACGAGTACATCAGGATTTAAGGGACGTGTTCCCATTTCTGGCTGACCTAATCTATGCAGCCTTAACATTGAATTATAGAAGTCTATAATGTATTATGTGAATGCTAAGTCAAAAAGATGGACCTGTCCTGTAGTGATGTTAGGTATGACACTGAAGCTTCGATGTGCGTATCGCGTAAGCGACACAATTTCTAGTGAAGCCCCGTATCGGGGTGTGTATTGGTTTCCCAGAGGTCACGTGATCGATGACAAATGAAGCCTGACTTTCTGTCCATTCACGTGCGCGTTTCGCTTTGGGTGTCAGAAGGCTTGAACCCCAGATCTTACTTAACGAGTCCTTGTTGGCTCAGTCTGGTTGATGGATTTGTGAGGAGAGTGCTGTACTTTGAAAGTTAATCAATACATTACATTTAAATAACCAAAACTACTTATTCTTTTTTTTTTGTTGTTGTTGTTGTGTCTTTTTGCTTTTGTAAAATCTTTCTGTCATTCCTACAGTTGCATAAGCACTATCACTACCAAGTGTCATAGGCACATTTAATAACAGATGATCCATCACTCAATGCCATTCGCCGTGTGTGTGTGTGTGTGTAGAGAGAGAGAGAGAGAGAGAGAGAGAGAGAAAGAGTGAGTAGGCCAAAATCTGATCTAATTTAATCATACGTTCATTTTATATTTTATTGTCACACTTTAATGGCTAAAATAATTTATTACTCGACAAATCAAACACAAACGTGTAAGGCTTTTTATTTGTACACATAACATTGCAATTATGGAGTGTGTGTGTTGTGGTTGCTTCATCTGACATAGCTTCTAACACAGACTTCTGGCTGTATTATTTTAAATAAGCACCAGATGGCGCTGTTCTCGACACTTTCGAAGCTTTGAATCTTTTCCCAGAACAGTCATGGGAAAGCCTCATTGCTTCACGAGGCTTCATTTCCCCATCCCTACTGTCCTGTCGCAAGTCTCACCAGTGTCTCTCTAGCCCTCAGTTCCTGTTACTGTTCCAGCCGTGAGTTTGGATTCTGATCTTGAGAGGATTCCTCTATCTTTTGTGGATTACTGCAATTTGTGGATTATCTACAGTGATCATCGTGCTTCAAGAATTTGCATCTTTAACCTTGCTACCTTTGACTATTTGGCTTACTCATATTCTTTATCACTGTAAATAAACTCTTATTCACTTGCACTTGGATCCCGAGTATCTCTGCTGACAGAACAATCTGACCAAGATGGATCCAGCAAGTGCTTCAGAGATCAGAGAACTTTTTACCAGAAGTGATGCACGTATGTGACAACAAGACGAGCAGATATTAGCTACTGGCCGGGCTGTTCAGGCTCTAGTAGTTCAAGTTTCTGAACTTACCACCCAATTTCAGCATTTGAGAGCTGAGTCTGTCCATCAGCCCCCGATGCTCAACCCGCCTGTTGTCCCATCTATCGACCACGTCAGCCACAATTCCGAGCCCCGCCTGCCACCTCCAGTGTCGTATTCTGGTGAGCCCCAGCTGTGTTGATCTTTTTTGGCTAAATATTCTTTATATATCTCTCTCCAGCCTTCGTCTTTTTCCACAGAGGAGTCCAGTGGCATTCGTGATTACACTACTATGCGGTTGAGCAGCTCTTTGGGGAACAGCTGTTTGGGAACAGAAAGACAAGTGCTGTTCATCATATCAGTCTTTCGCCAAGGAACTTAAGAAGGTGTTTGATCGGGCGGCGACTGGCAGAGAGGCGGCACGGGCGTTGGCGGAGTTGCGTCAAGGAAGTCGGTCAGTCACAGACTTTTCTAATGAGTTTCGCACTTTGGCTGCCGAATGTCACTGAAACATGGAAGCACAATGGGATAGAAAGCACACTGGGATATGTTTTTGCATGGTCTAAACGACCGCATTCACAACGAAATCTATTCACAAGAACTGCCCTCCACTTTGGACGGATTGGTCGATCTGGCGATCTGAGTTGATGCCAGATTACGACGTCGCGATCAACGAGTTTTGCAGAACCCATTTGCTCATGCAGAGAGTCCACTCCCCTCTGCTTCCAGTGATCCAGTCTGTCACGTGTTTGACTCTGAACCCATGCAGGTGGGCAGGACTCGCCTCTCTCGGGAGGAGAAGGAGAGACGCCGAACCCAGGGATCATGTTTGTACTGTGGTAAGGCGGGTCACATTGCTGCACAGTGCCCGTTAAAAGCCAACGCCCGTCACCAGGAAAGAGGTTACTGACAGGCGGAGTTGCTTTTGAAAAGTCCTCTCTTACTGCCACACTCCTTCAGATAAGACTGCAATGGGCTACGTTCTCATTTTAATTGCCAGGCTCTTATAGACTCTGGAGCGGAGGGCAATTTTTTGGACACCAGTCTCGCCTCTAAGCTGAAGGTTCCTGTAACTCTACTTACCCAGCCCATCTCTGTCAGCGCACTCAACGGCCAGTCTCTTCCACCCATCACTCATACCACCTATTTATCTCATGGTGAATCTCATTACTTCTGGGAATTACACAGAGGAGATCTGTTTCCTTTTGACTAACTCTCCTTTGGCTCCAGTTGTCCTTGGTCACCCATGACTTTCACGCCATAACCCCAATATTAACTGGCAACAGAACACTGTTTCTGCCTGGAATGAATACTGTCATGCTTCGTGTTTGTTGTCTGCCTGTCCTTGTTACAGACCTGTCAAACGTGCCCCTAGAGTACCTGGACCTGAAGGGAGTGTTCAGTAAGTCTCATGCTGATTCTCTGGCAGCCAAACTCATCCGCCCTTCCTCTTCTCCCGCCGGTGCAGGTTTCTTCTTTGTGGAAAAGAAGGATGGTTCCCTGCGTCCTTGTATTGACTATCGAGGGTTGAACGACATCACGGTAAAGAATACTTATCCTTTGCCGCTGATGTCTTCGGCTTTCGAACGTCTGCAGGGCGCTTCCTTTTTCACTAAGTTGGATCTTCGCAACGCCTATCATTTGGTCCGCATCCGGGAGGGGGATGAGTGGAAGACCGCATTTAATACCCCCAGGGGGCATTTTGAATATCTTGTTATGCCTTTCGGGCTGTCCGTTGCTCCTGCGGTCTTCCAGGCACTGGTCAATGACGTGCTGAGAGACATGGTCGATCAGTTCATATATGTTTACCTGGATGACATATTGATATTTTCTTGTTCTCTCCAGAAACGCATTCAGCACGTCAGGCGAGTGCTTCAGAGGCTGCTAGAGAATGGGCTTTATGTCAAGGCGGAGAAATGCGTTTTTCATGCACAGTCTGTCCCCTTTTTTGGATACATTGTGTCGTCGGAGGGAGTGTGCATGGATCCCGACAAGGTTCAGGCTGTGGTAAATTGGCCAACCCCAGATTCTCGCAAGGCTCTGCAGAGGTTTCTGGGCTTTGCCAATTTTTACCGGCGTTTTATTCGCAATTACAGCCAACTAGCCACCCCTTTGACTGCCTTGACCTCCACCGAGACTACATTCAGATGGTCCAGTATCACTGATGCTGCGTTTTCCAAACTGAAAGGCTGCTTCGTTTCAGCCCCTATTCAAGGCTGCTTCGTTTCAGCCCCTATTCTCGTTGCCCCTGATCCCTCTCATCAGTTTGTGGTGGAGGTTGACGCGTCAGAGGTGGGGGCTGGTGCGGTTCTTTCTCAGCGCTCTTCCGCGGACGGCAAAATACATCCTTGCACGTATTTTTCTCATCGTTTGTCACCCGCCGAACGCAATTACGACATCGGTAATAGAGAGTTGCAGGCGGTCAAGCTTGCCTTGGAGGAATGGCGTCATTGGTTGGAGGGTTCGGGGGTACCTTTTATCGTCTGGACCGACCATAAGAACCTCGAATACATTAGGTCTGCCAAAAGGTTGAACTCTAGGCAGGCTCGGTGGGCATATTTTTTCCCACAAACGACCCGCCCGCATGCCCGCCGGGTCGTTTGTTTGTGCCTGAGATCTTACGGTCCGACGTTTTCCACTGGGGTCATTGTTCCAAGGTGGCTTGTCATCCGGGGATTAGCCGTACCATGTTTCTCATAAAACAACGGTTTTGGTGGCAATCAATGGCCCGTGACATACGACTTTTTGTTTTGGCCTGTTCAGTCTGTGCCACTTCTAAGTCTTCCAATCGACCCCCTGCTGGACTCCTTCAGCCGTTGTCAGTTCCTTCGAGACCCTGGTCCCACATATCGCTAGATTTCGTTACGGGACTCCCGCCGTCACAGGGTAACATGGTGGTTTTGACCGTGGTGGACCGGTTCTCGAAGGCAACTCATTTTATCCCTCTGCCCAAAATACCCTCAGCCATAGAGAAAGCAGTTGCTGTCATTGATCACGTTTTTTGCATTCATGGCCTCCCGAAGGACGTGGTCTCTGACAGTTTGTCTCCAAATTTTGGAAAGAATTTTGTTGTTTGTTAGGGGCGACAGTTAGTCTTTCTTCTGGGTTTCGCCTCAGAGTAATGGTCAGACGGAAAGGGCCAACCAAGACCTTGAATGTGTGTTACGGTGTTTCGTGTCTCACAACCCATCCTCTTGGAGTCAGCAACTTTCTTGGGTTGAGTACGCACATAACTCATTACCGGTGTCGTCAACGGGCCTGTCGCCATTTGAGTGTAGCTTAGGTTACCAGCCACCTATTTTTCAGAATCTGGAATCCGAAGTCGCGGTTCCCTCCGCCCACGCCTTTATCCAGAGGTGTCGCCACACTTGGAGAAGGGCCAGATTGACTCTTCTGCAAATGGGGTCACGTACCAAGGCCCAGGCCGATCGCCACCGGTCTAAGCCTCCCGTCTACGTCGCTGGTCAAAAAGTGTGGCTTTCATCAAAGAATATTCCTCTCCGGACCGTCTGTAATAAACTTGCCCCTAAATTCATTGGCCCATTTACTGTCACCAAGATCATTAGTCCACCTCAAACTTCCTCCGGCGTACAGGAGAATTCATCCCGTCTTTCATGTTTTCAAATTAAATTAGGTAACCCTGAGTGATCAATAAATAAAATTAAAATCAAAATTAAAACAACAAATGTTTAGCCAGAATTGTGAACTTTCTCTTTTTAACTGCCGAAACAACAATAAACGCTGAACTGGCAGTTTTTTAGCTAAACATGTTCACAGCAAATTAAAATTAGAAACAGGCTAAAATGTTTGAAAACACTTGTACCCTACCCGATCGAAAAAAATACAGTCTTTCACTCTGCTTGTGTACGTTTGAGTCTTTTTAAATTGTGTGAGAGGAAAACCAACTTGTTAACTTATTTTTCACCACAGTATACGTCTCATTCCTTTGCTCATCATCAGTGAAAAAAGAAAGCTTCTTAAAACGCAAGTCAAGAATTGCAGCCTTGATATAAATACTGCTCTCCAAAAGACGGCCTTTAAAGCTGTCGTCGGCAACTTTTTTTTTTATCATATTCAGCGAATTCGACACTATATTCCGACAGAACAACATAAATAAAGTGGTTTTAGAAAAAAAAAGCTTCTAACTCCACCTGGAGCGTGTTATTTGTTTTGCAAAAATCCACCGCTACCGGTTCATTGTGTCCAATCAGCGCAGGGGGGTGTGAGATATGACTGTCAATCACAAGTCGTGCATGCACACGTCAATCACATGCACACGCCTGAAGTTCGCGCAGTGGCGAAGAGTGACGGCGCACTGACGAGCACGAACTCTGTGGGAGGGTATTTGTTGATAGTGGGGGAGGGGCATGAGAGTTGTAAACATTCAAAATTTTGCCTAAGTCCATTCAATCAGCCAGAGTTGCCGACGGCAGCTTTAAGCTCCCATCATCTGTCAATCTCCTCTGTCAGGGTAATCTTGAGGGTCTTAGTAACAGCGCTGTTGTCTTCATGTACCACCAAGTGTCGTTTTTTAATGTTCATAAGCAGTGCCGCTGCTAGCCATTTTGGTGCCCTAAGCATAATTCCTTTATGATGCCCCCCCCCCCAAAAAAAAAAACATTTTCATTTATGTTTCATACCCCAATGAGGGTATGATTTATAAAAAAAATATAAAAATTAAAAAGTAACACTTTAGTTTAGGGTCTAATGCTCACTAACTAGTTTCATTATTTTATGTTTCATCATGGTTTTATCATCACCGTGGTCCCGAATTTGAGGCAGGTTAGTTAGGGGGGTTCGGGGTTTCCCCAAGAAAATTTTGGATTTCTCTGAACTACAGATGTGCATTTTAAGATGTTGTGAAGGCAAAAAACAAACAAAAAAAAAACAAAAAAAAATTCGATAACAACAGCTTTAAAACCATGTCAGTGGGCAGCTGATTATTTTTCTCTCCTCATCAGCATCACACTCTTTTTCATTTTGTTTTTATCTTGCCCTGTCTCTTCCCCTCCTAAAGTTGTGTTTTTTTTATTTACTAAAGGCTACAATTTGTATTTTATTCTCAATATGTACACATTCATTATTAATCCTGTGCCTATAACATGATGAAAACGGCTTTGTTCATGTTTCTTGTCCCCTCACAATGACAGTAGCCTAAACTATTACACTAGGCTACATGTTACATAGGCCTATTTTCAGTTCAAAATGGCGAAATTAGACAAAACTATATTAGTTTGCCTAATTATTTTTTGTCATTCGTTTAACATTTATGACCTAAAAAACTGTCAAATATGAAACGTTACGTTTAGCTACTTACATCTTATCTCGCACTTGACCGTACACTGAAGCGTCGAGTTGCACTGTTAAAATTCGCGCTCAGCGTCTGTGAACATAAAGCTCGCCTACTTTGATTTGATTGGTCATCTCAAATATTCTGACATTGACGAGCAGTGACGGACCAATGAGGCTCAGATGAACACACACACACACCCTGTCCTCTCTGTTTCTGACGTGCTCTAGCTCTGCTCGGCGCTGCGGATTGAAGATGAAGAACACGCTGAATCTGATTATAACAAGAAGTTTGATGATTGATTTTTCATTAGGCTATTTTTGGTGCCCCCTCAGCACTTGGTGCCCTACGCACAGCGCGTGATGCGCGTGGTGGGAGCGGCGGCACTGTTCATAAGCATCGGAACAGTGGCAGACAGAGATGTGTTCATATCTTGTGACAAAAGCTCGGACTTTGACTATTAACTATGTCCTCTGCCATTCTCCACTGGGATGTTGTGAGCTCTAGATCACGGTCGGACCATTTGCTGACACTTGAATCCGTCAGCACAGCTGAAACTGCACCTCTTTGTTCTAACAGGCGATCGAGCATAAGATAGACAGAATTCCATTGAGTGGCAACATCTTGCACAAGTTTATGCTCTGCAACATTCAGTTCTTTTTCAGTTGTTTTTCTGCAAGTGCTGTGGTGCCCTTTGCGCTTTTTTTGAAGTGTGAAACAAGGCGCCATGCAGCCGCAACAGTGCGACACACGGGATCTTTCTTTAATGCGCTATTAATGCACAATTACAGTGCATGCCCCGCACAACGGACTCCCTGCACAGTTCCCAACGATGGGTCTCTTGGGCCAGTTGATTGGTGCATGCAACCATATTCATTGCATTGTCATGGACAACAGAAACGATCTTAGTACCTGGAATGTCCCAATCAGAAATGACTTCATTCAGTGTTTGTGAAATATGTTCTGCTATATGACTTTACTCCATTTTTCTCCATTTTACTCCATTTTCCGCCTCATGTCAAGCGCAATAAACTCTGCAATTTTGTCCGTGATTTCTCTTTTCCTTTTCTCGGACAATGGCGGTCTCAAATCTAACTTTCTTTGAGTTAGTTTTGGCGCAGCTCCGGTACTACTACTACTAGACGAACTGCCATCATTAGTCTGATACTGTGGGTGGATCTAGAAAAAAGACAAACATAAGTCCCAACATATGATATTGCTATTCATAAATTAAAAGCACCATTATATGAAAGAGTGAATCGTCTTTATTGGTAAGAAACTCACCAAGTGGAAAGCCATGTTTGTTGATGATGAGTGGTAGGACATGAACATTGTTAAAGCCCATGTTGCAGGTTTTTTTAAATTCTTTATTAATATATAATCATGTATGAAAATATCATATGAAAAGTGAATGCAGGATTTAAAATAGTTTTGCGAGACATAAGGGCACAAATTTAGTAGAAAACGTAACAGTTTCCTTGACCGTGTTGAAAAAACGCTTTTTTTCAACATCGCGTCATATTACGTCACATGAGGTAGTCGTTTGCCGGGCTCTGCGTTTACTCAATGGAGAGTATGCTAGAATTCAGTAGGAGCGGTCGGGATTCAGTGTGTTTTCTGTGGTTGTTATATTTCAATTAATTATCGTCGAGGTAATTATTGTAAATTATGGCCTGTCAGGACATCGAGTCCACAGATTTCCAAACAAAAAAAGGACGGCGCTATCCTATCTTCCGTGCCTGGGTGCGTTGTGTGCGGATGAAGAGACGGACTTCTCTTCTGCATCTGCTTCGAAACACGCGGTAGTGTGTAGCGTTCACTTTAGACCGGATGATTATAATCCCGGCGATAAGATGGAGTTCAACATGGGATGCCGAAGCAAGACTCCTTCGGTGCACACAGCTCCTTCATCGGGTCCGCCGGTCCATCAACTTGTGGTCCGGCCAGCGGTGGGAAACATGACGCTCACAGATCCGTCAGAGATCACTTATTGTACATCTGTTTTACAAAATGTGCCATGTCTTAATTTAATTCATGAAAATATCCCATGTATCCTTAATGTAATGCATTTATGTGTTTGTTATTAGTCTGCAGCCGAAACTCAATGTTATTGTTATTATTATTATTGTAAATATAATATATTATGTTATATAATTCATTTTCAATCTGTACAAAACCACTTTAATGTTTGTGTTGGCTGTTTACATAAGACGGTTTTATACAGTAAGACAGTTGTGATTATTTTTGTATTCGTTTATTCAAAACTATAAAGTCCTTCTTCCTCTGGAAACTGTCTCCTAATGACTTACATACACAACACGCAGTTGAAAGGTCCAAATACTAGCTTTGTTATTGCCTGATACATGATAATAATCTGTACAATACTGTGATCTGAGCATAGTGTTATACATAGGCTAACGTGGATATATCGATAAGCTAACACTGGTCTCTCACCAAGACACCTGCCCTGTTCTCCTCATACCACAAATTATCGTTGCAAACCCTGGCCTGTCTGCTCTCTTGGCCATATCCCAGGCTCATAATTATGTGACTGAGGTCCGTCATACGAGTAAACATTTAGGCTACAATTGCCTCAGCGTCCGAACTGTCATTGCGATCCATTGCTTTCCTATTTTTGACTTTGACCACACTCCCTCATGTGACGTCACTTCCGGTTTGGCGGTTTTCAAATGCGGAACTAAATTTTTCACACAAAAATGTCTCTAGAAGCCTAAATAGCGTTTTATACGTATATGTTTATATTTAAATCTAGTTCCTACATTATTTTTCTATACATTGGCTCACTGGGTACACTGGCCGCCAAGATGCTCCTCGTCTGTCACGGATCAGGGAAAGTGAAACTGAAATCTGTCACAGGAGTGGTTGGATTTATTCACACACACACACACGTTAAAAATATTTATTGAACGCTTCTTTCCTTTCACGCTTTTTTTTATAGCATTATCAAAAGGCTGTATATAACTTAATACAACCGTACAAAACCAGTAGTTCTGTGTGAAATTAAATTAGACATTGAGCACCCCCATATTGCCAAAATGGTATGATCACCCGTGAAGATTCGACTGTGAGATCGGTGGTCGAATCAGGCTCCGAATATCGATGCATCGAATCTTCGACTATTCTGGGCCACCCCTAGTGCACACTGCACATGTATGGCAGGAGTAGCGGAGACATGTACCCATGTAGGCGCTTTGTTATTTAAAGTGGAGGCTACTTTTCGGATTTGTGGGAAAAAAACTGTCACCGATGTACCAGCATACTGGGTTTTTTCATACTGCGTAATTGCCCAGCAATTTGAGCAAGATCACAGCTGAAGTGGGATACAAGATTGACTACACCTCATCTGCTAGGCAAAAAATGCTTGACCAGTGTCTGCAGAATCTTCTGCTTGGTATGCAAGTCGGACTAGAAGAGTTACTGCCTCAAACATGCATGCAGTCTTTGCCACCAGTATGGAAAAGACAGCCCTGACTGTTATTAAAAAGGTGTGCAACCCACAACACACAGTGTCCACTGTACAAACCAGATGGTGTGCAGAGGATGAGATTGATGCTCAAAAGACCTACCTTCACACCAGAGCTCCACATCACACAAACCTAAAAGTCGAAGAGTGTTGTTTTATAATTAACCCCAGGTTTCCAGAAGTTGGAGCCTCTCCTTATGGACTTACAATGTGTGATTGCTGTGGGAAAGGCTGCCTTGAAGTTAAGTGTCCCTTCAAATATAGATCATGCAGCATCCAAAAGGCTTTAGAAACAAAGGACAAAGACTTCTGTCTCGAGTTGTCCTATAAAAAGCTTCAGCTTAATGTAGCAGTACGAGTTTAACTCATAACTAATCTGCGTTCTTTTGGGCAATCAGTGCCATAGCCCCCCCCATAAATACGGTAGTAGTCCTTCTGACTGTCCTCTTGCTCGCTGATGACGGAAGTGCGTCATACTTTCGGGTCACTCACTCTGTGTTTTGCTGCTGCGTGTCTACAGGTAAAGTAGCGACTCTGCTGTCTCTGAACTTATTTCACTGTTATTGGCTGCCGTGATGTTTACTATGCATTGAACGATCATAGATCTCCGGTTGGCGGGCCAGTCCTTCACTCTGTGGCTCACCGCTTTACAAGCGGATAATACTGAAAGCTGCCTGTACTGTTTGTACCCGTTAAGCTGCCTCCTCCTGGGTGATACAAAACGCTGCTTGATCGGTATGTAGGATACACGATGTAGGATTTATTTGTTTGATTTGGGGTTAATTCATTTTTTATAAATAACAGGAGCTGGGCTGGTTCAACTGGAGATTCTCTTCAGCCGCAGAGCATTCATTCACTAGCTGCTGTTTTGTCTGGATTGCTGTTTGTTAAACGTGCATTTTGAACATCGTATCAATAATTTCAACCTTATTTGCTTTCTGCACGCCTGTCCTGGAATGTTGCTTGCCTAACGTGCATATTTTGAACATTGTGTCATCATCAACTTTAGTCGATCGTTGCATGCCCGCCCTGGACAGCTGTAATTGTGTACGTTTTTGAACATTAAACCAACAGCTCTACTTGATCGCTGCACTGTGCTACACTCATCTAACGTGCAAGTTTTGAACATTTTTACAAAGAACGTTACTGATTGCTGTCCACCCGTTCTGCCTTCACGGCCACTGGGCAATCACGGCCATACGTTTGAATGTGTGAGCCTCCAGTTTGACGCGGGCTAGTATTTTAACTGTTTGATGCAGTTGAAGGTTCAACATGGGTTGGCGCGCTCTTTCGTTATAATTTGGGTTAAGTGTTTATGTTTCCTTTCTCTTATTCTGGTTTTGGTTTAGTTAATTTGCATTTATAGTTTGTTTCTTTATCAGTGATTTCAGTTTATCTTGTTAGGTAAACTAATCCAGTTAATACATTTATATCTCTTTGTCTTATTTTGTCTTATTACTGAATTTGTTTTCCTTGGCCAAGGTTTCATTGTACTTTAATCCATGTTTATTTTGTTTTTCTTTGTTTATTGAGAAATGTCTTAGAATTTATCTTATTTTTCTATTGTACTGCCTTCTGGAACCATTGCTGGTTCTGGCAGTTTGGGTATTTTGTGATTAAGATTATTTCAATTTGTTTTCTTCATTTAAGTATTAACACTGATTTTTTTTTTCTTGTTGTGGAGTGAATCCCCTTTGATCGTGTGTGTTTGTGTCCGCTTTTAGTTGCTGAGAGCCGAAGGTGGTGGTGTTATTGTCCGGGTGGTGGTATCCCCTTCTCGTGTGCTGTGTTGTCTACCCTGTTTTCTGTGTTCACTGTTGTGTTTTTCAGTGTTTGTGTTCACGTGGCGACCTTTCCTGGGATTCCTTCATGCCTTTGTGACTCCTTTCTCCTCCACTGGTGGCAGGGCTCAGCAGCAAGTATGAATGTGTTTTGAATTGTGTTTTAATGATTGAATAAAATGTATCTCTTTAAAAAATTTAACCTCGTCTCTGGCTGAATTGTTTACTTACCTGTGTGTCCTTAAGTGAATCAATAGTATTGCAATTAGGAAATAAAGAAAATCATTCTCTGGGTGAAATTCCCAGGGTGGC
Organism: Semotilus atromaculatus; assembly: GCA_031834385.1. Taxonomy (NCBI): domain Eukaryota; kingdom Metazoa; phylum Chordata; class Actinopteri; order Cypriniformes; family Leuciscidae; genus Semotilus; species Semotilus atromaculatus. The sequence continues at coordinate 12,271,713 of JAULUF010000014.1, forward strand.
GTAGTCGGTGTTTTTGGGGTAGGTTCCACCTAGACTATAACCTCCTCAGTACTGTTTGCTCTCTGCAACGCCACATTAAGAAAACGCATAGTTACTACACACAGACACAAATCTTTGTTACTGGATCCAACCACTGTGACCTTGCTGTTTGGACTCTGAAGGACTTTGTTGTAGCACGGGTCTTTCCAGACCAGGAATTCTGGGATCTACGTCTAGAGAAAGCACAAAAGTTCTTTGAGAAAGTTTGCCTTCCAGAGCTTGTAGCCAAATATTTCTCACACAATACACCACAGGTACTATAACTTGCACAGCCATGTAGTCTGGGTCTTGCACTGTATATAATATTAGGGCTGTCAGTTAAACGCGTTCTTAACGGCGTTAACGCAAACCCATTTTAAACCATTTAAACCCAGATTAACAGTCTTTTTGGCCTAGCAAACTTTGTAGTTTTTTTTTCCCATGCTTTTGCAACAAGACGCGGCATGCGCGGCGCTGCGCTATGAAACCCATTCATTTCGTTTCATTCATTTGACCGCACACACTGCGGTCAAAATTCAAAATAGTTAAACTTTTGCAGCTGTGACGATTACCAGCGCGGAATGCAAAAAGTTTTGAAAACTGGCGTAGTGCCGCGCCAAATGGTCCCATTGACAAGACCAAAGTGATCTGTGTGTTTTGTCGTTGTGAACTAAGCTATCATCATCGCAGCACGTCCAGTCTGAAATACCACTTGATGGCCAAACACACACACACATCTGATGCACATTCTCCACCCCCTCGTCAATATCAGGACCTCTCACAGTATTTATTTCACGCTTTAATTGATGGACGGTGTTACATAGTGTGAGAGATTATTTGCTCCAAGTGAGAATGTTTTAGTGTGAAATTGAACACAGTATATGCCAATGTTGTTTTCAATAAAAAAAAAACATTTGCACAAAGCAAGCCGATCCACTTTTCCATGTTGATAAGAGCATTAAAATGAGAAAAAATTATGGGACAAAAAGAAATCAAGAGACATTTAGAATTGATAAAAATGTGTGATTAATTGCGATTAAAGTGTAAATTGCAGGTTAACCACCACAACCAATTAATGTGTAAATTAAAGTGCTGAATGTGTATATATGTAAACATTTCTGTCTTAAAATGCATTAAAATAACATTTATTGGGGTTTCTTCAAAGTAGCGTTTTTTTTACAGTTGCTGGGTGATGACGTCATAAGAGGGAGTAGCAACTCGTATAAGCCCCTTTCACACAGCACGCTGATCCCGGGAAATTGCCAGAACGCCTTCTGTGTGAACGCAAACATGAAAATAATTTAAGTGTAGACAAAGCTTTCATGCAGGATCTGGGTGCTTGCTGTGTGAAAAATCAATCGATAAACGCATATGGCAAAGGAAGTGCATTTAAACTTGCTTCAACGCGTATTTATGTGGGGGGCGCGTGCACGCGAAGGGGAGTGCGATTTGTCCGGGAGTCGGAAATCGGTACAACACCGGGATCGATGCCGGGGTGGGGAGCTAGTAACATTGCCGTGATCAGTCCCAGCTTTTGCTGGCATCTACTGACAGAACATGATATTGCCTGTGCTAAAACACAACTAATTAGCGAATCTCATTGTCAGAAAGAAAAAGAGAGATCGATGATGTGGAGAGTGTGTGCTGCCGTGAGCTGAACGCGTTTGAGTTTAGTGGAGCAGCTCGACCGGCTAATCTGACGTGCCTCACGCAGCATATCCTGTTTTTTTGACGCATGCTGCCTGAACCCGTTTGTTTTGCGAATATCTTACTCTCATTTCAGGCAGGATCACAGTTCTCGTGAAGCCAGCACACACGAGTATGTTTACAATTGAGTTATTTCATTCATCACTTCCGAATCTAAAAAAAAACAATATAACTGCTAGCCTACTTTTCGTTGACGCCCAGCCTAGTGGATGGGAGCGGGAGTGCTTAAAACCACTGTAAAAGTACATTTCGGTATAAAAAAACATACAAAACAATGGTGGGCGGTTCTTATCTTTATGTTTAATAAGCACATTGCATTATCTTCGTGAAAAATGTAACCTGCAATTTACACTTTAAATGCGAGTTAACTATGACATTAATGCGAGTAATCGCAATTAAATATTTTAATCGTTTGACAGCACTAATATATATATTTAGTTTGTTCTCAACATGATTGCATTGTATATAATTGATAGATATATTAAGTTTGTTCTCAACATGATTGCACTGTATATAATAGATAGATATATTAAGTTTGTTCTCAACATGATTGCACATATACACTCACCTAAAGGATTATTAGGAACACCTGTTCAATTTCTCATTAATGCAATTATCTAATCAACCAATCACATGGCAGTTGCTTCAATGCATTTAGGGGTGTGGTCCTGGTCAAGACAATCTCCTGAACTCCAAACTGAATGTCAGAATGGGAAAGAAAGGTGATTAATGCTGGGTACACACCTAAAGATAATCGGGCTGATTTTGGGCCGATTTCCCCCCTTCCGACTATCCTAGGTATGTCCCGATTATCTTGATGGTTCTAAAGATTATCTTATCAGATTTTCCTGTGATGTGAGGTGTGTTAAGAGTGCACGAACCTGCTCGGAAGAACATCGGAGCCGTCCCGATTGCGAATCGTAAATATTCAACATGTTGAATGTGGGGAACCCCGAGGACAAACGCGCGCACGCTCTGGAGATTGTCACGTGAAACGAAACAATATCCAATAGAAAGCGAGATGATGGAAGATGGAAGCATAACAAACGCAGTCATGGCTAGCACAAAGTGTAAAACCTACCATAGACTGGAAAAGGAGAAGAGATGGTCAGAAATAGTTTCTGCAATGTTATTACCAGGTAGCAACAGAGTAGATTTTTTATGTGTGTGTGTGAGTGTGTAATTGTGTTCTGGTTTGACCTACATTATGAGGACCCATATTCAAATATAACAAATGCTGAAAGTTGTCTGTGTTGGATAGGTTGGGGCTAGAAAATGTAATTAGCTCAGTAAAAAAAACATTCCATATAAGGATAGGTGTACCAGTACATATGATGTGTGTGTGTGTGTGTGTGTGTATGCGTGTGTGTGAGAATGAGAGAGAGAGAGAGAGAATTAACCATGGTTTTATTAGGCGTATTGAACATTTGTATTAACAAATAAATACTATAGTTAGAATTTTTCTTAGCAAAACTATGGTTAATTTGTGGTTATCATGGTTTAACTACAATATCCATTTTTTATTTGTATAGTAAAACCATGGTAAATGTTTTATAAGGGGAGAGAGACAGGGCCAGTGTGTGTGCTTAACAGAACATCTGAGAAGGTCACTAAATTCCCGCCGTCTCCACGACTTTACCTAAACCCTTTTCTTTTTTTCCATTTTCTGTGAAAATCATTCCAAACACTATCATCGCAATTTCTTCCTACATATTGTCCACCATGCTTATTCTGAAGTCTCACGAGATTTTACGAGATTTCCTGTGTTCACAGTCGAGAGTGAGACTCGAGTTGAAAATCTGTTAGTGTGTGGTGTGCTGTCTTTGTCACATCATGGCACACCACACACTATAGGAGCAAAACGGTTCAATCTAGGATTTTTTATCCTCATGTTTGTGGTCTATCACATTTTGAAAATCTTATAAGATGTAAAAAATCCTTTGGTGTGTACCCAGCATTAAGCAATTTTGAGCGTGGCATGGTTGTTGGTGCCAGACGGGCCAGTCTGAGTATTTCACAATCTGCTCAGTTACTGGGATTTTCACGCACAACCATTTCTAAGGTTTACAAAGAATGGTGTGAAAAACATCCAGTATGTGGCAGTCCTGTGGGCGAAAATGCCTTGATGATGCTAGAGGTCAGAGGAGAATGGGCGACTGATTCAAGCTGATAGAAGAGCAACTTTGACTGAAATAACCACTCGTTACAACCAAGGTATGCAGCAAAGCATTTGTGAAGCCACAACACGCACAACCTTGAGGTGGATGGGCAGCACCCACCCCTGTCGGTGCTTGGTTGGAACACTGTTTATTTTGGTTTTGAGTGGTGGTTGTACCCATTTGTTTTTGTGTGCAGATCTCAGAGCCTAGGCTGCCTACAGAGACATAGTTTTTTGACAGCCTGCTTATGGGGCGGGCAGCTAGCGGATCGTTAGGAAAGATTAGATGAATGCGATCATTTATTTTTTGGGCCTGACATCACTGATACAACCTTTAACTGTTGTTTCATCTTCTGCCTGGTTTCCACCTTCCTCATCCTCTGCGGCTTCCACATTCGCCCATTCTCCACATTCATCTTCTACAGCTCCCACCTCTGCCTGGTCACCACCTCCCGCATCTGCTGCTATTTCTGCCTCTGCCTGGTCATCACCTTCCTTTTCTTGTGCTGCTCCCAGCCGTTTTATTTTTTACTCATCTTCTGCAGTGGTTTCTCCCTGCATTTGGGATTCACCATCGTCTCCTGCTATTGGCACGGTCATTTGTTGTCATTGTAATCGACGAGAATACTGGTCTGACTCAGTAGCACGCACTTCAGAGTGTCCCAGGTGCAGTGTTGGAGCCCAGTCAGGATTGGACTCATCCATTTCATATTCTGGTTTACCTTTAAGAAGACATCAATAAATAAATAAAAAAACTACTGCAGTGAAACAACTTCTTTTTAAACAACATAGAAAATACATTTTAAGATGCATATTAATAGGCTTGAACTCAAATGTTCTTGTCTCATTTTGCGCATGCACCCGCGAGTGGCACACCAGTTATAGGGCCCTATCTTGCACTCAGCGCAATTGACTTTGTACACCGACGCATGTATCATTCCTATTTTGCACCCGCGCAAAGCGGACTTTTCCCTCCACAGACACACGTCGGTTAACTAAGAAATACACTTGCGCTCCCCGGGGCGGTTCAGCGCAAAGAGGAGGCGTGTTCCGGCGCAAACTTTCCCTCATGCTATTTTGCAGTTCCAGAAAACAATTGCGCCACTGTCCAGAAAAAACCTAGTCTAAAGTCATTGGCGTGTTGCGCGTACATTCAGATGCTATTTTAAGCGCGCGTGCTTGGTCATAATACAGAGTGTGAACAACGCGCATACACTGTAGATGATTCTCTCATCTACACAGATGCATTTTCCTTTTTGCAAATGATACATTATTATAAGGAAAAATATTAAAACACGAGGGAAATCATTGTTGTCCAGTCAAGTCAAGTATATTTATATAGTGCTTTTCACAATAGAGATTGTATCAAAGCAGCTTCACAGTATTAATATGTTGTGTCCATGACGATCGGAAAAATAGGCATAAAGCTTAGGCCTACATATTTACCCAAATTATTATATGCATGTATAACCGAAGCTAATTTTGGTGGGTTTGTCCCATCTCCAATGTCACTTCTCTTTCTTTTACGGCCCTGACGAGAACATCGATCTCCTCGGCTGTGAACCGATTCTGAAGCGCGCCTGGTAAATGCGCCGTTATAATAGTATTGCGCCATGGAACAAGCGCACCTCGTTCATCATGCTCTTAAAGGGGATGTGATATGACGCTCTGATTGGTTTATTTCACGTTACGCCCAAACCACACCTATGAATAATGAAGCTACTTCAGACCAACCCCTTTTAGATTTGCGCCAGGCGCAAGAGGCATTTAAAATAGCAGCAGCGCCGGGATCCGCCCACAAAGTTACTTGCGCTTTGCGCTTTGACACTTGCGTTTCAGATCGTGCGCTGAGTGCAAGATAGGGCCCATAGTGTTATTATGCCAAAATACAGATTTATTGAGTTTTAAATGAAACCATTAAATGAAACCATATTCCCCCTTTTTTCAAAAAGTAACTATAATCTGATTACTACGTGTTTTGACGTAACTGTAACGGATTACAGTTACTGGATTTTTGTATCCTGATTACATAACGTATTCCGTTACTCCCCAACCCAGTCAAATGGATGGTAATAAAATGCCATGATGCCATCACAATGCGTTATGACGCACAATGGCTGATCTTGCGCTCTTAGAAGATGTGGAAAATGGAAGGATTCTGAGTGAACGCATCTTCAGACAGCAAGAAGACTTGCTGGCAAACGAGGACGAGTGGCTTATGAGCCGGTTCCGACTTCCTCGAGCCGTCCTGTTGGACCTCTGCGGTCTTTTGGGCCCAGCGTTACAGAGGAGCACTCGGAGGAACCACGCCGTGCCAGTCCCACTTCAAGTCCTGACAACACTAGGATTCCTGGCGACTGGCACTTTTCAGAGGGAATTAGCTGACAGGTCAGGTATATCTCAGCCGACCCTTAGTCGGGTAATGCCAGACGTGTTAAAAGGCATAATAGCTTTGTCCCATGATTGCATAAAGTTTCCATACATGGCGGGTGAACAGGCAAACAAGAAAGCTCAATTTGCAGCTATGTACGGTTTCCCAAATGTAATCGGTGCTATTGACTGCACTCATGTTGCCATAATGACACCGAATGTTAATGAAAATGCTTTCATTAATCGAAAGCATTTTCATTCGATCAATGTCTAAATTATTTGTGATGCAGACATGTTGCTCACTAATGTAGTAGCTCGGTGGCCTGGGTCAACCCATGACTCATTTATTTTAAAACACAGCAGTGTTGGGCGCAGACTTGAGGCTGGTGCTGTGCGTGATGGCTGGCTTTTAGGTATGTTAGATTAATAGACATTTCACATTTTACTGTACTTCAATGTCTTAACCCTTTCACTATCCTTGCAGGGGACAGTGGATATCCCCTCAAGCAGTGGCTGCTTATGCCTTTCCTTAACCCACATAGTGCAGAGGAAAGGCACTACAACATGTGCCACAGCCGAGCTCGCGCTATAGTGGAGCGCACCATTGGCCTGTTTAAGGGCAGATGGCGCTGCCTCGACTGCACTGGAGGGAGGTTATTGTACACTCCTGAAAAGGTGTGCCAAATCGTGCTGGCATGTGCTGTTCTACACAATGTGGCACAGCTTCAAAACGTGCCTCTACCCCTGACGCTGATGGCTGTGTTGGCCCCGACCCTGACCCCCATCCCCAGGCATTTGAGCCAAATGCTGCTGCTGTGCGCCAGTGTTTGGAAGTGATGCGTCGCTTGTGAAGAACAACAAAAGGCATGGAACCATTATATTTATTCAAGAATTCCCTCATTGTGCAGTTTATTTCAGTTAGGACAGTCATGATTTCGCCCAACTCCTTGGCCACCTCTCTGATTGAGTCAATGACTTCCCTCTGCATTTCAAGGACTGCATCGGTGAGGACACGGCCACTGCAGGAGGGTTGAGAGCCACGTGCCGTGGAGCCCAGACGGCTGCTTAGCTGCAGCCTCTGAACCACTGGCCCAGCTGGAACACCCAGCGACTGAAATAAAGATTGTTCTTCATGAATAAACTGTAATCGTGTAGCCTACATACATGTGACTTGACTGCATTCATTTTACTTATTTCACTTACCTCTGTTATCCGGTGCATCTGGCGCGTCAGTGTCCCCCTCCGCCTCAGTCACCACTCCACTTAATAGGGTTTCCCCAATAATTGCAGCCAGCCTCTCATCAAGAGGGGTCAGCTCCGGTGTCCCCTTTCCCCCACCCGTGGCAGACACACTCTGGCGATGGAGCGCTAGACGCTTTTTTGCATCGACTTTGATGTCTGACCATTTCTTTTTTATTTCGTCCGAGGTTGTGAGGCGGCAGCATTAACGGCGTCTGCAACCTTTTCCCACTCAAGTGCCTTTTTGGCATTAGTAATGCCCACACTGTGCCCTCCAAACAACATTTTACTCCTCTTTTCCACCTCGCCAACACTAATTTCTACTTCACATTGAGTGAAGTTACGTTTCTTGGTTTTCCTCTCTGTGTTTGCCATGATTGCGCAATCGATGAATATTAACTTGTGGGCGTTTCACAGACTATTTATGGGCAATTATGGGTGTGATATGAAGCCGCAAAAGCTGCGCTACATTTACAATTGATTGTGATTTATTAAGGGAAAACTGCGTAGGATCTGCGTGTGTACGTTTTTATAAATCCGAATATTTCTGTACGTAAGCAAGTCCTATGTTTCATCCGTACGCCACTTCTGACGCAAATCCTACGCACAGTTTTATAAATGAGACCCCTGGTGACTGTGGGGTCCATTTTAGGACAGTGAACTCATTGTCATGTTCAAGAAACCAATTTGAAATGATTCGAGCTTTGTGACATGGTGCATTATCCTGCTGGAAGTAGCCATCAGAGGATGGGTACATGGTGGCCATAAAGGGATGGACATGGTCAGAAACAATGCTTAGGTAGGCCGTGGCATTTAAACGATGCCCAATTGGCACTAAGTGGCCTAAAGTGTACCAAGAAAACATACCCCACACCATTACACCATCACCACCAGCCTGCACAGTGGTAACAAGGCATGATGGATCCATGTTCTTATTCTGTTTACGCCAAATTCTGACTCTACCATCTGAATGTCTCAACAGAAATCGAGGCTCATCAGACCAGGCAACATTTTTCCAGTCTTCAACTGTCCAATTTTGGTGAGCTTTTGCAAATTGTAGCCTCTTTTTCCTATTTGTAGTGGAGATGATTGGTACCCGGTGGGGTCTTCTGCTGTTGTAGCCCATCCACCTCAAGGTTGTGCGTGTTGTAGCTTCACAAATGCTTTGCTGCATACCTCGGTTGTAACAAGTGGTTATTTCAGTCAAAGTTGCTCTTCTATCAGCTTGAATCAGTCGGCCCATTCTCCTCTGACCTCTAGCATCAACAAGGCATTTTCGGCTCCCAGGACTGCCACATACTGGATGTTTTTCCCTTTTCACCCATTCTTTGTAAACCCTAGAAATGGTTGTGCGTGAAAATCCCAGTAACTGAGCAGATTGTGAAATACTCAGACCGGCCCGTCTGGCACCAACAACCATGCCATGCTCAAAATTGCTTAAATCTCCTTTCTTTCCCAGTCTGACATTCAGTTTGGAGTTCAGGAGATTGTATTGACCAGGACCACACCCCTAAATGCATTGAAGCAACTGCCATGTGATTGGTTGATTAGATAATTGCATTAATGAGAAATTAAACAGGTGTTCCTAATAATCCTTTAGGTGAGTGTATATATAATGAGTGAATATAATCAAGGTATTAATCAATATTTTTCCTTCTAAACATCACATGAGTTTAATCTCTAGGCATATGAGATTTTACTTTGTTATAGAAGTTACCAGTGTATTTATTGAAATGTTCTTTTTATGTATTCTCTAATGTCTGTGGAGAGCGAAGGTTCGTTTCTCACTTAATTTGTCATCTATAAAGGTTAAAGAAAAAATTTAGCCGGGGTGCCCCTCACAAAAATGTGGGGAAATTTTGTGAGAGCCCTATATCCAAAATGGCTGCCGTCAGCCAAGCTGGAAATGAACTTTTTAATGGTTTTGCCCACAGTGCTGCATAATACATGGTTTCTGAGACTATTTGGGTCAAGAAATTAATAAATTATTTAGATTTATTGATTTGACCAATTTTTGACCTTCAAATTCAAGATGGCCGCCAATTTTTGGCTCTTTAAGGCGAGACACTACAGGTGAATAGGGTAAAAATTTTAACTTACAGATACAGTATCACCATGAAACCTTACCAGTTGATTACTCGCATGAATAGGAGAAAAAAATTTATTGCAAGTTTTCTGTAAATGTATGTTTAAATATGCTAATCAGACTATATCTAATTAAATATGCACTAATTTGCATATATTTTGAAGTGACGAATCTGACCATTGAAAAAAACAAGGTTCAAAATTATTTTAGGATTTTGTTGATATATTACAATGAAAAGACATCACCTGAGAGGATTATGAATATTTCTTTTTGTTACCCTGTAAATCAGAAAATACTGTCAATAGCCTTAAATTGAATTCCGCCCTATTTTTAGGCATAAAATGTCATATAAATCAGGCCAAGAATGATATATCAACAAATCCCTCTGGACAAACCTTCACAATATAGTTAGGAATAAGACTGTACAGTTTGGTGTATGTAGGTGCTACAGAAGTAGAATATCGTCACTATCGTCCCTGAGTAGGGAACGGATACGTTACGCTGAGTGACGACGAATGGTGTTTCGCTTAGAAAGCCTATTGACTTAGAGTATTAAAAAACGAGCCAATGGCAAAGAAATGCCATGGGTCTGCGGGATTTACATGGCGCAACTCCGCCCCACCTCATGGGTATAAAAGGAGGATGCCGGCAACATGCAGATGTTTCTTCGCTGAGGAGCCAAGACTGAACTCAGGCAGTCCCCGCGGTACAGCGGAAGTGGCAGGAAGACGTAACGTCTCCGTTCCCTACTCAGGGAACGAGGGTTACATACGTAACCGAGACGTTCACTTTCGTTGTCACTCCAAGTTACGTCGAGTGACAACAAATGGGGTTCCAGTCTAATCAAGCCAGCTTCACAGCTGTCTTCCAGTGCCCTGCGTAAGTCTGAGCTCCCTGTTGTGAGACTGGCACGGACGAAGGACTCGTACTTAACACAGGAATACCAAGGTTCACTGGGAAGCATATCTCAGAGGAAATATGCAAATAGTGCCTGCCCAAAGGGGGGACTTACAGAATAAACATATTCAATTCAACGCCCTCCCTCCTTTAGTGGACTTAGATATCCTAGGAATGACCAGAAGCCTCGAATTTAGTGATCTTAAAGAGCGCGATGGATTGTAGGGCGATAGAAGATCCATTAAATAGACTGGAGCTAAACCATTTAGGGCTTTATAGGTCAGTAGCAATACCTTGTAATTGATACGGAACTTAATAGGTAACCAATGTAGAGATGATAAAATTGGTGTTATATGATCATATTTTCTTGACCTAGTAAGAACTCGGCTGCATTTTGGACTAACTGTAGCTTGTTTATTGAGGATACAGGACAACCAGCTAATAAAGCATTACAGTAATCTAGTCTCGAGGTCATGAATGCATGAACTAACTTTTCTGCATCAGAAACGGATAGCATGTTACGTAGCTTAGCAATGTTTCTAAGGTGGAAAAAGGCTGTTCTTGTAACATATGAAATATGATTTTCGAAAGTCAAGTTGCGGTCAAGTATGACACCCAGGTCTTTTACTGTAGTGGATAAAGTAACAGGGCATCCTTCTAAATTAAAGTTGTATTGTAAGGGATTTTGTGGGTAGTTTTTTGGACCAATAAGTAATACCTCTGTTTTATCTGAATTTAATAGCAGGAAATTACATGTCATCCAGTATTTTATATCTTTAAGACATTCTGTCAAGTTAGATAAGTTAGTGGTTTCATCTGGCCATGATGAAATATATAATTGAGTGTCATCAGCATAACAGTGAAAATTAATTCCATGTTTTCTTATAATATTACCAAGTGGCAGCATATATATTGAGAATAGTAGAGGGCCTAACACAGATCCTTGCGGTACTCCATAGTTTACTGACGTTATCTTTGATTTTTCCCCATTTAAACAGACAAAGTGGTAACGGTCTGATAAGTACGATCTAAACCAGCTTAATGCCTGTCCCTGAACACCAGTGTAGTTTTGTAGTCGATCCAGGAGTATTTTATGATCTATAGTATCAAATGCAGCGGTTTTTAGGTTTATAACTAAATCAAGTTTACATTGCACTGATGTAAATACGTACCTCTCTGTCAAATAGACTGCAGACTGAGAAAAGAACGCGAAAATTCAGTATATAGCCACCACTCTAGCCTCTATCCATAGAGGGCGCACGTACACAACAAATAACTCTCCCAATACCGATAAGCTACCATGAAATAACAGAACAATACCAGATTTTGGTGAAACAAACTCACAAAACAGAAAATGAAAGGTTGCAATAATATTTATCTTTCTTTAACCTGTTATACATGCACACGGAGGCACCTAGCCAACGCGCAGGCAATAGACAAATAGGCAAAAGACACTGGCGTCGACGTCAGCAGTGCTGGAGGAACTCAGGGCTTGACGGGGGAAGCTCACCTGAGGAAAAAAATCACATGTATCCAGTCCGTGGAGTGGAGTGGTGAGCAAGCGAAGACACATGAGCGGGTCCAAGTACCGGCTGGTTGAAGCGAGTACATGAGAGGACACTGGCTCCACTCGGAGATTGTAGAATCTGGCGAATGTGTTGGGTGTCGCCCAGCCTGCAGCTCTGCAGATGTCTGTAAGCGAGGCGCCATGCGCTAGAGCCCAAGAGGAGGCAACACTCCGAGTGGAGTGGTCTGTCACACCAAGGGGGCATGGTCGACCTTGCTGCTGGTATGCCAAAGCAATGGCGTCCACAGTAAGACAGCCTTTGCTTGGAGAGAGCCTTTCCCTTCAGCTTCCCACCATAACAGACAAAGAGCTGGTCCGAGGTCCTTAAACACTGCGTTCTGTCTACATAGGCGCGGAGAGCGCGTACTGGACAGAGCAGTGCCAGGGCTGAGTCTGCCTCCTCCAGGCAGCGTTTGCAGGTTCACCACCTGGTCCCGGAAAGGAGTGGTGGGAACCTTGGGCACATATCCAGGCCGGGGGTCTCAGGATCACGTGAGAGTAAGCCGGCCCGAACTCCAGGCATGCTTCGTCAATGGAGAATGCGTGCAGGTCCCCTACCCTCTTGATGGAGGCCAGTGCAACCAGTAGAGCTGTCTTCATTGAAAGGAAGTTAAGCTCCACTGATTGTAGAGGCTCAAAGGGAGCACTCTGCAGGGCAGTTAGAACCATTGAGAGGTCCCAAGAGGGAACGAGGAGGGCAAGGAGGATAGTCTCCTCATTCCTCTCAGGAACCTGACGATCAGGTCGTGCTTTCCCAAGGACTTACTTTCGACTGCGTCATGATGTGCGGCGATAGCGGCAACATACACTTTCAGGGTGGAGGGAGACAGCCTTCACTCCAACCCATCTTGCAGGAAGGAAAGCACGACACTAATCGAGCATCTCTGGGGGTCTTCTCGGTGAGAAGAGCACCAGTTGAAGAATAGGTTCCACTACCTACCTCCGAACTTGGACACGCTGATCGGATAACATTCCTATCAGAAGCACGTTTACACTTGTCTTTTCAATGTGTATGTGGACAACATCCGGATACAGGTCGCATGTTAATGCCAAGTGTAAACGCAGCCTCTGACGGCAGGTTGGAGTAACTGGTACTCGGAGCATCAATTTAAGGCGACTACAACTATTGCAGTATTTTCTGATTTACAGTATAACAAAAATAAATATTTGTAATCCCCTCAGGTGATGTTTTTTCATTGTAATATATCAACAAAATGCTAAAATAATTTTGAACCTTGTTTTTTTCAATGGTCAGATTCGTCACTTCAAAATATATGCAAATGAGTGCATATTTAATTAGATATAGACTGATTAGCATATTTAAACATACATTTACATAAAACTTGCAATACATTTTTTTTCTCCTATTCATGCGAGTAATCAACTGGTAAAGTTTCATGGTGATATCTGTAAGTTAAAATTTTTACCCTATTCACCTGTAGTGTCTCGCCTTAAAGAGCCAAAAATTGGCGGCCATCTTGAATTTGAAGGTCAAAAATAGGTCAAATCAATAAATCTACATAATTTATGAATTTCTTGACCCAAATAGTCTCAGAAACCATGTATTATGCAGCACTGTGGGCAAACCCATTAAAAAAGTTAATTTCCAGCTTGGCTGACGGCAGCCATTTTGGATATAGGGCTCTCACAAAATTTCCCCACATTTTTGTGAGGGGCACCCCGGCTACATTTTTTCTTTAACCTTTATAGATGACAAATTCAGTGAGAAACGAACCTTCGCTCTCCACGGTCACGGAAATGCTATAGATGACCCAACTATATTTAGAGCCTGGCCAAATCCAACCTTGAAGAAGCTGTGTGTCGGTGTGTGTGTTAGTCTTTTTGGTTACAGGTTAAGGAACAACTGGCATTACTGAGATTGAGATTGAGTTGTTGTTCTGGACAGGCTGGCGCCCAGCAACCCAGATCTGCGACTTGGAAGGTCACGACGTGCCTAACTTCAGGGTCTGAGTTTCAGCTGCCTAATCAATGGAGATATGCCTCAGTCTATCTGTATATGTGTGGAAAATTACTATGTTTATCTATTTCTTAGTCAATCAGAATCATTCAAACTGAAGCAAGGACGTAGGTTATACCTTGTTGATGGGTATAATGCTGTGATCTTTGTAACTGTAAGCGGGATGGCCTATGCAAACTCCTTGTCAGTATTGAAACTGACTTCTGCTGATGAAACTGCAAACTATCTTCAGTAAAACTTTTCTTCAATTTATTATAATTTTGACTTTGGGTCTTTATTCATCATATCTGGTTCTGGGTCTTTGACTCTAAATCCCCCTACACTATTATAATGCTGTAAATGAGTCTTACTTGTCACGACATTCCATTCTCTGCCTTCTCTTATAAAATAACCTTTTTTAATCACAGTAAAATCTAACATCACATATCGTTATCAACAGAAGTATTGTTTTGCGTAAAACATGTTGAAGATTAATGGACAGGCAGTCGATTCATTAAATAATAAGCTATTTTCTCACAAAAGTGTTTTTTTTTCAGTGTAGTGAAGTCTCTTCTCCATTGACAATAAAAAAAAGGCCTCTGTTCTCCTTTCCTGTGTACCGACCATAGAATGTAAAAAAATAGGTACAGAGAAACTACCGACACAGGCACAGCCACAGCATTATGACAATTTCATGGCAATTTCAAAACACTGGCTACATCCGAAAATGTAGGCTTGTTGCCTCGCTGCCCTATCAAGCAATGACTCTGCAGGCAGCATCTGTGCACGAAGGTACCTCACGAAACTGATTTCGGACAGACTTCTGAGGCAGCGTAACGGTTTAATGATCTACAGCAAATAGAGCGAGCTTTGGTGAAAAGTGAATATATTATGACTACAATGGCAATTTCTTGCTAGAAATCGCATCATAAGTAGAAAACAGTGATCAAAAGTGTAGATTTACACACAAACTGATGACCAGCCACAACTTTCAGAGGCCATCTTTATTTTTCTAGCTCAACTGTTACAGAATGGAAAGCACAGGATGGTGGGATATCAAAGGCAGCAAAGGATACCATCTATGTAAAAAATCGTCTAATACCATCTATGTACCATCTATCAAAAATCGATCAGATGAAGGTATCTCAGAAGACAGGAATGAAACTAACAATGCATTCAGACGTGCCTTGATGCCTTCTGACCTTGGAATGCGTCCCCCGAAAGCAGCATTTCGTCCCCTTGGAATTATAAGGTTCTATCTGACATTTTTGTCAAAATTGAGTTATTCACATATTCTTATTCTGTGACAACTTATTTACATTATGTGATGTGTTTTGTACATTTAGGGTCCCTGTTATTTTTATGTTTGAAAGAAACTTGTTCCCCATACACATTTTCCTATATGTAATGCAAAAACTTTGAAGCTCAATATCTCAAAACTGCTCAGAACGCAGATAGAACCTTATAATTCCAAGGGGACGATTTATCAGTTTTCCGGCGCAGCCACTGCTTCATGAAGCTTTCGAAACCTTTACGGATCTTTTGTTCCGAATCAATGGTCCGGAGTGTATATCAAACTGCCAGAGTCATGTGATCTGTGGTTTATTTATAAAGATAGCACCTATTTGAAAATTTGATCTGACGTTTTCGGAGTTGTGAGATCCAGGCGATCACTCAGTGCTGAGAACAGCCTTACCTCGGCAAGTCCTTCTGACGTTTGCCACTGGCTCTGATGTCTCTGTAGTGTTTAAACATAAGATGTAATTCATCTAGTGTGTATCTAACGGTAGATCTTTGGTCTCATGAATCTATAATTTGTTCCCTGGCAAATCGTTTTGGCTGAGGGCCAAGTGAAGTTTCATACACGAATTGGGATGCACCTTAGCGGTTTTCTTTGTTTTGGAGGAGGAATCACGCTTCACCTGCATTGACTTGTCCATAATAGTAAAGGGCATTTTACTAACTGATTAGAGATGAGATGACATGTATTGCGGCGTATGTCACTAAAACAAACAAACCAAACCAACCAAAACAACTAAGACGCCGCAGCAGGCTGAAACATGAGGATTTACACTGAAGACGCGTCACGCTGAACCATTGTACGTATTGAGTCTCTTTATTACGTTATTTCACATACATAGAAAACCAAACACTTACTTTGAGTGATGCATTTTGTAAGCAGTGCAAAGGTTACTCAGAGACATCAGTGAAAGATGTTAGTAATGGTGATGGTAGGCTAATGATGACGACAATGTTAACGGTCAACAGAAAGTTTCTCCCCATGCTCACCCTGCAGCCATGATCCAAACCCAAGCTTCCACACAGGTGAGCACACACACATTAATACAGACACCACGTCCCCGGTCACACCCACAGTACCGATGACGTCATGATGCGTGTGCACATACACCACAATAGACAGAATAAGAAAAAATATAAGAAAAACCAAGTCAAACCCAATGTATGGCTCCTACATTCCAGCCCCAAATTATTTCATTGTAATAATTGACCACCATCATCACGTTGTGGGAGACAAACACCAATCAAAAAATACCAAGTAAACTGTTAGTCCATTAAAAATCCAGTAATGTCAAAGTTCATGTCTGCTATATCCAAAAGATCTTCACTGCCCCTCGGCTTCCTGCAGAAGGCAGACTTTGGTTATTGGTCTTGTCAGACAGCTGGTTTTAGTTTTAATCCGTACATTTCGCACCAGTCCATTTTGATCCGGAACAGTATCCACAATTCTTCCGATAATCCACGCATTGCGAGGTGCCATGTCATCCACTAGCACAACGAGATCTCCTGGAACAAAGTTTCTTCTGGCAGCAGGGTGCGAACTACGCAGACATGGGCTCCCCTGAAAACTTGATTCGTGAAATTTTGGGGGGTCCCAAAAAATATTGACAATGTTTTATTTTGACGTGCAATTTCAGTTTTGTGTAATGTGATCATCGTGGATTATTATGTGTAAAATAGCAAAAATATTATTAATTCATGCGGCGATTAAACCTAATTCACTGGATCTCACAACTCCGAAACCGTCAGATCAAATGTTCAAATAGGTGCTATCTTTATAAATAAACCACAGATCACATGACTCTGGCAGTTTGATATACACTCCGGACCATTGATTCGGAACAAACGATCCGTAAAGATAACTATGCATGCTATTCTTGTCATGAGCATCAAGGTGTGGTGGCGCTGCGGTGCAAATACCACTCATGTTTAGTACGTTAACTCAAAGATTCGTATAAAACACGTTGAGGCCATTGATCTGCGCGCAAAGTCCTTGAAATCCATTCTGTGTTAAGGTAAGGCATTTTATTCCCAATTCTGTGTTGTGGCTGGGTTGTTATAGGTCTGCGTGTCTTAGGTCTAATTAAACAGAGGAATTGTGGTATTCTTCTGTAGCCTGACGAGTAATTTAACCCTTGTTCAAGGGAACTCAAAGACAGCCTATTTATAAACTATTTGTGGATGTCTGTTTGACTTATCAATTTGTGTCGATATAATAGGGTGAATCCTGTATATAATGCTTGCATAGACTTGCATACACTTGGAGCTGTTATGTATCTTTGGAAGTCCTTGAAATGATAGGGTTTCATAGCGTGGCGCAGCGCATTCCGCATTCTGTCTGAAAGGCGCTTCAATCCTCGGCACGCGCAAGTGCACGAACCACGAAAGGACACGGTATAGTTCGAACACTGTCTGGCAGTATTCCACTTCTGGCACTCCTGAAGTCCAGGAAGGTATTCCTTTACCCAGCGCTTCCAGAACAAATCTGACATGTACTGCACTTGCTTCCAGCGACGACGAGCATAGACATCCTCCTTCACGAACAATCCTGGTGGCAACAACGGTTGCGACTTGAGTAGAAGTAGATGGTTGGGAGTCAGCGCCTCTAAGTCTTGAGGATCCATTGATGCCTTTGTTAATGGACGACTATTAACAATCGCCTCAGCCTCACAGAACACAGTCATCAAACTTTCTTCATCCATGGTCTGAGTCTTCAAAATGGAATTTAGTACCTTACGAACTGACCGAATCAACCTTTCCCACGCACCTCCATGATGTGATGCTGTTGGGGAATTAAAAACCCATTTCACACTCTTTCGTAACAGCACATCACTTATAAGGTTGTGATTCAGATTCTCAATGGCCTCCCTCAATTCACGCTCAGCGCCCACGAAATTAGTACCATTATCCGAATGGATTTCCAGGACTTGACCACGTCTCGTCACAAACCTCCTGAAGCCATTAATAAAGGAGTCTGTGTCCAAGGATGAAAGAACCTCAAGGTGTATGGCTCGCATCGCTAAGCACGTGAAAATGAGTTCTGTAAGGTCCACCCATTGGCCCAACACCGGAATCCAAGGATATGGTCGAAGGAATAATGCGTGTATGTCTTTTCAGCGTTTCAGTGAAGTTCACTTAATTTATTGGAATTTAGTTTAAATAATACTTTAGCTCTACGCTTAATCTGACTCCAATTTCAAATGTTAATCAAATTTAGATTGTGTTTCTTATTACAAAACAGTCATAAATACTGATTATGAGTTAATTTAGATCTTTGATTATTCTGGCCATTTCATAATTTCAAATATTCGTTCATTAAGGACCTGGTGTCGCTTTGAGACGTCACGTCGCGAATGTGCGCTCACGATCACAAACTAGCCAGTCCTAAAATAGTCAGAGGGTGCAGTGCAAACTATCTTACCCTACTATCTTACCCTATCTTCCGCTCACTGCTGACTCATAGGTGTAATTTTCCGTGATAGTTGCAGCGTACAACATGCTAAGTTAGGAGATAGTCAGAAATCAGAAGGTCTAATGATGTGCCCCATGCTCCATTCATTAGTGCCTTAGGTGTGATCTATCCTGGACAGAGATTTGCGGGAACAACAGACTACACATAATCAACTAGAAATAATGATTTCAGAAAACTTCAGAATAATCAAGGTTAACATTTATTTTTTTGTCAGGAAAAATGTATCGTGCCAATTTCACAAGTACATGATTAAACGCCAATTCAGAAATAATAAATGCATGACATCAATTACTCAAAGATGATTCTAAAAGTAAGCAATGCATTCCTGACAGAGACACACAGTAGTGTGTGAGAGCTTTCCAACGGGAAAACTCTGACACAGCACTGCATGGTTTTTTTTCCTGGTTACAGTTCCCCAAGACTGCTTGTTACCTAGCCTTAAATACCCAGACCAGAACAAAAGGGTTGTACCAATATTTCACCAGTGTGTTTTGGGTCAGTTACTGTACCCCAGGGGGTAGCACCTGGTCTCGGGGGAGAGGGGAGATGTCTTGAAGAAACATCACCCAAAGAGGAACACAGGATTCTCCTAGTCCTCAATCTTTCTCATATTACCAATGACTGCAGTGAAATTAAGACCATTTTACCAATCGCACTTAGACACTCAAAATGATACCAAACACGAAAAGGAAAAACACTAGATTCCCAAGATACATCATATATGATATATAGGCATTCTTAGTGAACTTTTGGTGACTTGACTCAGGGGGAGAGGAGACAAGAGAGAGGGGGATGCAGAGATAAGGTAGGAGAAACGTTTGGACAAGACAATGTCCTGTGCTCTGTCTTTGCGATCTTCTGTCCAGGGTGCGTTTTATTGCTTTATGGTGAGTTTTATCTCAGCTTTTGTCTTAGCAGGAAAATCAGTTCTTACAGTCCATACTTCTTGACCACAGATCTTCCACGTTTAACCTCAAACGGCCCAAAACAGTCCAGACCAACTCGACTGAAAGGAGGTTCATCAGGAGTTATTCTGCAGTGAGGAAGGTCAGCCATTTTCTGATGTCCAGGTGAAGAAGACAATCTACGACAGATGACACACTTAGTCAAAACCTTTCTGATGGCAGCGCAAGCACCAGGAATCCAATATTTCTGACGCAGATGAGAAAGCATGTGGTTTCGTCCACCATGGCTTGTTTCTTGGTGTACATGACAGAGAAGAAGTTTGGAGATATGTTTATCTTTAGCTAGTATAACCGGATGTTTTGCTTCAATTGGCATAGCTGCTCTACTAAGCCGTCCTCCAACCCTAATGAGATCACCATCCAGAATCGGGTTAAGCTTATAGAGGTGGCTCGTCCTCCTTACACACTCTCCTTTCTTCAAGTTGGCCAGTTCCTCCGGAAACATTGTTTTTTGACAAAAACAGATAATATTTGACTCAGCTACAACCATATCCTCCATAGACAGAAAACCCTTTGGCACTTGAGCCTTAAATCCTTTCATCTGGACCTGTAGCTCTTTTTCCAACTGCTCAACACTTTGGTCCGATTCAGAAAGGGTTCCTCTCAGCAGCTTTCGATGTCGCACCAGAGACAGAAGCAAGGTCTTAAACTTGAGAAGCCAACCGACAGCCCTTTTAAGACGGAGCCAGGAGGAAAAGTAATCAAAGAGCTTCTCTACCAGACTGACCTGATCTACTTGAGTTGTGTTCACCATCACGGCCTTGACCTCCGGGTCTCCAATAAGAGGGTTTTCCAAGGTCTCAGGGTTTTCGGGCCACATGCTCTCAGGCTCATGAAGAAAGTCAGGACCACAGAGCCATGCACCAGTCTTTAGCAATGACTGAACTTTAACACCTCTGGAGGCTAGATCCGCAGGGTTGGTTAATGTATTCACGTACCTCCATTGGGATACATTAGATGTTTTCAATATCAATTCAATATTTCAAATATCTCAGACACTTTTAATATATTTCAAAACAGAAGTGCTGTCCGTCCAGAAGACCGACTCTTGAAGATCCATTTACAGCTCCTTCCTTCATCCACAGTCCACAGGTTTTAAACACCTACTGACTTTCCAATTTTCAAGACCATGGAGTTCATCCAGCCAAGCCATCCATTCTCCAGCGACAGAAGAGGGCAAAGGATCATCCCATCCCAAACGTCTCCTGCAAAGGTCTTGGAGAATTTTCTTGGCAGACAAAACAATAGGTGCCAAGAAACCAAGAGGGTCGTAAATCGAACTAGTCACAGACAAAATTCCTCTTCTTGTGAGTGGGTGGGTTTTAAGTGTGACTTTAAATTTGAACGAGTCAGATTGGACACACCACTGTACACCTAAGGCATACTCTACAGGCAAAGCTTCACTATTTAAATCAAGATCTTTCACCTCCTTGGCTAGTTCCTCCTGAGGAATGGTGGCAAGAACAGTGCGTCGGTCACTAATCCATTTTGTGAGCTTGAAACCACCTTCAGCACACAAGGCACTAAGCTCTCGACATAAGGATACTGCCTCCTCTTCAGTTCCAACAGACACCAAACAATCATCAACATAGAAATGATGCAAGACAGTGTTAACCGCTATAGGACTGAAGCACCTTTGATTGTCTTCAGCACACTTCCTCAGGGCGAAACAGGCACAACTAGGAGAGGAAGTAGCACCAAACAGATGTGCGATCATTCTATGCTCCACCAGCTCCTGATTGCAATCTCCATCAGGCCACCACAAGAATCTCAACAAATCAGAGTCTTCAGCTGGCACTCTGACATGGCCTCAATGTCTGCCATGAGCACCACTGGCTCTTTGCGAAATCTTGTGAGGACTCCCACTAATGAATTGGTGAGATCTGGTCCTTGAAGAAGCTGTGAGTTCAGAGATATCCCCTGAAACGTAACCCCACAATCAAAAACTACCCTCAGTTTTTTCTTTTTAGCATGATAGACACCATGATGGGGTATATACCACACCCTTCCATCACAACGGGCAAGCTGCTCAGTTGGAACTCTTTCTGCATAGCCATTAGCCAACATCTTGGACATAAATGCGATGTAATCAGAGCGAAAAGATAGATCTTTGTTCAAATGCTTTTTAAGACTCAATGCACGCTGTTCTGCAACCTTCTTATTATTTGGCATTTTGAGGCATCTTTCCTTTACCGGCAAACCAATGCTATAATGACCATCATTGAGCTTGGCAGACTCTGAGACTAACTCAATGAAGTGCTTATCCTCCCTTGACAAACCAGGTTGTTCTTCCTGCAAAGTTTCAGGGAAATCCATCTTTAGCTACTTCTCCCAAAGTTCATCAAGCCTCGCCACTGAGATCCGATTGACTGTAATATTAGGCTGCAAGCATTGATCACTTATCTGACAATCTTCACGGAGTGGGCCATTCACCGTCCAACCCAGGATGGTCTTAATCGCATAAGGGCCTCCATTCACTGCACGAACCACCTCCCATGGCTCCAGAGCTTGAGGGACATTAGTGCCGATCAAAAGGTCTACATCAGCATCAATCTCTGGAAACTTTATATGTCTCAGGTGCAGCCATCTTTGGAGGTCCTTTGAGCGTGGGATGTTACCTCTATGAACAGGCATGCTCTGTTGAGTAAAAATCTCAGGCAGGTGACAAAAGTTGTTAGAATCCAGCCCGGCAACTTCCAAGTCTGACAGCATATAACTGTCTACTACTTTCTCTTGTCCCATAGTTCTAAGGAGAATTCCCAGCTTCTTCCCTGTAAGACTGAGCCGGGACATGAGTCGCTCTGGATCCAAAAATGCATATGTGACCAAGGTTTCTTGCCCCCTTTTAGATTTCACCTGAACAGGCAAAATAGAGAGCGTACAGTCCTGCTTACCGGCCCCAGTCAAGCCACTGGACTGAACAGACATCACAGCACCTTCTCTGGCCTTTTCCAAGCCACCATTGGCCAGAACAGGACTCTTTTGTTTTGCTGTGGGGTGAATATGCAACAATGTGGGATGTCTATAATTGCATACTTTAATTGCATGCCGTTTTATAATTGCATGCCGTTTTTTGCAATCTTTACTCATGTGCCCAACGCACAGACATCCAAAACACATACGGTTCTCCTTCAGAAAAGACATTTTTTCATCTTGTGTCCTTTTATCTAGCCCCCACAAAACAAACAAACCTTCACTAGTGAATCCTTTTCCCTTTTGTTCACAGAATCCGCTTTCTTCTCAACAGGTGCTATAGTAGAGGCAAAACATACTGCCTCTAACCTTTGAACTAGGTTGAGACCAGACCATTTTTTCGTCATTTCTTCCACTCGCAGATGTCTCTTGTATATTTCCAAAAAGAGGGTCACTTGCTATCTTGACTTGCCTCTCAACAAACTCTACAATATCTGAAAACGTAGCTCTACGATGAAACTTCTCATGAATATCGCAGGCCACACTTCTCCAATAATCCCTCAGCTTATAAGGCAGTTTTTTCACAATGATTTGCATATTCGTAGGTACGTTCAGGTCACTTGCAGAAACTCCCATAGAGTTGCAGCATTCCCGCAACAATAAACTGTAGGGCCGTAAAGCCTTAACATCTTCGGCCTTAAGCATCGGCCAGGAAAGCACCTTGTCCATATAGGCAGAAGCTACCTTAAATGGATCACCAAAATGCTCCTGAAGTAGTGATTTTGCCTTACTGTATCCAAGGGATGGAGGCAGATGCTGACAACTTCGGATCAAATCCCTGGGTTGACCTCTCGTATACTGCTCGAGATAATACAAACAATCCTTCTGACTTTGTGTTCTCCCTTCAATGTTGTGTTTAGATCCTCTTATGAAAGTTTGATACTGCAGTGGATCTCCATCAAAAACTTGTAGATCTCACTTAGGTAAGAGAAAAAGTGACCGTTGTCCAACCAATAAAGACGTGATTTGATTAATCCTTTCCAAAACTGTGAGAAAACGCTGATCAAAATTATTTACTGTTACAGGTGCAGCTTCATGCTGAAAGTGAACAATTGGTGGATGAGAAACACCTTCTGGCAAAGTGGGCTGATCAACCCCAGCCACAATAGCAGGCAGAGTAGACAAAGTAGACTGACCGGCCCAGTTCACAGCAGCAGGCAGAGTAGACAAAGTAGACTGACCGGCCCAGTTCACATCAGCAGGCAACGGGCTTTTGTTGTATGTCTTGGGCCTCACAACAACACGACCTGGAAGCAAAGTTTCCCCTACAGCTTTAACAACAGATGGTTGAGTGTTGAACTCAGGCACAAATATTGCAGCATCATGGCTCAACTGTGCATTTTTCCCTCTTTCCAAATAAGAGTTCATCCCATCTGTTTTTACAGAAACTTGAGACACACGAGATCCTTCTGAAATCTTAAACACACTCACTTTAGCCATAGACGCTGCTAGCTCCATGTCCAACTCCAGCTCCTCCTTTCTCCTCAACAGTTCCTGCTGTTCCTCCAGGGCATGCTTCTTACTCAGCAGCTTTAGACGAGCCTTAATGGCCGCTGTTTCAGCCTCAGCTTTTATCCTGGCTGAGGTTGTAGTGGAGTTAGATTTACTCACAACTGTAATGGATCTCTTTGACCTCAGTGACACATTAGAAACACTATCACTTGGCTTAATGTCATCTTCAACTGCATTTTCCACAATTCAAGAATCTCAAAAAATATCTGCTAAAAACACAGCGTCCTTTTTATGGCTTATGTTTCCACATGAACAAAATACAATGCGTTGTCTTTGATTCCCTCTAACTTATCCACTGAAGCTAAACTAAACTCAACCCTAGTCTTCTGTGCATACTAGCGGTGGGTATTTATGTACCTCCATACCGATAGTCTCGAACCAGACCAACCGTCTTAGAACCAGAACTACGGTGGTACTCCCAAGCGGCAAGCGCAATGCTTCACCCGCTTGACACACAAACCAAAACACTACAAAAAATTACAAACTACAAACAAACAGTACAATCACCTTATGCGAAAGTACCGCTGAGCCTAGCAGGGAATACAATTGGTTCTTTAACAGACAATCCACACTATTTTTTAATAAAGGCGACTGTGATGATCAAATAAGCATAGTAACAGCCAATTTGTGAATGAATGGGATTTACGCGAATCCAATGCGCTGGATCGACTATCGCTTACTACGTTGAAAGCGATCTCAAACATCCAGTGTTGTCCCAACAATACGTTTGAATCTGCGCAACAACAACTTTTCTGTTGACACAATATTGCGGCGTATGTCACTAAAACAAACAAACCAAACCAACCAAAACAACTAAGACGCCGCAGCAGCTGAAACATGAGGATTTACACTGAAGACGCGTCACGCTGAACCATTGTACGTATTGAGTCTCTTATTTTATTATACAACATGGTTACTTGACAATGTAGTAAACTTTTGTCAAATTTAACTAGTAGCTTCAAACAGACTTCAGAACTTAATGTACAATTTGTGTATGATAATAATGTACATATGATTTTAAATTGTCAATAAACAATAGATATTTGATAAACCTTAAAAAGTGCTCAGATGAATAACATTCAACTGATACGGCCGCCATCTTGCTGCTGCCAGCCTAGTATCTCTTTCTCTGTGACTTTTTCTAGATGATCCAGTAAATGGTTCTTTCAGGTACAATATTCTTTGCAGTAATTTCCTTGCATGTGAGGCCATTTTGATGCAAAGCATGATGGCTTCACATCCTTCTTTGGAGGCAACCATTGCTAACATGAACACAGATGGTGCTTCTCATTTCTTATTTGTGCATCTTTGTTTAATTTCCTTGCTTCTTTTGCTTGTATCTCAGCTCCACCCCCCTTAGGATGTGGGGACCCAGATAGCACTAGTCTATTTGATGTGATGTTTACATCTGGAAGACATATTTTTAAGAGTGTTTGCTCATCTGCAATACGTCTATAGGACGTTTCCTGTCAGATGTCAAATAGACGTTTAGCAGATGTCTTTAAGATGTAATGATTTAGAATGCATGTTAAAGTTGGGG
This sequence comes from Semotilus atromaculatus, assembly GCA_031834385.1. Lineage (NCBI taxonomy): Eukaryota > Metazoa > Chordata > Actinopteri > Cypriniformes > Leuciscidae > Semotilus > Semotilus atromaculatus. The sequence goes on from JAULUF010000014.1 coordinate 12,297,473, forward strand.
TATACGATTTTGAAAATCGGTTGAGAAAGCCTGAGACGGTTGGGAATTTTTAAAAAACTCATCCCGCCCCTCCACACACACACCCCTCCCCTCTGTGCTACCTGATCCCTCCCACCGGGAAACGAACTGAACAACGTCACTCAGTCAAGCTGTGATCACCGGTAGTAAACATCGGAACAGAGATGTACGCTGAGACCTCGCTAATGACACTTCATATGTGATAGGCGATGCTAAACGGCTAACATTCCAATGCCGACCGGCAGCATGAGCATGTTGTCAGACTGATAAAAAGCTATTAATGTAACACGTCACACCATAAAAGTATAAATAAATGTTTAACGTTACCTGCTCAACAAAAAGTCCGCCGTGTCAGCATCGGTTTTCAGTCCCAGATCTCCCCGAAGCTTCCTCCAACGATCAATGGTGGACCCTATATTTATTCTACTGTGAGTCCGGCGTTCTTCACATTTTTTTTTTTATCTCTGCTCTTTCCCCTACAGACTTTCTCTTTCGTCCAAACTTTACACTAGAGGCAAGCAGGGGCCGCTTGCTGCTGTCGTTTATTTTTTTATCCATTTTGGATCTGATGCTACTTAGCTAGCTACCATAGACTGTCCTCTGCTTTCTCACGCAATTTCATGTCGCAGGAGGGGGGCGGGGTCGGGTGCGGTGGGGTGGAGACGCGAGCGCCAGGCGGAGTTTCAAGTGGAGCTGGTGATTGGATGAGAGCAGTTGACCAATGTAAGCTGTCCGGCCGGACAGCTTACATTGGTCAACTTCGCTGCGGCTGTACAGCCAATAGAGTGAATGGATTTTTTTCATTCTTTTTTCTATTCATATTGTTCGGATTGTAATATATAACCATAACACACATCTAAACGAGGATATTAATAATGAACAATCTTTGAAATCGTATACCCTAGCTTTAAACTGACATCTTCTAAACGTCTATTTGACATCTGACAGGAAACGTTCTATAGACATATTGCAGATGAGCAAACACTCTTAAAAATACGTCTTCCAGATGTAAACATCACATCAAATAGACTTGTGCTATCTGGGGAAAGTACGCAAGGAAAGAAAATGAGGATTGAGGACTCAAAGGAAAGCTTATTTGTTAAATCATTTATCATTAGCTGGGCTCAGGTGATCTGCCCTTATACGTTTGGTTATTTAAGAAATGTATAATAATAAAAAATAAAGCAAGATTCCCTGTTGAAATATGTGAAATATATGGTTTATTTAAACTGCAAATGTAAAGCATAAATTAAACTTATTGTGACAGATGTGAAAGGGGGAGGATAATTTATGTGCATTTTTTTACAAGAAAGACTTCCGTAAAAGATACACCTCGCTCATGGCTCCTCTCTGGAAGCTTCCTCACTCCTCATTCCTCACCACCTCGGGGTGAAATGAGAGAATTGAGATCTCCTTCAAGATAGTTTTCTTTTATTGGCTTCCAGGTCACAGCCTGGAGGACGGAGGAGCGAGGAATGAGGAAGCATAAGCATCAATTTGAGTATTGAGAAGCACCTAATGATTTGAAGCACTTCTTCTCTCCTTTTATTGCAATCAGTCTGTTCTTATAATCCAATCAGAAAGACACCTGACTAGAATTTTCACACTTTCCCATGTGCTGCTGATGATGATGTAATTAGTGAAATAAATAGCTGGTCATTTTGTGCTTGGGCCAAAAAGGGTTTTGGGGAATTTTGATTTGGGTGTTGGGATTTTGGGATTTTTGTCTCCATTCACTCATCAAAGAGTCGCTACTGACAGCAACCCTCTGGAAAACAGCTACCATCATCCCTGTCCCCAAAAGACCTTGAATCATTACAGACCAATACCACTTACTTCCATAAAATAAAATGCCTTGAGAAACTGATACAGAACACTATCCTTCTGGTCGTTTGCCCACAGATGGATCCTTACCAGTTTGCCTACAAGGCCAAAAGAGGAACACAGGTTTCCTTACTCTCCTCCAACATCTGGATTCCCCTGGCCATTATGCCAGGATTCTCTTTATAGACTTCAACTCTGCCTTCAATACGATTCAATGTATTCTTCTTTTCATCTGCTGGATCTATAATCTTTTCAGTGACAGACCACGGGGAGTAAGGGGTATTCAACATCCTCCACCATTACTGTCAATATGGGAGCTCCTTAAGACTGCATCCTCAGTCCCTTCCTCTACACATTATAAACTAACGACTGCCGTAGCACATCACAAAGTACTTCAGATACTCGGATGACACAGCCATACTCACCCTCCTCACCGGTACGGAATCAGTTACAGCAAATCACCAATCTGTTGCCCATTTCACTCAATGGTGTACAGACAGTCATCTCCTCCTCAACGTTACTTAAACAAAGGAACTTATCCTGGACACACGCCAAAAACTCTCTACCGCTCACTGCCCTATCTCCATCAATGGCCAGTCAGTAGAAATTGTCGAATGTTTCAGGTACCTTGGCATTGTTTTGGACAATAAATTGAGTTTTGACCACCCCATCACAGACATTAATAGGCACTGCCAACAGAGATATGTCATACGTAAACTCAGGACTTTCTCAGTAAAACCACACCTTCTTCTCCTCTTGTACCATAGTATCATTGAACCCGTCCTCCTGTATTGTGCCACCTGCTATTTCATGCTTTCTCTCACTAGAAACTAGCTCCTTAAAATCACTAAATCACAGCCATAGGGAAAAGTTTTGTACTCTCAGCTCTAAGAGCGTTGAATTCACAGAATGCATAATTTATTTACTGTACTTATATTAGGAGTATATTATATTATGCGTGTTGAATGTTGCTCCTGGTACAGTCTGTGAAAACAAATTTCCTCTATCGAGGACAATAAAAAATGAATCTGAATCTGATACTTTTTTTTTCTTTTGTTGGGCCAATTAAGCTTTTTGCAATTATTTATTAAATGCATTGATCACTCAATAATCTAGTAATGTGAATCAACATCACTACAATTGAAGCAGCAAACTTTGCGAAACACAAAATGTATGTCACTGCCAATGCTTTACTGCTGTATGATATAATGCTTTGTTCACACATCATAATTGCCAGAACTGATTTATTGGTATTTTTCCAAATGTCCTGTTCACCAACCTCTAAACGGTAAGTAATTTACCGGTAAAGACTGAATGTGTGAAATTGATCGATTGCATAGGCCTATTTCAGTATTCAAATAGCCTATTTCTGTCAAATATTATAACCTACTGGGCCCTATTGTTGTAGGTAAAAAAAAAATAATAATTTCATCTTATTTATTGAAAACAACAATTGTTGGATATACAATGAAGATAATATACAATAAATGTAAATAAATGTAGGCCAATGGCTTTAAAAAAAAAACATTTAGACCTATCATATTTGGTAATTTATTTTTGCAGGTTTGGTTTTCTTTGTGTAGGTTAAAAATTAACACTAGCCTACAATATATTTCTTTTCATGTTTATTGTTTTTCAATAACATGTGCATTAAATATTAGAAAATAATAATGAGGTAAAGCGAATGCCTGTCTGTTGTTACGGTAAATCTGCGCATCTATGACAGTAATTAAGGTAAAAAATGTTGAACATGGCTGCCTGCTTCCTGTATGATCTTAACTATAGAGTAAAAGAGATCTTAACCGATCTTGATCACCGAGTGGATGTTGTTCACAAGTTGTTCCCTGTAACGACTAAGAATAACTTTAAACAGGAGAAAAGACATCAGGAGCAGTGGTGAGAATGCTCATGACACCAGCCCACCATTAAAATAAAAGAAGAAGAAAGATAAAAGAAGAAGGGGCAGTGGTGAGTTAGTTCTTGCAATGCAATTGTCAGAAGTTTATTGTCATGCTAGAGTTCCAGAAGTGATCATCAAGTCTACTCTAAGTCATAAATTAACGAACATGGAGCAGTTAAATCAAGGCACGCATTCACGGTAATTTAAGTCAAGTCACCTTTATTTAGCCCTTTATAGATGGCCCAATGACGTGACAATTTTGATGTCCAAAACCCCTTTATAAAGTCCAAATAAGGAAATGTTTAATTAAAGCACATTTATTAAATCTATAGATCTCTGTTTATCATATGATATGAACATATATTGAGGGTATTAAGTGTAAGAATTATTAGACATTATAGTCACATAATGTCATACCGGATAACGTAACTGTCCGGATCGACCTTAGAGTGACATACATAATAAACAGGAAAGCTTTTTCCTGCAAGCTCAAGAGTAGAATGTACGTGGTCGCGAATGGACATACCATATTGTAATAATGTTACTTAACACATTATTCTTATAAGTTCCCTTGCAGCGCGTATTTCCAGAAAACATCCCCACTTGCGTGAAGATACCCCCCACCCAACGCAAAAAAAAGTGTCATTAATCGTGTTGGTTTGTGTCGTAAAAAATCGTTTGTGCTGCTTCGGTTTTTTGGATATTAAAAGATTATTTATTGGTAATTCTGAGGTCACCCAGCATAACTATATTAACCATGGTATTTTGGTTTGTTTCTACAAATACAACCAAAATACCATGGTTAATATAGTTAAGCTGGGTGACCTCAGAATTACCAATAAATAATATTTTAATATCTAAAAAAGCGAAGCAGCACAAACGATTTTGTTTGTTAAATCATGTTTAATTTTAAAATGCTATGGTGCATTTCCATAAACATCTCTTTGCAGGATAATGCAGCTGGGTTTGCAGAATCAGATGCAACATTATGAAAGATTAGCGAGATTAGATTTGCAGTTTAAAATAACCAATCATTTAGTATTTCAGCTGAAGAGTGTTCTATGCTGATTTTGTAGACCGATATAAAAGCATATTAATTACTAAAGCAGCTTTTTAAACTGCATGTAACCTCCCTTTTTGATCACAGCTCGAAAATCCTTACCATCTGAGGCAGTGTACCACCTTGACAATCATCACACATGTTGGTAAGAAGATTGCGGTTTCCAAAGACTCTCTCCAGCTGCTCCATTCAGGCCTCTGATATTCACACTCAACATTATGATGTCATCGTGGTGGGTGGCGGTCATGCTGGAACCGAAGCAGTGGCGGCCGCCAGCAGAGTTGGAGCAAAGACTCTTCTCATCACACAGAAAATCCAAACTATCGGTGAGTTGAAAGGTTTACTGTAGCACATTATTTAGATGTTATTCAGAACAACCACTAAACACAGTTCTCTGTTTGTCTTGTAGGGGCGCTCTCGTGTAACCCATCGCTGGGGGGTGTCGGGAAAGGTCATCTGGTGAAGGAGATTGACGCTCTGGATGGTGTGATGGGACGGGCTGGAGACTGGGCCGGGGTTCATTTCTCTATTCTTAACCGCAGTAAGGGGCCTGCAGTGTGGGGCCCCAGAACCCAGCTGGACCGCCAACGCTATAAAGACTTTATACAGGTTCCATTCTGTCAGCATTACTAAAGAAAATAATAATTAGTTGAGTTTTGTCCATCTTTTGAAACTCCATTCAACCAAACTTTCAAACTTCAAAACGTTTATAAAGACATTGTAAAAGTAATCGAGCAGTTTACTCCATGTCTTCTAACGAGAAATTATTGCTTTATATGATAAACTTTAAGTCTTTATTCTCATAAAAGTATAGATTTTATAGAGCACAGCAAATATGGTAAACGGATCTAATATGCATGTGCATGTGCATGTTGTCCCCATTTTCACAGATTCACGTTTTTGAAGTTTACACGGGAATGATAACGGTATTGTTTTCAAAAACGTTCACTTTGATCCCTATTTCAAAGTTTGCGTCCTCAGGCCACCAAAACATCATTGTCATGTAATGAATGGCCAGAACGCATTAAAGGTTTTCCATTTTCAGTTGAAAACGATATTGTGTAATGCCTGGTTCAGATTACACTTTAGTGATTACATTTTAGTGTAAAAATTTGTGGGGATTCGTAAACGATAACGGGCGTCGGGACGCAAGATTCGATCGTATCATCTCGTATAGTGTGTCATAGTGGGCGACAACCTACGTCGTGTCTGCGATGCTTCACGACATCACGACAAAAAGACTAGCATGTTTAATTTTTTTAACGGTTGTCCACGACGGGTTCCGTCACATGTATGAGGTTTTAGCAGTCTGTTTTTGTAATATGTTATAGTTGTGGCAAGCTAGCAACATTATTTTACTTGTACTACTGGCTAAAAGTAAAAATATATAAGAAAACAATATTTTACCTCAAGTTCTCTTTGGAGGATTGACAGCCCATACTGTCCTTTTTGAGCAATCCAGGAACGTGTCCATTGTCGGGTTTTCTTTCTTTTTTTACGTTTTTCTGAACACAGGACAGCCAATACATCGCTCACCGCTTCATCCATTGTTTGTTTACGTTCCTTTCCGGAAGTCACTCGTTACTAGTTTCGCCTTCTCGATGACATCACGTGCGTCGTTAAAGACGGCACGCGATGACTGATCAGGAAGCAACGTGTAGTCTGACATGTTTCTTGTCCACGACACGATAAGATTTTAGGAGTCAAAATCACGTAATCTGACTCAGTGACTAACAGACAAAAAAAAACTAAATCGTGGTAATATAGATTTTCAAAGCAACTCTACAGTGATAATAGGAAATTAAAGTAACAGAGATTGTTTTGGCTTTACAGCAGCTCTAGAGAATAATGTTATTTTCCAGCTAAAGTTAGTTTTGATTGATTCACTTCCGTTGCAAAGATCATTCGTTCTAACAAGGGAATTAATTCGTTCAACGTGGCCACGATTGAACTAAAATGAGTAAACAAATTCTTAATTATGTCTCAATTCTTTGTTTCTAGTCTCGTCACATTAACAATTACGAATTGCATTACATGAATCATGTAAATTATAGTATATTTCAATTAAAAATTGAGAAATTAGACAAACGTTTATTAGTTTCTATTCCTGATTGTTTCTGTTGTTCATTTAACATTTATTTTCTCAAAAAACAATAAAATATTAAATGTTTAGTTTAGCTACTTGCATCTTCTCTCGCAATTAGCAGCCTTTGTGAACAGTAAAGCTTGCCTACTTTGATTGGTTATCTTAAACATTTCGACATTGAAAAGCACTAGTAGACTGCTGAGGCAGCTCATGAGAAACTAGCTTATCTTGGTAAAAAATACCAAGGACCGGAAGACATCAATGTTGGGTACAGCCATGATAGTGGCTTATAGGAACAGCCGCCAAAGAAAATCTACGTATAGATTTCTATGGGTTTCATAGTAACACAATCTTGACCTTCTTTTTTTCAGAAAATAGCTTTGAATGCTGACATTGCATTAAATAAAATAATCTGAATTTGTTTTTCAGTCAGAGCTTTTATCTACACCAAGAGTGACCATCCTAGAGGGCTCTGTGCAGGACCTTCTATTGACAACGGCTGATCCAAATAAACCAGGAAGACATAAAGTTTACGGAATACGCTTGGGTGAGAAGCATCATATACTTAACACACTCAACTCTTCCTAATAACAGAGTGACGGATTCATGTTTTGACCAAATGTTGTCTGTGGCAGCTCATGGTGGTGGTGAAATCCATTCCCGCTCTGTGGTTCTGACCACTGGCACCTTTCTGTCTGGTGCTCTCTTCATTGGCCAAAACACTTCTCCAGGGGGGCGTATGGCTGATCCGCCGTCCTGTGCGGGTCTCTCTCATACCTTGAAAGAAGTTTTGGGGTTGAAGGTTGGCCGGTTGAGGACTGGTACTCCTCCCCGTATCATCAAGGATACAATCGACTTCTCCCTCACCCTTATTCATTTGCCTGACCCAAGTCCCACTCCATTCAGCTTCATGAATACACAGACACACTGCAAGGTATGAATTAACATTCATATTCTATACTTAGAGTAGTTCATTTTAAAAAGAAAATATTCCATGATTTACTCACCCTCAAGCCATCCTAGGTGTATATAACTTTCTTCTTTCAGACAAATACATTCAGAGTTGTATTAATAAATGTCCTGGCTCTTCCAAGCTTTATAATGGCAGTGGATTGCAACCAAGTTATGATACGTTATAAATTAGTTAGGGAAGTAGTTTTAGCTGTGGTATCGAAATTGGAATAGAGAATTGTTTTTCACTGGTCACTAAAATTTGGTTATCATAACTGGCTGTAGATTTTGTCAAGTCCCTGGGCATTGGCAGGTGTGGCAAAAAGTTAGTTTAAGGCCCTTGAGCTGCAGGGAAATTGCGTTTAGGAAACACTGATTGACTCATGGCACCACAAGAACAAAACTCTTCTACTTGTTGTGACTATCCTGAACTGTCAAAGGGAGAATGGAAAACTGGAAAAACAATTAAACATTTATGTTGTTAATTTTTTTTACTTTGTCATGGCTACTTCTGAATACCTGGCAATTAAAGCTTTTCAACCTTGGAACCCCTTAGTTCCTCACACAAAGCTGTCATATGATGTGCCTTGAAAAATATGGTACTGATATAGTTTCATCATAGTAAACCGCCATGTTGTTAATTTTCTGTGTAGCCCGAAGAGCAGCTTCCATGTTATCTGACATACACCACTCCTGGGGTAGAAAGAGTGGTGAAAGAGAGCAGCCTCCATAACTCACACATACAGCAAGACACTAAAGGACCCAGGTAATGTTTGAATGCCCACACAAACACTTTCCACTGGCTTAAGGTCATGTCTTTTTTTGAATTACCATAATAATGAATTTCTGACTAGTAAAGCTGTTCACGTCCTTATGAATTCAAGGAAACTTCAAATCGTATGAAAGCTTATACCTCTACCACTCTCCTATTATTGTAACTTATAAAAAGCAAAATGGCAGTGGCCTCAGCATTCAAAGGTACATTACTAGGTACATTACCACACACATATTAGTTTATACAGGTGAAACTCTAAAAATTATAATATTGTGCAAAAGTTATAATTTTGATGATTATGGCTTACAGTTTATGAAAACCCCAAATACAAAATCTCAGAATATTACATTAATAAAAAAAAGGATTTGAAACATAGAAATGTCGCCCTCTAAAAACTATGGCATATGTATATAGTAATATATACTAAATATTTTACTGTAGTTTCACCTTTTAATTTGAATTACTGAAATACATTATCTTTTGCACGATATTAAAATTTTTCGAGTTTCACCTTTTATACTTTTTTAGCTCAGCCAGTGTTGCCTTGTGCACTTTCTTAGCTCTGTTTTTTCATTAGAAGAGCATTTATGGTGAATTAATTTACTGATTAAGTATTTGTATTATACTCATTTTAACAAGATAATGGGGCATTATTCAGAGTAAATGCTTGCAACAAATGTTGAGTCTGACAGTATTTCTCACAGGTACTGCCCCTCCATTGAGTCGAAGGTGCTTCGGTTTCCAGGGCGACAGCACCAGGTATGGCTGGAACCGGAGGGTCTGACCTCTGACCTCATGTACCCTCAGGGTTTGTCTATGACAATGCCCCCTGAGAAGCAGCTCTGCCTCATCAGAGAGATCCCTGGGCTGCAACGTGCAAAAATTTGTACTCCAGGTACATTTATAATGAAGTCAAATCAAATGTATTTGTACAATACTTTTCCCAATACACATTGTTTCAGAGTAGTTTTTTTCCCCAGAAAATTATGATGTTTTTGGCGCAGTGGATAAGACACATACCTGTGGTGTGAGAGACCCGGGTTCGAATCCACTGTGAGACACCAATGTGTCCCTGAGCAAGACACCCTAAAGGTGCTCTAAGCGATCCTGGGTGACGTCACTTCTTGTTGACGTTCGAACTATTGTCAAACAAAACGGAGGCTAGCTAGACCCTCCCCCTCCCTTCCCTTCCTACGTGAATGTCGGACTGGAAGCCCTTCTGCCGGCGGAGTTCTCGCCATCTTTCGGATGCTTTACCGATGTAAATTCGGTACTTCGCGCGTTCTTTATCCTTTTCCCTCTTCTTTGTAAGTTGATCATCGGAACGTCGTCTCTTTGGTCGTGTGTCGGCCATTATTCAAACTTCCCTCTTGATGCTTCTCTCTCCTTCACACACCCCCTTCATGTGCACGCGCACTAACCCCCCAGACCCACCCTCAAATACTTCTTGCCAATGATTGGCTGGAACACCGTTTGTTATGTTTCGTGGAGCGGGTCGCCGCAGTTTGTTTTTGTTGCCGTTTGTGGAGCCTGTGGTGTCTACAGAGACCACGTTTTTTTACAGTGTGTTCAGGGGACAGGCAGCTAGCGGATAGTGAGGAGATGTTTGCTGTATGTGACAAAAAATATTTTGGCCTGACATCACTTAGAGCACCTTTAACCCCTAGTTGTTCCAAAGGCGTGCGACCTCTGACATGTATAGCAATTGTAAGTCGCTTTGGATAAAAGCGTCAGCTAAATGAATAAATGTAAATGTTTTTGATTATCTTCATGCTGTATTGTCAGATTTAGCAAATTTGAGCGTGGCAATAATACAATTTACATTTTGCGTCGATAAAAGCAATAAAGCCATTGAGATTGCTATGTTCAGGGTTTGAAATTAGATAAATTGGATAAATTATAAGTTATCTATCAACCCAGCGACAGATAAATCATAAAATACTGACACTAAGGACATGGGAATTTTATCATCATGAAGTTATATGCTAATATAACAATTTTTTTTATAATTAATTTTGTGGCATGATTTAAAAAAAAATTCTGACTCTTATCTTTTTTGAATAAAAGTCAATGGAGGTGAGGCTTTAATATGCTAACTTTAGTAAAACCTGGCTATATATCGCCTGATTCGCCTTACATAAATATACTGTATGAATGCAGATAAAATTGGACATACTTCTATATCCAACTTTATATAAAGAGATGGGCGATAAGTAACAGTTACAATTTGTGATGAAAAAGAAGTCAAAGATTTACTATATAGTATATATTCTGTCCTAGATGCGTGTTCTGTCTACGCAACACTGACAGATATCTAACAGGAGTCAGAAAAGGGAAGACACAAGTGAACTGAAATATACAAAGATTACAGACATCTTGTTACAAAATGTTCTCAAAACGAATACAAATAAATTTCCATTGTTTACAAATATTCTCTGAGCACATATACCAAAGCGCTACACTCAGCTCTACTTAGTGTTATTGTTGTTAACGAATTGCCATCGCTGTAAAATAGTTTGGTTTCAAACTTAAACTTATGAATTACAAATATATATATATATGGGTAGAATGGGTAGGTTTAGGGATCAATGTTTGGTGTTGGCAATCAGTACAGTTATTGACATGACCAATGAAATCTTTAGAATTAGCTGCATGGTGGGATTTCCGCTGAACTGGTTTGGGGGAGAAAATGACATGCTTGGAAAGAATCTGGTTGCTTCTCAATTCTTATTTGTGCATCCTCGTTTCCTTTCCTTGCATCTTAGCCTCACCCCCTGTAAGATATGAGGGAAGGCCGCAAGGAAAGAAAATGAGGATGGAGGAATCAAAGGAAAGCTTATTTGGAATATTCTTGATCACTCAAGCGACACTTCACTGTGTCATCAGCTGCACTCAATAGATCTGCTCATATGTTGTAAAAGATTGGTTATTTAGGAAACTAATAAATAATAAAGATGAAGTATGTATTTCCTATATTTGGTGAGTGTAGAACATTTGATTACTCGATGGGACACTATAGTCTAGCAAAAAATGCAAGTGTTTACAGAGCTTTTATATATTGTATTTTCAATACTTTGCATTTTAAATTAAACTTCTACATGTCTAATCAGTAGCCGCTATATAACTAACAGAAGACACAAATTTAAAGTTGTGGTGCTTCTAATTCAGTGATAAAAACAGTTGTACAAATGTTGTACAAAATAGGCCTACACATACCATTCTCATCTTTGCACCAATATAATGTGCAACACTTTATGTTTTGACTACCGAGTTATATGCATCTAATTATTTTAAATTACTGTGGAATATTTTCCTCTATCTTGCGATTTCTGGGCACATTAGTTCCCGAACATAATGCATGATGGGATACGCTTAGCCTTGAATACCGCTCCAAAGCGGTTTTCACTAAACTTTGGCATATTTAAGACATGGGACAGTCTTGTGCACTTCCTTCCTGTTGCGTGCACAAGCTCCCAAGTGGCCAAGACCGCAAGTGTGGGTATTTGGACAAAGCAGTTGAGAAGCACTCACTGAAACACTGCGGTTATTTTCTGGTTAACCGCTAACTCAAGAGTCACATGATCAATAACAACCACTAAGAAACTCGTAGTCATCATCAGTCTTTGTTGTTACACCAAACTACCACAAGATCATGTCATGTCATGACAGTATATATAGTTTTACATGAGTGCATTGTCTGTATGCGGATATAATATATCCAACATTATATATAGAGTTGTGTGATATGGTTTACATTTTGAGACAATATAAACAAGCAAACAGCCAGGATTTGCTATATAGTATATATATAGTATTGCTTTTTGTGAGCATACTGTATGTATGCAGGTAAAGTATTATCCAACTTAATTTTTTTTTTTTAAGATATAACAATCAAGTAGTTGAGATTTGCTGCATTTTACATACCGCTTAGCATGAGTGTACTGGATGTATCTGGGTAAGTTTGGATATACTTTTTGTAGATGTGTGTAATTTGTTATTGACTATTAATTCGTTAATTCAGGTTATTCATTTGGAACGTTGTAGAGACGCAGACCTTGGATCATGTTACGTTGGACTGTTATGTTGCCAGACTTTTGAATATCTCCTCTGGGCCGCTTTGCAGATTATTCTGTCAAAGAACTGCCCACTAAGACAGTAAACAATGGGGCAGTTAGGGGTGGGTAAATATTAAATGGGTAATGATCAGTGTTGATCTGCAATGGACTATACAGAAAACTCATAAGTTGTCTTAATGTTTTGCTCCAGGTTATGGAGTGCAGTATGACTTTGTCTGTCCAACACAACTCTTCCCGTGGCTGCAGGTAAAGAGCAGTCAGGGTCTCTTCCTGGCTGGACAGATAAATGGAACCACAGGCTATGAGGAGGCAGCTGCACAGGTAGGAATATCGTGATAACCGCAATATTGTAAAACCGCAATGCTGACAAGCCAACTGCAGAGGAATGCAAGCAATCGTGAATCCTTGGTTCACATTTAAATTTTTTTCATAAGGCTATACCCTTCTTGTTTTACATTTCATGCATTTGTATTAAATGTTAAATAAGTTAAAGGGGTCATGACATGAGAAACAAAATTTGCCTTGATCTTTTGGTATATTAGAGATCTATGTACTATTAAAACTTCCTGCAAGTTTCATAGCTTAAGACGTCCTCCCCATTATAAACGAAGCATTTATTTGATCAAGCTCTAAATACAGCTCGTTCTAGATCCTTTGAACTTAGTGACGTCACGATACGAAGTGACGTACCAGTCGTTTGCATATGACCGCCTCCAGCGCAAGACAACTACGCCTCATTTCACATCATCGCATGCGTTGTCGTGCAGCGAGTGGGTCTGTTTACAAGATGACTGCGATTAGGATGTTCCTGCTGTGGACAAACAACATGTTTGAATACGCTTCCGAACGATCCAGACGTCAGGGAAAGCAGTTGGATGCAGTTTATTTGCAGCATATGCAGCGCGCCAAAGCTTTATTTGAACGGTGAGTGATCAGATGAGTGTGACAGAGCGCATGTAACTGAAAGAATGAGCAGAGAGAGAGCGCCACGGCCGCGCGCACCTTCACTGGTGCGCACTGTCTTGCTCTCTCTCTCTCTCCCTCGCGCATATGAATCAAAATCAATTGAGAATTGACACGATGGTAAAAGATCGGAAGATCGAAGTTTCACGTGGTGGAGCATTGTGTAGTCTACATGTGATACAAAATGATTAACGTTAATAATTTGTGCATAAGCAGCACTGACATTAGCCAATCATAACAGTAGGCGTTAACACTGAACTCTTAAAGAGGAAAAACCTCCACAACAGACTGTTTGAATCAGAGGTGAGAAACAGGGTGGGAAAAGGTCATAAATCACTACATTTTTAAAGTTTTTTTGTACAAAAAAACTATAGTAATACTATAATTGCACCTAAGGGAACATAATAAAACAAAACAAAAAACCATGTCATGACCCCTTTAATAACAAGAGTGAAGAATGTTATTTTTACCTGCCAACTGGTTCTTTTTAACTTAAGACTTTGTGTTCCATTGTGATTTATACAGATTTGCACTAAACAAGCCTAAACAGATAGCGAGTGAGAGAGACAGAGATCGACTGAGCGCGTGCGATTACCTGCGTCTGTCCTACTTGGTCAAGTCTTATATCCATTTCCCATGAATGGAGTCACGGCTGGTAAATGCATTGAATCTCGATGAAGTAAAGCATCAGCTTCAGCGTTACCCAGGTGACACATTGCTGGTCGATTGAGCCATCTAAAGTGGGACTCAAAATGAAACCTTGTTGAATCAGTGTTTATGATCGTATTATTTGAACCGTTTAATGACTCACTCAAATACAGTCCCTTGCCCCCACCTAGTGGCGTAATAATGTAACCTGCACTGACTGACTGAGGGGAGAGCCTGTCTAGAACGCTCAGAGACAATTACTGGTAAATTATAGGGCTGGGCGATAACACGATAACGATATGTATCGCGATAGACACGTGATCGATATCAATAAAAAAATTGTTCGATAAAACGTTCAATATTTTTTTTCTTCGTCGGAAGAAACCACAGGTTGCGAAGCAAGTTTGGTTGCATTAACAAAGGCACTCACTCTCTGGTAACCTAGCAACGTAGGGAGTGACACGCTAACAGCCAATCATGTAACAGTCTCAGATTTGGTTGCGCCATATCGTTGTCTCGTGCTGCTGGATTCCTTAAACTTTCACAGAGACATCAAACTGAAAGCACAAAAACTTTCTTTAAAGTGAATTTCGTTTCGTATTAATTGTATCTTAATTTTAAATCAATGTTTCATCAACCAATTGCCTGGATTTAATAAATAAGGAGTAAATATAGCAGACGATAGATAATCACGAAACGGAGGCGCCGGCACGTAAACTGGAGCTCGTCTCATAAATGAACCGAAACTCAGCGTATAAGGAAGCCTCTCTCACAGACATGTCTACTTTTAAACAGAACAATTCTAAACGAACGAAAACAGACAGACTGCTCTCAGCTTATGTAATATCCGTATGAAATGTGCATTTCTCTCTGGCGCGTTCACTACTGCGAAGATCACGAGTCAGCGTCGTCATCTTTGCATCTTTGTCTTTGCAGCCGACACTGAAGAAAGAAAACACTTCTCCTTGCTATATTTTACATATTCATAATCATTACTTTTGCCGGTTCTTTGTGACAGATTGTAGGTGCTTTACTGGCAGCGCTTTAATTGTTACATGAACGCGTCTCCACCGCACCCACCAGGATAGCCCTGTTTTTTTTTTTTTGTTAAGGATTTGTTTAATGTGTGTGATTCATTTAATGGAAAGCACATTCACTGCTAGTTGTCTTGCTGTTAATTTTAAGTAAACTTAGAGCAATCAGTGTCTGCTCGTTTATTCAAACTAAGTTGTCCTAACAGACAAATGTAGCACTAAATTCTCAGGTTTCTCTGTTTGTATTTAACACTTTGCAATACTTTTTAAAAATTAAGCAATGAAATTAAGCATTTCTTACATTTTCTTTCATTTTGCACCTTAAATGTTAAGAGATAATTGTTAAGTGTTCATTGTGAATTTAGACTTATGTTTACATTTTAATTATTTGAGTTTTCCATGGTTGTGTTGACATTTCTGTCTTGGGATTATAATCAGAGGAAGGTTAAGTTCAAAATAAAATTGTTTAAATGTAATATATTTTTCTCCTGGTCCTTATTTTAAATGGGTCATAAAAAAAATCAATAATTATCGATATCGACCGATATGAAACACTGATATCGTGATACAGTTTTCAGCCATATCGCCCAGCCCTAGTAAATTATCAGCAGTCTTAGAAAGCCTCTTGTTCAGTCAGATTTGAAGATTAGAACTAACTGTTATACATATAACAATAGCCCAGCAAGCTTATTGTCAGGTTTATGTTCTGTTATGGGAACCCTTATTTTGACATTCTGTTCTGTTTCCTTTAGTTCCTATTCCTCTGCTCTGTTTAGTTTAATTTCATTGGTTACTGATTTAATCATCGATTGTTTTTAAAGCAATTTTCCTGCTTTTTTGTCCTTAGCCAATCACATGCCTGCTTAATATATTGGATCCGTCCATTAGGTCTTAGACTACAGTACAACAGGTACATTAGGCTGCTGTCATTTTGTGTCATTAATGTTAATCAAACAACAAAGGGAAAATCACTCACTGCTCTCGAGATGGCATTCTGTTTGTCTGGACTGAAACCCGAAAATGGAAAGCACTGCGCATGTGCTATGATGTAGAAATGGCATAATGACAAAGATGTATGATGTGTTGAGTCAGCTGTTATTGTTGTTGAATGAAGTGTCATAATTGACTGTCGTGTCATTCTAAAATTCTCCTTCCACTCATCTTTGAAGTGGAGCAGAACAATGTCCCACCAGTACTTGTTTCGGACTGACCTTGTTTTGGGCACGGGAAGGGGTGTCTTTACTGCTTGATAAATATAAGCAGCACAGCATGTAATGATTCATGTGCTCGTCAGACCCGAAATTGGTAAATATTAAATATGCTCTTCAAAACAAAGAATAGAAGGAATATAGGATACTGGTTAGTATGCTCAAACAGTGGGAAAGTATATTCGTGCAGTGTGCGCATGTCAAAAAATCAATTCTGATTGATTTTAAGCTTGACAACGCGCATCCCGATCACTTTATTTAACGTTCATGTAAACACTTCGTTCGGATTCATCAATCGGAATTAATTTAGTACGACTTAAACAAAAGGTGCCCAAGTAAACGTAGCTACTGGGTGATTTCTTGGCTCCATTACAACTTAACTAATACATCCCAGATTTAGGTGGAGACATGAATTAGGTGAGAACATTGGTGGGCTTGTAGTTTGTCTAGCAAGTTGAAACATCAAGGTTGAGTTTCAGCTTAGGCGACTGGCTTATCTGTTTGCACTATGATCTTCCTAGTTGTTAAAGGGGCTATATGTAGTTTTTAACGGCCTCTAGTGGTGAAGTTTCAGATTGCAACCAATTTTTACAAGAGCGCTTGTGCTCGAACTCCTAGACAATACCGTCTATTATGCAAATATCTCTGCGAATACTCGACGGATTCGGCGAGCACCGAGCTCATTGGAACCGTCTAGTTGAGCTGAAAAGAACCATATAAGTTTCATAATTTAGATATATTACCCGAAAACCATCGGGCGCGTTGCAAAATTGCGGACACCGGTGACGTTACAATCTCAGAAGAAAATCGGTCGAATCTCTGGGACACGAAGACCCAGAGAGCTCAAATTCGGGGGAGGAGGTCCCAGGGAGACCCTTGCCTGAACGCTAGAGTGCCGGGCCTTGGGGACGCCCCCTAACTGATCGCCGTTCGCTGGGACCCCCAATTTCGAACGGCTATAACTCGGGGACCCGGGCGAGTTGGACCTCAGGGGTGGGCTCGTTCGAAAGCCCCCGTCCAGCACTACGGACGATTTGAGTCTTGGGAATATTGATCAAAGATTGACCGAGATATAAGACGAAAAACGTGCGCCTTTGACCGGACATAACTCCCTGACCGTCTACAATGGACTGTATATAAAAGGAGAGAGGCTCGGGAGCGCACATGCACGTCACATCCGATGGATTTCGCAGTAAATCCGACCCGGAGGCTTCACATAGAAATAGGAATACTGGCCTTGACAAGGCTGTCAGACAATACTGACAAGTGGATCATTGTAATGTGTGATTACAACCCCTTCACACACAGGCAATAAAAAAAGGATTCATTTTAGTAGAAAAGTTACATATAGCACCTTTAAAATGTACGTTGTGGTCCCAGCTGGTCCTAGCATAATGTTTTGCTGTAGCTGGACATTATGATCTCTGTTTAAGGCTTGTCTAGTCGTTGGGTTCCTAATACTACCATATAGATATGTTTTATATTATGTCATAATTTGACAAGACTTGACACACAAATCCATTTTACTGCACATGCATTTTCTTTCTCATCTGTTTACATTAATTTAAAACATAACTGACTGTGTTTATGTGAATACTCGCCAATATTGGCATTTTGAATTTTTTTTGTGTATTTGACTGTTTAAGTGCAATAAGCTGCAAGAATTTAGCAGGCTGAGAAGGGGCTTTATGTGTGCATACTTAGGGTGTGAGCAAAAAACCTGTGGGAATGAGTTCAATTATGTGCAATGCGTTCAATCCTACGCAGAAATTCAAGCCCTACAATATTCATCCAGAGCAAATGAAATGAGTAAGGGGGGGCGGGTTTGTCTGTCGAGTTGCTGTCGGAGAGATAGGAGAGTGAGAAAGTGCAGCTGGTATTGTTGTATCTATTATGTGGAAAATGAGTATTGGAAGCGTTTCAGACATTTCAGAATCGATATGCATTGAAAAATCTATATTTTTGACAATACTATATTGCACTTATTATGTCCGATGCCTTTTTAAAAGAGTACAATTTTACAAGTTTAGACAAACTTCCTCTCCTATATCAGAGAATGAATGGTGCTGTTTCTCGGGGGTTCTATAGTGTACTGTATATTGCGATACTATAGCAGATGGTTGCTAGCTTTAAATATTGAGTTGATGTGGGAACAGTTTGATCCCAAGGTCTGTAACAGTTGTCCTACAAACCGATAACACCTATGGGAAGAAAGCATGATGTGAAAATATCTTAAACAAAGAAAAAAAAGGACTGAATGAATGTTTGAGCATTTATTTAAAATTGAAATGGGCTTTGGAAAATTACAAATGTCTTCACAAACATTTTTGATTACTTAATGCATCCTAAATTAATGCAAATTATTTAAGTATACTTTTCCCCAAAAAAAATATCTAACATAAAATGTTTCCAAACATTTGAATGGTAGTGTTATTTTCTAGTGTTTTTTTGTGTGTGCATGTTTAAAATGTGTACAGCACATTGGTCAACTAACTGTTTATTAAATACATTGCCTTGCCTTGTGTCTTATGTTTGCTTATTCTGTTCTCTATTAAAGGGTTTGTGGGCTGGGGTCAATGCAGGTCGGACATCTCTCTCTAAGCCCCCGGTGTCCCTCTCACGTACTCAGAGCTACATCGGAGTTCTAATTGATGATCTGATTGGTCGTGGAGTGACAGAGCCATACCGTATGTTCACAAGCAGGGCTGAGTTCAGAACCGCCCTCAGACCAGACAATGCTGACCTACGACTCACTCTCAGAGGTACCGTAAGATTTCAAAGGGAATATTTTTTACACAAACCTGTGACTTTACATATTTTACAGTAAAAAGCTGAACATAAACGAAAAAGGTATGAATATTTTTTTATGGTTTAAAATATTGTATTTTAGGTTAGTGATGAATAGGACATTCAAAATAACAGGATTTATTTGAAATGCAAATCTTTTGTAACATTATAAATGACTTCAATATCACTTTTTATCCATTATATGACTCCTTGTATAATAGACCAGCAAAAATAGTAGTCGTTTCTTAGTGTTAGCACTTAGCAGACTCCATGTCATAAGTTGCAGTGTTGTCGCTGTTGAGCGCAAAGTCAGTAGACGAGGTTGAGAGGCTCGGGAGCACGCATGCAGGTCTGTCACGTCACTGGATTTCGCAGTAAAACCGACCTTCACATAGAAATAGGAATACTTGCTTTTAGAGGTAATTGCAAAACCCGCAAAGTGGATCATTTTAATGTGAGATTACAACCCTTTCACACACAGGCAAATAAAAAAATCATTTTAGTAGAAAAACTACATATAGCCCCTTTAAAGTATTAATTTCCTTTTTTTAAACTAACTGTTACTTTTTTCATGATTCTTTGATGAATTGAAATGTCAAAAGAACAGCATTTGAAATAGAAATCTTTTGTAACATTATAAATGTCTTTACTGTAATTTTTTATATTTTTATTTTAAATGCCACAGTGGTTGTATTGGTTCAGCTGTCTTTGTTTGGAACTATTTTCATTGACAGAGCAAAGTAACTAGTAATAGTGTATATAAAATATAAGTCAACCTATGTTGATTTCTTGTTTGTTGAACTGCTGTTTAAAAGTAATCACACAATCTTGCTGACTCCTTGTTACTTCAATAGCTTTTAATAAGAAGCCCATGCCACTGTTGCCAGTTTGACATTTTTGAATTAGTAGTGAGGCTAGGACCCATCCTCATACATCACTGTCATATCCCTGTATCTATGGCATATAGTTCCACACACAAGAGGGGTTAATGACTCAAAAACGTCTGCTAATAGATATATGGCCAATAAACTGGTTTGTTACTATTGTAAGGCCAAACTCAAATATATAACCAATACACTGGTCTGTCATGATATATGGCTGGTATTTCAGTTTGTTACCATATATGACTGTTTATTATTTACAGGTTTTGAGGAATTGGGCTGCGTGTCTGAACAGCGCTATAATGAAGCTCTTCGGGTTCAAGTAAGTTTGAATGATGCTTTATCTGCCCTAAAGTCCATTCATCTCTCTGCCTCTCGCTGGAAGGACAAACTGGGAGATGTTAACATCAGCGAGACAAAGAGTTCCATTCTCAAGTAAGACCTAAGTCTTTTATTAACTTACTATAATAAACTTGCGTATGTACAATTTTAAACTGTCCACATGCAAATAATTGATTCTTTGTCAGTTTAATCTCATCATTGATACCTTCCTCGGAGTCTAATATGAGAATAAATAACTATAGACCTGAAAGTGCCAGTTTCTGTTTCAGTGGAGTGGAGGTGCTGCAGTACAAAGATGTTTCTTTCCAGATGTTAGCCTCTGCCTTCCCAGAACTCTCTGGCCTGTATCTAGAATTTTCAGAGAGACTGAAAGTCGAAGGTAATATAACATTTCAAAACATTGTTGGATTTTGTTACCATACTCCATAGAACCAGAATTTTATAACTAATGGCAGGTACAGTTGTGCTCAAAAGTTTTCATGGCCCTTGCAGAATCTCCAAAATGTTAATTATTTTATCAAAATAATAATAATACATTCTGCTAGGTCCCGCAAATTCTGTGTTTTTTCAGCAGCTTTTGCATATTTTAACATCTTTTCACACTGAGGACAACTGAGGCACTCATACGCAACTATTACAAAAGGTTCAAACATTCACAGATGCTCCAGAAGAAAACACGACATCAAAAAACTTTTTGTATTTGAAGATCAGGGTAAATTGTACTTTAGTTGTCTGGGAAACATGCAAGGATCTTCTGAAGGAACAAAATACAGGTGAAACTCGAAAAATTTGGTAACACTTTATAATAACTGCACACTATTAATCATTAGTTAAACATTAGTAAACAATTAATTCATAATTTATAAAGCATTAATTGACATTAATAAGCAGTTTATAAATACAGCTATAAATGCTTTATTCTTGATTTAAAAGCATATCTATAATGTGTTTAATAATTGTATTTTCATACTTTATTATGATCAATTTATAATTTCTAAATGAAGTATTACATTATTTATAAACCATTTATTTAAGAGTTGTCAGTGGTTCATAAGATCACTTAGAAAGTGTAAGTAAATGATTAATAAACTATTTAAATGTACATTCATACATCTTATTATTCGGACATATAGTAATAGTTACTCAGTGTGTTAATAAATGCTTTATTAACATGTATTTATAATGTAATTCAGGGTTAATTCGGGTAGTTATACAGCATTTAGTAGTGGTCAGTTAACTATTTGTGTGAGCTCATCTAAAGTGAGGACTATTCATGCCTTGTAAAGCATTTACAGAGGAGATTTGTGTTGTTTCACTGTGTTGTGTTTGTTTAATTTTTTTGTTTAGAAGACAAATAAGCCTTTGTAAATCTCCTTTGTAAATGCTTTACAAGGCATAACTAGTCCTCACTTTAGATGAGCTCACAAAAACAGTTAACCAACCACTACTAAATGCTTTATAACTACCCGAATTTACTCCATTTACTTACACTTTCTAAGTGATCTTATGAATCACTGACAACTCTTAAATAACTGGTTTGTAAATAATGTAACACTTCATTTAGAAATTATTTATTGATCATTAACAAAGTATGAAAATACAGTTATTAAACACATTATATATATGCTTATAAAACAAGAAAAAAGCATTTATGGCTGTATTTATAAACTGCTTATTAATGTCTATTAATGCTTTATAAATGATGAATTAACTGTTTACTCATGCTTAACAAATGATTAATAGCGTGCAGTTATTATAAAGTGCTACCAAAAAGGGTAATATTGTGCAAAAGTTAATGTATTTCAGTAATTCAAATTAAAAGGTGAAACTAATATATTTAGTATATATAACTATATACGTATGCATGATTATACTTTTCAGAGGGCTGACATTTCTGGCTGACCTTTTTTTTAAAATTGATTTCATGTAATATTCTAATTTTCTGAGATTTTGAATTTGGGGTTTTCATAAGCTGTAAGCCATAATCATCAAAATTATAACTTCTGCACAATATTCAAATTTTTCGCCTGTAAGTAAAAACGTACACATCTTCATCCTGTTCAAAATGCATCGTGTATTCCTTCTGGAACATCAGTGAATTTTTAAACGTTCGGTAATAGTTGCATATGAGTCCCTCAGTTGTCCTCATTGTGAAAAGATGGGTCTCAAAATCATACAGTCACGACTGGAAAGGGTTCAGATATGCAAAAGATGCTGGAAAATCAAAGATTTTGCGGGACCTGGAGGATTTCTCTGAAGAACATCTGGACAGTTTAACTGCTCAGGACAAAAAAGGGACTCAAGAACAGCTATCACAAAAAATCCCCAAAAACAGCTGTGAAGAAGAACATCCAGGAAACGACACAGTATTAAGAATTAAGTGTATGTAAACTTTTGAACGGGGTGATTTGAATAAATTTTGTATTTTGATTTGTGGACTATATGTAAACATCTCTTATGTCAAATATCTTATTCAGAATAGTACTAAATGAAACATAACATGCATTTTGTATGATCCTTCTTACTTTGTTAAAATAATTAACATTTTACAGATTCTGCAAAGTGTGTGTAAACTTTGAATCACAACTGTATGTGTGAACTGAAATGGCACCTGCAGAACGGTAATGTGCAACGGTTACTTCGGTCTGTTCCTGTAGCTATTTACCGTCCACACTGTGAGAAGCAGAGGAAAGAGATAGAGAGAATGCAAGCGGAGGAGAGTCTATATTTGCCAGAGGAAATTGACTATCTGACTCTACCCGTGTCCCTCTCTCAGGAGGTCAGAGAGATTCTGGATCGCGTACGACCGAGCACAGTAAGGACCCACACTATAAAGGTGAAGCATGCCATTTCTGTGGCACAAGATTTGAACAGACCCTAAGTATTTAAAGGGGTCATATAATGCCATTTTTGTACGAGCTAATATGATTCTTTAGGGTCTAAATTAAAAGTTTGTAATATACTTTAATTAAAAATTCTCATTAGTATTGTAAGAAAACACTTTTTTTACCTGGTCAAAAACAGCTGTTTCAGCACGCCATTTAAGTGCATGTGTCTTTAAATGATAATGAGCTTTGCTCACCCCGCCACTCTGTTCTGTGCGTACACCGTTTGTAACCCAATAACCATAACGCGTTGTTCATTATAAACGTAGGATTATGAATTATATTGAGAACGTCGTACATAGAAAACATGCCATAATGTACCCTGAGTGTAAACCTTAGACGCATTCATCGTGAAGCGCACAGCTAGCGATTTGCAAAGATTAATATAAATATTAATATAAAGGTTAATAAAACGTTACACTCACTTCTTCTGGAGTGCAGCAGGAACACGAATCCTTGGTATCGATCCTTTTTTCAGGAGCAGCTTCTTAGCAAAACCAGCTTTATACTGACCCTCCTCGTTTATAAAGCAGTCTGGTGTGTGAAATGATTTACGCAAACATGAAAGCATTGACGTTGATCGTGGGGAATATTCCCTTCGAAAACAAACTCAGCCACTTCAGCGGTTCAGATTTAGGAACATTCAAATGACTGCTGTGTTCCTTATTGCACCCAAGAATAGAACACCACAATCACTTACCATGCTTGAGCATTCTGCTCATAGACAGTGCTCCAGCGTATCAACAATGACAGCGCTTGTCCGTGCGGACAGCTCGCTCACGAGCGAGGGCAGGTCTGTGTTGATCAACAATCAAGCACTCTAGCAATTTTATGGCAATTTTCAGGGATCAATGCTCTGTGTGAAAGGGGCTTAAGTGATCTGACAGCCCTAGAAATGACTGAGATACACTCTCGGCCCAGTCACTTCTGACCACCACTCAGTACTTCGGTGGTTTAGGTTAGTTTAGTATGGGCAATTGGCACAAAATGTAAGAATCCAGTCATTATTGTATATTTGGTGCCACAAGAAGTGACACAGAAATGACTCGCTTCACCTAACATTCTTTTGTATCTTTAATGCAAGTTATACCATGCTGTTTAATTCTGTATTTCACTGTATTATTACATAGTTGGAGATTCTTGTGATGAATGCAGTTTGATACTGACATTTTCAGCATTTGTATTTATGAACTACTGAACAAGGAAACCAGAATTCTTTGTAAAGATTCACTGGCTTTGACAGGAGTCTAAGCAGAATACTAGTGTGCCGCTTATAGTATAGTAGAACCTGTGTATAACCTGTTGAACCTATTATTTAAAAAAAAAAAAGAAAAAAAATAATATTTGAAACTGTATGCAACTATAAACCATTTCAAACAGAAGTATGCTACATCGTTGTCACAAGAGCCTCAGGCAATGGTTTATTCACTATTTTAAACTTTATCTAGTTTAAAGCGTTCACATTTATTCAATATTTGATTTGTTTTTGTGTAAAACAAAATTTATTTACATTTGCAGTCCGATAACAAATCGAGCCAAGAACTGAGCTTTGATTTGACTGATGTTTGACTGAAGACTGATGTTTCCAACAAAGGAATATTCCACTATTATAGATATATTCACAGAAAGCCCTTATTTTAGGCCTGCTTCAACCTGCTATTAAGATTTGTCTGGGTTGATCTGATCACAAGTGGGCAAGTGAGACTTGGCAGTATCAAATGCTTCTCAAAACTGAACTAGAAAATGTGTAGTTGCTGCTTAACTGCATCACTGTGTTAGTGCATGTTGAGGCAGACAGACACAGTTGTGAACCATTCTTTCAGATAAACTTCCAGAAATTTACAGATGTGCTTCACATGATCTGGGGTCAGTGTATGGTGATTTTCAGACTAGAGAGGTTCTGTGAAGGCTTGTGCATGAAATCTGCACAATACCTTTTTGTGTGTGACTACCTTTGTATGTGGTTTCAGTGATCAGAATACAAAATGTTTTGGATGCCTGCATTAAGAGCTGACCGCTTGTGATCAGACTGTCTGATCTTAAAATCAGCCATTGTATCAAATATTAACTCATTGTGTTTTGATTTTCAGTTGGGAGCTGCTGCCCGTCTGTCAGGAATCACCCCAGCAGCCATAGTTCATCTGTTTAACTATGTGCACAGAAACAAACACAGGAATGATAGTAAGATTGTTGGAGTCTCATAAGTATGATCAAAATGGTGTATTATGCAAAATAATTCAATAAAAGTGAAAAAACTAAATAAAAAAAACTAAAACTTTATTTAAAATGAGGAACTATTTACAACTGTGGTATCTTTCAAGCTTAAAGAGTGTTATTTGATTGACGCAAGAAGCATCAAACCAAATTTGATGCTGTCACGCTCTTTAAATAATGACTGAGAAACTCACTCTTCCGTCATTGGCTGGTACCAAAGTTTGATTTACTCTTGATCAAACTCTCCAACCCCTCTGGAAAAAAAATCAAATGGAAACTTCCACTCAGGTTGACGTTCCCCCCCAGGGGCTTCTGGGTAAACTGTGGCATCAGAGAACATCACCTCAGTGGTCAATGGGACAGAAGACCGGAGGGGACACTAGAGGCAAGAAGACCACCCTAATTCATGTGAACTTCCCAAAGACCTCTTAACTCTGTGTGCAAAATGTCAGCTGCTCAAATCAAAACATGATACATAGATATTTGTACAAATTAAATGTTTATATGCAGGAAAAACTAAGTTTTACACCAAGTAGTACTTTTAAAAATTTACACATGAAAATCATGTCAGTATCTCAGGGCTCAACAGTAACATTATGCTTACCTTTAGTCTCTGACAGCCAAAGATGAATTTGGCCCCCAAGATGTGGTTCTGTGGCAGGGCCCTGAGGCCCCTCTGAGCCCAGAGCACCTGTATTGATAGAGACACGGGCAGGAGACAACCTGTCTCACATGCTTCCTGAAACATTACAAATAAGCTTGTTAACATATTTGGGATATTCTATATTTTAGGGCTGTCAAGCAATTCATTTTTTTTAAATTAAATTATAACTTAATTACACAATGTCCCAGTTAATTAATTAATCTAATTAAATTGCACATCAAATTTGGCTGAGAAATTACCCCCAAATATTATTGTGTTAAATGTGAAAAGCATCAAATAGACATTACAAAAAGTAGCTTTAGAAAGAAATCAGGGTTGAGTTGCAGCTGAAACAACTGGCTTATCTGTTTGCACAATGATCTTTCTAGTTAAAATCTGCGTTGTGGTCCCAGCATAATGCTTTGCTGTAGCTGGCCATTATGATCTCTGCCAAAAGCTTGTCTAGTCGTTGGGTTCTTAACTGACAGTACAGGACTGTTTTGGTTGTTTCTGGGTGCAATTACCCCATCTAAAGAGATGGTTCTTCAAAATAGATATAAACAGAAAACTATCCCCAAAATATGAAGTGATACTATAAATAAGAAGTTAAAACTGCCAGTAGGTAGTGTAGTGGTAAATGTCTAATGAGCAAGTAATTGAGTCATTCATTCGATTTGTTCAAATGGCTGATTCATTCAGGAATTAAGTAAATGGCTCTCTTTATGAATGGGCCATTAAATGATTGGTTTACCCGATTGATTCGCTCAAAACGCGGTTTCATTCAGAAATGACACACCGCTGTGTGTTGCTAGGAGACGTTCTGATCAGGCTTTACAGGTAATATTTTTGTCGACAAAATTTAGCAAAAAGAGACAATATTGGGCCTCAATCATTCATGAAACCTTCATAAATATGAGTAAATTACGCGTAAAACAGACCTTCCCGAAAACTCTACTCCAGATTCATATACAGTTAACAGGGTCATCTGAGGAATTATTAACTACTGTACAACAGTTTTATGCAATCAGATATAAAATACTTGTTTTACAAAGAACATTGTGCATTGTTGAATAATGTTTTAAAACAAGTAGGTGTGACAAAAGTGTCATCAACAATATGCACCAGAGTATTGTAACTCACTGAAGCTGGTGTGGAGCAGTCTAGAGAAATGACTCGACTCTGGTCTGTCTGAGAGCCTGCAGTCATACTGATCATATCAGGCACTGTAACTCCTGCTAAAATACCCAAAAGCTCAGCCCGCAACAAGCCACAGTCACTGGACAAAGATCTAGACAAATCAAAAAGACAGGAATCAAAATACATGATAAAATCAACAACATAATAATGGTTCTATTTTGACATCATGTTTTCAAGCTTTAAGTGGTAAAAAGTAATGACGTAGAAAATTGGTGTAACACCTGAAGGTGCAGCCAGTCACAGTGTTTTGTTTGAAAAGAACAGGGGTCCGGTTACCGAGATCAGCAGAACACCCTCCATCCTCAGACAACCCCAAAACTGTCAACTTCAACAAATGTCAAAGAATTTACATATTCATCACAGAGATTAATTAAATCCTTCCCTAAAGCCAATTACTATGCAGGAGGTGTAAATATTTGCTCTGACAGTATCTCTTAACAAAATTATGCAAAAAAACAACAAAAATGTTTGCCACAATTTGGTTTGCATTAGTTAGAATAGATTAACGGGTTAGTTAACTGCCACTCTCAGTGCCCTGACTACTGAATTAGGGAGCTGATTGAGACACACCCTGTGATTCCACCCAGTCGGATGAAATTAAACATATTTTAGAACACATGGTGTTCATCTGTCATGTATTTCCTAGCAACAAGCCTCATGTTTCTGCATGAGTTTGTTGTGTTGGGAACAACTTCAAGTCTGGTAGTGTGTGATCCTCAGTTGTTTAGTGTATGATGGCCAGTTTTTCCTTGTGTAACCATTTAACTTGCAAAGACAACAAGTGTATGACTCCTAGTGTTTTAAAATCTATTCCGATTTTAAAAGTTGTGTAGTGTATTCCAGCTTTAAGTCTGGAAGTTTAAGTTTTGTAACTGGAGGATTTAAATTTACCCCATAGTGAAATACTGACAAAAACAATACAAGTGTAATAATTTTATGAATATGAATTTGATTTGCAGTTCACTTATTATAGTAAGAGAGTGTGAAATTCTCAAATCAATGCCACAGATAGGTCAGCAAAATGAGCAAAAACTGATGCACCAGCATCTAATGCTGGAGAGCATCCAGGTCGACACCGTAAAGTTATTACTAATGCAGAAACATGATGCATGATGAGTTGGCTACCTTATACCAGCAGATGCTCTGACATCATTCTTTCTCCAACAAACTCTAGGCACACCATGCCAATGAATGTGTGCTAAACAAAAATAATCACACTTAGTCTACTAATTAATCTGAGGTTAAATCAAATAGTATACTCTGATACAATAACAATTTCACAGTAAAGTGGAAAGGATACAGGTTGTGATTTTTCACCAAAACACCCAACTAGTATTGATTCAGGTTTCAGCCCCTCTGGAGGTGATGGAGGTATGGGTGTGGCCATGGGGTGAGTGAGTGTGGCCAACTGCTATTCAAACAACAGGTGTTAAAAATGTTGCTGATTATTAAAGGAATTTCTTTTTAATTAATTTATCAATATATCATCTCTATCTTCTGGGTGAAACGACTTCTCTGGTGACAATATATGCTGAACTTCTCCAGGAAACACTTTCGTACAATCAACTAGAAGCTTGCATTCTGACCATCCTCCCACAATCCAAATCAACAGCTAATGGACAGAACCAATGTACACCTTTTTCTTTTTCTTTTTTGATAATCGGTTCGGATACAAGTCACAATATAAAAGCATTTTTCTTATTTTGTTAAAAGGTCTTTTCTTTCCATTTTTAGTAACCCTTCAGAATCTAAAGAATATATGGTAACACTTTACAATAAGGTTCATTAGTTAACTACATTAGTTAGCATGAACTAATAATGACCTGCACGTATTCAGCATTTATTAATCTTTGTTAATGTTAATTTCAACATTTACTAATATTTTATTAAAATCTTGTTAACATTAGTTAACTGTGGACTAACATGAACAAACAATGAACAACTTTATTTTCATTAACTAAAATTAACAAATATTAACAAATACTGTAACAAATGTATTGCTCTTTGTTAGTTCATGTTAGTTAATACATTAACTAATGTTAACTAATGAACTTTATTGTAAAGTGTTACCGAATATATTTATGTTTCCCTGATCAATCTGTTTAAAAACTCTTAATGTTTGTTTCCTTCTTGAGCCATTAGTGTTTTCACATTTTGTAATAGTTGTTGTATAAGTCTCTCAATTGCCCTTACAGTGAAAAGATGGACCTCAAAATCATACAGTCCCTGTTAGAAATGGTTCAAATATGCAGAAGATGCTGCAAAAAACAATGTGTAGGACCTGGATGATTTTTCTGAAGAACAGTTTAACTGCTCAGGACAAACAAAAGGGACTCATGAACTATTATAAAACATAAAAACAGCCATGGATCATCCAGGAAATGACACACTGTATTAAGAATCAAGCATTTGTAAATGTTAGAATTTTTGTAATGAACAAAATAAAAACAACATGCAATTTTTATGAGCCCTATTATTATTATTATTATTAACATTTTCAGATTCTGCTAGATGTATGTAAACTTATGACCACAACTGTATAAAGAGATAGTTACCTGGAATATAATCACATGCTTTTGCTGTAGTTGTGTATCTATAGTTGTGTTCAGCAGTTCTGTGTTCAGTGTAGCTTTTGCAATCTCTCCTTTGCTTGTGTACTCGATCACATACTCCAGCTATGAGAACAACAAAAGACTTCACTCATGTACATTCTGACAAAAATATTTTCATCCCCACAAACCTCTGCACTGACCTTTGATACCACATTCAGACAGAAACCGTTTTGCTCAAACGGTTCAGGCCAGTCACTCGCGGTAGAAATTGGGATCTAAGACAATGCAAACAAAATGTCTGGAAAAATTCTGGGGTAAAACAAATTAAGTATATTACTACAGGTAATTAAAATAATTTGATGCAACTCACAACAAACTCTGGACTGTTCTCCACCTGGTCACTGGGAACCTAAAAAACAAAAGCTAAATAAATAATATGCATACAATAGGCATCCAGGGGTGTCTATTTTCAAGGAATATCATAATCAACCATTAAAGCTATTATTTATCAATTATAAATCTGAAATTACTAAAAGGAATCAATTAATTGTTAGTGAATACTGCAAAACGCATGTAGAGAATACCTACAAAAAAATTTGAGATACTTTTTGAAATACTTTTGAAATTTGAAATACTAAAAAAAGCACAAAATTACTGTATCTAATTTCTGCGATCTTCACTGCATCTCTCACTGCATCTCTCTCTGCATCTCTCACTGCACCTCTCTCTGCACCTCTCACTGCATCTCTCACTGCATCTCTCTCTGCATCTCTCACTGCACCTCTCTCTGCACCTCTCACTGCATCTCTCACTGCACCTCTCTCTGCACCTCTCTCTGCACCTCTCACTGCACCTCTCACTGCATCTCTCACTGCACCTCTCACTGCACCTCTCTCTGCACCTCTCACTGCATCTCTCACTGCACCTCTCACTGCATCTCTCTCTGCATCTCTCACTGCATCTCTCTCTGCACCTCTCACTGCACCTCTCACTGCACCTCTCTCTGCACCTCTCACTGCACCTCTCTCTGCACCTCTCTCTGCACCTCTCACTGCACCTCTCACTGCACCTCTCACTGCATCTCTCACTGCACCTCTCACTGCACCTCTCTCTGCACCTCTCACTGCATCTCTCACTGCACCTATCACTGCACCTCTCACTGCATCTCTCTCTGCATCTCTCACTGCATCTCTCTCTGCATCTCTCTCTGCACCTCTCACTGCACCTCTCTCTGCACCTCTCACTGCATCTCTAACTGCATCTCTCACTGCATCTCTCACTGCACCTCTCACTGCACCTCTCTCTGCATCTCTCACTGCACCTCTCACTGCACCTCTCACTGCATCTCTCACTGCACCTCTCTCTGCACCTCTCTCTGCATCTCTCACTGCATCTCTCTCTGCATCTCTCTCTGCATCTCTCTCTGCACCTCTCACTGCATCTCTCTCTGCACCTCTCACTGCATCTCTTACTGCACCTCTCTCTGCATCTCTCTCTGCATCTCTCACTGCACCTCTCACTGCATCTCTCACTGCATCTCTCTCTGCATCTCTCTCTGCACCTCTCACTGCACCTCTCACTGCACCTCTCTCTGCATCTCTCACTGCATCTCTCACTGCACCTCTCTCTGCACCTCTCACTGCATCTCTCTCTGCATCTCTCTCTGCACCTCTCACTGCACCTCTCTCTGCATCTCTCACTGCATCTCTCTCTGCACCTCTCACTGCATCTCTCACTGCATCTCTCTCTGCATCTCTCACTGCACCTCTCACTGCACCTCTCTCTGCATCTCTCACTGCACCTCTCACTGCATCTCTCTCTGCATCTCTCTCTGCACCTCTCACTGCACCTCTCTCTGCATCTCTCACTGCACCTCTCACTGCATCTCTCTCTGCATCTCTCACTGCACCTCTCACTGCACCTCTCACTGCATCTCTCACTGCATCTCTCTCTGCATCTCTCTCTGCATCTCTCACTGCACCTCTCTCTGCACCTCTCACTGCACCTCTCACTGCACCTCTCACTGCATCTGTCACTGCACCTCTCACTGCACCTCTCTCTGCATCTCTCACTGCATCTCTCACTGCTCCTCTCACTGCATCTCTCACTGCATCTCTCTCTGCATCTCTCACTGCACCTTTCTCTGCACCTCTCTCACTGCACCTCTCACTGCACCTCTCTGCATCTCTCACTGCACCTCTCACTGCACCTCTCACTGCATCTGTCACTGCACCTCTCACTGCACCTCACTCTGCATCTCTCTCTGCATCTCTCACTGCATCTCTCACTGCACCTCTCACTGCATCTCTCACTGCTCCTGCTCCTCTCACTGCATCTCTCACTGGGCCTGCTCTTCTCCCTGGGCCCCTTGCTCTTACTCTTCCTCATCCATACATTACAGTGTTTGTCTTTTTCTGTTTCTGTTTCCAAAAACATCACTCCTCAAAGTCCTCCTTTTACTGTATATGTGTCAATGTAATAGAAAAAAATAACCCCTGCCACTGAGACTAAGACAGACTGGAATCAGCTGTGCTTGGCCCAGTTTACCCAACATAAATCAGCTGTGTGTCAATTATTCAATTGTTTGTTAATTATCAGCTGAAATATATTGTTTTTGAACTGATATCATTGCAGAAACAGAGGTTTTTATACTGTATCTAAGGTTTGGAATATTGTTTTTGCTATTGTGGGATGGTGTGTGTTAACATTTGTAAATACTACAAAAACAATCCATAATTTTGTTGGGAGGTATAGCTTGTCTGTTAAGAAAATACAAGCATTGTGGAAATGTGTTCACTGACTGCATACTGTGTGAAAACGACATGAAATGTGTGAATAATATGGACACAAAAGACCGATGCTGTGCTAACTGTGTTTAGAGTTTTGAAAATGTGACAACTGATTGGACAAACACTTGTTAGCGACTGAAAAAACTGTAATAATTAATAACAATACAGATACAGCCCTTTCTTCATAAACTCACTTTGAATCCAGAGCATGTTATTATATAGCAGTGTGATTTCAGATTGGAATGACAGAAAAACTGATGGATGAACTATGGACTTTGTAGTGAACACTTCACTTCACTCTCAGAGAAAAGCTCCAACACGGATGACATTGAGCTTACATTATTATTTTAAGCATGTGACATGGCAATGAAATAACATTCAGTGCTCAAACTGTAGTGCACACTCCAGCTGATGACTGTATAGGCAGTGTTTTTTCCATTTGCTTGCATTAATACAGAGATTGATTAATCGACAGTAGAAAAGATCAATTCATTCAGTTATTAAGAAAAGTGATAAATGACTAAAATTACATCTGGGTAAATAATATACAGTGCGTCTACTGCATGCATGTTTACATACGAGTCTACCTTCTAAAGCAGCATCCTGACATAGAACCTCATAATTGACTGAATTAGAACATTCTACAAAGCAGAAACTCTAAGCATGAAAATGCATCGCAAATATAAATATTGGGTAAATAGTCCATTCTTAATTATACATTAGTTTTCTGTACAAAGTGGAATATCAATTTCTCAACTTGTCTGCCACCTTGGATGCATTTTTTACCGAGTAGCATTATGGGATTCCCCTTATCTGCAAAAGATACATCCGGTACTGCCATGATGAGGTATTTTAGAAGGCAGCATAATTAAAGGTACAAAAAATTTACAAAATGTATATAATGAGCAAGTACACCATGAATCTATCTTCCAATCTGTGTTTTTGTCTTATCCTGAATCACAACAGTACGCCTATATGTTTATATTCTGACTATTTTAGACAGAGGGACGCCAGCGGCTGCGGAGTAACCCAGTACCTGCGTGACTCGTCATATACATTAATAGAGAGAAGTAGCTCCGGCTACAATGTTCTTCCGCAAGATGCATGCCATTTTGTTTATTTACCGCTGGAGTGCCAAAAGTTACATAGTGTACCTGTTTGGAACAGCCTTTCCATTGGGATGCTGACCTAAACAACTATCTAGGTTTTAGAAGAGAGCTTTAGTCTCACCCTCAGTAGTCCGAAGCCAGTGGAGTAAGTGAGAGCATTTAAACTCCTGTCATTCGCACAAGATTGTGCGGTCACAGCACGAGAGCAAGATAGAGAATTTGAACGCAAGAACCCTGGAAAATAAACCATAAATCAGTGTACAACTATTCATATTATTTAGAGCAAAAACCAAGTCAAATGTTTGCACATTTTTGGCCATACTTGCAGGATTGTGATTGATGCAGGCAGATGACACCGGCCCTGGTGATGGCTGTCCAAGAGTGCTCACTATGGATGTACGGTCATAATAAGTCAGAATGATGTCATCAGCCTGTGACAAAGTCCAGCAGTGCCTCTGTTAAATACTTTTCATATGCCTTGCCTATGTAACGTAACAGTAGTACAATACATGTATATTCTATATATTACTATTATTATATCCTACTATATTATTTAGATAATATTAGATTTCTTGCTTATATATATATATTATATATATATATATATATATATATATATATATATATATATATATATATATATATATTTAGTTTTCTTTTTTTGTTTTGTTACCATTTAGGTTTATAAGGAGGATTCTGTAAAGGGATGATAAAGATCTGTAAACCTGTAAAGTTTTGTACAATTTAATACAATTCAGTGTAGTGACAAGCCTAATTTCTCTTTGGTGATGTGCCATGGAGGGCTCCAGTCTAACATTTAGAAACAGTGGCACCGTTTGTCACCAAACTCCTAATGGTTGTACCAGCACCTGATTTGGTAGCACTGGGGTGACAGGGGTATTAATAATATTACACATTTTATCTCTTGAGAATTACTGTAACTTGAATTTACAGTACTGTAGCACTGGTTAGAGCTGGGAATCTGGGATGCAGATATAAATGTATTTTAAATAAAAAATAATAATAATAAAAAAAAAACATTAACATCTGTAAAAATTGTAACAACCTCATTTTATAGGGTACATTTTAATAGCTAGAACTCTACTCTTGTTAAAATTGGTCTTCCATGGTATCATACACTTGTAGATCTATCAAAGTTATGAAGAAAAAAAACAATCTTCCAGTAACATTAAATAAATGTAGAACTGCATAATATAATGTTCTGATCCAATCTGACTTCTGACCTGTAATGCTGCCTGAATCATAATCATACACTGTTCGTTCGTTGGCCAGAGGAGAACTGGCCCTCCGACTGAGTTTTTTTTTTCTCCATTCTGTCACCCGATGGAGTTTTGGTTCCACTGTCACCTTTTTTGCCTTTGTCGCTTCTGGCTTTTGGCTTGCTTAGTTGGGGACATTTAATTTTATATTTAACAATATTATTACAACATTAATTTCCTGTTATCTCTGTAAAGCTGCTTTGAAACAATCTGTATTGTAAAAAGCGCTATATAAAAATATATATATATAAAAAAAAAAATACTTGACATTAGGAGCAACTTTTAGCCTTTTTTAACTTTTAAGAATAAAAAGTTAAAAATACAGCCCTTGATTATGACATGGTGTTTAAATACAAGCTACAAAATGCTATTTAAAAGCTATATGCAACATGTAATCACAGTTTACCTTGTAAAACTTGTTTTTTTGACTGTTGAAGGCCGTAAGCTCTCTCAGTAAGAATGGATAGATGGACTTGGGCTGAAAACGAGCAGAGGAAGTCTGAGCTGCTGACTGTTTTTCTAAGCACAGAGAGAAGAAAAGAATAAGCAAAGCTTTTTGAAACAACATGCTTGTGTGAAAAAGTCATGTTTAAAAATTGGGGAAATGTGTAAGGAATGGAATCCTGCTTACTGCTAATTCTTTTTTTCTTTTTTTTATAAATATTGTGTAAAATTAGAATTTCAATGTGATTTTGTTTTCCAAAAAAAAAAAAT
Source organism: Semotilus atromaculatus (assembly GCA_031834385.1). NCBI lineage: Eukaryota > Metazoa > Chordata > Actinopteri > Cypriniformes > Leuciscidae > Semotilus > Semotilus atromaculatus. Next base: position 12,333,409 of record JAULUF010000014.1, read on the forward strand.
GCTCTGTATGCACTGTGGTATACTGCATATTTGGTAAATGTAGTATCCAGGAAAATTCACAGATTTTGCACAATATACATAAAGACTCCGATATACTTATCTAAAGCATTCGTTCTTTAGTTAGGGGTGCAAAAAGTTTCAAAATACCATGAGCAGGGATATAAAATCGTGCTCAAAAGTGTACATACCCCTTGCAGAATCTGCTAAATGTTAATTACTTTAACAAAATAAGAGGGATCATACAAAATGTAATTTATTTTTTATTTAGTACTGTCCTGGTCAGATATTTTATATAATTTTTTTTTTACATTATAGTAAAATTTTTAATGAAAAATGACCCCCTTCAAAAGTTTACATACCCTTGATTCTTGATATCCATTTTTTCACACTGAGGACAATTGAGGGACTCGTTCACAACTATTAAAAAGGTTCAAACATTCACTGATGCTCCATAAGGAAACAATGCATTAAGAGCCGGGGGCTGAAAACTTTTTGAATTTGAAGGTAAATTGTACTTAATTTGTCTTACGGGAAATGTGCAAGTATTTTCTGTTGCTTCCGAAAGACAGTACCAAATATATATTTTTTTAATTTAAACAAAATCAGAAAAAATTTGACATCATCATCCTGTTCCAAAGTTTTATATAGAATTTGATCTTTTCACTGTCTTAGTACATTAGGGCACACCAAGCTTTTTTCACATGAAACGTTTTAGAATTTCCCACTGTTTTTAGTGATTCAAATACTGCTGCAGGTGCTGGATCACAAGTGGCCAAATCTTGCAGTTTGTTCACATGTATTTTTCTTCTTTTGAGAGGTGATCTAAGTGTTTGTCTTTTGAAACTGATGAAAAATTGGCAGGCCAGTGCTGCAGTTTTGCCTTTCAGCTCCAGTCATGCGAGTGAAAACTGATGTGGACACGTTAGTACAAGATGTTCATTTCGGCACTCCAGTAAAATCATGTCAGGTTTATTTATATAGCACTTTATACAACAGATTGCTGTAAAGCGAACAACTTTACCGTTTGAAAAATGAAAATAGTGTGTAAGTGTCGCTTTCAATTAGAATCACAACTCTGTGTAACCAATGGTAATTCTAAGATGTTTACCAGTGTTTTCTGGAAGCTGTTCGACCTCTCGAAACAAACTTCTCTTTGGCCTGATTTTGTTTGAAATTACGTTACACCAGTTCATTCTTCAGTTTTGCTTCAAGTATATCAGGGCCTTAAGAGAATTTGACAAGAGTAAATCTTTTAAGAGTAAATCAGTAGGACTGGAGTTCAGAGAGGTGAAAATACAGTAATGCATTTACCCTCTTCTCTCTGAACACAAAGGAGGTTTCCAGTGAAAGTAACCAGTGCTGGATCAATTTGTGTTTTCAACATCAGCCAGCTCTCAAGACAGACGGCAGACCTTTATGTGACAAAGACATCTGCGATTTAAAGCACATTCAAAGGTTAGTGGAAACATATAATGACAGACAGTAGCCGTTACCCTGCATCCTGGCCACAGTTGTTAAACACAGAGCTGAGGTTCAGGAGACCACAGTCCATGACATCACAACAGCATCCAATGTCACAGAAGTCAGGTGTGACATCACACAGGCAGCCTGCAAGAGCGAGACAACACACATTGAACTTACCAGTGTGATGAGGGTGGAATAGCTCTAGTTAAACATGTATATATACATAATTTTAAAGATACTTATGTACTTTTAAACTTGTAACATTTTGAAAGCATATTTAAAAGTAGGGGGAGACCAGGGGCCGTATTCACAAAGAATTTTATCTTACCACTAGGAGTACTCCTAAATCACACTAAAATATTTTAGCTAGGAGTTTTCTCTTAAAAGTTATTCACAACGCCTTTCAGACCTACTCTTATAAGGAGAAATGACAACTCCTAAACTAAGAGTGAGTCTTCGTTGCTATGGATGACGTCAATTCTCATGCACGAGCTTCCTCGCAATGATCACGGTGATTGGTTGTTAGATGACAGGGCCATCACGCGGAACATAACACAGACGCAACAAATCATGGATTTATGACATATGATCTAAATATGTCTGTGTCCTACACAAAATAATAATAGTAATGTCATCGAAATGCATATATAATAATGACATGTTTGTGCAGGCCCAGTGAAGTGTAATTCTAAAAAGGCAGAGAGAGAGAGAAAAGTTGTGAATTAAATTAAATTAAATCAAGGTAGCCTAATACCCTAATGAAAACCGTCACTTGCCTAATAATGAAAAACGACACTTGCATTAACACTTGCTTGGTTAATTGACATCCTATTAGCCTTAATAGACTACTTAGACTAAATAGACTAAAGCAAGGAAATGTTGCTCCTATTGAAGTAATGTAATAGTTGAATGACGGTGGATTATGAACTCGCCAAAACGGAAAAGAAAGCCCAACTGGACACAGGATCAGTTACTGCTGCTGGCCCAGTTGGTGCAAAAAAAAAAAAAAACATAATAAAAGGGAAATTCATAAAAGGGGATATCAAGCAAAACTAAGCGTGAGACATGGGAGGATTTGTTTGCAGACCAATGCAGCATTCCCGCTTGTGTCGCGGACCCCGGACAACTGCGAGAGGCGGTTTAAGATCCTCTGTGAATAGGTCTTAGTGAGTTAGGAGTCCTCTCGACTTCTTTTAAGCTGTCCCAGACTTAGGTGCTACTTTTAGGGCTAAAATGCTTTGTGAATTACTCTTAGTGAAAACAATTAGGAGTCCTAAAGTTAGGAGTGACATGCCCATTATTTTTAGGAGTTGCTCCTAAATTCGCCAGTTAGGAGCTACTTTTAGCCTTAAAATTCTTTGTGAATACGGCCCCAGGTATGGTTGTAAACATTTTTGCTTCAGCATCTGTAACTTACTGAATTTTTGAGCAAGAGTAAACAAACTTTTACACAATTACCCATATTTGTTTACTACAAAAGGCACCCATTCAAACCTCTGCAATACTATCACAGCCCTTAAAAGTTGATGTCAAATACTAGGGTAAGTTGTATGATGTACACTGTTGCAATGTTTAGTTTAGTAACCTTTTTAATGTCCTCCTTAGGGGCAATTTGTTCTGCAGTATAGAGTTTACCACCACCACCACATACAAGACAGACAATATACAACATCAATAATACATTAAAATAAAACTACTTTTTCCTGTTTAAATTGAGCAAATTTATAGTACATGGTATAAATGAAAATTTAAATCTGTTTGACTTAGCTATGGGGACAATGTACAAAGATCCTGAAGCAAGAGTCTGAAATTAATCATGAAAGGGTTGAGATGTGTCAGATATAATGTGTTTCGCTTTCTTAATCACCTGCATATTAAATAAATCTGACAACCCAGACAATTTCACACCCATTAAATCAGGGCCCGTATTCTTAAAGATTCTAAGAATCCTCTCAGAAAACTCCTAATTTAGCTTAAAAACTTCTACGTAGGAGTTTTAGCTTAAGAGCGATTCGGGACCAATCTGAGAGCAACTCTGAGCAAGGAAAAGACAAAAACTTTCATCTTAGTGAGGAGGCGGGGCTGACCCCGTTGCTATGTATGACACAATATTTTGAAGACTGTGATTGGTCTGTGAAAAAAAGAGAGAGATTTTAAGTATAGGGTCCCCCAGTGGAAAGGAAATGAACTGCGACACAATAAGAGGTTCTGAAAGTGCTGTAATGTTTGTGTGATCACTCTGCTTACAGAAGGTTGTGACAGACCCAAATCATCACTGCTGCATTGTTGCATTTTCCCAGTTGCCAAATATCTTAAAGTAGTGATTACTTTAATTTCTGGCGCTATGGCATTTCTGCACTGTGTCTGAGATGTTTCTATAAGATCTGTCACAAACATGATCCCTGCACGATCTATAGCTTAGTGATCTCACATCTAGTCTTATTAACTCACAGTCATCCATTGTCTGTAACACATTTCTTCTCCCTCTTCATCTTTCTGTCATTTTCTCCTCTGCTAAAGAAACTCTTAAGCCTCTTAAAAGTCCTCATCCATACTCCTAACAATTTTGACCTTAAGACCTCTTTTAAGGGTTAAGATACTCTCTGAATTACTTTTTTCTTTACTAGGATTTTTTCTTTAATTTTAGGAGTAAACGCCCACATTTCTAAGAATTTTCTTAGAATTTTGTCACTAGGAGCTACTTTTTGCATTAAGATTCTTTAGGAATACGGGCCCAGATGATTATCAATAGTAGTGAATGACACTGCTGCCTGATTACTTGCATTTATGCCAAAACCCAATCTAAGGCTTGTGGACCAACAAACTCCGTTGAATCGTATTAAATGCAGAAGAAACTAGATTACTACTTACCTTCAGATGTTTATTTATTTTTATTTATTTATTTTGTTAACCCTGGAGTGCAGGCTTGATGGAACCAGAAACTGCATATGGCACATTTTGCTCACACTTATCTGCATGTGCATATTTTCAGCCTTGACAACCATTCGTGTAGGATGGGAGGATGGGAGTAAAAACTGAAATTATCTAAGGACTTCGAACTTATCCCTGATTGGTGTAATTGGTGGTGTTACAACTCTCCCCATGTTACAACCATATACATATATATACAGTCATGGTCAAAATTGATGGCACCCCTGGTAAATATGATCAAAACTGGCTGTAAAAAAATAAATCTGCATTGTTTATCCTTTTGATCTTTCAAATTTGCAAAATTCTAACCTTTCATTGAAGTAAAAGAATTGAAAGTGGGGGGGAAATCACATTAGGAAATAAATGTTTTTCTCCAAAACATGTTGGCCACAATTATTGGCACCCTTTTATTAAATACTTTTTGCAATCTCCTTTTGACAAGATACCAGCTCTGAGTCTTCTCCTATAAATGCCTGATGAGTTTGGAGAACACCTGACCTGAGATCAGAGACCATTCCTCCATACAGAATCTCTCCAGATCCTTCAGATTCCCAGATCCATGTTTGTGCTTCTCCTCTTCAGTTCAGCCACTCATCAGGTCAGGGAACTGGGACGGTCATGGCAGAAGCTTCATTTTGTGCTCCGTAACACATTTTTGTGTTGATTTTTATGTTTGTTTTGGATCATTGTCCTAATGGAAGATCCAACCACGGCTCATTATAAGATTTCTAGCAGAAGGCGTCAGGTTTTGATTTTTTATCTGTTGATATTTAATAGAATCCACGATGCCATGTATCTGAACAAGAAGTCCAGGACCTCCAGCAGAAAAATATGCCCACAACATTAAAGATCCAATGGTATATTATATTGTACACATGGGGTACTTTTTATCCTTGTGCACCAAACCCATCTAGTGTGTTTGCTGGCAAAAAGATATTTTTTTAGTTTCATCTGACCACAGAAGCCTGTGCCGTTTGAAGTTCCAGTCGTGCCTGACAATTGAATATGCTGGAGTTTGTTTTTGGATGTGCGAGGAGGATTTTTCTCGAAACCCTCCCAAACAACATGTGGTGATGTAGGTTTTTTTGTTGTTGTTTTTTTGGCTCTCTGACCCCCAAGACTCAACTAATCTCTGCAATTCTCCATCTGTGATCCTTGAAGAGTCTTTGGCCACTCAAACTCTCCTCCTCGCCGTGCATTAAATCAATATAGACACACGTCCTCTTCCTGGCAGATTCGTAACATCTTTAGTTGATTGGAACTTCTTAATTATTGCCCTGATGGTCAAAATGGTCAAAAATATATATAATTTGAAAATAATAAATTGATAAAACATAAGAAACTAAGCATGTTTGCTCAGAATACCCTGTTCTCCACGTCATTAAATGTTGAAGAAAATATTGAATGACTTAAAGAGAATTATGGTGAGATCACTAGAAATCAATATAACTTCTCCTTAACTGCTTTAACACCTAATTTAACTATTAATCAAATTGGGAGTCAATTATCTACTTCAGGCTCTGTTTGGCTCAGCAGTCTAGAATTTTATATAGTAAAATTAATATATAATAATTCACTGTTTTATTTATAACAAACATTTTCTTTTTCTGTAATGCACCCTCTTTAGTTAGTAAAAGGATATATAGGTATATGAATTGCTAGGTGAATGTGCCAAGGAAGCCAAATGAAAGTTAGATATAGACATAAAAATAAAAGTAAAATTAGTAAGACTGAGATGAACTTAATAAAACAATGTGAAAAGTAGATGCCAATAACAATGGGAGGAAGAAAAAGAAACAGGAAGATGCCTTTATAACATCCAAAGAAATGCTGGTAAAGGAAGAGTAACAATGAGAAATAGAAGAAATAGTTCTTAAACCTGTCACCCTTAACGAAACTTAAAGGAAGTATATGTCTCAATCATTTTGCTATCTGATAAGTTATCATCTCGGCTCACTCAGGTTCATCTGCAGTCATGATGCAGTGATGGACAGCTGTCTTTCATCGGTCAACTTCTGTTTGGATTTCTCATTGTGGTGGTGATATTATGATAACTCAGTGTCATTAATTAATTTGGTAAGTTATTCCATTTTGTAATATCAACATTCCTCCGCCCAGGCGAGCAACCACCAAGAAAAGGTGTTAACACCAATTCTCGGCCAGGACAACTGGAAGCTGCTAGGGACTGGAAGATGCTGGCTGATCTTGATCAACGGCTTATTTTTCCACCTGAGATTGCCACCACTAACCTACGACCAGACATTGTTTTGTGGTCTGGATCAGCACGCATTGTTCAACTGATAGAGTTGACAGTGCCATGGGAGGATGCTGTAGATGAGGCATATGAGAGGAAGAAACTGCGGTATGCTCATTTGGCCACTGAAGCAGAACAGCGAGGATGGAGAGTCCAGGTTTATCCAGTGGAAGTGGGTTGTCGAGGTTTTGTGGCACACTCTACAACCCGGTTCCTCAGGGACGTCGGATTCAGCGGCCAAGAGTTGCGTCGCACAGTAAAGAACTTATCTGAAGCAGCAGAAAGGAGCAGCAACTGGCTGTGGTTGAGACGGAAAGATTCTAGCTGGCAAGGTACAGGCCGCCACGCTACGGTTTCGTAGAATTCTTGAAAAACTTGAAGAGTCTGTTGGTTTATTTGTATAGGTTGTATAGCTAGTATAGGTTGTATAGTATACTATACAATTTGTATAGGTTGTATAGTATAGAATGACGGGTGGTTGGGTAGATATTGTGTTTTGCGTTAGGTGGTATGCCATACGGAACCGTTGCCACTGTAACTGCTTTAACGCACCAGTGGGGCTCGACAGCCTTAATCAATCGGGTTGGCGCGTATGGTTGGGTTGCGGAGAGATAGTGAGATTGTGGTTAGGTCTCAGCAGCAGGAGGGATGTAGAGGTCAGTAAGCTGGGCTGAGTTGAGTGGGGGACGGAGGGGGGTGACTCTGGGACGCCAGAGTCACTGTCGAGCCCTCTTGAGGTGTCGTGGGCTAGTCGACGAAACACTGAGGACGGAAGGTGCCCACTTGAAGACCCTAGAGATGTCCCCTACTCGGCTCAATCCAGACGGTTGTCGTGTTGGTCCACTAGGGAGACCACACTGTAGTTGCAGCCGTCGTGTGTGCTGACGCGCCAAGTACACTGCAGCCGTTAACGCCGGACAGAAGGGGAGTCACACCCTCATATGGAAAGAAGCGTAAATGGATGGAGAAGCATAGTTTACTGTAAAGCTACGTCTTAGTGTTGCTTATCTTGGCGAAAGCCGAGTACAAATCAGCATGAAGTTTTAACATCTACTCTCGTGTAATGGAAATCATGAAGATCTGGATACGTCCAGTGACTGCGGTGAATAGTGCTGCTGGCAACAAGGGAAAGACCTTGTGACAGCCTGGAGAGACAGCTGACAGGAGGAAATAGACCCCAATGGGGCTGGTAAGGGTTAGCTACCCTTGTCGGCAGTATCCAGCTTCGCGTTTACAGGATGCTGGAGACACCCGCCCAAGGCTTCTAAGAAATTAAATAGAAAAATACCCCTAGAGTCTGCGAGAGCGGGGGCGGAAGATGACTCGATGTTGGACAACATGGTTAACGACTTAGGAATGGAAACGGATATGAGTATGGAGAGTAAGACTAGTTCAAGATCTGCAGTTAGTAAAGTCATTGAACTCCAAGTTTGTGTCTATGGCTGGAGCAAGGCGACAACGGTCAGGGGTTTGAAGGTTCATCAAGGGAAAATGAAATGCTTGAGGGAGAAGGGACAAGGGCCTCGCATTGATCAGTACTTCTTACGAAGTCAGTCAAGTCAGTCGAATGAAATCCAGCGACAGGAAGCAAACCACAGCTCGCAGGATATCAGCACCCCTGTCATAGAGGAGAGGAGGGCTTGCACAGTTAGTGATGAACATATTCATACTTGTGAAACCGGTCAGACTAACCAGCATAAGAGAGAAAAGAACCTCAACGGGCATAGGCCTGGAGTTAGATGGCCAAGAGCTTGTGAGAAAACTGCATGGGATACGGTAAACACAGATCTATGCTTTGCATTGGAAAGATTAACTGGTACAGTTGAAAAGAAGCTGGATAAATTTGGGGACATCATTTACGCATATGGAAGTGAGAGGTTTGGTGTGGAAAAAAGGAAGGAAAAAGTACAAACTGCTCCTGGAATGTCTAGACGGCAGCAGAAAATTGAAGGGTTAGTTAGAGAAAGGAGACAGTTGAGGAAGCAATGGAAAAGAGCAGAACAAAGTCAGAAGGAGGGACTCAATCTCTTACAAAGGGACATAAAAGATAAGCTGGCAACATTACGCAGAGCTGAGCGTCTACGGAAACGCTACAAAAAGAAGGAACGTGCGAGGGCTAATTTCTATAAAGACCCATTCAAATTCGTAAAGAAGTTATTCACCAGTGAGAAGAATGGCACTTTAAAAGCATCTAGAGTTGAGCTAGAGAGATATTTGGAGGAAACGCATACAGATGCAAAAAGGCATGAGCATATGTCAATTCCATCAGACATACCACCTATCAACCCACCAGAATACCAAATGGAGGTCTGTGCACCTAAGTGGAAAGAGGTAGAGCAGGCTGTGAGAAAGGCAAGGGCTTCATCTATTCTAGGGCCTAATGGAGTTCCGTACAGAGTGTACAAGAGTGCTTCAGGAGTTCTGCGAATTCTGTGGAAATTGTTAAAAGTGGCATGGGAAAAACAGGTTGTACCTAGAGCATGGCGCAGAGCAGGTGGAGTCTTTATACCTAAAGAAAAAGATGCTACAAGCATCAGTCAGTTTCGTCCTGTTTCACTATTAAACGTTGAAGGTAAGATTTTCTTCAGCATTATTGCCCAGAGATTGTCCACCTACCTATTAAAGAATGGCTTCATTGACACTTCAGTTCAAAAAGCGGGCATTCCAGGGTTCTCAGGATGCTTAGAACACATCAATGTTATCTGGCAACGAATTCAGTCAGCTAAAAAGGAGAGGAAGGAGCTCCATGTGACATTCCTGGATTTGGCCAATGCATATGGTTCAGTGTCACATGAGCTTCTTTGGGCAGCATTTGATTTTTTCAGAGTACCAATGTCAATAACAAATTTAGTGAAAGCTTATTTTGGAGATTTGCAATTTAGTTTCTCAACTCCAAAATTCAGCACTGCATGGCAATGCTTAGAGGTTGGAATAATGGCAGGATGCACAATTTCTCCACTGGCTTTTACCATGGCAATGGAAGTAATCATTAGGGCATCAAGATGGGTAGTAGGAGGAGAGCGCTTGGCTTCTGGGTTGCGACTACCACCAATCAGAGCATACATGGATGACATGACAACCATGACTACAACAGTAGCCTGCACTAATCGGTTATTGGGGAAGTTAACAGATAATATTGAATGGGCACGAATGCAATTTAAGCCCTCTAAATCAAGGAGCATCTCCATAGTTAAAGGAAAGGTAGTAGATAAAACATTCTTCATTAATGGTGAGGCAATACCAACAGTTTCTGAGAAGCCAGTGAAAAGTCTTGGGAGATGGTACGATGGAGATCTAAAGGACACAGTTCGAGTGGGAGAAGTTAGACAACAAGCAGTGGAAGGGTTGAAGAGCATAAACAGCTGTGCTCTACCAGGCAAACTAAAACTCTGGTGCTTTCAGTTTGGTCTACTGCCGAGGTTGCTGTGGCCACTGACTGTGTACGAGGTTTCTTTGACAACAGTGGATAAGCTGGAAGCGTTAATAAGTTCATACATCAGGAAATGGTTGGGAGTTCCACGCTGCCTCAGCAGAGTGGGACTTTATAGTAAAGGAATATTGCAGCTGCCAGTCTCTGCTTTAACCGAGGAGTTTAAGTGTGCCAAGGTCAGACTGGAAATGACATTAGTAGAGTCACGTGACAAATGTGTAAGGGAGGCAGCCCCTGTGTTAAAAACTGGTAGAAAGTGGTCAGCAAAGAAATCTGTAGTAGAGGCAAAGGCTGACCTTCAAATAGGGGATATCGTGGGACAGGTACAGCATGGAAGAGGGGGTTTTGGGCTCAGGTTAGCTCCTCCTAAATGGCACAAGGCAGGCCCAGCTCAAAGGAGGAAGCTGGTAGTCAACGAGGTGCGAAAGCAGGAGGAGAGGATGAGGAGTATAAAGGCCATTTCCCAGGCCAAGCAGGGAGAGTGGATGAGATGGGAGAGTGTGGAACAACGCAAAATGGGCTGGCAAGACCTTTGGTCAATGGAAGAGAGTAGGATCAGTTTCCTTATTAGGTCAACATATGATGTTCTCCCATCACCGCAGAACCTAAACCTCTGGGTAGGAGAGGATCCCTCTTGTCCTTTGTGTTCATCACCTGCCACATTAAGGCACATTTTGACAGGATGTAAGGTGGCTCTTAGCCAAGGTCGGTTTACTTGGCGCCATGACCAAGTACTGAGATGTTTGGCTTTAGCATTGGAAGGCAAGCGTAGTATGACCAATAAGTTGCCGCATGTTCTAGCAAAACATTACACGCAGAAGACAACATTCCTCCGCCCAGGCGAGCAACCACCAAGAAAAGGTGTTAACACCAATTCTCGGCCAGGACAACTGGAAGCTGCTAGGGACTGGAAGATGCTGGCTGATCTTGATCAACGGCTTATTTTTCCACCTGAGATTGCCACCACTAACCTACGACCAGACATTGTTTTGTGGTCTGGATCAGCACACATTGTTCAACTGATAGAGTTGACAGTGCCATGGGAGGATGCTGTAGATGAGGCATATGAGAGGAAGAAACTGCGGTATGCTCATTTGGCCACTGAAGCAGAACAGCGAGGATGGAGAGTCCAGGTTTATCCAGTGGAAGTGGGTTGTCGAGGTTTTGTGGCACACTCTACAACCCGGTTCCTCAGGGACGTCGGATTCAGCGGCCAAGAGTTGCGTCGCACAGTAAAGAACTTATCTGAAGCAGCAGAAAGGAGCAGCAACTGGCTGTGGTTGAGACGGAAAGATTCTAGCTGGCAAGGTACAGGCCGCCACGCTACGGTTTCGTAGAATTCTTGAAAAACTTGAAGAGTCTGTTGGTTTATTTGTATAGGTTGTATAGCTAGTATAGGTTGTATAGTATACTATACAATTTGTATAGGTTGTATAGTATAGAATGACGGGTGGTTGGGTAGATATTGTGTTTTGCGTTAGGTGGTATGCCATACGGAACCGTTGCCACTGTAACTGCTTTAACGCACCAGTGGGGCTCGACAGCCTTAATCAATCGGGTTGGCGCGTATGGTTGGGTTGCGGAGAGATAGTGAGATTGTGGTTAGGTCTCAGCAGCAGGAGGGATGTAGAGGTCAGTAAGCTGGGCTGAGTTGAGTGGGGGACGGAGGGGGGTGACTCTGGGACGCCAGAGTCACTGTCGAGCCCTCTTGAGGTGTCGTGGGCTAGTCGACGAAACACTGAGGACGGAAGGTGCCCACTTGAAGACCCTAGAGATGTCCCCTACTCGGCTCAATCCAGACGGTTGTCGTGTTGGTCCACTAGGGAGACCACACTGTAGTTGCAGCCGTCGTGTGTGCTGACGCGCCAAGTACACTGCAGCCGTTAACGCCGGACAGAAGGGGAGTCACACCCTCATATGGAAAGAAGCGTAAATGGATGGAGAAGCATAGTTTACTGTAAAGCTACGTCTTAGTGTTGCTTATCTTGGCGAAAGCCGAGTACAAATCAGCATGAAGTTTTAACATCTACTCTCGTGTAATGGAAATCAGTAAGATAATTTTCATCCAAGTAATTCCAAACCTCACGAGGCAGACTTCGCAGATTCACATAATTTACTGTCAGCAAGGCAACGTAGTAAAATGCAAATACTAGTATTTCATTTTTCGAATAATAATTACAGATTGAATATTACTGCATACCCCCAGTACTGACAGTCTGCTCTGGTGCATCAAATCGAGCACACCGTAATCACAGGTAAACTGTCTGACCAGTCAGGTGTTTGTCATGAGAGGTGTACCACAAAAGAGCTATGGTTTGCAGACAGTTATAGGAGTTGATGTTACAAATATGTCTTTTGAGTTTACTGTGTGAACTCATTGCTTGGAGAGGTTTATTTTCCCTCTTCAATATGTTTTGTCAATTGTTTTGTTTATTGGTATAATTCTTGTTTCTGGTTTCTCTTTCTAATAAACCCCAATGCATGGTCACTCAATTAAATTGTGCTTTGTTCCCACCCTTCTGAAATATGTTGCATTGATAAGGAGTGATCACAAACTAAGGCTGTTTAGTTGTGCTATCTTACAATCAATATATAGTTAATGTAAGGTGTCGCCGATGTAATGGTAAAAACAAAGTGGCGATGAGGTCTTAAAATGTATGGAAGGAGTCTTAAAAAAAGGTCTTAAAAGGTATTAAATTGAACTCCATGACTGACTCCTATATATATTATATATTATATTGTATACATATATATATATACAGTATACACATATATACAGGTCCTTCTAAAAAAATTAGCATATTGTGATAAAGGTCATTATTTTCCATAATGTAATGATAAAAATTAAACTTTCATATATTTTAGATTCATTGCACACCAACTGAAATATTTTAAATATTCACACCAACTATAAAAAATTCAGGTCTTTTATTGTTTTAATACTGATGATTTTGGCATACAGCTCATGAAAACCCCAATCTCAAAAAATTAGCATATTTCATCCGACCAATAAAAGAAGTGTTTTTAATACAAAAAAAGTCAACCTTCAAATAATTATGTTCAGTTATGCACTCAATACTTGGTCGGGAATCCTTTTGCAGAAATGGCTGCTTCAAAGCGGTGTGGCATGGAGGCAATCAGCCTGTGGCACTGCTGAGGTGTTATGGAGGCCCAGGATGCTTCGATAGCGGCCTTAAGCTCATCCAGAGTGTTGGGTCTTGCGTCTCTCAACTTTCTCTTCACAATATCCCACAGATTCTCTATGGGGTTCAGGTCAGGAGAGTTGGCAGGCCAATTGAGCACAGTAAACCATTTACCAGTGGTTTTGGCACTGTGAGCAGGTGCCAGGTCGTGCTGTTTCTGGTTCAAAAGTGGCTTGACCTGGGGAATGCGGCACCTGTAGCCCATTTCCTGCACACGCCTGTGCACGGTGGCTCTGGATGTTTCTACTCCAGACTCAGTCCACTGCTTCCGCAGGTCCCCCAAGGTCTGGAATCGGTCCTTCTCCACAATCTTCCTCAGGGTCCGGTCACCTCTTCTCGTTGTGCAGCGTTTTTTGCCACACTTTTTCCTTCCCACAGACTTCCCACTGAGGTGCCTTGATACAGCACTCTGGGAACAGCCTATTTGTTCAGAAATTTCTTTCTGTGTCTTACCCTCTTGCTTGAGGGTGTCAATGATGGCCTTCTGGACAGCAGTCAGGTCGGCAGTCTTACCCATGATTGCGGTTTTGAGTAATGAAACAGGCTGGGAGTTTTTAAAAGCCTCAGGAATCTTTTGCAGGTGTTTAGAGTTAATTAGTTGATTCAGATGATTAGGTTAATAGCTCGTTTAGAGAACCTTTTCATGATATGCTAATTTTTTTAGATAGGAATTTTGGGTTTTCATGAGCTGTATGCCAAAATCATCAGTATTAAAACAATAAAAGACCTGAAATATTTCAGTTGGTCTGCAATGAATCTAAAATATATGAAAGTTTAATTTGTATCATTACATTATGGAAAATAATGAACTTTATCACAATATGCTAATTTTTTGAGAAGGACCTGTATATGTATGTGTATATATATATATATATATATATATATATATACACACACACACATATACACACACATACATACATATATATATATATATATATATATATATATATATATATATAAATGTGTTGCTCAAAATGTCATACATGGTTGACCGCAAGATTTGTGAAGAGCACCCCAAACACATCTATAAGAAATGGTGCCAAAGCATTGAATGAAAATCTACCTGTAAACTGACTGCTAGAATGAAGTCTATACTGCAACGTAATCTTTAATTGATTGAATTTCTTTCACAAATTTCATAGTTATTCTTAGCTTAACTTTGATGAGAATAATGTTACATTGCAAAAATGGATCTAAATAGGGTTAATTTGTGCACAATAGCTTTATAAGATACAGCTTCTTTCGACTCACCCAATGGGCTTGTGATGGGCTCTATGGTGGCATCAGTAGGCAGAACTGCACGATCATCTGTGAATGTTCCCTTTGGTGTAGCCGTTGTAGATGAGTCGGTTGAGTTTGTTGGATACGAGTTAATTTCTGCCCTCAAATCATTACTCGATGCTGTTGTTGATCGTGACTGGTTAGTAGGTGCGTTATCAGTAAAAGTGAAGGGGTATGGGCTTAGATCGGTGTTCAATTGAGTCTGATCAATGCTCTGTGTAGAATCAGTCACTGTAGGAAAAGAAAATGCAAAGAGAATTAGAACGCGACATGAATGTTCGTCTGATCATGGCATGTTAAGTAAGGAATAATTGACGACAGGCCGTTGAATTATTAGAAAAATAATGCACAGCCGAGGTGGTAATGCGGTCACGACGCGAAGCGGAGTTTTCTAATAATTCAACGGCCTGAAGTCAATTATTCCGCTTATACTACAGTTACCACACCTCGAAACATTATCCAAATAATGTATTTCAAGACGTTTGTAAAGTTTTTGTCATTAAAACGCTCTTGTATGTAGGACTAATTTCCTGCGCATCTAATCCCATGCCTCCGTTGCTAATTCCAAAACGTCATTTTAGAGTTAGTAACGGAGGTTTGAGCCTCTGATAGCAGAGAAGCAGACTAATGCTGGACACACTCAACGACTGGCTGAAACACTCTCTGACTGTGTCCATCGACTGCAGCAGATTTTAAACCCAGACTGTGTGGACACAGACTGAACGCGCTGAACACGCGTTTGGGCATGATCAATCATACATTACATCCATAACCGGCCTTACAGTATAAGTGTGTCCCCGGCTTTATGCAGTTATTAATGCAGTTATTAGAGAGAGAGAGAGGGAGAGAGGAGCAAATGTGCGTCAATATTATTATTTATTTATTCATTCAATTCGTTTTAATTAGTTCGTTCATGTTTTTTTTCCCTTCTAATATTGACAGTAGACTAGCCTAATAAATGAAACACAACGTCCTTTTAACAACTATAGGCTTATCAATAATTATTTATTTGTTATAGCCTATTATCTGCAATAATTACGAAAACCCGTGCAGCAGGACTATCAATTTATTTATATAGGCCTATTCAGTTTAATTTTCTATTGATTATAGATAGGACTATACTTTATTTATTAAAATTAAACTGCATGTTTCCAATGATTGTGAAGTTAGACATCGGAAATGGCAGATCAAGCGCATGTGGCTACATGTTTTTCTTGTTATGAATTGTATCCTATTTTCCGTTATTACAGTTGACTACGCGAAGTGATATAGAACTGTAATGCGGTCAAGACCTGCTGGAACTACTTTAGCCGTGCGTTTCCCTGAAAATAATTGCACACCTTAGAACGTTCTCAACCAATCAGAAGAATCAAGCATTCAACAGCCCTGTAGTATAATAGTCCTTAACAACTAAAACTTTTCTTTATGCAGAAGCGGCCGAATTTATTTTGATTTGAGGGGGTGAAAAATGACGTAGGGATGTTATTGATATAAATGAATCCTCTTACCCGATGGACTTATGATGGGCTCTATGGTTGCATCAGTGGGAAAAACAGCACTTCCATTTGTGAATGTAAGTGCTGCGGCTGTAACGTTAACGTTAGATGAAACCGAAGAGTTTGTTGAATCTGTTGACTGGTGTTGTGCAGTGTTCTGAAAAGTCGCTTGAGGAAAAACAATCGCAATCAAAACTAATTGAAAACCACGAAAGAAAACACCCTTCGACATTTGTTGAAGATATCTGTTAATTCGGGATGACTTTAGATAGTAATCCACTTAGTATCAAAAAGATGTCTTAAAAGTAGTTTGCACTCTGTCATTTTATAAGCATTAAATTGAATAATTTAATGAACAATCTAACGTTGCTTTACTCAAATCACATTAGCGTCCTTCAGATCGTCGTTGTTAAGGAAGTGTAAATTCTGAGCACATCCGGTTCTTCTTCTTCTTCTTCTTCAGTGAATTTTATTGGCAGCTTGCAATCTTTGTGCATTACCGCCATCTACAGGACTAAGGTGTGATCACACTGGAGGATTAACATCCCAGAGGATCCCAGAGGATCCCAGAGGATTTAACATCCCAGAGGATTCTCGGATCAGAGCCCAAGCTTCAGCTGGCGCTGCGCGTTCAGCTCCTCCAGCTTCAACCTCAGCTCAACCTCCAGGAAGATTTTTTTTTTTTTAATTAATTAAATAAATAAATAAAAGATTGGCCTAAAGTCTTCTTGCTAGTTGTGTTTCTTTTAGAAACTCTATCACTGCTTTGGTTGCAGACGTTCCAGGTAGACTCAACAGGTTGCTGAAAGTAACAGAGTTATTTACCCTCTTAATTACTCTCTCTTCAAAGTACTGCCTGTCACAAATACTTCACGGTTTCTGTTTCCGTACAAAAGGGGCACATAAGTCTCATGTTTCCCTATTATATAGGCTGCATGCTGTTCAGTCCTGTATGTCATAACCTTAGCCTGGTGAACCAGGTTTCCTCCTGTCGTGAGAATGAGCTGATCTTTTTAACTGTTACAGTCTATAGAATACTATATAAATGCCTACCTTTTTCCCCCTTATCCCATTTATCTTGCCAGAGTTTATGAATACCATCTTTAATAATTGTTTTAGATTCTGATTTGCTGAGAGGAACCTGTATTTCTACTTGTTCTGCTTGTTTCTTTTGCCAACTCGTCTGCCGTCTCAATACCTATGTGCACTGGAACCCAAGTGAATTGTAATATTAGCTTCTGTTGAGTTATCCTGAAAATCATCTGATGAACTTCACCTAAAAGATCCTGTCATGCAGATTTCCCAGTCTGGATGCTTGTTAGGGAAGACATCCGAACAAATAATAGATTTATATGGCTTCACTTCTTCTACCCACTATACAGTAGTGCCATTATGATGGCCATCATCTCTGCAGAGAAGATTGAGAGGTGGTTTGAGGTTCTTTTTTGTATTATGACATTATATTTAGGAATGTATACACTGTAAAAAACTGATTGTGATTTTAACAGTAAAACACTGTAAAAAAGCTACAGTGAAAAACTGTTAATTGTTTAACAGAACGTTTCCTTAATATATACGGTAAATAACTGTGATAAATCTAATTGTACATTTAATGTAATTTTACTGTAAAATACCATTAAAATTACAGTTTTTGAAAGTGAAAAAGAACAACCATTGACATTCCCACAATTCCCTGCGTGACGCTTCACATCTGATGTGTTTTTGTTGAAATAACTGTTTCTTCATAGTTTTCTTAGTTTTTTTCTAATGAGTTATGTACATTAGGGTTTTATGTAACATTTAATGTTGTTAAATGAATGTTTATTGCATTTTTAAAATTTCATGTGTGTTACTATGATAGTGTTTAATGTTTGTGCAAATCACACTTTCCAGCTTCTATGTTTCAGCATTGACTTTCTTGTGGAAAAGCTGCTTGTAATGAACTTCGATTGATCATCTGACTCTCATCACCACTCTGGTTGTTGGTTGTCAGTGTATTACACTGATACAAAACAGATAGGCTACTAATACATTAGTCAGTAAATTAACATTATCTCAGATTATGAAACATGGTTAATTGCTGTAAATGTAAGTTAAGTCTGTTAAACCAATAACGTTGCTACCGTAATTTTGACAGTAAAACTCAGGTAACCACAGCTGCCGTTTTTTTTACCGTAAAAATTACGGTTTATTTTTTACAGTGTACAGCCACCCCCGTTTTACCTGCTGGTTCTTTGGATGCATCTGAAAATATTTGTACTGTGTCATCATAGATTACTTCTAGGTACTGCTGTACACTTTGATACAATCCCGTCTTGACTATATTTTTTAGCTTCTAGATTAACTACAGGATAGCAGAAAAACCAAGGTGGAGTTGTGCTCAAGTTAAAGCTGCAGTCGGCAAGTCTGGCAGATTGAGTGGACTTAGGCAAAATTTTGAATGTTTACAACTCTCATGCCCCTCCCCACTATCAATGAATGGTTGAATTGTAATGAATTGTTGGATGTATCCCTGTGCTGTGTGGTCTTCGTCTGGTGTTCCCGTTTCCCATTGGTCTTCGTCTTGAGTTTCTGTTCTGCCTGCTGTTGTCGGAGGATCCTGTCTCTACTCATCACACCACGGATTGTCGGGTTCCTGTCTTCTGTCATCTGTTATCGCAAATTTCAGAGGTTAATAAAAACAGCATCAAAAAGGTATAAGAAACTTTCAAGAGGCAAAATTGTTTTAAAGAGAAAAGGTTTATTCTCTGAGGACTCTTTTCACACAGCTGCAGTGTTATTTTGGCAGCCATTTTTGATTTAGTCTTAGTTTTCATCTTCAGACGAAAATGCTTATTGGTCTTAGTCACATTTTAGTCATTTTGTCTTACATAGTTTTAGTCTAGTTTTAGTTGACGAAAAGTCATTGCATTTTTTGTCAACTTTGTTATTACTTTTAGTCGAATTGCAGTTACCGACATTAATTTTGGCAGCTATTTTATTTGTAGTCTTTAGACAAAAAAATGTCATAATTTTTATCTCTAGGCCAGTTCAATTAAGCTTATGAGAAATTTGAATCAAGGTAACAGGCTGTATTGACACTGCACTCTTTAGCAGTAGCACTTGTGCAATTCTACATATCCATTTTCCTTAGTTCAGTGGTTCTCCAATTTTTTGGAGTGCCGTAACCCCTCTTGCACTTAGACTGCAGTCACACCTTTTCCATTAAGGGACAATATTTGCCCTCTTTAATCTATTTTTCCAGTTCATTTTTTAGTTTTATAAATACCATTATAAAATAAATAATGCTGCTTTGAATAAAACAATGTTCAATAAATAAGCTATGCAATGATGTAAACGAAGTTATACCAAAGCCCGTCTACGGAAAACCTGGCCACTCCCTATTAAGTCCTATTGTATCGAATTTTGGTTGTAGTTCCACCAGAGTTCCACTGAGCTATCTCTTGTCAATTGTTGTTTGAACAACAGGACCAAAAGGAACTTTATGGCTACCCTTAAGATCTTCTAACCCCAGGGGTTTTCTTACCTCCCAGAACAGAGGTAACACCCAACCTTCTTCTGATTGTCTTTACTCATACCTTCACAGCTGTGTAAACATGATAATAGAAAAACAAGGCTCTCTGTTCTCGTAATTTAGGAATACAGATAAAGAGACGATATGATATTTCAATGCAATGTCTATTAATAATCATTCAATATTAAAATTTCCACTACACATCACACAACGGATTGTCGGGTTGTCCGTTTGCCCCTGTGCTACCAGTGTGCTTTGGCCTGTGTCTTCACTCATCTACTGTCTACGTACTTTTGTCAATAAACCTGAATTCTTGGACTTGCATCTTCTGTCATCTTTCGCATGTCACAGAATGATCTGACCAACATGGATGCAGCGAGAACCCCAGACCTGGCTGAATTCCTGTCTAGGAGCGCTACAAGGATGGACCAGCAGGAGGAGAATTTAGCCCTGACTGGTCGCACTGTTCAAGCCCTGGTAGTGCAGGTGTCCAAGCTCACCCAGCGGATTCAACAACTAGCGACACCCACTGCGCCACCCACACCGCCGACGCTCCCCACGCCCCCTTCAACCAACCATCTGCCTGAGCCTAGATTACCGACTCCTAAGAGATACTCTGGTGAGCCCCAGTTTTGCAGAGCATTTCTAACCAAGTGTTCCATGTTTTTTGCTCTGCAACCCCAGACTTTTGCTTCTGAAGAAGCCAAAGTGGCTCTAGTTCTGACCCTGCTGTCTGGACGTGCGGCTCTGTGGGGAACGGCCGTGTGGGAGAATCAAGATCTTTGCTGCTCTTCGTTCCTGGCACTCTCGGAGGAGATGAGGAGGGCGTTCGATCGGGCGGTGGCTGGAAAGGAAGCTGCACACCAACTAGCTGGTCTTCGTCAGGAGAGACAATCGGTCACCGACTACTCGATCAGGTTTTGCACCTGAGAAGGCGCAGTGGGACATGTTCCTGCATGGGCTGGCTGACCGTATACAGAGGGAGATTTACGCCTTGGACCTTCTGAAGGATCTTAATAAATTCCATTTCACTATTCACCTGTTTGAGTCCTGTTTCCAGTAGAGATGTTCCGATACCCTTTTTCCCTCCCCGATACCGATTCCGATACCTGGACTCTGGGTATCGGCCGATACCGAGTACTGATCCGATACCTGGGTGTGTGTGCATCTATACAGCTGCAATTCATACTAGCCCTGTATGAATTGATATAATTATTTTATGGTGTGCTTCAGACTCATCCCTTAATTAAACATGAACAAATACATACAGTGAACTAGAGTATTTTTATTATCTGACATACCTTTCACAGCAATATTATTTATTTTTCTTAAGTGAAAAAGAACTTCAAATGCAGCCACACATCTTATACTGTAAACTGAAAAGGGTATTTTAGTTTTACCATATAACAGTAGAAAAAAAGTTTATCAAATAAATCTAGGAATCTAAAAAATGATATATGAATAATATAAGAAAATAATCTCTTTATGACTTAAACTCCAGAAACAATTTAGTTAAATAAACGGCATTTCAGTTTTGACAGCGGCTGGTCATCCAGAACAATAAACTCGATCATTTTGTCGGTTATATTTATTGCTCGTTGGCTGTCTTTTGAAAACTTTTCTCTTTGTTTGAATGAAGCTTCCAGAGATTGTTGATTCTGGCGCGTCTCGTTCTTCTCTGCCTGTGTGTAACCCTCGTGTTCTGCGGGGTGACGCGTCTTCAAATCCTTTAATTACTCGTGTTGAAGTTGCTAATACTTGTTCCACCCCTCGAAATTGCAGTATGGCATACGAGACATGTCGCCGTTTTACTGGCTGGTTGGCTCAGTCTGAAATACTACTAAACAGCGGACGCACTGATAGCGCGCGCGCGTTTTCTTCTTCGCTGATCTAAACAGTGGTCGCTTGTGGCAACAGCACAACTTCCTGTATTGCCGCAAGCAACAACTGTTTAGAGCAGCGAAGAAGAATTGATCTCCGATTTGCAGCGTTAAGCAAAGCTCGCGTGCATAACTAGGTATTTTTTAAGAAAATGGTATCGGATCGGTACATGGATAGAAGTACTCGCCGATACCGATGCCGGAATTTTTATTGGTATCGGCGGCATTTCCGATACTAGTATCGGAATCGGAACAACTCTAGTTTCCAGCATGACACAGTTATTTTGCTTTATTACCAGATTCAATATTTGTCTCATTCTTACGTAGTAGAGCACGTTCGCACATGCGCACTCTTCAAACACGGTACTTTAAATCTTTTGACACACTAAAAGATGTAAATTACATTTGTATGTATTCTAAATAAAAGGCACAGGTTGTATTGAATGATAGCTTGCTTATGTTGCTTAAGATAAGGATTTATTAGGTCCAAATGTCATGCAATATAGAAACTATGTCTCTAACCACAGGTCGAGAGCTGTCGTTCAAACCACACAACTTTGCGATGCTGTTTGCGAATGTTCATTGGAACAATGGTTTCGGGAAACACAGACTCATTGAACTATGCTGATAACGACGGAACTTGCGAACATAGTTGGCTAACAATGCTTTCGGGAAACGCACTCCTGGTCTGGAGCAGGTTTTCTTAGATAAACCTTAAAAAAAAGAGTTTTTCTTATGTAGTAAATGGATCTTGATTTAAGAATATTTTGATATTTTGACTGGAAACAACAAGACAAAAAAGCTAAGTAAGAAAAGCATTTTTTGCAGTGCAGTACATTTATTTATTGCACATTTTTCTATATAACATCGGAGATGCAGAGCACATTAATAAGGCCACTGGGAAGGAAAGTGTGCCTCGCTCTTACACTCTTTCTGAGAGTTTTTGTGTTGTTTCCTGGACACAAACCTGTGAGAACCAAGAGAAGATTCACACGATTGCAGGACATGGGTGGAGAAATCGGTTTAAATGATCTGATAAAGGATGTTCACTTGATAACATCTTGCTGTGTCCTCTGAAAGAAACCTAATAATTAGAATTTCATTTGTGATTTCCAGTGTGGTTGGATGCATTGATGACACACATAATCCCATCATCACAACTTCCGAAAATGCAACCGATTACTGTATGGATGAGGGGATGCCAGATGGAAGGGTAGAGATATGCCATAGCATATCCGATAACACCTCAGCTGTTAAATGAACACAAATTATTCACAATTTATTTGGTCATTTTTATTAACTACAAATACAAAAGCAACAGTAATTATTTTCCTGTTGGATTTGAATATTTTTCCAATATTGAGTGTCTCCTCTTCATCTATCAGTGGTGGTGCAAGTCCAGCCTATGCCTTCTTGCTGTTGGCGGAGTAGAAGTCAAAAGCCCCTTTCACACAGCGCGTTGATCCTGGGAAATTGCCAGGGAATTGCAAGAACGCCTTCTGTGTGAACGCAACCACGACCCGGTACTGATGCCGGGATCGATGCCGGGTTGGGGACCTAGTAACATTGCTGTGTTCAGTCCCGGTGTTGTGCCGAATTTCGACCCCAGCCAAATTATTACCCCCCTAGCATTAGTAGGTTTAGCATT
This sequence comes from Semotilus atromaculatus, assembly GCA_031834385.1. Classification (NCBI taxonomy): domain Eukaryota; kingdom Metazoa; phylum Chordata; class Actinopteri; order Cypriniformes; family Leuciscidae; genus Semotilus; species Semotilus atromaculatus. The sequence goes on from JAULUF010000014.1 coordinate 12,356,513, forward strand.
AGTTGTGGGGGAGGGGTAAGGATTAGGGGTGGGGTTAGGATTAGGCAATCAGGTACTGACTTACACGAGGGGGGTAATAATTTGGCAGGGGGTCGAAATTCGGCACAACAGCGCGCTGTGTGAACAAAAGCCGTAATCAATGCCGTGTCGTAATGATGACGCTGAAGCCTGGATCGTAATGCGCTAGTTTATGATCAAATCAGAGAAAAAAATGCACAAGCGTGGTTTCTCGAGAGAGAAATCACAGCTCATAAGCAAACTTAAGACGCTGCTGAGACATTATGTCACATCGATGTCACGTGTCTTTACGGGATTTTTACTGGTTGTGTGTGAACGCACTCTCTGATTCTGAGTACAACTCAGAGTAGGTTGAACCTCCTTATTGAAACAGGCCCCTGTGCACATGATTAGACAATAAACCAATGACAACATGCCACATTCATATGGGGAACACATGGCAGGATCATATGACTATAACAGGGAATCACATGACAACAGGAAACATGACTGAGACATGAAACAAAACCAAAACAAGACATGACAACTATATTAAATTTGATTGGGTTCTTAAAACACCAGTGTGACCATGAACTTACATGAATGTTGTTAAATCATTGAAATAGTCATTTAAAAGTAAATATTTTACATCTAAGAAGCTTGGCTGACTAAAAAGTTTGGGAACCCCTGCCCTATATTTAGCTCAGGGGTGTAGGAGTGAAAATGTGTGTGTGTCTCTGTGTGTGTGTGTGTGTGTGTGTGTGTGTGTGTGTGTGTGTGTGTAATGTGTGCTCGTGTTTATATTACATTGTGGGGACCAAATGTCCCCACAAGTATAGTAAAACCTGAGATCACCTACATTGAGGGGACCAGTCAGCGGTCCCCACGAGGAAAACAGCGTATAAATCACACTAAGTAATGTTTTTTGAAAATGTAAAAATGCAGAATGTCTCCTGTGATGGGTAGGTTTAGGGACAGGGGCAGTGTAAGGGGACAGAATATATAGTTTGTACAGTATAAAAACCATTACGCCTATGGAGAGTCCCCACAAAGATAGCGAACCAGACATGTGTGTGTGTGTGCTCGTGTTTATATTACATTGTGGGGACCAAATGTCCCCACAAGTATAGTAAAACCTGAAATCACCTACATTGTGGGGACCAGTCAGCGGTCCCCATGAGGAGAACAGTGTATAAATCACACTATGTAATGTTTTTTGAAAATGTAAAAATGCAGAATGTCTCCTGTGATGGGTAGGTTTAGGGACAGGGGCAGTGTAAGGGGACAGAATATACAGTTTGTACACTATAAAAACCATTACGCCTATGGAGAGTCCCCACAAAGATAGCGAACCAGACATGTGTGTGTGTGTGTGTGTGTGTGTGGTCCTGGTAAACCACACATTGTGGGGACAAATAAAATCACAATGCATGTAAATCACATTAAATATGTTATCAAAAATTGTAAATTGCATAACGTTTTCTGTAAGGGTTGTGTTCAGGGGTAGGGATAGAGTTAGGGGATAGAATATACAGTTTGCACAGTAAAAAAAATCTTCATGTCTATGAAAAGTCTCCATAAAACTTAGAAAGCCAATGTGTGTGTGTGTGTAAGGCCAGAAGAGAATTTGTCGGAGAGAGAATATTTGGGCTAACGTAAAATACTTTATACGCTCTACATTTGTTCTGACCAGTGTGTGTGAAAATCGGGGGATGGCAAGCTAATTCTGTCTGCAGCTGTTACTTTTTCCACTACACATTTTCTTGTAGTGGCACTTAAACTCTGTCTGAATTGTTAATTATTTTAAATGACTATTTATACCACTTATAATATTACTACTGTGCAGTCAGTGCCAAGGCAATATTTTTACTTCCCATATGGCAAAATCTTCAAATTGTAAAATACATTACAAAAACATTACTCCAAGATATTACAGACACCAAGAATATGAGTTTGATCCACAAGAAATTTACTTTCAAATGAAATGTATAGCTTTAATGCACTGTAAATCGCAGTGGACAGACATCCAGTTAAATTGATGTTTTAAAATACACCATATTGCCAAAGGTTTTGGAATGCCTGCCTTTACATGCACATGAACTTTAATGACATCCCATTCTTAATCCATAGGGTTTAATATGGAGTTGGCCCACCCTTTACAGCTATAACAGCTTCAATTCTTCTGGGAAGGCTTTCCACAAGGTTTAGGAGTGCATTTGTGAGATCAGGCACTGATGTTTGACGAGAAGGCCATGGCTCGCAGTCTCTGCTCTAATTCATCCTAAAGGTGTTCTATCGGATTAAGGCTAGGATTCTGTGAAGGCCAGTCAAGTTCCTCCTCACCAAACTCGCTTATCCATGTCTTTATGGACCTTGCTTTGTGCACTGGTGTTCAGTTATGTTGGAACATGGGGCCATCCCCAAACTGTTCCCACAAAATTGGGAGCATGAAATTGTCCAAAATGTATTGGTATGCTGAACCATTGAGAGTTCCTTTCACTGGAACCAAGGAGCCAAGCCCAACCCCTGAAAAACAACCCCACACCATAATGCCCCCTCCATCAAACTTTACACTTGGCAAAATGCAGTCAGGCAATTACCGTTCTACTGGCAACTGCCAAACCCAGACTCATCCATCGATTGGCAGACAGAGAAATGTGATTTGTCACTACAGAGATCACGTCTCCACTGCTCTAGAGTCCAGTGGCGGCATGCTTTACACCACTGCATCCGACGCTTTGCATTTTGTTGTAATCTCAAAATACTGAATAATGTTAGAATAAAGAAAAAAAATGCATGAATTTCTATAACTTAAATATAATCTCTCATGCTCACCAAGGCTGCATTTATTTATGCTCACGGAGCAATAATTTCTTATTTTGCAACAAGAATATAAGTCATAAGGCGTGTTCAGTTTTTCAAACAAAGAGTTCAAAAGATAATACTTCTATTTTATTTTTAAATATAAAGAAAAAATTATTTATAACACTCATGTGTGTTCTTTCTGCATGTCTTTATGTGTTTGTTATCACATTAACCCTCCTATTACCTTTGGGGTCGATTTGACCCCATTCAGTGTTTAACGTCTCTAAATACTTAATTAAAAAAACATTTTTGCTTCATATTTTAAGACTTTTCCTAATTTAATGGGGACAACTGGGTAAACATAAAATTAACATGGTGATATGTTTTCAATGTTCTGTACTCATTTTGTAGCATCGGTGTTCTTTGGGGTCAATTTGAGTTTTTTGCTGTATAAAACATATAAGAAATATTTTTTTTTTTTTTTGTTTACACATTGGTGATTTGGCACAAGTCACACATTTGTTTTGGTTGTTTTGAATGATATTGAGGTCATTATAACTTGAGATTTTATGATCTTCTAAAAACTTCCCTCTGCTTTTGGGCCCTAACCATATAGGTCTACCTGAAGTACTGCGAGGACCACTGATAGTTCACATGATATAGTGGAGGGAATCATAATTATCACAAGAAATTAGATATTTCCAGTGCCAATTATATATTTCCAGGGAAGGGAAAACATAATTCTTGCAAGAACTTTGATATTTTGTGCCGTGGGGGAGGGGAAAACATAATATAGGGGAGGAGCAAATATATGAAAGCTTCCACAGAAGCCTTATAAAACATTTCTCTTTGTGCAGGTGAGCTCTCTCTTTATGCTCTTTCTCAATTGAAAATTACCTCTAAGCAAAGGTTTTCTGTCAATTAGATGTTGTTGTAGTTCTTTGTGACAGTGACAGAGGAGAATGTGTCTGAGATAGATGATGTCGAGGAGGACCCTGATTATGAGGCATCCTCTTCAGTTGAGCATGAGACTCCTAGTGTTGACCCTCATATTGTCTGGCAGATAAATTACCTTCCAAAAATGGACCGTTATTATGGTCCCATTTCCCACATGTATGACAGGGTACAGCAGGGACGTGCAGAGAGTTCCTCAAGGGCAGGGGCTCAAATGTAAAAAAGGGGCATGCATATATATATTTATGCATTTTATATATATATATATATATATATATATATATATATATATATATATATATATATAAGCTTGGAAACATTACTATTTTTAATGTTTTAGAAAGAAGTATCTTATTGAAAAATTGATCAAGGCTACATTTTGTAGTTCATTTTTTTTAAGAAAAAAAAAAACAGTAATATTGTGAAATATTCCTAAAATCTAAAATAATGGTTTTCTATTTTAATAGACATAGTAACCTATAACCTTTGATACTTTTTTTAGGATTCTGAGTTTAAAAGTTACAAAAAGAACAGCATTTATCTCTAATAGAAATATGTTGAACCAATATCCACTATAGCCTACTGTTCAAAAGTTTGGGGTCAGTAATTTTCTTTCTTTCTTTTATTCAGCAAGGATAGTAAAGACTTACAAAATAATTTCTATTTGAATTAAATGCTGTTCTTTTTAACTTTTTATTAATCAAAAAAACATTGAGCACCACAACTGTTTCCAACATTGATAATAATAAATCAGCATATTAGAATGATTTCTGAAGGAACATGTGAAACTGAAGTTAGGGTTAGTAATGATGCTGAAAATTCAGCTTTGCATCAGAGATAAGTGATATTTTTTTAAGTAGGCCTATTTTAAAATAGAAAACCATTATTTTAAATTTTAATAATTGTTTTCTGTATTTTCAATCAAATAAATGCAGGCTTGAAGCGCATAAGAGGCTTCTTTAAAAAACATAAAAAAATTGTAATGTGTCAATTTTTGACCGGTTTTGTACTATTATCAAAAATCACCATTTCACGTGTTTGTTGTCAGCCAACACTTCACATCATAGGCCTGTAGGTGGCTCCTGGGCTTCATTCATTTGAATCAACTAAGTTATGATAGTTTTCAAATGGTAAACGGTGTATCAATATAATTTACATATGCTAAATACATGACTTGAATACTACTTACGATTAAAGCGACTTTTGGTGCTGGTTTTGTGCAGTGCTTTGTAGTCAATTAACATCCATTGTTTCAATGACGCAGAACCAGATCGCTTCATAAATGTAAATTCGATTGTAATTTTTAAACGATTTCTGAATGACTAGAAAATTGCCGCTCCACTTCACATTGTCCAATGAAATTTGAACTTTTTGTGCCAGGTGACGATTGGTCGGTGTATTACAAACAGTCATCAATGAATTATGTAATATTTTAAAATATGTAATATGTGGATTTAAAAAATAATACACTACCTTTGATTATTGGAAGAAAAAAAAAGAAGTTTAAAAATTGTTTGGTTAATTTTTTCCTGCCGGCGTCGAGCCTAGATAACTTTACTCACTGAAAGAACCATATATTTTGGCTCGAGCGCATCAGTTCGGTTCCTCATCAGACTGCGGAATACCTACGTTGTCGTTTACACTAGTGCATTTTCGTGTTAAAACGCATACCTTTTGCTACGGTTGCGCGCGCCTGCCGTCCTCCGAAGTTTTAGACCCTCGAAACCGTAGACTGACCTCTTCAGTCGAGTCCGAAGCAAGACACGCAAGTGACGCAACCCATAGCAACGAGTCATGGCAACGGCACCTCAGACTGACAGAAACGTAAAAATAAACGTGAATTTAGGCTATTTTAGTTTTGTACACATTGTCATGTTAATTATAATTAAATGCATTTTGTTTTATTGAAAACAATATTATCATTATTTGTTTGAGAGGGGCACTTTCGATTAATTTTGAAAAAGGGCAGGGGCTCGAGCACCCAAAGCCCCCCCCCTCTGCACGTGCCTGGGGTACAGCTATGGCCAAGTTTGAAGATTTTGCTGCTTCAGTTGATGTTGATTCACATTTTTCTAGATTATTGTGCAGAGTGATCAGAGGCATTTTACATATTTGAAAAAGCAAATTTTTCAGCTCTATGTTCAAAAAGTGGGACTGACAGTTAACAGAGGAGCCAAAGAAAATACCAAGTTCCCTGCAGAGACAGAGTATCAGTTTCCACAACCCTGTATTTCAATACATGCATTCAGTGTTGGGCCCATGATAAATGTCTGCTATGGATTGCATATATGGTGTGAAGAGGGAGGGCTGCAGAATGCTGTTTTGGACTATCCCGGAGGTCTATAAGCTCCTCAATATAGAGCCCCAGAGCTTGAAAACTATGTTTAGTCATCAAACTCCCCTTCTATTCAGACATTTATTCATAAAATACACACCACACATCCAATGTACATGTATGGTACAGCACCTTTATTTTTTTCCAGAATCAATATGTTGTTAGTTAGCTACTGTAAGAAGTAAATCTTTAGATCATTTACTGTTTTATAATCTTAAAATCATATTTACATTATTTACATTTAGTGACTTACAAACAAATAGAATATTGAAAAAACAAAAACATATAAATGTAAAAATATCATATGTTGCTAATATGTTTACTTTAATTATTTTTATATGGTAAGAATGATGCCTTCTTACTGGACACACGAAAGTGAACATAATGCATAAGTGAATATTAGTTCATTGGAGAATATTGTTAAATACTAAAGTTATACATGGACATGTAACCAAACAAAGTCTTACAAATATTCAGATCACCCAAAATGCTTATTGACTATGATAGTAAAGTAATAGATGTCTCTAATTAGATAGATTATATTACATCTTTTGAGTAAGTAAAGAACACTAACCCTTGTTTGTGTCTCTTTACAAGATAAGATAATGTTGGAACTGTTCAGTGTACAGGACTGTCATTTAAAAGATCCAATTTTTTTCAGTTGATATTAAGTGGTCTAATTTACAGCCAGTATTGATTTATAAAACTAATATTGACCAATCTTTTATTGTGAAAAAAAATAAATAAAATTGACCATTGACTGGCAATGGTATGTCATTTAGGAAAATTATACCATGGGTTGTTTTAAAATTCTTACTTCCAGAAAAGATATACCAAGGTTTACATTAATCTACAAAATAATTCTCAACAGAGACAGATGAGAAGAAACTGAACCATTGAGTCAAGGCAGCAACAATCTCCTTGCCCTTGCCATATTTGCCCACAAGGTAAACCAAACTATTGCCAAAATTACTGGACTGAATTCACCTCATTCCAAGGCGTGCAAATCCTATTTTGGACCAGGAATGAAAAGTGACACCAAAGCACTTCATACACCTCCTGTCTTGTACTTTCACCAGCACTCACTTTCCTAAACCTGATGTTCAGGCTAAAGTTAGCACACCCAGGCCAGTATATAAGACCCCAAAAGGAACTACGAACATGTCAGTCCCATCAGTGTGGTGTATACTTCTCCTCTTTTGACCAACGGCAAAAAAATTGAGAGATGGTGAGTGTTTTTCAAAGACTTTACACAATATATATTTTTTTATATATATTTTTAAAATATATATAAAATAATAGAGTTGCCAGCGCACTTAACAACTTTACAAAACATCCTTCCTTGACACCTTCTAAAATATAGAGCCCTATTATCACTGGAAATATACATTTGAATTTATATTATTACATGAAAATAACTTTTCATTGGGTGATTTGCAGAATATGTATATGATGACAGAAGTCATAACTGTGGAAATGGAGCAGCAATACATTCAAGTGTGTTTTTCACTCTATACACATGTGTTTCTCTTTAGGCACCCAAGAAGGCCAAGAGGAGGCAGCAGGCAGAGGGCGGTAGCTCTAATGTATTCTCCATGTTTGAGCAGAGCCAGATCCAGGAATACAAGGAGGTACAGTGCTCATTCTTCAGTAATTTGACTTATTTTTCTTAAATCTCTGCTAAACCTAAAATTATTATTTATTTATTTGTACATAAATTCCTTTATCATCAACGTTTTTCCCAAAATATTGACCATTCAAAGTTATACATTTTGTCAGCACAACACAGAAAAAAAAAAGTCTGGGAGTAGTTTTAACATCAGTCAAATGAATCAATCAGATAATGTCAGTGATTAAGGTGTGAGGGCATGTTAGACATTCACCCATGCTCATGTGTTTGAAAATCTTATATTTCAGATTTCTATGTGAACTATAGTGACTAAGCAAGACAGATTTTGGAAACATTAGAAGAAAGAAGTCACCAACTGTAGCATTAGTTTTATGTTCAATAACCAATTAGCAAAAAACAATAGCTATTGTAAGTAGTAAGGAGAGGGAGATTAGTTGGGGTTGGCAAGCGTAACCAATCCCCCCTCCTTAAATATCCCTAAAGTCTTGTTGTACATTCTGTGACCTTTTAACAACTTAGACAAGTGGGCAGCAGCTGCCAAGATACTTCTTGATCTCAGATGTCATCTCCAGTTTCAACTATGTTCAGTAGAATGACATCAAGACCTGATGCCAGAAAGGGAAATGTATTTCACAACTACAAAATCAATCCTTTCTTCTGTGAAAACATCTTGTGTATATTTGGGGACATATGATGCAATTTCAATTTCACTTCAATTAAAATTCATACCCTTTGATAAATGTAATTTAAAGCCAAGTAAGACTTTGAATTGTTGTTTGTAGCCAATAATCCTCAATGGTATGTTACATAGACCCTGTCCCCACCCCATAAACATGACTGATGTTTTCTGCTTGATAAAATGCAAAATGAACTGGCATAAACTTTCTTACCCTCTCTAAAACAAACAGGCCTTCACAATCATCGACCAGAACAGGGATGGTATTATCAGCAAGGACGATCTGAGAGATGTGCTGGCCTCCATGGGTCAGCTAAATGTGAAAAATGAGGAGCTGGAAGCCATGGTCAAAGAAGCCAGCGGCCCCATCAACTTCACTGTCTTCCTCACCATGTTTGGTGAGAAGCTAAAGGGTGAGTTGTTTAAATCTTCTCTGACTTAGTTTATTATTGTAATCACAAATAATTTTTATTGTTTAATCTTTTGGTTAGGGTAGGGATTAAGTATTCATATTTGTAACTTTCACTTCAGCACATAACTTTTACCTGCCAGATACATTTACACGCATTTGGCAGACATTTTAATTGAAAGTGACTTACAGTGATTTAAAGGTAAACATATTATCAGTACATGTATTTCCTAGTAATCAAACCCATGACCTTGCCATTGCTAGCACCATGCTCTACTGACTTACAATTAATGGTTATGAAAATATAGTTTTGTATTTATAGAATGCATAGTATTGATATCTCAACAAGTATTTACATCAAGTATTCACAACATTTATTCAACGCTTCGTTAAGGTGCTGACCCTGAGGATGTTATCGTGAGTGCTTTCAAAGTTCTGGACCCTGAGGCTACAGGCACCATCAAGAAGGAATTGTAAGTGTCCTGACTCATTGTTGTTCACACTAGAGAATGCTGAACTTTCATGAAGCCCTTACAACTATGGTGAAGATTAATTTTCAAGAATATAACATTTTGTTTTATTCTATAGCCTTGAGGAACTCCTGACCACCCAGTGCGACAGATTTACCGCAGAGGAGGTAAGTTGTAGTTGGGTTTTAATTAATGGTGTTTACTAAAGCAAGAACCATAAATACTATTTGTGTTATGGCAGGAATGGCAGAAATGATTAAACAAGTAAAAAAATATCCCTTAGCCATACATTTATACTATCACCAGGTCTTATTTGCCAAATGTGAACCAATAGGCATTAAGTTACTATACACATTAACAACATGAATCTCTGTTAAGCTGTTTTGAAACCATGTGTTTGTGAAAAGCACTATACATTGAAGGTAGAACCCGAGCCATATTTAGAGACGTAGGGGTTTGCTTTTTCAGTTGGGCCAGTAATCAAGCACTCAGAACAACATAGTCATTGCCTAGCAATGCATTAAAACATATTTTAAGATGTTAACATGCTGCCTTTGTTTTACTTGACCAATTATTTAAGATCTTCTGGTTGTTATCTTCTTCTAGATGACAAACCTTTGGGCTGCCTTCCCTCCAGATGTGGCTGGAAACGTAGACTACAAGAACATCTGCTACGTCATAACACACGGAGAGGAGAAAGAGGAAGAATAACTCAATCCATCAACCATCTCTCTACCTCCTCATTACCACACCATCTTGTTACATATTCAGTCTCCCCATGGTCCATCTGTCCTCTCAAAGAAACACTTGTCTAAACTGGAGGTCTTTTGGCATTTGGGCTCTCTGAATGTGAGTTACATGTAGCTAATGTGATTATTTATTATATACAATAAAATCATCTAAAATCATGAAATCACAATCTCTCTGTTCTGTCTGCCATGTAGTGTTTCCCTTTATAAATGTATAGGAAGAGGAGATATTTAAAGAGATGGTGCATCTCTGTAATAGAGCACCATAATTTCTCTCAATGTTTCCCGTTTGTTTTGTTGGAGAGACAGAAAAAGTAGGGAGGAAAGACATTGAACACAAATAGAAAACAGAGGAAGACAGAGTGAGGACGAGGAAAAGAAATCTTTATTTTCACTTTTTCTCCCTTGTTCACTCCTCCATTCCAAAGTCTTCTTTTGTGCATTTTTCTTTTTTTTCTCTCTTTGTCCTCAAAACCCCCTGTAACTTAAAAGTAACACAAATAAAAGCAAATAAATATTTCTTATACATTGTGTCTGTTCTTGTCAGGTCCATGCACCATGCACAAATAAGAAAATCAGCAGAAATTTTACATTACTAGAAAGATTTATGAATGACAGTCAAAATATTATTTGGTTTTTAAGTGTTCATTTACTTTTACCTTTTATGCATTATATGTTTTTGAAGTTAGATGAAACTGTGCTTTGGCATTTTGAAACTGTTTTCGATATTGTTTGCACAGGTTGTTTTACACTAACCAAAGGGGGGCATGGCTTTGTGTGGGGGGTAATGGGGGGGACTTATACGGAACATGTTAATTTCCTGTCATCTCTTTGAATATCTGAAAGCCAGGTTTTTCTTAATTGTCTGTAATTATTAGCAGGACACATTTTACCCGAGGAAATTAATTGTTTAGTCAATAATTCAAGAAGGTCAAGACTTTAAAGCTCTTTCTAACTTGTACTTGGCCTTAAAAGTAGCATAGCTCTACCAAAAAGACTCAGGAGGATTCTTGTATGAATGATTTTATTTTGTAAATTGATTTTACAGACAAAATATATAAGTAAACCCTTGACAAGCTCCGTCTCAAAGTTCTTTGGCGTAGGCCCCGTCCTTTGTCCAGGTCTTGAAGTTAACTGGTAGGTCCTGCCAGATGATAGAGGCAGGGGCGGAGCCTACCCCCATATATCCCCAGATGAGTGAGTAGGGGGAGGCTGCAGACCTCGAGCCGGTAGATATACGGCCCAGGCAGTTTTACGCCATTGTTGTTCCTGATGCGTCCAGTAGGGGGAGGCTGCACAGAAGTGACACGAATTGAGGTATGTTAAATAATCTTTAAACAACAAATAATGTTGTTTAGCAATAATGCAACATTTATAATTTTATAAACGATTAGCTAAGGGTAGATATCAATTCATTTCTATATGTCAATAGATGGGTCTATCATTTATTTTGAGAAACAATAAAAGGACTTGAGGGTCAGGTTGATGTTCTATCTGGCTCAAACTTAGCTAATCACGTGTAGATTTAGCTGCCCCTAGTCTTCTCTTTACCCGCTCTGTCTCGCTCACTTGCTAAATTAATTTTCTTTTGTTGTCTGTTCTTAGCTTGCGTGAGATGGCCTCTTCTGGTCAGACCCTGTTTACTCCTTGCATTGGGGATATTCAAATTAATTAACCAATCATTAATACCATTGATCAGCCCTACCAAACGTGGATGTCGAACATTGTTATGTTGTTTTGATTGATACTGTGAAGCTGCTTTGATACAATCTGTATTGTGAAAAGCGCTATATAAATATACTTGACTTGACTTGACTCGACTTAAAACATACTACACATGGTTTCTGGAGCAACATTATAGTAGATATTGTAAATGTGTGAACAAACAATACACATTTATCCGATTTCAAGAGGTGGAAAGGAAAAGGCTACATTTAACACAACAAACCTGATACGGCACCTCAAAAACAAATACCCGACACAATACAGCGAGTTTACCCAGGCAACCCAGCCGAAGGCGAGTCAGCTCACGCTGCAGGAGAGTTTGAAGAGGAGAGAAAAAATGCCCCGTGATTGCGCGAAGGCGCAGGACATCACAGCAAAGATAGCACAAATGATCGCAATGAGTCACCTGCCACTCACCTTTGTAGAGAACCCTGGATTTCTTATGCTTATGGAGCATGTAGAACCTCGATTTAAATGCCGTCTCACCACTATTTCACAGAGAAAGCTCTGCCAGCCCTTTTTAAGAAGATTTCTGACAAACTACTTGTCCTGTTATCAGATGTACCCCATGTTTCGTTCACCACATCTGGAGTTCGTCCATAGCTCCCATGTCTCTACTAAGCCTTACCGCACTATGGATTGACTCAAGTTTTGTTTTATGCCGTGCGACCCTACATGTCCAGGAATTTCGCAGATCGCACACTGCAGAGCGCATCCAGCAATCGATGGAAAAAATGCTAAACAACTGGGGAATTGACAAGCAACGGGTCCACGTAATATTGCGTGACAATGCGGCAAATATGAAGAAAGCTATGAGGGATATGGCGGTGCCGAGTGTGGGCTATGTCGCCCATTCCTGTCAACTCTGTGTGCATGAGGGCCTGCTGTCTCAGCGCAACGTGACGGAGAGCCTGGCCAACGCAAGGAAGATTGTAGGCCATTTTAAACACTCCCCGTTGGCCTACTCTCGACTAGAAGACATACAGATGGACCTAAATATGGATACCAAGCGCCTACAGCAAGATGTATAGGTGAGATTCCTCTCGTAACATTCTTTAATGTATTTCTATTTTATTATTATTTCCCATGCACTTGATTTAGTAAGCCACTAATACATTATGTGCTCTGCACCTAATTTGCACAAAAATAAAGTGAATCATGTTCTCCCTCTACATGCTGCAGAGCCTACTGCAACAAAAACGTGCTCTTAGTGTCTTTGCAGCTGAGTGCACTCTACCAGCAACACTGACAGCTCACCAGTGAGAGCTGATGAATAAGACTGCTGATGTGCTATCCCCCTTTGAAGAGCTGACTGTTACGCGGGTTATCAGTACATTATAAGGAGGCTTGACACAAGGATGACAACAGTACGTTCCTTGAACCCACGGCTTTATTTGTCCCCCCCCTCAACAACCACCTACACAAGGTTCCTACCCAGTAGTTAACCTGATACTACCATCCCCCTTTCTAAGCAAAGGATAAACTATGTGCAGATGCAGAAACATTAATAACATTAAGAGCATTTCTAAACTTTAACAGAAGGCTCTTCCCATTACCCATTAATATATAACCTATATCATCACTAAAATGATGATCAAGATCAGTAACAGCCGTAACACACATTTATGGTTCTTTTTTTTTCATAAGTTTGGCTGTGAAGTACTATGAACATGTGCTTCTGTAAACACTTTATCAACAAGATAAATTGGCGACAATCAACTACTCCCTGCCCTCCCCCACCTCTCGGGTGCCATTCCTAAGAACGAACAAAGTCTTTCAAGTAAGATGGAGGATTCCTTATTCGGGCTGGGAAACGTCTTTCGCACACAGGAGACTGCTGACTGGCTACACACTGTGTTCCGGGTGTGACAGGAGTGTGTGTGTCAGGAACTGTGCTCTCGGGTGCTGGTTCAATAAAGTTAGCAGGTTCTCCAGGAGCCACAGGGGTTGGTGAAAGATGGTATCTGTTCCTTCGCAGAGTGCCCCCAGGCGTCTCAATGATGTATGACCTCGGCGTCCCGGCAGTAGACACCACCGTGCCTCTTTCCACTGTATCTTTGACCCACACATGATCGCCGGGTTGAAGGTACGGCATGTCGCGTGCTCTGTGTCTTTGGTCATAATTCTGTCGCAGTTTTTGTCTGTACGCTTGCTCTGTCCTTTTCAGGTTATCCATGTCTGCGCACCCTGGGTTGAGCTTGGATGGAATGACAGGAACTGGCGTTCTTATTTTCCTCCCCATCAGAAGTTCAGTGGGACTGTATCCATTCGCCAGGGGAGCAGCTCGATAAGCCATCAGGGCTAGATAAGGGTCGCTGGATTTCTTGAGAAGACTTTTGATTGTCCTCACAGCACGCTCCGCCTCCCCGTTGCTCTGTGGGAAATGGGGACTGGATGTCACATGACTAAAACCCCAATCCTGTGCGAACTGTCTGAAAATCTCAGATGCAAACTGTGGGCCATTGTCTGAGCGGACCACTTCAGGTATACCATGACGAGCAAAGATAGACTTGACGTGATCAATCACCGCTCCAGATGTTGTAGATGTCAGTTTGGCTACTTCAAAATATCTGGAGAAGTAGTCCACGATGACCAGGTATTGTTTGCTGTCTATCTGGAATAAATCCGCTCCTACAGTGGACCATGGTCTTGGCGGAAACTCAGTAGACATCATCTTTTCTTTGAAATTGACTCTTTCACGGCTACACACATCACATTTCTCTATCATGTTTGTCAGCTCTCTGCTGAGCCCTGGCCACCACACTGAATGCTTAGCTCGCTCTCTGCATTTAGTTATTCCCAGGTGGCCCTCGTGCAGCTTTGACAGAATATCCGCCCTGAGTGATGCTGGGATGACTATCCTGCTGCCATACAACAGTAGACCATCTTGGATTGTGAGCTCACCTGAAAATTGCAGATATGGCTGATACACTCTGTTGATTGAAAATTTATCTGGCCATCCTTCGACACAGAATTTCTTCAAGTGCTTGAGTGTGGAGTCGTCGTCCTGGTGTCTCTGAATTTCTCTTAACCTCTTTTCTGTAGCTGGGAGATTCGCTACAACAGAGTCAACATAGAGGTTGATTTCCTCCTCTTGCAATCCTTCTGCTGTGTGACTGATGGGAGCTCGGGACAGCACATCCGCAGTTGCAATGTCCTTGCCGGCCACATGTGATATGGTGTAGGCAAAGCGCATTAGTCGCATGCGCAGACGCTGTATGCGCGGAGGAAGTTCATCTAAGCTCTTTGAGCCTAGTAGAGGAATTAGGGGCTTGTGGTCTGTCTCAATATGGAAACTCTTTCCAATGAGGAACTCTGCGAACCTCTCACAGGCCCATGTTGATGCTAGCGCCTCTTTCTCGATCTGGGCGTAACGCTGTTCAGTGCTGCTGAGGGCCCTCGAGGCATACGCCACAGGTTTCCACTCTGTGTCTGTGTGACGCTGGAGAAGAACAGCGCCCATCCCATATGAGGAAGAGTCGGCGGAGACAAGCGTTTCAGCATTCGGGTCATACAATGCAAGCCCTGGGGGTGTCGTCAGTTCTTTTTTTATGTTATCAAAAGCCTGTTGTTGTTGCGGCCCCCAGGCCCACATACTAGACTTTTTCAGCAGGTCTCTGAGTGGTCGTGTTCTCTCCGCCAAGTGAGGAAGGAACTTCCCCAGGTGGTTTGTCATTCCCAGGAAGCGTCTCACCTCGCTGACGTTACTGGGTGCTGGCATAGCTTTTACAGCACTCACTTTATCAGGGTCAGCACTGACGCCTGATGCCTCGATGACCTGCCCCAGGAATTTGATCCTGCTCTTAGAAAACTCACACTTGTCGTTGAGCGTCACTCCCGCCTCCTGCAGTCGTGACAGTACTCTCCACAATCTCTCATCATGCTCCGTCTGTGTGGCTCCCCAAATGAGCACATCATCCATCTGACACAGAACACCCACTAGGCCCTCCAAGATGCGTGACATGCGCTTTTGGAAATGTTCTGGTGCTGATGAGATCCCAAAGCACAGGCGATTGTAACAATACCGCCCGAACGGAGTTATGAAAGTGGTTAGCAGAGTTGACTCCTTGGACAGTGGAATCTGCCAAAAGCCTGCGTTGGCATCTAGCTTTGAGAACACTTTGGCCCCAGCGAGCTGTCCTAAAGTGTGTTCAACTGAGGGGAGGGGGTGCTTCTCTCTCATAACTGATTTGTTCAGCTGTGTGAGATCGGTGCATATTCTCACCTTGCCCGTGCGTTTCGGCACTACCACCATAGGCGCACACCATTCAGTGGGCCCTTCCACCTTTGAGATAACTCCCTGCTGCTCCATACGGTCCAGCTCCTCTCTGACCTTTGGCAGGAGTGGGAGGGAGATGCGCCTGGGAGTTGAGAGGGAGAAAGGCTGAGCGCCTGGTTTCAGTACTATGTTGTACTCGCCCACCATTTTACCTAGTCCACAGAAAAGCTTAGGGAACTCCCTTTTTACTGTCTCTTTGGAGTCCAGGCTGACGTTATTTATTCTGGCGACCAACTGCAGTGCCTCTGCAGCAAGCCCGCCTAGCAGTGGTGTGCACAGCCCCTCCACAACGTAAATTTCCTCTTTTGTACTTTTACTGTTTTTTCTGAGAGTGGCGGTGAACTTGCCCTTCACATTCAGACGAGTCCCTCCCGGCCCCAGCAGAACCCTCGTTGACTTCTCCAGCCTGCTAAACTGGCCCTGTTTATACAGCATTTCAGATATAGCGGTGACGTCGGCGCCAGTGTCAATCTTAAAGCGTGCGTTGAGATTCTCCACATGTATGTCTGTCATCCATGGGCTATCATTTGCATCCGCTGACAGTGAACCCAGAAAAGCAACTTCCTCACCAGTGTCCTCAATCACTGTGGCTACGTGCATTTCGCACATTCTTTTGGTTTTGCACACTCTGGCGTAATGTCCTTTTTTTCTGCAGTTATTGCATATTACCTCTTTAGCTGGACATTGTTGTTGGCTATGCCATCTTGAATCACCACATCTGCTGCATTGTGCTTGTCTTTCCTTCTGTTTTTTTTCTGTTTGCTTGTATTGTGGCTTGGGTTGTTTTGGTATGGGTTGTTTTGCGCGTGCGCCGTTGCGCTGTCGCGCGTGCACGCTGTCAAGCTGAGCGTTAGAGAAATCTGCTTTGAAGTTCATTTTTAGCATTTCTTGTTGCTTCTTCACTTGCTCGCTTTGTCTAGCTCTGTTAATTGCTTTCTCTAAAGTCAGTTCGGGATCGAGTTGTAGCTGTTCTGACAAGCGTTTATCTCTCAGACCCACAACAAGTCTATCTCTCACCATTTCGTCATGCAGAGCCCCGTATCCGCAGTGCTCTGCTAGACAGTGCAGCGCTGTGTGAAAGCTGTCAGCCGACTCGCCCATTTCTTGCTGCCTCTGGTTAAACTTTGCCCTCTCGAATATCACATTTCTGCGTGTTACAAAGTGAGCATCCAGCTTTCTCTTAACTGTGTCGTACTCACTCGCTTCCTCTGGGCTGAGGTGCAGGGAAACCAGTATATCCTCCGCCTCCTCCCCCATTGTGTAAATCAGTGCATTCACCTGATTTTCGTCCGCTTGTGTCTCCAATCCAGACGCTATGCGGAATCTGTCGAAGCGTTTAATCCATTTAGTCCAGTCTTCAGCTTTAAATGTGAACTTCTCTGGTGGAGAAACTTGAAACTGATTCATTTTGCCGTCCGTGAGCTCGCTAGCATTAGCGTTAGCCCCAAACTTTCGGTAATCGGCAGAGAGAAAACAAATAAACAACTAGGCTGCGTCCTGTGTTATCTCTTATTTGTTCGACGTCCGTTAATATTAAGTTTTTTCTTCTGACACCATGTTACGCGGGTTATCAGTACATTATAAGGAGGCTTGACACAAGGATGACAACAGTACGTTCCTTGAACCCACGGCTTTATTTGTCCCCCCCCTCAACAACCACCTACACAAGGTTCCTACCCAGTAGTTAACCTGATACTACACTGACCAGGGATGTGAGCAGGGAGACTGCAACTGCAGCTGATGTGATCCCTGCCATAACAGGTAGGCCTAATTTGTATTTTTATTTATTCTGTAACATTTATTGATGTTGTTTGAAACAAACTATAATTCCATGCATTCAATAAGTCAGTCATTCACTCATTAGTCCTCAGACGTGTTCTGTCTCGGGAGGATGATGATGACCAGGGAATAAAAACAATGAAGAGGACTCTGCTGGAGGCAGTGGAGAAGTGCTTTGCTGATGTTGAAACTGAGCCACTCTTCTACATCGCCACTCTTCTAGATCCGAGATACAAAAATGGGCAAGTATAGTAAAATTCAAATGCACCTTTTGTACATCATGTTTATATAAAGTCAAGTCATCACCGACACCAGGGGCACGTTCAAGATCACAACGGTGCGGAACGTTTTGCTACGGTGTCCGGGTTGAACGTCATGTTTCCTGGAAACGGCTTGCACCGGTATGCAACGGGGTTTGAGATTCGTTTTCTCTTGTTTGGTGGGCGTGTCAGAACTGCAGTCCAATCAGTAGCAACATGTATATACAGCACGCGGTATTAAAGTGAACGCGCACAATGGAAGTAATTTACAAATGTGTTCGATACGCAACAACTGAGGATATTAGAAGACATGTTTGTCGTAAGTTTTATTGTAAAAATATAGGATATCAACATAATGATGTAGTTGTTTATATTTTTAACTTCATTGCAAGTGTATGACATTTGGTATAGAAATAAACAATGGTAAAGTGCTTTTCCTAAAAATGAGAAAGAAAATACAGGGTATTAATAAAACAGTATGAACAACAAATAAAGTCAGTATGTGAGGCTAAATAGATGTGTTTTAGTCTTTATTAGGTAAGATGTGTGCTTCCATTTCAGTTTCAGCAATCCCTTCACTGATTGGGATGTTCTCTTGTGTTCTGGGCGGCAAGTGCACACTGTAACCAAATTCTGTAGTTTTCACAGCATTATTACTGTAAAATGGGCAAAAGCTTACTGTAGAACATGTATACAGTAAGTTGCTGTAGATCTGCAAAGCATCATGGTCAATTTTCAATGGCGGGTAAATTCTACAGTAAAAATATTTTTTCTGTGAATCAGAATACAGCAATTTCTCTGGGATTTTTTTTTCTCATCAACGGAAGCTACGAGATTCCACACTTTCAACGGAATTTTACTTCAGAAAGGTAACTTTGCTCATTTATTTCCACAGTTTACTCTTGTAAACCTGTTCGTTCAACTTTAAGAGTGCACTGAGTGAGAGATAACGAGCGGCACACTCCATAGTTAAACCGTGTCGTGTTGTGTGCATTTTATTACCAAAAAAAATAATCTATGGCGCCTAATTGCGCATGATTTCAATAGATTTTCTTATTTGGCAACATTTGATAAACTCATCGTTTTAAAGAAGGATAGCATTGTTGAATAAACATTAAATTGGAATTGTGTAATGTCTGTTGGTGCGCTAGCCGGAAATATGATCACATGGATGTTTCTCTTGCCAGGCAAACTGTCACCGCGTCAGGCAGTGAAGCCAACCGACTCCCGTCCCTATGCAGTCAAAAGAAAACGCAGCTACAGGTAACCCCCAATTTCCACCAACTGCGGAACGGCTGCAGATCCGCTCCGGAACGGCGGCGCCAATAGGTTTCCATTAAAGTCAATGTGTGTATTTTCACTGACTGCGGAACGCCTGCGTTCCGACTCCGTCTCAGCTCCGGCGACCGCAGCCCTCCGGAGCCGATACGCAGAGTTTCTATTTTTGCCGGATGCCGGAGAGCGGCGCAGCAGTTCAGCACAGGGAAGATTGTTATATCGCGCGATCATACGTGAATTCGCGAGATCTCGTGGCTCCTCGTGTCAGTCATAGCCGCAGCCGTTCCGCAACAAATCTGGATCTGGTAGGTATTGAAGGACGGCGGAGCACGGATCCGACACGCAGCGGGGCCGATCCGCGGCTGTTCCGCAGTTGGTGGAAATCCGGGGTAAGACTTGCTCATTTTTTATAGGATCGTGATTTTTCTGAACTTCATAGCAGGTCAAACCACAGAAACGCGATTGTTGATAGCCTAATTTGATGTGCCATTCCCGACATGAGAGCACTGTATTAAGAGTTGCCTTACCTGGCAACATTACGTTTTTAACGTCTTCAATTTGATTATAGAGTAACGTTAGCATTGTTGAATAAAATTAATTTGAAATAGTGTATTTGATGTGTTGTTTTCTTGCTTGTTATTATTGCCGCCTGATGAATCAGACATTTAAGCGGGCCGAGTCGAAAGAAACGCAGCCACAACATTAAAAACACGACATTTTTCAAAGGATTGCAAGCTGCAGACACTTGATTTTTGCCTGATTTAAGTATGTAAGTGAACGTTAGGAGTTTTATTCACGACTCGTGGTATGGAGTGAAAACAGTCTTGAAACCTTCCACAAATGCACGAGAGAGATCCACATTCGCGCGCACCAATTCACAAATGCACGGGAGAGATCCACACACACGCAAAGCAATCCACAGATGCACGGGAGAGATCCACACACACACAAAGCAATCCACAGATGCACGCGAAAGATCCACACACGCAAATCAATCCACAAATGCACGCGACAGATCCACACACACACATAGCAATCCACAGATGCACGCAAGAGATCCACACACACACACAGCGATCCACGAATGCACGCAAGAGATCCACACACACAGCAATCATGTATGTATTATTGTCCTTAGTCACATTGCTTTGCTCACAATCCACAGATGCTTTATCTGTACCTGTAATTTCATGCACAGCAAATCACGTGACTTTTGAGACTGTTGTTCCGCGGCCTTGATTCACAAATGCACACAAGCCTATCTGTCCACATTACCTGCAAGGATGCGATATGGTGTCTTCCCCCAGAGGGCGCTAACCGGCCTTTGAGCTGAATCTTTTAAAGTGCTGGATTCATTTCGTTTTCTGACTTTCAAGACAACCGAAGTCTAAACATTACTAAATATCTTATATTTAGTAATTAAAATATTCTTATACGTTGCAGAATAAAAAAAGAGGTTTGGTTTTACTCTATATTTGCTAAAATATAGAGTTGTATCTATAGTTAATAAAGTTACTAAATTTAGATATTTAGTAATGTTTAGATTTCGGTTGTCTCGAAAGTCAGAAACCGAAATGAATCCAGCACTTTAAAAGATTCAGCTCAAAAGGCCGGTTAGCGCCCTCTGGGGGAAGACACCATATCGCATCCTTGCAGGTAATGTGGACAGATAGGCTTGTGTGCATTTGTGAATCAAGGCCGCGGAACAACAGTCTCAAAAGTCACGTGATTTGCTGTGCATGAAATTACAGGTACAGATAAAGCATTTGTGGATTGTGAGCAAAGCAATGTGACTAAGGACAATAATGCATGATTGCTGTGGATCGCTGTGTGTGTGTGGATCTCTTGCATGCATCTGTGGATTGCTAAGTGTGTGTGTGGATCTCTCGCGTGCATTCGTGGATCGCTGTGTGTGTGTGGATCTCTTGCGTGCATCTGTGGATTGCTATGTGTGTGTGTGGATCTGTCGCGTGCATTTGTGGATTGATTTGCGTGTGTGGATCTTTTACGTGCATCTGTGGATTGCTTTGTGCATTTGTGGATTGCTTTGCTTGTGTGTGGACCTCTCTCGTGCATTTGTGGATTGGTGCGCGCGCATGTGGATCTCTCGCGTGCATTTGTGGATTGCTTTGCGTGTGTGTGGATCTCTCTCGTGCATTTGTGGATTGGTGCGCGCGCATGTGGATCTCTCGCGTGCATTTGTGGAAGGTTTTGAGACTGTTTTCACTCCATACCTCGTGGAAGCATAATACTATACTCGCACTGTATTAAGATGTTTCGAGACCTGTCTTACTCGTTCTTTTATTTACCACTTGGTTGTTTTCTTTCAGGTTGCAGAGAGGCCTCAACAATCGTTTCAGGTAACTACACAAGTTAGCCACTTGAACTAGCTTGCATACAATGTTTTTCAAATGCAAACAATGTATATAAAACACGTAAAAGTGCACAGAAACCACACAAACTTCATGTATCCATGTGGGATTTCCAAATGTCCTTGTAGGTTTTCTGCAGGTTATCTTCAAATTAAATTTAATGCCTTTTTAATGCCATTTTAAATGTTTTTAATGCCAAACACGACCCATGATTAACCACGGATATATATAGGCTAGTTTGTTAAAGTTTTATATATTATTTGTATTGCTACATCCGTGCCGCAAGATGTTTCAAAAATGGAGGGGATGTGTTTACACCTACAGTATGTGTTTCAGGACATTTATTTATATATTTATATATATATAATTTCCTGAAACACAGGCGTAAACACGTCCCCACCATTTTTGAAATGTCTTGCAAAAACGTCTTGGATGTAGCAATACAAATAAATAAAACATCTCCAGTTACCGTATTTTCCGCACTATAAGGCGCACCAGATTATAAGGCGCACCTTCAATGAATGACCTATTTTAGAACATTTTTCATATATAGGGCGCACCGGATTATAAGGCGCATAAGATACTGCAGTCAAACGTTTGACTGGGTTTGCGTTATGCATCCACTAGATGTGCTAAAGGGAATGTCAACAAAACAGTCAGATAAAGTCAAACTTTATTAAGCGTTCTGACAACTCCGTTCACTCCCATGGTAACGTTGTTCAAACGTTAAAGGAGAACTCCGGTCAATTTTAACATTGAGCTAA
Source organism: Semotilus atromaculatus (assembly GCA_031834385.1). Classification (NCBI taxonomy): domain Eukaryota; kingdom Metazoa; phylum Chordata; class Actinopteri; order Cypriniformes; family Leuciscidae; genus Semotilus; species Semotilus atromaculatus. The sequence goes on from JAULUF010000014.1 coordinate 12,378,995, forward strand.
TTTTTTTGTAAATTTGGAGTGCTGTCAGTACAGATAACAACTACAAAAACCGGTGTTGCCTACACAGTGTTATCCTCTTTTTAAAATTTGCACCCTGTTGACTTAAACGGGGCAAGTTTTAAACCTGCTTTTAGCCTCTTAACAACCTTAATGTGTCATTACAAGTGCACAGCCATGTGAGTGAACACGGTGAATCTGACTGCAGTAAATGTGAAAGATATGAATAAAAAGCCAGTCACATACCCGTATTTTCTTCCTGTTTTCGGTCGAAGTCCACAGTAGGCGATTGTCGAGTGCGCGCCCGCGCGATCATTGGTAACTAAGCAACAGATAGTTCATCCGAATCAGATGTTGAACACACGGAGGAGGTTTGATCGCGCGTGCGAACTCGACAATCAACTACTGTGGACTTCGACCGAAAACAGGAAGTAAATACGGGTATGTGAGCTGGCTGAATAAAGAGATTATTCCTGCCTTCGTGAAAGCTCGGATCACTGTTGAGACTGATATATCAGCCCAGGCATCCACGATCCATTGGCAGATAGTGGCGTAAGTCGCCCGGCGCTGTCTCCCCGTCTCGGTGAACGTGTGTTCACCATCCATATATAAGGCGCTCCGGATTATAAGGCGCACTGTCGTTTTTTTTAGAAAATTAAAGGCTTTTAAGTGCGCCTTATAGTGCGGAAAATACCGTAACTCTAGCAGAGCATTCATTTCTTTCGTTTGTTAAAGGGTTAGTTCACCCAAAAATGAAAATTATGTCATTAATGACTCACTCTCATGTCGTTCCAAGCCCGTCAGACCTCCGTTCATCTTCGGGACACAGTTTAAAATATTTTAGATTTAGTCTGAGAGCTTTCTGTCCCTCCATTGAAAATGTATGTACGGTATACTGTCATTGTCCAGAAAGGAAATAAAGACATCAAAGTAGTCCATGTGACATCAGTGGGTTAGTTACAATGTTTTGAAGCATTGAAAACACATTTTGGTCCAAAAATAACAAAAACTACGACTTTATTCAGCATTGTATTGTCTTCCAGTTCTGTTGTGGATCCGCGATCAGTGACGCTGCTGACGTAAGACGCTGCTGACGTGTGTCTGGTGCGGCTGAGCTTCGGTTACAGTCTGAGGGAGTTGCACGCTGTACAAAACAATCTTCACAAACATGTCTAAGGATTTCCACACAGAGGAAGACTTGCATTTTTTTGCCCAGCCGTATTTATTTGAACCCGAAATACATGGACGCACCAGACACACGTCAGCAGCGTCTTACGTCAGCAGCGACACTGAACGCGGATCCACAACAAGAAGACAATACAATGCTGAATAAAGTCATAGCCTTTGTTATTTTTTGACCAAAATGTATTTTCAATGCTTCAAAACATTCTAACTAACCCACTGATGTCACATGGACTACTTTGATGATGTCTTTATTTCCTTTCTGGACAAGGACAGTATACCGTACATACATTTTCAATGGAGGATATGTACCAAAATCACTCTAAACCAGCTAGATATCAAAAGATCTCTAACTCCAGATGCATTTTCTTTCCTGGTTCGGTATGTGTGTGTTTTAAGTGAGTTTTGGTTTATAGAGAAGTGGACCTTGTATTACATGTTGATTGTCTAATTATTCAAATGATCCAATCAAACTTTTAAATATTGTTATCAACCCATCTGTCTTGCTTATAAACTTTTACATTAATTAATTTCTTCCACTGCAGGGTAGAAGACTCCAGTTCAGGAAGAAAAACACAGTTCTGAGAGAAAACCACATTCAGGGACCAAATTCTACAGTTTGAAATCCTGCTGTTTTTAAATCATTTAATTTGTCTTGTATGGCCCAGATTTCTAATTTTAACCGAACATTTTAATAAAACTTGAACAGGATGGATTTATATGTTCAGAAAAGTGTTGTTGTATACAAAACAAAACAAAATGTTCACAGAAAAATGTTTACCTATTGAAGAAAAAAAAATGCTATGCTATTTTTATGAATTTTGAAATTTAAAGTGTGAAAAGTTGTCAATAAAATAAATTTTTGTGGCAAAAACAGTGTCTTCATTTTACAGTACACAAAATGTATGCAGTAATCCCTATTACAGTAGTAAAATATGTGTGGTGATGAAACACAGTACTTTGATTATTACTGTAAAAACGTTTACAGTAGTTTTTAAAGTTAATGTGATTAAATTTACAGTAAGCATACTGTAAAATGAATTACAGCAACTTACTAGCTAATTGCTGCCAGCAAGTTACTGTAAATTTCACAGTTATCTTTTTACAGTGCAGTAACTGTAACATCGGGCATATTTTGTAGTATTAAACATATTTATACCGACTTCATCATGCTCCGAAAATTCTTCACAAAGAACTTCTCAGCTGCCGTAGTTGCAACTCTTGCGTCATCAGAACAGTGCATTCAACGCGTCACCGTTTCTGTTTAAAAAACGTTCTGCAACGTTTTGTCAGGGCTGAACGCAGCCCAGTATTAAGCCAATTTATTTTTTACTTCCTTTTTAATTTAGTTTTGGGTAATTTAGTTAAACTTCTAAGGTTAGATTTTTTTATTGTCTATTAATTGAGTACATGTGTAGGCAGTTGCCTAACTGAAGTGCTGTGCTATGTGGTGTCTCTTCTTGTCTTATTGTTTTGAATTGTGTGTTACTTTTATCTGTTTCTAGCTTTTTCAGTCAGCCAACCTGTTGCTTGCAAAGGAACACCTTATCCAGGAGGTGGCAAAGACAGAGGGGAGGAGGGCTGTCAGTGCAGTGCCAGAGGAAAATGAGGCTGCAGCAGAGCCAGTGAGCAAGGCACCACATTATGAAGCATGTAGCAGCCTGGACATCACCTTTGAGGAAATCTTACAAGAGAGGCAGTCACAGGGACGGTCCATGAGTACCACATCAGCAGAAACTCAAGTGCAGACCTACCTCTCAGAAAAAAAACACCCCTAAGAAAAGCGACCCACTTCAGAACTGGAAAGAACATGGTAATCAGTTTCCCTCTATGGCTGCTTTTGCAACCCAGTATCTCAGTGCCCCCTGCAGCTCTGTGGACAGTGAGAAACTTTTTAGTGCCGTTGCAAATGTCCTTGATGAGAACAGAAACAGACTCAAACCTGACAAGGTAGAGATGTTAGTTTTCATTAAGAAAAACATAAATCTCCTTCTGTGAAACTTACTACTGTGATGACAGTAAGTTAGGAGTGCAGTTCCTAAAAGCACATTACTAGCTTTGCAAACACTGTGGCACTTTTATTTTTTTATTTGTTCACATGCCTGCCTGGTATTTTAAGGTGAGGCAGTGTTGTAGTCGAGTCACCAACTGTCGAGTCCGAGTCGAGTCTCGAGTCCCAGTGTTCGAGTCCGAGTCCAAGTCCGAGTCACCAAAGAAGAGTCCGAGTCGAGTCCAAGTCGAGTCACCATTACCCGAGTTCAAGTCCGAGTCGAGTCTCGAGTCCCGTGTTCGAGTCCGAGTCGAGTCTCGAGCCCCCAGTGGCTACATTTCTCCACTCTGGCACCTTTAAAGAGCAGATAAAATTTATAAAAGAGGTTCTACACTGAACAAAAATTACACCACTGTCATAATTGCAAAGGGAGTTTATTTATTGATTTGATACACTTTGCAACACACTTTACAACACCATCAAAAGCATGTTTACTTCCTTTTTTTTGATGGATCAATTCATGAATCAAGAATCGTAACAAATTTACAAATTGCAGCTTTAATCATGCTGCATTTTCATGTTGCATTTTAAAAGCATCAGATTTGAAAGCATGGTACTACTCAACCAGTAACCAAACCATGATGAATAAATGCAATAAATGTTGATAATTCTCTGTTATGCATGACAGCTATGGTTTACATGTCATTTCATTATTCTATTATTATTATGAGCTTATATGTGAATCTATTATAGATATGAACCTATTTTAATTGTATAATTTCAGAGTTTTTTTTTTTCAAAATCAAAATTTAACCTACTGTATGTTCCCTGACTGATTTATTTATTTTTTTAATGTACATTTTGATACCTTTTGTTTGCACATTTGGTAGTGGAGAGTTTCAAGCAGTGTTTTTTAAGTGTCACTTAAATTGACTTTTTTTTATTTATTTTTTTACCTGTGGTATCGATTTAGTATCGATACCGAGGTATTAGATTCTGGTATCGTACCGAAGCCAAAATTGTGGTATCGAGCCATCCCTAGACCTTAGTTCAAATCATTGTCAACTAGCTATGGCACGATTATATTTCTTTAATTGTTTAAATACATTTTTGGATGATCAGTCAACTGGAATACACACGGATACAAGCGGACAGGCCACTTGACTTGAAAGTGGTGGCGTGTATGTTTCCGCAAAAGTCATGATGTCATGTACATTTTAGCATATTATAATACAACTTATTAGGCCTATATAATATATATAGACAATTCATTCATAGCCTGTCTGACATATATATTAGAAGCTATGCATCTGACATGGATTTGACCCCCCCCCCCCCCACTTAAAGCTAATGTTAGCATACTTACTTTTCTGGGTGCATCCGTGACAGATGTCTGTTAAAGTTTGAAGTTGTCCCAGTCTTTTCCTCAATTGTGCGATTACACACACAACATTTAGCGCTGCTCTTCCCAGCATTAGATGCAAACTCCGTGTAGGCGAACTTCACGATCCGGGGACAATCTTTCTGCATTTTCCAAATGTACACATTTAGCCCGCGAATAATGCACGAGAATGCAGCGTAAATTGAGTGACGTCAGTCAGTGAGTGTGTTGTCAAGCAAGGAGAGCGACCGGTAGCAGTGTCTGTGAGGGAAAAAATAGATCACGGCCGGTATTGGACCCCGAAACTTGGGCCAGAGAAATTTCGTATTTATTAAAAGAAAACTTATTTTTAAATAAGTGTGAGTTTTCCTACATCTTGAAACTTTTAGTTTTATAAATGGGGGTAATCTTTGAAGGATGAACAATGTTGCTGATCTGTGGACTTAAAACCTATAACTAGTTAATTCATTCACACCACGTCAGCGCTGTTTGATCGGTTAATAACGGAGAAATGTTAGTGCTTCTCACTAGATCTCGCAACAATGTTATATTCAGTGGCAAATTCAAATGCTTTGTTTGTTTACTGGATCTCTCTCAGCGCTGTTAGTAGTGTCGCTTGATCAAGATCGGCTCGCGCTGCACTGATGATCCAAAGTCCAAACTGATAACGGTCCGTGATTTTGGTCGGCAGGAAAAATGGAATTTCCAACTGAAATGGTTAGGTTTGTAATCCGAGTCCGAGTCCAAGTCCGAGTCATCAGTCCACGAGTCCAAGTCATCAGTCCACGAGTCCAAGTCGAGTCACGAGTCCAGAGAATGGAGTCTCGAGTCGGACTCGAGTCCAGAGAATAACGACTCGAGTCGGACTCGAGTCCGAGTCCAGGACTCGAGTACTCCATCACTGAGGTGAGGTGCTATTTGTTTGTATTATATATATTTTTTAATATATTTACTGTTGCACTAAAGTCCAAAAGTGAAGAATGTATGTTATTTACTACTTGATTGTTCAAGCTATCTCACAGAAGTGCTCTGTTTGTTAACAGAGCTGTTGAATGTTAAAATAATGTGAATTAAATAAAAATAAGGAACATCCTGGATCTGTTTTTTTTGTTGCTGTTCTTTCTTCTTTTTTATGTATTATAGAAGTATCGGATCGGGACTCGGTATCGGTAGATACTCAAAAATGATTCAGACTCGAGGGCAAAAAAACCTGATCGGGACATCCCTAGTTATGAGTATTTATTTATTTGTCCCCATGTGTTGTGGAGTGTTCTGTGTTGTGTGTTTTTGTACTGGATGCCATAGAATGTCATTGCAAAACAAATTTACCTACAGGTACAATAAAAGTAACCTAACCTAGATATGAAGGTAATAAGTGACGTAGTAATTAAGTCTTCCTGGCAGAACTTATACTAAAGCTTTAATTTCTTCTGATTCTGAATTTAATTCTCTCATTGTCTTTCTATTACTCACAACTCTGCGCATGCACTCCATTCTACGCCTTTTTAAACCATACAGCATTTGCAGACAACAGTTACACTCTAGGTCTCTTTTCAGCCTGAAGAATCACTGTAAAATGACGTTTGAAACTTCATATGAAACTATTCATATACACAGAACACAATTTTGTGGCGTTTTCTTTTTCTATTGTGTCGTTTTCCACATGTCTTGTTAGATTTGACTTGTGTGTTTTAGTTTGAGTTCCCTTGTGGTGCATGGGGTTGTGTTTTTGGTTTAGAAAATGTAATCTTTATGATTCCATTGTTTGGACTGTGTACTTCTCTGTCACATTTTGATGTGTTCTGTTCTGTGATCTTGTCTCCCCCTGTCTATGTGATTTTTGGTTTAGCCCTGTCACGCCGGGTTCACACCGGACGCTGAAGCGACGCGGAAGCGGCGCGGAACGGAGGCCGCTTCCTTTCGGCGCCCATGTTAACCTATGGTGTCGTTCACACCAGACGCGGAGGGGAGCGGCGCGTGAAGCGCCAGTTTCGGCGTCTGGTCTATTTTTTCCGCGAGCCGCGAGGGATCCGCGTCAATTCCGGAAGGAAGTTACACCAAGACACACTCGACCATCCGGTCAATTGTCAAAATAAAAGCAATTTTCAAATTAAAATACGGCGAGTGACAAATGCGAACACACAAACAAACAGGGAAACAACGGATGTATATTTAGGATGTATATTTCAATGGTATATATACACTAGGCTACTATGACTGTCTCCCATATTCTCTCTCTGGCTGCGTGTGAGTCTCGACAACGGATTAATAAAATAAGTGTACAAACTTGGTTACAGAAACATGGTGTATTTATATTATGCGATTATTTACTTACCCATGATGTAAAAAAAATAGCTCGGAATAAACAAAACCAGAGCAGAAGCGCTTGTCGACCTCCGCGAAGAATACGCGTCTGGTGTGAACAGGCAGGCGCCGGACCGCGCGTGATTTTCCGTTCCGCGCCGCTTCCGCGTCCGGTGTGAACCCGGCGTTAGTTTTTCCCGCTCCTCGTTTGTGTTCAGTTTCATCACCTGTGTTTGTCTAATTATCCTGTTAGCCCCAGTTCTTTTAAGCCCTGTGTTTTCCCTCAGTGTTTGTTGGTCGTTGTCCTCGTATGGTTGAGTGTATTCTTGAAGTCCTGGAGTTTTGTTATTTTGTTCTTGTATGTTTATAGAAGTTTATTTAGTAAATAAATCAACTTTATCACAGATCCCTTGTCCTCGTCTTCAGCAATCTGCACCAGCACCCTGACTGAATGACCAACCTTAAACTAAAACCGCCTTATCAAACCTAAAAGAACTGAAGATGGGCAAAGGGAGAAAAGGCAAGAAGGAGGTGAGCCCCATGGAAATACCTATCCTTTTCCAACAAGAGCGCTCACTTGAGGAATATGCGGGGCTTTATTTAGGTCTCTATGATGATGTGACTTTGGAGGAGGAAGAACTTACACAGAGTTTCTGGGGTGGTCTGAAGGGACCCGCTAGCCCAGATAATTCTGGTGAAGGACCTCAATATGTCCTTTTTGGAGTTTGTGGATCACACACTGTGGGCGTGTGGATCCACATACCTCGTGGAAGATCTCCCACTCCAGCCAGTTCCAAGTCCGGTCTTCCAGCCTGAGCCCAGCGCCTGAGCCCATCGCCTGCCCGCCAGCGCCGGAGCCAGTGTCTGCGGTTCCTGAGCCCATGTTTGTTTCTGTGTTTGTGTCTGTCCTTGTGGCCATTTCTGCGCCAGAGCCTGCTAATCCTGCGTCAGAGCCCGCTGATCCTGCGCCAGAGCCTGCTTTGTATGTTGCCCCCTCATTTATAGACGGGACCCCCCAAAAATAAAATTCTGGCTACGATCCCTGCTCCCATGTCCTCCAGTAAAATATAAAACAAAAAAAAGGGCAATAGCCAATTCTGTCTCCATAGCGGTTTACTCAATTTTATCAAATGAATGATCAGGACGGCAGCTGTACTCTCACATCGTTGCTTGGCGCCAGGAGCGGTAATCGGGAACACCTGGTTGCGCAATTAGGAAATCCCACGAAGGCTACATGATGCGTCCTTCGAAGGCTGAGTCTTTCGAAGGACGCAGCCTTCACATTGGGACACAGCTAGTATGTTGTATGCAAGCATTTCAGTTGAAACGGAAGGTGGTTAAAGTCCCCGCCCACTCCAGCAGGGTTGCCAGATATGCCAGCAAGGTTTTCCAGCCCAAAACCGCGAGACTGTTTGTTTCTCGTTTAAACACAGTGAAATCATTAACAAGCTATAAAATTACCCATTGGTCCTTGTACTTTTTCATTTTTTAACCCGTAATTGAAAAAGAAAAGTGAACGGGCGTTGTAGTCCCTTTTTTTTTTTTTTTTTGCAAAGTTGAACACAATTTGAATTTGAACTGTATCCAAATGCTGCGAAAAAAACCCCATAAATATTTAAGTATTTTCTGATTTTTTGTATATGACTTTTTGCCCTTTATTAAACATGTAGTTCAATATTCACAAATTAATATGGGGAAAAAATAGTGTAGCTAGTGTAGTGTATCCCTTGGATTTATTGATCAAGACGCAGAGAGTTTCGAACGGGTGTCAGATTTATTTCTTCCTCTCAACGTGCACCATGAACACCGTGAAAACTACAGAATAAACAGAAGAAATACAAAATACTTCTATGTAGTTTCACAAATAATTTGCACATAAATTGTGTTCACATACTAATCATGTTTACACACAATACAAATCAACAACCAATATGAATGAAATTAAATGGTTTTGAGCCTTTATAACAAATAAATATCACATGCTTTTAAATGAAATACAATATAATTGTTCACAGAAATACTATTGCTTTTATATCGATGACATGTTGCAATTAACCCATAAACAAATGAAATAACATTCTCTTTTCCTTAAACAAATCCCTTCTGATAATACACCAGACAGATTTTTTCTTTCATACCTCATTCCGCTCTCCAAGGACGCTAATCAAATAGTTTCCGCCATCAGCTATCATGCTCTCTAGCTCGACACCCTCATAGTTCGTAGGTCTTTGAAATAACATGCACAAACAATACAAAATAATAAAATCACAATGTAAACTCTCTTCACAAGATTCAAATGGATGAACATGATAAATAACTAACGTTTACCAGTTTTTACCGTTCTTCCGACGATGCGTGAGCACCACATTGTGAAGATAAAGTAGCAGGAAGTTTTGCGTCACAAAAAAAACATAAGAAAATGGCGCTTTTTCAAAATAAAAGCAGAACAGACAAGGTGACACTGTAGAACTACAATGTCTTATTAAAATATAAATATAATATTATGTAGGAGAATATTAATGCGATTTATCAGACATTTACAAATATATTTTACTCGTTTTCCAAGAGGCCAAACCGGGAAATAATATTTTTCCCGCAGTGCTGAATGGCCTACTCTCGAACCATACAGAGAGGTGGTTTAGGCTATAGGTGATTTATAATCTGAAAAAATAACAAGCCATTTTAATTGTTTATTAATAAACTACTGTTTTCTAAATTAGTCTCGGCTGGAAATATCTCCGCTGTAAAGCGGATGCACCTTTAGGGATAAATTCATATTTACATAATAGACGGTAGGCCTATTTGCTTTCGATTCGAATTGGTTCTTTAAAAGTGGACATTTCAAGCTTTAGCCTATAGGCTATATTTTGTTTCAGTTCAGCTTTGAGACGCGATCCAGTTCACAGAGATCATGAAAGCGCGCCTGATTGTTCTTTTATTTTACAAATTTTAATAAGTAGTTGCGAATGATGTATTATTTTCTGTATGACCAGAAAAGATAGAGTTGTTTCCACTGTTGATAGGAAAACGCAAGTGTTCGCGCCCGCGCCCCTGTGCCATGCAGTGCGCACTCAACACTCCCACAAACACGTATGCGTCAAAATCACCATTGTGTTTATGTGTGATAATCTTAGCCATGTATTATTGTTGTCTAACCTGTATTATGACTGACTTTGACGAATTGCTTTGTAACAATAATAATAATGATAATTATTATTTGTGGTTATAACTATAAATTAGTTAACTTAAAGGTGCCCTAGAATGTTTTTTTTTTATTATTTTATAATGTTTCCTGGGTTGCCCTTATAATGTTAGTATGTTTTTTAGATCAAAAATAGTCATAATTTAGAAATAAAAGGCATTTTTCCTAGCCTGATTTTAGTCTCTGATTTGAACACTCTGTTTGAAGGGGCGTGTCTGCTGTGAGAACCGGCCACTGCTGTGATTGGCTGACATCCTTGCATATGAAATATGACATGTGAAACTCTCTCGAATACTTTTATTACAGCTGTTATATACGTTTTAACTATTACAGCTATCGAGATTAACGAATCGTGAGATGTTTTTAAAGTATTTAAATCTATTTCCATCACATAAAATGTTGCTGTGATGAGCATTGAGCAAGCAGATGACAGTCTGTTGATCGCGAGACAACGCAGTTTCTCTCTCTAATGCTTTCACAAATGCAAACAATGACATAGCCTACAGTAAGAGCTTCGTTGTGCAGTGTAACAGCGTCATTGATTTCATAACGAGTTTGGCAAGAGAGATAAACTCGCGCTGTGTGGATTGTTCTTTGACCGCTTTCTGTATACTTTTTTCACTGAGAATTAGCCTATTTAACGTTATGTATGCTCGTTACTTGGAGTTTGCTATTACTGTACTAGGATCTTGCGCTGGATCTAACACAGTGTAAATTATCTTTAATAAAATCACTACTTACCGGTTGCGGGAATATAGTTGGAATTACCCCCTTCTTCAGTTTGAGACGCTGAGAGAAGCTTGATATTGTCCCAGGTTCGAAAATAAGTCCGTGGTGAAATGGGCAGAGCAAACTAACAACTTCGAATTAAACTGTTGCGGTATCCGATTATATATAAACATCAACCACGCGTCCACGCCTGTTGACATTTCTTTTCTGTGGGAAGGGTATGAAAATACCTCACATCCCCTGCACAGCCTGGAACATAGCATTTATTCCATGATCTGCCATTTTCTCTCTGATCCTCGCTTGTTCCGATGACTCGGCTGTGCAGTGCGTGTCATTGAGGGCTGGGATATGCAAATCTTTGGAGGCGTGATCCCCGACTGTTGCGTCACAGTCGGTATTATGTGGAGATTCGCCTGTTTTTCAGGGGTGTTTTTTAAAAACGAGATTTAAATAAGGAGGAGAAAACAATGGTGTTTGAAACTCACTATATGTCATGTCCATGAACTGAACTCTTGTTATTTAACTATGCTAACATAAATTCAATTTCACATTATAGGGCGCCTTTAAGTCAGTAATATGATTATCATAAAATAATGTATTCATGTTTTATTTTTTATATAACCTAACATTTTAGTTTTTTTTGTGTGCTTATTATATTATACTGAGCTTTTTCCTCCCAATAATTGACTTTAAAGATACAAGTAAATGTCGTTTTTTAGAAAATTATCGATTTTGAAAAATAAAGTTTAAACACAATGCAATAATTATCTAAATGTTCCGGGTCAACGCAAATAAAATGCAGAACTTTATTTTTCAAAATGGATAATTTCTTGAATTTTCTAAAAAACGACATTTACGTATCTCTAAAGTCAATAGGCTATATGCACGCATAAGTTCCGCATTTGACGCAAGGATGCTCTTCAGTTTCCGGTTGAGGAGATTAAAGCGGAGGAAAACCGAGGAAAATGGGATTATGGTAGAGTCTTCAAAATGTACTGTCCTCCCGTCTTTGAAACGAAACTTTCATAACCTCCTGAGACCCAGCCCATTGACTTATGTCCACCGTAGTGGACATTTGAGTTTCATCCCTCTCCTTGGAATCTTTTGTGCAAGTCTCTTAATTCCTGCTGTACTGTACAGAGGACATCCTGGGCTTTTCAGTGATATGTTATTTGATTGGCTGGGAGGCCGGGAACCCCCTCTATCTTTCAATCCAAAATGGACGGCATAGGAACAAGCACATTTTATGGAAAGATAAGAGGTGAGTCAAATATTGTTTGTCTATGGTTTTGTTACTATGATAATCATATAGTTTCTTGTTCATTAAGGTGTTAGGAATCATATATTTAGTTCTGAAAGCAAATACATTATGTATCTTTTGAAAAATTTGCCATTTTATGAATGTCAATTATAGTGGACATCAGGACTATCTTCATGTAAATAATGACTCCACATTGTTATAGGAAACAGAACTGAAGCAGAAAGAATTCTTTACAAAATAGTCGAGGGAGATTCCGATTTAGAGTTGTCAGATGATGAGAGAGATGAGGATGAGGTTCAACCAGTGAGAGAAGACGGTGATGAAGAAGAGGAAGATGATGCAGAAGGCTCAGTTGAAGGGACAGATGCAGACACAGACACAGAGTCAGACACAGACAGGGATGAGCAGGAAACTCGACGCCCCCTGTGGGCCAGGAGTAATATGTATGTTTGATGCAGTTCCACAATTTTAAATTTAGCTGCATTGAGTATTTAAACTGTTATTATTTATCATTTATTATTCTTTTTTTCCTTCATATCAGATTTGCACCTGTGTTACCTGGGCTTCCTGTGTGTCAAGATGACCCTACAACATGTGCAGACTGGAGTCCAATTGAATACTTTTTACAGTACATTGACAACAAGGTCTTTGAAGATTTGGCAACATACACAAATCAAAGAGAGCTGCAAAGCAGAGGAGTGTGTATGAACACTACGCCACAAGAAATAAAAATCTTCTTTGGCATTTCAGTCCACATGGCCTGCCTTGGCTATCCCAGAATTAAAATGTTTTGGGCCAAAAAAACTAAAGTGCCAGTCATAAGTAGCAAAATGTCTAGGGATAGATTCTTCAGGATAAGAAACTCCCTCAAGATTGTCAATGACCTGGCTGTAACAGAGGAAACAAAGAAGGCAGATATTCTTTGGAAAGTTAGGCCAATACTCGATCGTGTACGGCAAGGCTGTCTCACCCTTGCAAAGCCAGAGAGGGTCTGCATTGATGAGCAAATCATCCCATTCACAGGCCGTTGTCCAGTCAGGCAATATGTTCCCGGCAAGCCAAACCCTACTGGCCTAAAGGTCTTTGTCCTCGCATCCCCAAATGGTCTGATGCTTGATTTTGAAGTCTACCAAGGGAAGAATACCTTTACAGTCCAAAGGTTAGGAGTTGGAGCTGCAGCAGTTCTACGCATGGTTGAATCTGTTCCAACAGGAAGCCACATATACTTCGACAGGTACTTCACAACCATAGATCTATTGGACGCATTGCTGGCAAAGGGCCTTCCTGCAACTGGAACTATAATGAAGAACCGTGTCCCAAAGCTGTGCCAGCTGCCAGAAGACAAACAGTTGAAAAAAGAGGGGAGAGGAACATCAGTGTCAGTGGCCAGAAAGAGTCCTGAGCTGGCCATCACAAAATGGTTCGACAACAAACCAGTGCTCATGGCATCCACTGTACATGGGAAAGACCCGGAAGACATCTGTACCAGATGGTCCAAGAAAGAAAAGCACATGGTCCAGGTTAAAAGACCAGCAGTAATTAAGCAGTATAATGACAACATGGGTGGCGTGGATCTTTGTGATCGCATGCTTAGCTTCTATCGTATGTCAAGCAGGACCAAGAAATGGACATCGCGTGTGATCAGTCACTTCTTTGATGTTGCCATCACAAACTCCTGGATACAATACAAGTCTGACAGCAAAGCTCTGCACAGATCATCCAAGAACACACATCAGTACCTGGACTTCAAATTAGTCCTAGCTGAAGAGCTCTTGGAGAGTCCAGAACTGGATAACAGCTGTGAAGAGAGTGAGGATGAGTATGAGCCACCATCTAAAATGAGGATCCCACAACCAGAGCCATCTGTGCGCAGACTAGGAGCCATGCACATGCCTGAGATGATGGATACCAAGCATGCAGAAAGATGCAGAAATAAGGGCTGCAAGAGCAAGACGTACATGAGATGTACCAAATGCAAGATGTTCCTCTGCATTACCAAAAAGAGAAATTGCTTCCAGGACTATCACCACTAACAAAGAACATACAAAGAACAAAATGAAGAGTGAAGGAAAAACTAGATTGGATTCAGTTTGACAGAAGGAAAAAATACCCCCAAAATCAGTTTCACATTAGTTCTATGTTCATTGTTCAAATAACACTAAAAGGATTCAATGGGACCAATAAAAGGATACGGACATGTAAAGACTATGGGCGGATCTAATCCGTGGGGAATTTGCATATCATAATTAATAATTCATAATTAATAATTATTCATACATGTTTGGATTAGATCAGTCTTACATGTTAATAAATCTCCCTCTAAGGGAGGATGTCCTTTTACCTGCATATTTGACTGTGTATCCTTGCATTTTAACTACAAGTTGATTACAGTTAATTACACTGATCACGTCTTACAAAACAGGCAAAATTAATTAGCTCAATTGCCAGAATAATATTGTGGGGATCCACAATATCATCTTACTTTATAGGATTTCAGGAAACGCAATTCTCTGGCCAGAAGAATTGGGTTTGCTGCCCTATAAACACATACTCTTTAAAGTATCTTTAATTGATAAAGCGAGTAGGACCTGTTTGCACTTAAGGGACTTGAAAATGAGCAAAGTAAATGAATCAATCAAATGAATATAATGGATTTAATAAAGGCATGTCTACTTATATATTTACTACAGTTGCCATGGAATATATATATACATATATATTTACAAACATAATAAACAAACAAAACACGATAAGGCATCGATGAACGAGAAAGGCATTGCGTTTGGACAAATGGAGACACGTGTGGGAGAGTGAGGGTGTGAGAGAGAGAGAGAACGGAGAGAGAGAGAAAGAGAGAGAGAGAGCATTAGCAGCATTATCCTGGACTTCACCTTTTCTGTAACAACACGAAAACATCATCTTAAGGCTTCTTAGAAGCTCTGTAACAAGAGATACTTGCGCAAATGTAATCTTGGTCATGCACTCTGTGTCGCGTCGGTCCTGCACCGTGAGCGGTGTCCTTTGTGTGGGAGGAAGCGTCACGTGGTCACGTGCGCGTGCTTCTGGTTCAGAGAGAGCGCGCGGTGGTTTAAATGTCCCTCGTAGCCGGCTTTGCTGAAGAGATATGTCCCGCGGTGTTCTTTTCACTCGTGGAATTAAAACACAGGGACTTATCTTAAGACTGAAAAACACAAACTAACTAGAACGCATAAAAGAAAGGCGAAAGACTCGCCTCGAGACGAGACGTTACATTCTGAAACCAGGACGAGCACGGAAGAGCTCAGTAAGATCTGACTCGGAGGGAGGTTCAGTTCTTCTTTAAAGGAACCTTCTGAGGTGCGAACTGGCCAATGGCATTCAACGAAACTTTGGCGGCAACCTCGGCTTTGTCTTGTCCGCGTTCGATTTATGGCCGCATTCACAGGTTTTACAAGCAGTCAGAATTTGGTCAGAATCATTCCAAAGATGATTAAACATAGTAAAATACATTTTACGGCTTGTTCAATTACATAGATGACCTCGTTAGATCACAAAGGTTCGGAAAATAGGAAGAAAGACGTATAAGGAGAGTTATATTGCAGAGTTACATTAAAAGCATAATTAAATGCCCTTGTAGTACGTTTAGAACTACCATACACTCCCAGATCCCTTCATAGGGCCTGGACAAATCGACAAACATAACATATCAAATATATCTCCGTAAAGTCTTTAAATGAGTGAATTAAAGCTTTGTGTATGTGCGTTTTCAGAGGGGACTCTTTGACCGCATGGCATTCCTTTCTCTGCAGAAAGGAGGGGGGTTAGTTTGATAAGGTCTGCTTGAAGCTCGAGCCACAGTCATGAAGTGTTCTGGTGAATCTCGCAGGACATTTGAATATGTCAGTTCATTGGGTGTTTAAGAGAGAGAACCCTCAAGATTTCTTATAACACCCCTGTGTCACAAAGTTAGCGAGATGTAATGTAAATCAACAAATGGGGAACGAGGATTGGAGTTTATCGAGACTAAACATGCTACACAGTGATTTCTGTTTCTCATAGTATGCAAGTCATGTCTCAAACATTAACCCATTAGAGTTTACAAGGCCACACAGACCAAACAACATAAAGGACAAATCATGAGATGGAACATTGGATGCATGTATCACATGGTTATATATACATATATATATATACATAGAAAATATAGGTTTAAACCAGGGTTCGTTTATTCTTCTCAGCAAGAATAAGGAGGAATCACACTCTCTGGGACATTCCAAGGGGTAATAAAGCTCAGTCTTGTAATAGAACACCCCGTTCTTGGTGTGTGTGTGGGAGAGAGTGTGTGTGTGTGTGTGTGTGTTTTTCCAAGTTCCAGGCCTTTTGGGGCTAAAGGCTTTGGGATTTTAGCATGGGGGTATTTAGTTATTCAGATTCACCTTCGCCCAGTCCTTACAATATCCCCCTTTTTGTCTGATGAAGTCCCTGTGTGGACTTAAATCGGACAACAATCATCACAATTGACGGATGACAGGTGAATCATGATGATAGGGTAGCAGGTGCTCTCGAGCCGAGGCTGAGGGCTCAGCTTGATTAAGTTTGACGCAGCCTCCGGCGTGGTACCCTCTTCCTGAGGGTCCCGTGAGCTTGGCTGTAGATTTTCGCATCTCGTTGAGCCTCCTGATTGAAAGTCAAGTGTCAGGGTGTGGTTGATTACCGTAGAGGTACCCAGCGCAGGATCAGCTGCAGTCCAGGATTGGACAACAGGTGAGGCAGTTAAGGCGGGCAGTTGAGACACAGCTTGGAGGGCTATGTCGATGGGGACAAGGTCAGTTCTGATTGGTGCTCTTCGCTTGGAAGAGGATACGATGCCAGGTCGTCGAGGTGAAGGATGGCACCTTTGATGCTTGGATTACACGCTCTGGTCGAGCAAGGTGACACAGGTGTCAGTGTCATTTTGGTCGTCAGTGAGTGCGGCTGTGCGCACAGGAGTGTTAAGGAGTCCCCCTTTCACCTACAATCTCTGCGTGGGTCTCGGTGACCTGAGTGCGAGGCTTGGCTTTGGCAGGGCAGCGTGTGCCGCTGATCTGCAGCCCGCAGATTCCGTCAGTGTTGTCTGTGAGGAAAGGTTTGTTAGGGGCAGAGATACTGAACGTCTTTGGTCAATGTGCACATGTGCGGATTCGGAGCTGGGGCAGCTTTGTGTCGCTGTCGTGTGAGGCATCCACGTCCAGCGTGCATATCTTGAAGTGAGTGTTACTTTTCAAAATCTGGCATTGACAATGTTCTTGAGCTTCGGCTTGACTCTAGGATGGGCAAGTTCAGGAGAAAACCCCCTTTTCTCTGCTTGTGGTCGACGCAGAGTGGGATGGCACTACCCAGAGAGTAGGCAAGGTGTATTTGTAAAGAGTCAGTTGGCGTGGTGATGGCGGACACCAGCACGGTTTGCATGAGGCCTAAGGGTATCAGGTGCGGTGGAATTCTACCCATGGCGAGGCTGTCGATTGAGGGGTTCACTCCCCGCAGCGGGTTTGTCCTCAGGGCTGTTACCAGCTGAGTTTGAGCGACGTCATCCTGGGAGACAGTAACAGCTTTTTCATGGAGTTCACTGTTGGGGTCGGCAGAACGCTGTGAGTGTTGAAAGTTACCACAATTCCCTTTAGTGTCTTGTCGATGGTCTGCAGGGATGCACTCTGTGTCGTGAGTTGCTCTTTTATCTGTGGAATCTCAGCCTGAATTTCGGCTACATGCCACCTCACGGTGGCTAGGTTCACTGCATTCACACTGGGCATACAAATGTTAAACAGAGTTCCGACGGCAGTGGCGGCTCCGAGCAAAGCTCGTAGGAACCATTGGGAGCGGCGGTTGTGGCCACCTGGCTCCGCTAGCGTGACAGTCATTTTCTCAAGTTGGTTGAGCATGCGTTCAACATCAGCCTCAGCGTGAGTGAGGGAGTCCTCTGTCCATCGGGCACCTACCCAGCTGTATTGTGTCGTTGCGCAGGGGTAGTGTGCTCTGTAGACGTTGCGAGGATCAGGTGGCACGTACACTTTCTGAGTTTGGGTCCGGCCATTGGTGATGAGGAGTCCCGGTTGTTCCTTTAGGACGATGACTGATGCCGGATTTGGTGGTGTCCGATTGCGGCTGCTCTCTGGTTGGCTGGAGGTACAGGATGGCGAAGCACAGCAGCATCCTGGTAAAAGTGAAAGAGAGAGAAAGAGAGAAAGGGAGAAAAAAAACTTTTTGGCGAGTGTCGTCCTTGGTTGGCTGGGACTTCGCTTTGAGGATGCCGGTATGCCACTTGCTTCGGTGTCTTGCAAGTGTCTCTGGTGCTGCGTCATGAGCATATATTCGCATGACCCCCCTTTTGCACTGTGGCACCACAAGCTGTGGCGCAGTGATGGCATCAAGTGCAGAACGCTGAATGTTGTCTTGTGCACGCAGCATGTGCCAGGTGCATAGCGGGTGTTTGGGGCACCGGTTGTCGGTGGGTCTAGACAGCGTGCTAGGGTGGTTGGAGGGGTCTAAAAGTGGTGGTGACTCCGAATGTTCATGAAGTTGTTATGGTCTTTGGCGAGCTGGAAGGTGCATGGTAGCGAACTTGAACCTTGACTTGGTGTTGAGGCTGTGTACCCTTGGATGGCTGCTGGAGTTCTATGAACTCTGTGACCTTAGAGTCTGGCTTTGTTGTAGTTCTCGTTACCTCTATGACCGGCCAGTCTGGCTTTGGTAACCTGTGTGACTGGAGGGGGGGGAGGGGTTCTTGAACTTGGGCCCAGACTGTCAGGTGTTTGAAGTCTAGTAAAGGCTCAAAGCGCTCTAGCAGATCTTTGCCAATCAGAAAGGGGTACGTGTCCATTTGTGAGATGTACACAGGGTGTTTCAGACTAAAATAACCAATTGTCAGGTGAATGTGAGCTACCTGTTTGAGCCGGATGTCGTTCTGGCTGTATGACTGCACAGTCAGCTCGCATGTTTGAGATGTAAGAGTTCGATTTTGTCTCTCAGAGTCTTTAAAAGAGTTTCCGGGCCATACCCCGTTTGATCATGTGCCCGAGGAGTCTTGGCGTCGGGGCTGGTGTGGTGATCGACGGGCGGTTAGGGCCGGTCTTGTGTAGTTCTTTGCGGAGACAGACAAAGTAGCATTTCTTGGTCTTTTGGGATTTTGGTCCTAGACGTGGGAAGTTGTCAGCTGTGTTAGCTGTGTTAGCTCTGTGGTCTGTTGTTGACGAGCAGTGTTCTGTGTGCCTGTTGCAGGTTTTATGCTGAGGCATAGGATGTCGTGTTCGTCCCTCTTGTTGTCTTTGTAAAGTCTTTTGTGAAGAAGCTCTTTAAGCAACTTCAGGCTCTTGGCTGTCTCGGATATGGCAGCACTGTTTTCGTCTGATGTGTGTTCAGACTTGTGCTGACCAGTGGCAGGTCGAGAGGGGTTCTGCTCTGGGCTGTTGAGGTCAGGCTAAGCAGGGTCTCTGTGACATTTTGGCACACTTGTGGTGAGTGACTAATGCATGGCCCTAAACGTACAGAACTACTGCTTAATGGGTTCGCTAGATATGTAGCCTAAAGCTAAGTGTCTCTTGTTTAGCTAGCTAGTGACGTGTGTCTTGTATCCTTATCTTAGCTGTGATTGTTAGGAGGCTAAGAGTTATGTGGTTCCAAGATTATTCCCTGGAAAGGGCATAGCCGAGATAAAATAAATGACGTAAGATGGTTCTTATGACTTAATTATTTCTCTGGACTTAACTGGGGGGGGGGGGGGGGGTCACTACGGCTTGACGAAGTGAAGGATAAGAGGGAAACGGACAGCTTTCTCATTTGAATTTTGCTTATTATCAATCCTTAGGATTATAGTTGTGCCCTAGTAAGTTGTTGAAATTACTTGTGCTGCAGGGTCACGAAAATGAGTGCACTGGTTGAAACTAAGCCAAAATAACAAATAAGGGTGTCTCTGTTTCCTTTCTGGGCCCTATGGGAAATGGAACCACATTTGAACAAGAGAGGAAATTAAATTAAATCATATAGATGACTGATTAGCCAAGGGAACAGCTGACTGCTGTTATTATGAAAGTTAAAGAAATGAAAGAAGTAACAAGAGAAAAACAAAATTTAAAGCAAAAGGGAATCAAGTGATCAAACACCGGGAATGATCGGTTTAGTCACCTGTCGATGAAAATTCCTATTGCTATATGAATTATTCTCTAGCTACACAGTTTACATTTAGTTAAACGTAAGTTTAATTAACAGGGTATCTGCAAAGTTAGCCTTCGACGGTTAGCAAGGACGATGCCTTCACTAGTGAAGGTGAACTTAAGCTGCAAAGAAGTGTAAACACGGAAAGTGAATAATTAGAAACCTTAACCGGTGTTAAAGAAAGTATTCTTGAATACTTTGCATTGTGTGAACACAAGTGGTGATTAAGGGCTCAAGTAAATTATGCTAGCTGCTAACTGTAGAAGTTATTATGTAGCTTAGCCTAAGCTGGATGGATGCTAGGTTAGCGTAGCGTAAGCTAGCTGGATGCTATGTTAGTTTAGCTCAGCGTAAGCTGAAAGGATGCTAGGTTAGCTTAGCGTAGCGCAAGCTAGCTGGATGCCATGTGAGTTTAGCTTAGCGTAAGCTGGAGGGATGCTAGGTTAGCTTAGGCACCTAGGCTGGTTTGTTTACAAAGTGACATCACAAGTTAGCACTTCCTGTGACAAGTCGTTGTCATGGGAACCAGAGCATGTCAGACAATTCAACAGTCCTTAAAGAATGTCTGTACATTTTTCATGGATTATGCATGTTTAAACGGGTTAACAGGATGCACCTATATTTTAAGTCTTTCTAGGACTCAGTGTTACATTAAGTAAAATGCAGATGTGTTTTGGCATTAGCTAATTTTACTCATGGAACTCTTCTCTTTATTTTACGTAGCTTATTCTATTTGTTTACAGAGTAAGGAAATAGATTTGCTGTAAGTCAAAGCTTGTCTAAGCATATATGGTTACGTCCCTCTCGTGCACGAATGCTGACTTCTCAGCGAGTAACAGTTTTGATCGCTAGGTAGCTCTCTGCTTGTAGATGCAGCAAAAAAAATATTTAGGTGAATTACATCAATCTAACAATAATTTGTAAGGCCTTTACATTTGTAGACACCCAGGTCTACCTAGATATAACTCTGTCCTGAGCTTTCTTTGTTAGACACAGGTTTAGTCATACTACCATTTGGATTTCCTTTTAATCAAAGCATAATAGATATCGGTACAGTTTACAAGCTGCTGAGATGAGGTTTCTTCGTCAAACAGACTTACGCTTTTACTGCTGAACATGCTACTTTTACTTTTAGTTGGAAATCTAAGGCTATTTTACTTAGAGTAGAGATGTCAATTCCAGCTATCGTTTTATCTGCATTTAGACAGGCCAGCGATCAAAGATGTGTATTGCACGTTGTGTTCTGGTTGGATCGCAACGATCAAAAGCATCTCGTAGGTTAACAGTAGTTTAAAACTGTGGTGGTTCTCCTACATGGAAACTAATGTACAGCAGTGCATTTTTCAAGAAGTATCTAGAAACTGTTTGTTTCAAAGGGGTCGTGTATAGCCTGTTGGCAGGTGAGGCTTATAGGTGAGCCATTCAAGATTTTCTTTAAATCAGTAAAGTTCAAATTTTTCTACTGCAGAGTCTTGCGTCTTTTTGAGCACAACTTTTCATCTACTTTTTAAAAGTTCTATGTCCTATGCTGATCAGGGACCCTTTTAGCAGAGTCTTGCACTGTGTTCGTGCAGTGTCTTCTGGTTTTGCAGTTCAAAATCATTGGGGTTTTGGACCCAGCTGTGGGACAGTTTGCTCTGTGTGCCTGTTGTGGGTCTTACGCTCAGGCCTAGGGTGTAAGGCTCGTACCTGAATTTTCGGAAAGTCTCTTGTGAAGAAGCTTTTCAGCGACTTCAGGGGCTCGGCTGTTTCAGACGTGGCGGCACTGTGTTTGTCTGATGCGTGCTCAGACTTGGGCTTACCAGTGGCCTGGAACGGACTCGACTCTCTGTAAACAGGGCTATGGTGTTGTGGGACGCCCTCTGGAGGCATCTGGTGGGATGCAGATTTTGAAGGAACAAAGTTCTGAACTTGACATCCGCTTCCATATTTGGCTGGTTCAGTGCTCCGAAGTAGGTTTGTCGGAGTCGGCTGTAGTAGGTCTGTGGGGTTTCAAGTCGGACCTGCTTGGGGTCCATGGCGGTGAATAACCCTTGGTCTGATTCTGGATCAGAGAATTCACGGATCAAAGCTTGTTGCAGCTGCTGGTAGTCCGTTTTGATAGTCTCTGTTTGACGGTCGAGGAAGCTGCGCACATCACGGCTGGACGTGATTCTTAGCAGGTACAATTTGTCCCACGCGGTCGCGTTGGTAACAGTTTGTAAGTGAAAGTCAGTGTCTTGTAGGTAGGCGTGCACGTTGTGGCCTCCTGCAGGGCTCGGAGTGAACGTAGGGAGGTTTCTCGCCAGCTTGTTAAGTCTTTTGGGAGCCCTGCCGTTGTAAGTAGCAGGGGCTCTCCTGGAAAGGCCCCCCCTTTTTAGCTCTGGGTTGTAGGCTGAAAGGTGCGGACCAGCTGGTCAGGGGAAACTTTGTGGTGTGCGTTTCCCTTTCCCGGTCATTCTGTAGTCTATAAGAGTGTTTCAGCTATCTGTGAACAATGTCAATTTCGCATATGATATTGTCTTTGTGCTGAATGAGTTCATGGATTTCAGCTCGGGCCGCTTGTAAGTGTTTTACACAGGCCTTTGCTTTAGTGTCTCTTTCTTTAGTTCAGTCTCTGCTGAACGGGCTTGTGGATGGTATCGCGGGCCTCTTGCGGGTTGTTTTTTTTCGCAGGCCATGGCTTTCGAGTCTCTTTTAGTTCAGCCTCTGCTCTTTGCAAAGGGGCTTCACTTTTGTCGGAGTTTCTCGTTGAGTACCACTCTGGTTGTTTTCTCTGAATGCTCTCTTCGGTCTGTGTGCCGATGAAGATCAGGCAGGGCAGTTTGAAGTCTTTCCACTTCCTTCTGTAGCTCGGGGTCGTTGTCGTCCTCGGCTTGCATCCTTAGCGTTGCAACTTCGTGCTCCAGGGCGAGGCGGCTCCTTTCACGGAGACGTGCTTGTGCGATGAGCTGGCAAGCGAGGTTTTGGACGTGTCTGGCCGGTCTTTGTCGTGGGAGCTTTGGCTTGGTTTGTGCGCCATCAGCTTGTCCACGTCGGCGCTGCTCTTGGCTTTGGAGCTCTGAGTCACTGTCTCCCGGTTGTCCCAGCGGGTTGTGGGACTGTAGGACCGGAACATACTGGTTTCAACTGTGGGCGAGAGGAACACAACACGCACAGAGAGACCAAGCAAGTTTGTTCTACGTATAACGAGCTATAATACGGCTATGCCGCGTATGCAAATTGTGGTTAACTGATGCAGACAGTTAAATCATTCGGTGGGACAATTTGGTTAGGTCAGCATGGGCCTGAATAAAATTTAGCAGGGCGGTAGCTTAAAGGGGGTCACCTTTTGATGCTAGCGGCTTGTTGTCTAATTATTATTCAGCGTTCCTTGTTGTCTCAGATAGGTTCTGTCTTCTAGGTGAACTGAAAGAAACAGAGCACGACAGAAAAGAGCAGTGGCAAGATAGCAAAGTTTGAAGTAACATGCAACCATCAAAGATGGAAAGGTCTGTAATGAAATGGCGTTAATAGTACACAGGAAGAGTTACAGGGGAAAAGGAGGCCGGACACTTCAATGGCCGGGGGAATCTCTAGATTCTGTGGCCAATATTAAGTGGATGGGTTTAATACCTTTTTCTAGTTTAACTGGGTGAAATGAGGTCATTCGGGTTGGAGTTCAGCATCGCGGTTGGTCTTTCTGTCGTCCCCCAAACGCCTGACAGCAGTGTCCCGGGCCCCTCCGTACATCTGTACCGATGTGCGCCCTCTCACGCAACCTGACTTTGAATCACAACCGGCGGTGCCAAATTGGTGATGTCGTGTTGCGGGCCGCACTAACGGAGAGACACGGGAAAGTCCGAGACTCGCGCTCAGTCAGCGCTGGGGACACAGGTCAGATGAACCAGCATGCTGGACTCCAAGCAGAGATGACTGTCAAATCACCACACGCTCTTTAGTGGATTCTACCTATAAACACAGAATAGTGTGAACGAGTGGCTTGACAGTGAATGAAAGCTTTCTTGTTTAAACTGAATTGAGTAATTACGTATGTAGAAAATAGAAGCAAAGGTTTTACTAGATAATGGTAAAAAGGAAATTATGAAAATGATGTTAATTATCAAAATAACTTAACCCAAAAGAAAGAGAAAAAAAAAAACATTTCCTTTAAGGAAAAAAAAAAATTAACCCTTTTTTTTTTATTATTATTATTTTATTATTAATAAAAATTAACAATCAGAAGTAATAAAGTAGGATGTACCCCGGGAGAAGACAGGCAGTAGTGGCGCGTTTGGGCCACAAAGGGTTTTGGGCCACTCCCTCCTAGTGGTCACCCTGGCTGACAGAGGACTTGATTTAAATTGCATTCACTGGTTTTGAATACAATTCAGATCGAGCGTATGCATAGATGTTAAGTAACTTCTAGAATAGTTGTCATAACGTATCAAATCAAAATTATTAAAAATAATTTGAAAAAGGAAATATAGAAGTAAAGCCATAAAACCATTCCCCACAGGGAAGGAGACTTCATTCAAATTAATCTTGAAATTTGTTTGTTTCCAACCAAATTTGAATAAGTGTAGGAAATTAAAGGTTGGCATTATTTTTGATGATGATCACGATCACTGTGGTGTATCAATGATAATAACCAAAATAAAATCAACTGGGAGAAAGCCACTTCAAAACAGAATGAGAGTAGACAGTAAGAGATAAGCTGACTTAGCGGGGGAAGGCCACAAGGGGGCCACCCTCCTCCTAAGTGGTCATCAGAAACTGCTAATACTTACTTTTGAATTTTAAATTCAAATGTGGTTTGAACCAAATTCAAAATAAGTGTACACAGTCAGAGGTGAAATCATGTTAGTAACACTGGAACTTGCACATGCATTGAAAGTTAGAAACACACTTTCAGAAATTCACTGGAAAAATCTGAAATTGTGACGAGAGAGAAATTTAGGAAAGGATGACCTTGTTACCGGTGTCCACGAGGTGGTGCTATTTCGCTCATGGAGGGTAAAGTCAGGACGTGGAGGCCGTCTGATACTGGAAAACTCAAGGGCGCGCCCTAGCGTTTGGCAGTAGCATTGCAACCCGCCTGCTTTCAAATGTGATAGTCTCAGAGGACATGCAAAAAAAATAGTGCGGAATTTAAATCTCGACGGATTTCTTTCCGGTGCTATATTTCACAAAACGGCGTGGCAGGATTTTTTTTTTTCTACACACACACATAGGGTCACAGGAATTATACGTCTGTCGTTCGTATCCAAATACATTTATCAAATAGCGTTTTATGATTAGAATGTTTTTATGTTTTGGATTTTTCTGTGCTATATTTCACAAAACGGTGTGGCAGGATTTTTTTCCTACGCACACACATAGGGACAACAGGAATTAGGCATCTGTTTTTTTTTATTCCCACATACGACAATTAGCACTATGATTCACACGTGTTCACTTATAAATTTTAAACCTCGGCGGGTTTTCCTATTTCGACACGTGTACACGGAAGGATTTCTTCATTTCCGCACATTAATATGGACAACAGGAATTATACGTCTGTCATTCGTATCCAAATAACATCTATCAAATAGCACTTATGATTAAAAATGTTTTTATGTTTTGGATTTTTCTGTGCTATATTTCACAAAACGGTGTGGCAGGATTTTTTTTTTTACACACACACATAGGGTCACAGGAATTATACGTCTGTCGTTCGGATCCAAATACATTTATCAAATAGCATTTTATGATTAAAATGTTTTTATGTTTTGGATTTTTCTGTGCTATATTTCACAAAACGGTGTGGCAGGGTTTTTTCTACACACACATAGGGACAACAGGAATTATACGTCTGTCGTTCGGATCCAAATAACATTTATCAAATAGCACTTTATGATTAAAATGTTTTTAGATTTTGGATTGTTTCTGTGCTATATTCTAACAAACACGTTTGGCAGGATTGCTTCGCTGCGCTGTGCGTAAATAAAACAGGGATTATTCGTCTGTTTTTTCGACTCCCATAACATATTATCAAATAGCACTTATGATCAAATATGCGTTAGGTTTTACAATTGAGTAGCTACGTCAATGTTTTAACCCGGAGTTATCGATAATCTAACGATTATAATTAATATCAGGCCTGTTTAAGAATAGTGAAAGAGCATCGTTTCACTAAATCTTGTCTTCACCGTGGCCGAAGAATCTCGTTCCGCCAGGGGAGTTTAATATTAAAAATGTCGTCTTTAAAAGAGGTTTCTTCGTCTTTTATAGGACAAATTTAATACTGTGAAACTATGAAACTGCAGTTTACTTCTTAGCTTCGCTGGACTGAAACGGCTTTTTGCCTTTAATCAGTCAAGGTGAGTTCGCATAGCGTTCGCTCAACCGAGGTGCACGTACAATATTAAATCACAATATAGACAAAGATTGAAAACCTAATTTGCTCAAAAACAAGTTTAAAATCTGCCCGCATTCTCCACCATTTGTAAAGACTATGGGCGGATCTAATCCGTGGGGAATTTGCATATCATAATTAATAATTCATAATTAATAATTATTCATACATGTTTGGATTAGATCAGTCTTACATGTTAATAAATCTCCCTCTAAGGGAGGATGTCCTTTTACCTGCATATTTGACTGTGTATCCTTGCATTTTAACTACAAGTTGATTACAGTTAATTACACTGATCACGTCTTACAAAACAGGCAAAATTAATTAGCTCAATTGCCAGAATAATATTGTGGGGATCCACAATATCATCTTACTTTATAGGATTTCAGGAAACGCAATTCTCTGGCCAGAAGAATTGGGTTTGCTGCCCTATAAACACATACTCTTT
The DNA here is from genome assembly GCA_031834385.1 of Semotilus atromaculatus. Classification (NCBI taxonomy): domain Eukaryota; kingdom Metazoa; phylum Chordata; class Actinopteri; order Cypriniformes; family Leuciscidae; genus Semotilus; species Semotilus atromaculatus. Next base: position 12,406,010 of record JAULUF010000014.1, read on the forward strand.
AAAGTATCTTTAATTGATAAAGCGAGTAGGACCTGTTTGCACTTAAGGGACTTGAAAATGAGCAAAGTAAATGAATCAATCAAATGAATATAATGGATTTAATAAAGGCATGTCTACTTATATATTTACTACAGTTGCCATGGAATATATATATACATATATATTTACAAACATAATAAACAAACAAAACACGATAAGGCATCGATGAACGAGAAAGGCATTGCGTTTGGACAAATGGAGACACGTGTGGGAGAGTGAGGGTGTGAGAGAGAGAGAGAACGGAGAGAGAGAGAAAGAGAGAGAGAGAGCATTAGCAGCATTATCCTGGACTTCACCTTTTCTGTAACAACACGAAAACATCATCTTAAGGCTTCTTAGAAGCTCTGTAACAAGAGATACTTGCGCAAATGTAATCTTGGTCATGCACTCTGTGTCGCGTCGGTCCTGCACCGTGAGCGGTGTCCTTTGTGTGGGAGGAAGCGTCACGTGGTCACGTGCGCGTGCTTCTGGTTCAGAGAGAGCGCGCGGTGGTTTAAATGTCCCTCGTAGCCGGCTTTGCTGAAGAGATATGTCCCGCGGTGTTCTTTTCACTCGTGGAATTAAAACACAGGGACTTATCTTAAGACTGAAAAACACAAACTAACTAGAACGCATAAAAGAAAGGCGAAAGACTCGCCTCGAGACGAGACGTTACATTCTGAAACCAGGACGAGCACGGAAGAGCTCAGTAAGATCTGACTCGGAGGGAGGTTCAGTTCTTCTTTAAAGGAACCTTCTGAGGTGCGAACTGGCCAATGGCATTCAACGAAACTTTGGCGGCAACCTCGGCTTTGTCTTGTCCGCGTTCGATTTATGGCCGCATTCACAGGTTTTACAAGCAGTCAGAATTTGGTCAGAATCATTCCAAAGATGATTAAACATAGTAAAATACATTTTACGGCTTGTTCAATTACATAGATGACCTCGTTAGATCACAAAGGTTCGGAAAATAGGAAGAAAGACGTATAAGGAGAGTTATATTGCAGAGTTACATTAAAAGCATAATTAAATGCCCTTGTAGTACGTTTAGAACTACCATACACTCCCAGATCCCTTCATAGGGCCTGGACAAATCGACAAACATAACATATCAAATATATCTCCGTAAAGTCTTTAAATGAGTGAATTAAAGCTTTGTGTATGTGCGTTTTCAGAGGGGACTCTTTGACCGCATGGCATTCCTTTCTCTGCAGAAAGGAGGGGGGTTAGTTTGATAAGGTCTGCTTGAAGCTCGAGCCACAGTCATGAAGTGTTCTGGTGAATCTCGCAGGACATTTGAATATGTCAGTTCATTGGGTGTTTAAGAGAGAGAACCCTCAAGATTTCTTATAACACCCCTGTGTCACAAAGTTAGCGAGATGTAATGTAAATCAACAAATGGGGAACGAGGATTGGAGTTTATCGAGACTAAACATGCTACACAGTGATTTCTGTTTCTCATAGTATGCAAGTCATGTCTCAAACATTAACCCATTAGAGTTTACAAGGCCACACAGACCAAACAACATAAAGGACAAATCATGAGATGGAACATTGGATGCATGTATCACATGGTTATATATACATATATATATATACATAGAAAATATAGGTTTAAACCAGGGTTCGTTTATTCTTCTCAGCAAGAATAAGGAGGAATCACACTCTCTGGGACATTCCAAGGGGTAATAAAGCTCAGTCTTGTAATAGAACACCCCGTTCTTGGTGTGTGTGTGGGAGAGAGTGTGTGTGTGTGTGTGTGTGTTTTTCCAAGTTCCAGGCCTTTTGGGGCTAAAGGCTTTGGGATTTTAGCATGGGGGTATTTAGTTATTCAGATTCACCTTCGCCCAGTCCTTACAGACATAACAAAGTGTTAAGCTTTAATAGTAAAGATATCCTTGCAAAATGTAAGGAAAAGGATTCAAGAATGATAAATGTGTCTATTGTATAATCAGAATGTCTGTATTCTTGTATAATAGTCAATTTACAGCCCAAAATGTATGTATACTTAGTTAAAAAAAACTCTATAATCTGGTAAAATTTGTATCTACCAAATGTGTCTGTTTTCGTACTCAAATGATCCTGTTGTCCACTACAGTGGACATGCTGTAAAACAAAAATAAAAAATAAAAATAAAAATGTGTAAATTGTAGGATGTTTTTTTAACCCTAAACAGGTATGGTATCACAAAAAAATATGATTAGGAAAAAAAATATTTCCCTTGGTTCTCAGGAGGATATGTTTAGATGTAATTTTATATATATAGTTATATTTATTTAATATAATTTAAAAAAGAAGCATAAACACAACGAGGGGTGTCTGTTTTGTCTGTTTTTGTGACTAACGTTTCTTTAGTATAACCATGGAGTATAAAATTCAATATAAATTCTCTGTATTGCATTGGACTCTACGATCGGCGGAAGTTCCCTTTCGAAAGCTACAATCGATGCTGCGCTGCTTAGCGCATTGGGAACGTCTTTAATCGTGACCTGCTGTGAATATAGTGTGTAAACACGTCGATAGGATCGACCCGGAGGTAATATAGACCCCTTTTGCGCCGACGTCACAGTTACGTCACGACGCTACCTGGAGGCAAAACAAAGGGAAAACTGGAGGCGGCCAATACAAACCAGCACAGATTCAGCTACACAATAAGGAGCTTAAATTGTTATTATTATTATTAAATGTCCTCTTGTTGTGTTGTTGGGTGCAAGAATCGATGAAAAATAAATATGCTGTATCTGGAATTTTTATTTCTAGAAAATATTCACTTCATTAAAATTGCACCGTAATATCACTCTAGATTGTCGTCTTCTTGCCGCTGGCTAGGCAGAACTGCGGATCGTACCACACGAGTCTTGTACATGAGCATTCATCACATAGTTAGTTTCTCTTTACGCTCCGTTTCTCTATCAGGTAGGTGTAGAAGTCAGGCCACTCAACCAGAGGTAACGTTAACGTTAATCCTGTCAGATCGTCCCATTGACTGAGCGTGTAATGTTACGGGTCGGCCAATCTGGTTCCGTCCGTTAAAATTAACTTTTGCAAATAACAATCGCGGTCCTGGACAGTGAGTGACCTTGCACATTAAGATAAAATCAGATTTTCTCCCATCATTGTTAAAAAACAAGCTAACAAAACTTGCAAACTAGCGTTAGTGAAGCGGCCAGAGGCATCGTTCTCCCTCCACCTAAGCTCCGCCCACATAAAAACGTCACCATGTTTACCAACTGAAAAGGGGTCTATAGCCTCGGTCGGTGACATCACCGGCGCGCACCCGCGACACGAGGCTATAATTAGATGAGCCACAGGTGCATCGTCAGGTCTTTTTGTCTTCAGAGACCTCTCTGTGTTTGGTGTGCAAGCATTTATCTCCTCTCTATCTACTACAGATCTTTGTTAGGAGTTAGTTTATCACTGACAGTGTGCAGATTTTCTCTTTCTCATCTTTCAACGATCTAATAAGAGTTTAGAAAAAGTTAAAGAGAAAGAGAAATGAGTCAACAGAGAAAGCGCTGTGTCCCTCCATGTTCTCGTGCGGGCTCGAGCACAGTGGAATGTTCACAGTTAAAGTGCTTCGCGTTCGCTTAGCTTATTTGAAAGGGGTAGCACCCGCAGGGGTGCCGCCAGCAATTTTGGGCCTCATGAAAAAATATGAGGTAAGGCCCCTACTACGGCAACCGTTCAATTAATAAAATTGATCTCTGGGGCCCCTAAAAGTGTGTGGGCCCTTAGAATCGCCCTAACTTTTACCCCCTTAGCGGCGCCCGTGAGCACCCGCAATGTGATTGTGGGGCTTGTGCGATCTGGCTGAGGAGCGAGAGACAGATGCGTCCTTTTCGCTCTCTCTCTCTCCAGATCGCGATGTCCTTTTCCCAGGTGAAAAATAATTCTATTAAAAATATACTTTAATAAAGTGTACTAAGTATATTTTCTACATTTTGTACTATTTTCGTCAAATCCAAGTATAGTTAAGTGTTTTAAATTATGTATTAACTTCAACTTAACATCTATTTGACTACACTTCTAGTGTATAGTATACTAAAATGGAACAACTTTTTTTAAACTTCAAGTGCACTAAAATACACTAATGAAAATCAAGATTCATGAGCAATTAAGCACACTTACAGTACAATTGCATTGTATCCCCAGGTGAAAAGGAAATATATTTAAATTGTGCTTATTTTGATATACTTAATGTATTTTAAGTTTACTGTATTAAGTATGTATTAAATGTGTTATTTTGAAACAACTTTAAGTATACTAAGTGTACTTTAATATGTATTTAAGTTCAATTTTAAGGTAATAGTAATATATTTTATTATATTTGTGTTAAAATGGAACTATTTTAAGTACATTTAGTGTAATATAATAGCACTTCTTTAAATTGTATTTTTAATACACTTTAAATCTACTTTAGAAATACAGCTGAAGTATATTTTTAGCTTCACATTAATGTGTTCCAAGTATATTTTAAATATAATATCAGCTTATTAATAATGTATTAGTAGAACACTATAATAACCCCACCCCCCCTAACACAATCTGAATTTGAGAATAAGCCTAAAATGTATAAAGCAAAAATACACCGACCTTTGGCTATGTTATAAATGAACAGGCTCTACCGTTTGAAAGTTATTAAACAACACCGCATGCTGCATTTCAAATAAAGCGCACGCCTACAACGGCTGTAATATAAACCTAAACAACAAACGATAGAGTGAGACGTTTCAAGTATGGCCAGGCCCAGGCAGACTAGCCTTACAAGCTTTTTTCAGAGGCCAGTCGCGATGAACGATGGTGAATCAGGAACGCCTGAAGCCTCAGATGTCCAGAGCCAGACAGCTCTACCACCACCGGAGAAAAAGCCGAAGTGTAGGGCGTATCGGTCGGAATGGAGCGACAAGTTCCCATGGCTAAGATGTGAGGTAGTTGATGGTAACGAAAATTTTTTCTGTTCGCACTGCGAAAAGGCAGGACGACGCAACGGATTCACAAGAGGGTTGAATAATTTGAGAATGTCTGCTCTCATTGAACATAGTCGGAGCAATGACCATGTTGCGGCGCTCAATTTAACGCCACAGCAGGTTGCGATGAAAGGCCACTGTGACAATGCCACGGAAACTTCTAAGAAAAAACTATGCTCTCAGCTCAAAATTGTATTCCACATGGTAAAACATGATCTCCCATCTAACCATTTTGTAGCACAGACTGAGCTACTGCAAGCTCTCGAGGCTCCAGATTTTGTCACCACCGATGGCATTTATTGCCACAGCGACTCACAGCATTAGAACACGTCGTGGTGGAACAGATCCGTGAAAAACTGAAAAACGTCTCGGGTTACGTCTGTAACCCTCGTTCCCTGAGAAGGGAACGAACGCTGCGTCGAGAATCGACACTATGGGGAATGCCTTCGGCATGACGCGTCTGAAGTCAATAATTCAATCTTGATTGGCGTAGCGCAATCGCGTCACTCGTGACGTCGCATGTGACGGTGATCCGGAAGCTATAAAAGGTCACAGGAAACAGTGAATGTCAGCTTCTAATAGGTCAAAGCAAGTCGTTCTCAGGGGCGCGAAAAGTGTGGCCGAGGGACGCAGCGTTCGTTCCCTTCTCAGGGAACGAGGGTTACAGACGTAACCCGAGACGTTCCCCTCCGAGGGAACTCCGCTGCGTCGAGAATCGACACTATGGGGAACGAAATGCCCACTGCGCCACACTGAGAGGATACGCCCTGGTGTGAAGCATCTGGCACACTCACGGACGATAGAAATGAGAAGGCAGATCCAACCTAGATTGTCATAAGGTTTGATGTAAGAAGGGTAGGTCTGGAGCCGGTGGCTCAACGGACCCCATGGATGGGAACCCCAGACAGTAAAGGAATATTAGATGAGAGGTGAAGGCCAAAGCGCACCACATACATCGTTTATGAGAGGTTTCCGCAGATAACCAACTGTCTAATTGATAAAAGGGGAATAGCTCCTAGCCCTTGATACATATCTAGATAGATTTGACTCCTTACAGCCTGAGGCCTAACATAGGGCCCTCAAGGCTATGACCTTGACCATCCGACACATGCGATGGAGGATGGATTACCTGAAGAATCATGATATTGCCTAAAGGCACCTCAGTGTCAAGGCAGAAATAAAGTAGAGTGGCTCCCACGTCATCACGTAAGAGGGGGCAGCACCACCACTCTTCCAGGGAGCAGGAAGCAGACTCAAATAGATTCTTATATGATGAATTTCCGAAGAATCATGATACTGCCTACAGGCACCTCAGTGCCAGGGCAGAAATAAGGTAGAGTGGCTCCCACACCATTAAGTAAGGGGGGGCAACACTCAACAGATTCTTATATATTCTCATATATCGCATCCACAGGACATGGCGGGTGCCAGGGATAACCCGTCAGCCTGATGCCAATAGGCTGGATGACAGGATTCATCCTCCAATCTACAGGAACATGGAGTTTTATTGGGAATGTCCGTACATGCTCACCCTTAGAGGCTTGCGGAGGGCTCTGAGGCCACCACAGAGGCCCTAAACGTGAACGGGCGATCCCGTTAGAGAACAGAATGGAACACCAGTACTGAAGCCAGCGGGCAGTAATTAACTGGGTTCAATGCTGTCACTAACCAATATCTAGTTCCTAGTAGAGTGGGGTTCTAGAATGGATGACCTAACCACCTCGGTGGAAAGGGCACCTATTTACCGGTTAGACCCCCTCAGGGGCCAGACCCATAGTCTCCATAACTCCGGCCGTAGAAGACATATTGTACCAACGGCCTGTGAAAGAAAATCTCTCCTAATAGGGACTTGCCAGGGAGGACTCACCAAGAGAGTAAAAAGGTCCGAAAAACTAATTCGGGCCAGCCAGTACGGAGCTACAAGGAGTAGGCTCACACCGTACCTCCTGACCCTTTCTAGAACCCCAGGGAGCAGAACGATCAGGGGAAAGCGTACAGACGTGACCTAGGCCACATCTGTACCATGGCATCCAGGCCCAAAGGAGCTGGATGTGAGAGAACCAGGGCGGGCAGTGAGTGTTCTCATGAGAGGCGAACAGGTCAACCTCCGCCTGGCCAAACTCTCTCCATATGAGCTCAACTACTTCAGGGTGGAGTCGCCCTTCCCCGGGCCTCAGCCCCTGCCTCGACAGGATATCTGCTCCCACATTATCAACCCCAGGAATATGAATGGATCTGACAGAGATACATTTATCCTGGGACCACAGAAGGATCTGATGTGCCAGTCTAGAAAGACGGCGCGATTTCAGACCTCCATGGCGGTTGATATAAGAGACCACCGACATATTGTATGTCCTAACAAGAACATGATGACCTCTGAGGTCTGCCAGGAAGTGCCTCAGGGCAAGAATACGGCCAACATCTCCAAGCGATTAATATGCCATGAGAGATGATGGCCCCTCCAAGCACCTCGGGTGTAACGGCCCTCCATAACCGTACACCAGCCTGTGAAGGATGCATCCGTGGTCAAAGACTTTCTCTGACACGGTGCTCCCAGAACCGGCCTTGAAACAGGAACCATGGTTTCTTCCACATGACCAAAGAACGAAGGCATCTGCGCGTTACTTTGATGGTGCGAAAAGGGTTCCCCCTCGGGGAAAACCCTCTGGTCCGGAGCCACCACTGCAAGGTCCTCATATGGAGCAGACCAAAAGGAATTACGATGGAAGCTGCCACCATGAGGCCTAAAAACCCCTTGGGTGTGTTTGACAGTGATGGCCTGGCCTAACCTAATACTCTCCATTGTGGTTAGGATAGTATTTGTACGAGCAGGAGACAATTGTGCCCGCATCGTGACTGAGTCCCACTCTACTCCCAGGAACGTAGTTCTCTGAAGAGGAGTTAAGGAACTTTTCTTTACATTTTAGTCTCAACACCAAGCACCTCAGATGACGCAAAACAACATCTCGATGTTGAATCGTCAGTTCTTCTGACAGCCAGTTTAATGAGCTAGTCATCTATATAATTTAGGATACGAATCCCCTGAAGTCCCAAATGGAGCAAGGGAAGCATCCATACATTTAGTAAAGGTGCGAGGAGATAAGGCTAGGCCAAAAGGAAGAACCCTGCAATGATAAGCTTTACCCCCAAAAGCGAATCTAAGGAACCTCCTATGATGTGGGATGATGGAATATGAAAATAAGCATCCTAAGATCTATCGTCACAAACCAGTCCTCGGATCTGATTTGTTGAACGATCAAGGTATAGTTAGCATTTTGAATTAAAATCTCCTCAAAGATTGTTCACTATCCTTAGATCTATGAGACGCAGCCCACCATCCTTTTTAAGAACTATGAAGTAACGGCTGTAGAACCCGGACTCCTTCTGGTGGGGGACTTGTTCCATCACCTGTTCCTAATCAGGAGATACCAGTGTATGAATAACACCACTGAATCTAGGTGGTCTATACTGGAACTGGATTCTATATCCTTTCTCAACTGTATTCAGGACCCACTGAGATATATTTTGAAGGCCCTTCCAGGCATCTAAATAATCTACTAGGGGGATCAGTCTCTCAGGACTGACCCCAGGAGTCGTAATATTTTCGGTGACCTGAAGCACTTTTCTGGCAGGAACTAACCGAATAATTTTCTCTACAGGCCTCATGAGAGGTAGCGAATGAGTTAGATGTTACAGGAACGCACTTGGCGGCGGGAAGCAACATCGATTCCCTGAAGGCTCCGCGGGGTGTCCTTTTCCCCGATCCCCAAGGAATTTAGCCATAAATGTCTCTCTGAGACGACTAGTGCTGCATAGGGCTCTCCAGATGGAAGGCTCTTTCGGTTTCGTTCTCGACACCCTGAAGCGGAAGACCGGCAGGGAATAATCGAAAACAGTTTCCGATGAGCGGACGCGAACACTGCCTGGCCGCAAGCCTGTGGGGCGGACAGTGCAGCATATGTTCGCTGGAAAACGATGCGTCCCGAAGTGCACTTGGCAGCGGAAAGCCGACATCGATTTCCTGAGGGCTCCCCGGAGGGGAGGCTCTTTCGGATTTGTTCTCGACACCCTGAAGCGGAAGACCGGCAGGGAATAATCGAGAACCGTTTCCGATGAGCGGACGCGAACACCGCCTGGCCGCAAGCCTTGTGGCGGACATTTTTTGAAGCGTGCATTCGCTGAAAACCGATGTGTCCTGAAGCGTACTTGACGCTGGAAACATCGATTTCCTGAGGGCTGCACAGAGCCCTGCTATTTTCGTCTCGTTTTCGATACCCTGAAGCGGAGGACCGGCAGGGAAAATCGACTTTCGACGTTTGTTGCTCATTTTAATTCCTCAAAATTAAATGGAGCCATATTTAACACTTGAATAAGTGAAAAATTATCTGGATGGTAGACTGAATTAAAATATCTCACTTTTTAAAGACAGATATTTCACCATTTAAATTTCATAGAATTAAATGCAGCCATAATCCTAGACCCATCGCCATGCTTTCCCTAACAAATTCGAACGAAATTTGAGGGAAATGTCTGAGCTATCAGGGGTGATGCAATGTCGGGGAGAAATATCTCGCAAAATATTCCTCTACTCGAGGCATCACCTCATAACCATTCTCATTAGATGTAAATGTATACAAGGGGGGACATAAATGAGATGAACCTGATTCTTCCCACGATCTCAATACCTCAGTAAGGAGATCAGAGAAAAAGGGAAGGCTCTGACATGAAGATTGTGACTAGGTCTGCAGGAAGCGCTCATTCATTCATTTTTTTTATTTTTTTTAGTCGCTTCCTGCTTATTAACTGGCCATAAAACATTTGATTTAGCCAGTGCCCTGGTTTACAACCTCCAGAAACTCCTCAATAACGGGAATATGGGGTGGCGAATCCCCATATCCACATGATTCTGTGTAGAGAATATCTAACTCAGAGCCAGATAAATCAAATACCGGGTCTTTAACACGGTCGGAAGAAGCCGCAGTGCGGGCTTCCGAGCCGTGCGCGAGACCAGTGAAGCTGGTACATAAACACTGAGAAAGGGTCGCAACCGTCTCAGTATTATATGCCAGCCCCACGTGCGAATCCCATGCATACAGGCGGCGCGCTGACTCGACAGACGCGAGACCTGATGCACTGGAAACGCGAGCCTGATCTATTTGATCGAACAGGCTCAAATGGGAGCGGAGCTTTTTTTTTTTTTCATAGGTAACTGAATAACACTTTGCACACAACAGCGCCCTCGAGCGCTGTCAGTGCATGCTCCGCTCCCAGACAAACTTCACAGAGTGTGCGTCACCCTCGCTTAAATATCAGGCAAGGGGACGCACATTCTGAATAGTTTCTCCTTATTGTTCGCTATAATATATATAGCCTATATATATCAGAGTGACAGACAACACCAAATAAGACAAACAGGTTGACACAGAAAGCTTGCTGAAGACCAGAAGCTGACATTCACTGTTTCCTGTGACCTTTTATAGCTTCCGGATCACCGTCACATGCGACGTCACGAGTGACGCGATTGCGCTACGCCAATCAAGATTGAATTATTGACTTCAGACGCGTCATGCCGAAGGCATTCCCCATAGTGTCGATTCTCGACGCAGCGGAGTTCCCTCGGAGGGGAACAGTGACTTCATTGGAATAATAATTGAAGAAACTGTAAATATCACTGTGAACAAAAAGTTAATCATATATGTAAAGCTGGAAATAAAAGGAAAGGTGGAGACATGCTTTCTTGGAAATTATGATGTGGACTCCGGGACCGCAAGATGCATTTATGATCGCGTTGTTGCGGTGCTTTGCGAAATGGATATAGCACTGTCCCGTGTCATTGGCCTGGGTTCAGATGGTGCAAGTGTAATGATGGGAAGGCATGGTGGGGTTGGTGCTTTGTTTAAGCAAGCGAATCCCTTTTCTATCCAGGTGCACTGCGTTGCCCACAGAGCTGCACTTGCTGCGCTGGACGCAGCGAAAGCTGTGGAAAACATCAGAGCTTACAAAAACACGATCTCCTCAGTGTACTCCTTCTATAGACACTCTGCCACCAGAACAACCCGGCTCCGCCAATTAACAGCTGCACTCAGTGATGAGGACATGGTCAGCCTCAAGCAGCCGTGCGCAGTCCGCTGGCTATCCCTACACAGGGCTGTGGAGGCCATGAAGCACAACTGGACAGCTGTGGCCATGGAACTTGATGAAGAGGCCGTGGGAGGAAATACCCAAGCACAAGGGCTGCTTGGTCAAATCCAGACCTACAGCTTCATAGCCCTGACTCACGCACTGGCCGATCTACTACCAGTGATGACAAAATTGAATTTAGTTTTTCAGAAAGACAACGTCAATCTTTCCAGCATCCGACCAATAGTGCAAGCATCTGTGGCGGCATTTACACAGTTACGAGATGTCCCAGGTCCAGAAGAGGAGACATTCCAGGCGGGCTATAAAGACGGAACATACAAGGATGTCAAAGTGACCAATTCAAGCGACCGCTCCATTCAAGCTTTCAAAAAAGCCAGGGAACGCTATGTTCAACATCTGATAGATGCCTTGCAAGATCGGTTCCCCGAGGATTGCATGGATCTACTTCACTGCCTCGATGCCCTTCTGAACCCCTCTAGATATCCGCAGACACATAGTGGTAAGTAGGAGCTGTTGATTTATTATACGGGTCATTCTACAGAAACGTCCACTTTTGGTATGGCAAGATGTCTTAATGTATTTATTTTTCTAACATTTAAACTTACACCACATTAGATTACAAAAAAATTTAAATATAAATAAAAAATTATATTTTGTGTGCATTTATTTAAAGACGGCATGTAGCCTACCTTTTTTTGTCACTGGTGTTACCTTGGCAATTTCAAAGGTTTTTATGAAATATTATTTATATTTTTTTTCAGCATACTGTAGTCAGAGTTAACGAAAAAATAATAATAATACAACACATAAGGAGATTATGTTTTATTTATTTTAATCAGGTTTGTTAAAAGTGTGCTTGAATGAGGTTAGTTCGTTTGCAACCATGTTTGCTATAACAATGAAAATATTTGAAAACCGGTTAAAATGAAGTAGTGATGAAATCCTTTAAATCTTAACTTTTGAGTGTAGCAGAATTAAATGGATGTAAAATAATTATTATGTCACATGTGACATTGTATTTAATGTGACAGAATATTTTTTATATTTTATAGTAGGCTATAAATATAATATCAAATATATTTGATAGTTATGTATGTATACAATAGGCTACATTATTGTATACAATGGTGTAAAAACTTAGGCCTCAAAATAAAGCACTTTTCCACATGACTGTGTAGCACTTCTGTGGTGGAATTCTATAGAATTAATAAAAATCAAATATTGCCACATAGTGTAATTTGTGGCAAACCACGCAGAGTTCGCAGTCTCTAAGGGCGGCTGCCCGGAGTGCGACCAAATGGATTTATCGACCCTGCGGGCTCGACTAGCTTCCTTCGGCGAAGACACCACTGTAACGAATGTACATCAATAATAATATACATAAAATGTATTTAAGGGGGGCCGGGAGGCCAGTTTAGCTCAAAGGGAATGATTCATCGATTTGCAATGAATCTTGACCGAATCACTATGGAACCGAGCAAATGACTCGTTTAGAGTTCATTTGAACGGGCCGTAATTATAACCTTGGCACAGATATAAATATCCAATCTATAGTGAAACACTATGTATTAGCAAGGTAACTTTAGATCGACAGTACAAGACATTAAATGTGCAAGCACAACACAAGGCAAATATCTTTCCAAAATATAAACAAGACTTTATTGATTATCCTAAAACATAAAACTAATATCTAACACAAACACACGCACACGCATTCATACAAGTTGCAGAAAGAAAGAGAGTGAGGAAAGAATGAGTTTTAAGAGTGAGATAGTGAAATCCCAAGTTTCTATATGCACTTATAAGACATGACCTGAACGAGCCATCAATCATTAATTTAACCCTTCTATCGTTTCTTTGGCGGGTTATTTAATTTTACATTAATGCACCAGTTCAGTTAAGAGTCTGGAGTGTTACTTGCTTGTCCGTGTTGCTTTAGGGACCCCCGTTTTCGTCGGTGTGTAGGGGGTTCACCGTGTCCGTGGCTGGCTGTCTCCTCGTGCCTGCGAGATCTTGGGCCGCCAATCACGTGGTGTGTTGGCGGAGGGATGAAAGTCTTTGAAGTTGGAAGGGCTTTGTAGTCGAAACGTTTAAACGAAACTTTGCAGCAAAGCTTAACTTAGAACCGAGACTTTCAACGAAAAAGAAAATAAAGGAAGAAATGAAAGTAAGACGAGTTAGATGGCTTGAATGAGCTGTTTTAACCCCGATCTTGGTGGGTTATTTGTCTGCTGGTCTAATTTGGTCTGGTCGATGTTTTAAGCGTGCAAACACGCTCTTTGTTGTTTTCAGAGAGAAGCATGAACGGGAACACTCTCTTGTCTGTTGATAGAGAGAGGCGCAAACTTAATTCAACACCGAACCGAACTCAAGACCGAACTCCCTGGATGGAAGTTTCTGAACACATAGAAGTTTCTCTGAACTGATTCTAATTCCTTTGTTCGGGTCTTTAACTTAACAGTTAGCCCAACCTCTTTGGAGAATTCTGACCAATGAGACAATGGCATCATTTTAGGGGGGTGGATCGAGTTCCTACTTATCTTTATCTGGGATCTGTGTGGGTTCCAGCACTTAGCAGAGAAACAAGAAACCACAGTTTAAACATTATAGATTATTATAATCATACCAAAACATTTTACACAGATTTCAATCAAGCCATCTTTTGAATTAAGGGCATACGATTCTTTTGATTGGAAGCACAATACTCTTTCATTCACACACTGTTATATCACAATTACATGATTTATATGTGATCTAAGCATAATACAAACATAAAACAACATAGAATTATGTTGTTTGATTATAAGTCCACTAAGCATTGTTCTGTGTGAGTTTTAATGGGTTTGATATGTAAAGTCTGTGTATGTAAAGTTTATGAGGTTTGAGCCATTCCGGTCTGAGGTCAGGCAGAGTTCCTGCTGAAGGCTGTGTTGTTCATCCCTCATGGGACCTTGGTCCTATGAAAGACGTAGTCTGTTAGTCGCAGGGGTCAGATGACCTTTGGTTAGGGCCTCTTGTTTGACCATTTCTGAACAGATCTGTCTTGCCAAAATGTAAAACATTGACAACGTTCTTCCTGTTTTTGGCTTATCTCTGGGTGCCTGCAAGGCCATAAAAGTCTTCTCTGGGGGTTTTCTTGGCCAGAGTAGACAATCTGGAGCCACTTTTGTGACTTTGGAATGTGGTGTTCAGATCCGGAATGCTGAATCACATTTGAATGAATCCCATGAGAGATTCATTTGATTAATTTGTGTTTGGTTCATCCTTAAACTCTCTACACCACACTGCCGCTCTCTCACGGGCCGCGCCGTAAAAAGCGCCGCTCTCAGAGAGCTCCGGAGGCCTCAGCGATCCGCGAGCTCACGCCGGCTCTCTCCCCGCGTGCCTCGCTGTCTGACTCGCCTCCACCGAGCGTTCCTGATGGCCAACGCTCCCCCGCCGCGCCCCTCATTACTTTCGGTGCGCCTGAAGATGAGGACGTCGACGAGGACTGCTGCTTGCTCGCTCGCCGCCTCGGGAAGCGAGGGCTGGTCAGGCTCCATTCCGGATCCCGCTCCCTCAACCCAAGCCAGCGCTAGCGGAGTTCGAGCCAGCGTGGACACGGAGCTCGTTCGCCTGCTGACCAAGGCCGTCGAGGACCTCGGTCTCGAGTGGTCTCCCCCCGAGGAGCCCCCACACGCAACAGGCTCGACGAGTGGTTCTTACACGGGCACCGCCCAGCACCTCAACAACGGCCCGCTCCGTTCCTCCCTGAGCTACACGAGGAGCTCACGAAATCGTGGAAGGCGCCATTTTCTGCCAGGCTCATATCCTCCGCTTCCTCGACGCTCTCTACTGTTGACGGCGCCTTGGAAAAAGGATACCAGCATCTTCCGCCTATTGAAGATGCTGTTTCGACGCACCTTTGCCCGCCCTCCTCTGGATGGCAGTCTAAGACCGCGCACCCGTCGAAAGCCTGCCGAACCACGTCAGCCCTCGCCGGTCGCGCTTACACCGCCGCCGGCCAGGCTGCATTGGCTCTCCACACCATGGCGGTGCTTCAGGTTTTTCAGGCTAACCTTCTCCGCTCACTGGACGAGGCTGGCCGTGATCCTGAGGCATTCAGAGACCTGCGCAGCGCGACGGACTTGGCCCTGCGGGCTACCAAGACCACCGCACAAGCGATCGGACGAAGTATGGCGGTCCTCACTGTTTTAGAGCGTCACCTGTGGTTAACGCTCACGGACATGAAAGATGCTGATAGAGCCTCCTTCCTGGATTTTCCCATCACGCCATCCGGTCTGTTCGGCCAGTCAGTCAAGGGTTTCGCGGATCGCTTCACCGAAGCCCAGAAAGCTTCACAGGCCCTGCAACACTTCCTGCCACGGCGCTCGAGTTCTGCGTCAGGCCGCTCTAGGAAGCCGCCTGCTCAGATTACAAAGGCGCCGCCGCCTCCGCCGCCAGCTTTTCAGCGCCGACAGCCCTCCGACCCTCGCCAGCGATCGCGCTTGTCGAGCCGTCGAAGACCACCTCCTCCGGGCGGTCCGAGACCGAGGACTGCGGTGAACCCTGAGCCTCCGAAGCCCTCCTAGCCACGGGGGGAAAAAGGCGACGGTTAAGTCTCGCTGCGGCCGGACCACCGTCGAAGAGCTCGCGCACCATTTCCCCAGTTCCCGCCACAAAGGTGACTGCTTATCTCGCAGCAAACAAGCCAGTTCTTCAACACGCTCGCCTGCACACAAACGCCGTTTTCACGGCGACCCAAATAAATCTGAAAAAGAGCAAAATGCATGTTTTTATTCCGGTTTATGCCGAATGTGTTATGAATGTAGGAACTGTGCCCACTATCCAGTGCTCACCCCTACCCATAAACACTGCCCGTTCAGTGTCCCACACACACTCAGGGCCCCCTTCCATGAATCATTTCCCCGCTTCAGCGGCGTGTGTAACATATGTAGAGCAGCCGCCCATAACTCTATGCGCGCCGCCTCACGTAAGCGCTGTAAACACAGTGTCACAAGCACAAACAGTTCAGGTCCACGGATCCCTTACACACAGCGATCCGAACCTAGACATCATTCTACCCCTATCAATGCGTGCAAATGCATGGGAAATCATCCCGGGTATATCAGAATGGGTGCTAAAGATGATAAAACGGGGCTACTCGCTGCAGTTCGCACGCAGACCACCGCGCTTCCGAGCCGTGGTCGAAACTACGGTGAAACCAGAAGTAGCACATCTGCTTCGCGGAAGCCGTCCCTCTCGCTCAGAGCTTGACGGGTTTTTACAGCCGTTATTTTCTCGTTCCGAAAAAAGACGGCGGTCTCCGCCCCATTCTAGATCTCAGACTTTTGAACAAAGCTCTCATAAGGCGATCGTTCAAAATGCTGACGACCAAACAGATCCTCGCGCAAATTCGCCCGGGGGACTGGTTTATGTCAGTGGATCTGAAGGATGCATATTTTCAAATACAAATAGCACCCCATCACAGGCCATTCCTGAGATTCGCCTTCGAGGGTCGAGCTTATCAGTACACTGTCCTGCCGTTCGGCCTGTCTTTAGCACCACGTACGTTCACGAAGTGCATAGACGCGGCGCTCGCACCCCTGAGACGTGCGAGTTCTGAACTATTTAGACGACTGGCTAATTCTAGCTCAGTCGGAGGCAGAACTGATATCACACAAAGTTTTGTTACTCAGTCATTTGAACAGTCTGGGTCTCAGAATCAACTGGAACAAGAGCTCGTTATCGCCCAGTCAGAAAATCTCTTTTCTGGGGATAGAGATAGACTCTGTTTCAATGAAAGCGCGGCTTACGTCACAGCGCGCGCTCGCTATACAGCGCCTAGCAACGTCAGTCAAAGCCGGCGATATCACTCCTCTCAAAAAATTTCAGAGGATTCTGGGTCTCATGGCCTCAGCTTCAGCGGTACTTCAGCTGGGGCTGTTATACATGCGCCCCCTTCAGCTATGGCTAAAGACACGAGTCCCGCCTCGCGCTTGGACAACGGGTCTATTTCGTCTCAAGGTCACTCAGCGCTGTGTCGAGGCACTGAAACCTTGGGTGGCAGCCGACTGGTACCAGTCAGGCGTCAACATAGGAACAGTCTCGAAGCTGAAAGTAGTCTCGACAGATGCATCCAACCTCGGCTGGGGGGCCCTGCACGAGGGCAGGCCGATCTCCGGTCTATGGACAGACCTAGAGAAACGCCTACACATAAACTGTCTAGAGATGAAAGCGGTCGAACTAGCCCTGGAGTTCTTTCTCCCACGTTTGAAGGGTCACCACATCTTAGTCCGCTCGGACAGCATGTCGGTGGTATCCTATATAAACCGCCAGGGCGGCGTCAGATCACGGAGCCTTTTTACGATGGCCAAACGCCTTTTCGTATGGGCCCAGCACAATCTGCGCTCGCTGAGAGCGTCGCACGTGCCAGGCATCCTGAACTTGGGTCCGGATATGTTATCCAGAGGCAACGTTCCCCCAGGGGAATGGTCTCTTCACCCCCAGGTAGTTCAGTTAATATGGAGCATCTTCGGCAAGGCGGAGATCGACCTCTTTGCCTCAGAAGACAACGCTCATTGCCCAGCATACTTCACAAAGAGCAGGGATGCGTTGGCCCACAACTGGCCCAACCGCCCGCTTTATGCTTTCCCACCGATCGCGCTGTTACCACAGGTCATCACGCGAATCAGGGAGAATGGGTGCGCAGTGCTCCTCGTCGCACCGTTCTGGAGGAACCGCACATGGTTCCCGGAGCTGTCGCAGCTAGGAGGGACAGCCCCTTGGCCGATCCCAGTGAGGAAGGATCTCCTCTCCCAGGCCAAAGGGACGCTCTGGCACTCCCACCCAGAATTGTGGGCCCTGCACGTATGGGCCCTCAACGGGTACCCGTTAACCTCCCGGAGGGAGTGTTAAATACCATCACAGAGGCTAGAGCGCCTTCCACTAGGCGTCTTTATGCTCTAAAGTGGTCAGTGTTCTCAAGCTGGTGTTCAGCACGAAACATGAACCCTAAAAACTGTGGAGTAGCGGAGTTACTCTCCTTCCTCCAAGAGCTGTTGGACGCGGGCAGGTCCCCCTCCACGCTCAAAGTGTACGTGTCGGCCATTGCGGCTTTTCTAATGCCAGCATCTGGTCAGTCACTGGGGAAAAACGACCTAGTCGTCCGTTTTCTTAAAGGAGCCAGGAGGTTGAACCCTCCTCGCCCCCCGTCGGTTCCCGTCTGGGACCTTTCCACGGTCCTAGAGGCCATAAAGGGTCATCCATTCGAACCTATGCAGTCGTCAGACTTAAAATATCTCTCGTTCAAAACCGCCTTCCTGTTGGCTCTTGCCTCAGTTAAGCGCGTGGGCGACCTGCACGCGCTCTCTGTGAGCGCTACCTGTCTGGAATTTGGGCCCAATGACTGTAAAGTTATTCTCAAACCGAGACACGGTTACGTTCCTAAAGTGCTTGCCACTCCGTTCAGAACGCAAGTCATTTCACTATCAGCTCTCCCTGTATCTGACTGTGAGAGTGATGTGAATTTTCTCTGCCCTGTCAGGGCTTTGAGGATTTATGTGGAGCGCTCCGCTTTGTTCAGACAGACGGAGCAACTCTTCGTATCCTTTGGTGGCCGCACTAAAGGCTTGGCTACCACAAAACAGAGCCTTTCACGTTGGATAGTTGATGCTATTTCATTGGCTTATGCTTCCAAAGGTCTCTGCTGCCCTCTGGGTGTTAGAGCTCACTCTACGAGAGGCATGGCCTCGTCGTGGGCATGGTCCAGTGGGATCTCATTACAGGATATTTGTATGGCGGCAGGCTGGGCCTCCCCGTCTACTTTTATCAGGTTCTATAACCTAGAAGTTCCTGCACTACAGGCTAAACTATTATCAGTTTAGCCGTGCTATAACAGTTTTACTGCCGATTACGATTGGAAAACTGTGATACAATGTGTAAGCATTAGTCATGTAGCACTTAGGGTCCATGTATTTCGGCCCTTCCCACACATTCCCAGTTCAGCCCCCCCTGTGGCCTGAACTTAATGAATCGTCTATAAGCCGGGCACTGCCTTGGTACGGCGATTAGGGTTTTCCTTGTGAGCACACACGGCGGTTTACACGGGGTTCCCGTAGCGTAAGCTAGCTTACGCAACACGAGAGTACTGTCGATAGGGAACGCCTCGGTTACTAACGTAACCTCGGTTCCCTGAGATGAGGGAACGAGTGTTGCGTAACCTCGCCGTGTTGTGCTTAGTGTGTATCGCTATCAGTCGATGAATTCAAGGGACCTATGGGTGAGGAGGGTTTTTATAGTGTTTAGCTACGCCCATTTCTGCGGGCTCTGTCCCATAGGGGGTGCGTCGCTCTCCTATTGGCTCGCAGACTAGCCTCATCTCCCCATAGGCTGCAGCATTTGCCGCAGAGCAACCAATAAGCGCGCTAGCTGTCCCGCTTAGGTCTGCTTGCTGCAGCAAGTGCGTTTTATATTAAAGCAAATTATAGGATAATTTTTAGGCTTCAATCTTCTCGAGAAAGGGGCTTTCTCGTAGCGTAAGCTAGCTTACGCAACACTCGTTCCCTCATCTCAGGGAACCGAGGTTACGTTAGTAACCGAGGGGTTTTCTCTAATACTGAATGTTTCAAACTCTGCAAACTAGGGTTAATCAAAACTTACCTATACCGTGTTTGGTTTTGATAGATTGGTATTTTGGAGATTTGAAAGAGTGTGCATATGATATGTTGGTATATATGAAATATGATACAAAATATTAGTATTACAAGAATCTTCCCAAGTCCTCTTTATCAGAAACCAGTCCACGTTTAGGACAAAGACTCGTAAATCAATGACAGAGCAACTTTCCCGCCTGGAACTTCTACCCTTCTTATTGGTCGAGCCAATGAGAGGTGGGACATGTTCTCTAAGGCTATAACTTGCATCCACTCAACAAACTCGCCCCCCGCTGGTCTTACGCTCTCACCTCCTCAACTTCGCAAAGATGTAACTCCGTGTGATTCCCCTTTGGGGATCTTTATCTTCTTCTTTCTTTTGTTCGTTTAAAAGTTTTGTTTTCTTTAAGTTTTCCAACCTAATTCATCTCACAGGAGAGGAGACGAATTCAGCCGAATTTGGTAATGTTACCTCAAAGACTTTAAACCTCTGTTCAACGCGCGCGCGCCCGACGCCACGTGACGCGCGCACACGGAACAAAGAACATCCGCTCCTGCACGCGACCGGGCCGGGACAGGCCGTTTTAGGAACACGCAACAAGACACAGAGAGACCAAGAAACTGTGCAAGTATTTCTGTATCAGCTTCTAGGAAGCTTTAAGATGATGTTTTTCGTGTTGTTTCAGAGAGGTTATTGTCTGGGTGAAGTTTACCAATGCGCTCTCTTTCTCTCTCCCCCTCTCTCTCTCTCTCTTGTCTTACTCTCTCACTCTTGCCAGAATGTGATTCCTTCGTGAGTTCCCTTTGGGGATCTCTTTCTTTTGTTTTGTTTCTAGTTTAGTTTATGTTTTTCAGTCTTAGATAAGTCTCCGTGTTTAATTCCAATCGACGATTGAAAAGAACACTGCGTGACATGTCTCTTCAGCAAATCCATCTACAAGGGACCTTTAAACGAGCGCACGCTCGCTTTGAAGGAGAAACACGCGCATGTGACCACGTGACGCGCAGGACCGAGAGACACACACATGCTTCTTCACCAGCCATGCAAAGAATTTACCTACCTGTGCAAGTATCCGTGTTTGATCACGCTTTTAAGATGTGTTGAAGTCTTGTTGTCTCTCAAAGTCCCGTGTCTATGCGAATTTGCTATTTAGTAAGATCCTCGGGTCTCTCTAAAACTCCCTCGTGCATAACTGCAACTTTCTAAATTCTCTCTCTCTCTCTAGTCTCTATGCATTTCTCGTTCATCGATGCCTTATCGTGTTTTGTTGTTTATTATGTTTGTAATGTTTGTGTGTTTCGTTGTTTATTATGTTGTAAATACGTATATCCCATGTAACCGTAGTAAATGCATTGGCTAGTTATTTCTTATTAAATTTCATGATACTCATTTGATGGATTTACTGTCTGCTCATAATTCCGGTCCCTGAAATGTCTAGATCAAAAGTTACGAGCTTTACAAATTAAAGATACTTTAAGGAGTATTTGTTTATAGGGCGGGAAAGCTAATTCTTGTGGCCACAGAATTACTTTTCTTAAACTCTATAAATTTAATTGAGCTAATTAATTTTACCGGTTTGTAAAACGTGATCTGTGTCGCTAATCGCAATCAACTTGTGGTTGGCTACTAAGATACACATGCAAGCATGCAGTTTTGCATGCAGGTAAAATAATGTATCATCCCTTATCGGGAGATGTATTAACATGTAAGACTGATCTGATACAAACCTGTATGAATAATTATTAATTATGAATTATTAATTATGATATGCAAATTCCCCGTAATCAGATCTACCCCAGAGTTTTTACACCAAACACCATTGACTGTTTTTGTTGTTTTTCACCAACGAAAAGTTACAAACAAAGAGGCTCAACTATTACTTACTCGACGTCATCTACTGACGGTTTAATAAAATAAAAAACATTTCTTTGCAATATGCAAATTTATTGGTTATGTATTAAATTTAAAAACTCTCATATCATTAGTTATTACCATTTTAATTTCGCAGTGCAAGTTATTTAATTCGTTTTGTAAAAGCTTATAGTGGATGATTACAACTTAATATAGGCCTATTTATCAAATGTAAGATATTGACATGAAAACTGACAGCCTAATATTAATGAATTAGCCTAACATTTTATGGATTTTAATATCACAAATGTGTAAGTTTAATTAGAGTTTAAGATTAAATTATTACAACACAAATAAGTAGGCCTACGTTAACATTGTAGGCCTAACGTTAGCTGCTAGCTGCTACGTTATTATGTTCACCGATTTAAGTTACTTATCCAAGGGACAATCAAGCCGTGTAATCACTATTAATAACCATTTTGTTTTCTGCAAAAACAGTGTACAATGTTTTTATAGTTGTTTTATGTCACTGTCTAGATTAAGTATCTATAACAATTGACTAAGTTGATAGACGTAGCGTTATGTAGCTCGTGTCAGTGTCAAGTTATCGGTTAACTTCAGTAATCCACTTAATCTACACCGGCATCAACTTCTGAAAATATTTTCTAAACCCAAAGTGAGAATAAAGCCACTTATACTAATCACTTAAACTAATAAACTTACCCCCAAGAAGTAAGATCTTTGCTGGCAGTATCTTGCTCTGTCCATGTCGGCGCACCTCTAGCCCTCTTCACTGCGGTAACTTGACCTGGTATTCTGCTCGTCTGTGTTCTCTTAATATTAGATCGGTGCTGTCCACCTTCACTAGGTCAGAGTCAGGGAAATAATACTAAGCAAATTTTGGAAAAGACATGATTTCTTTTGAAATATCCATATAGTTGGAATACCATAGTATCCGTTGCCCGCCCAACTTGTAATTTCAAATGGCAGTGTGTGATTGGGCAATTACATGCATGCTTGGTTTGAAAAGCTTGGCTCTGATTGGTCGAAATGTATGCACCTCGAAATAAATAAACATAATTCATATATATATATGAAGAGTTCAGATGCAAAAGCCTCTAAGTGCCATTTGAAATTTTCTTCTAAAATGATAATTTTTATCAAGCTTGTATATTTAAATTCAGTAATTTCACTTAAATTACAATTAATAGGTAATCTTCATTGCCATTTAAGTGAAATTACTGAACTTAAATATACAAGCTTGATAAAAATTATCATTCTAGAAGAAAATTTCAAATGGCACTTAGAGGCTTTTGCATCTGAACTCTTATATTATGCATATACCGGTATGCAATTAGTTTAAGAATTCATTTCAATATCTGATATATTTATTGATGTGTTATTTAAATATATTAAAATGTTAAACATGTTTTTCACAATATTTTTAAAAGCAGGGCTGAAGCACATGCTATTACATAAATATTAAAAATATATTGCAGTAGGCCTATACATGGTTATAAATAAGGTGTGTAACCAACTAAAATATTAATCGTTTTGCTATACACACAAAGTAAACATAAAAAATACCTTAAGTTAGTAACACAAGTATGTTTTCTGTATACACTAAAACATCACTAAACGTATGCTTGTTTTTATCATATTTCTTAAAAGTATAATTAAGCATATATTTATTACAATGTATTTTGAATACAATTTTTAGAAATATAATAAAAATATGTTTGTATTTAGCATATTTCTTAAAAATTTAATTAAACATATATTTATTACCAATGTAGTTCTAGTACACTTTTTAGAAATATATTTAAAGTATGATTGTCATTAACATGTTTATTAAAAATGTAGTTAAGCATACATTTATTACCAATGTACTACTAATATACTTTTCAGAAATATATTAAAAGTATATGCTTGTCTATAGCATATTTCTTAAAAGTGTAATTAAGCATATACACTCACCGGCCACTTTATTAGGTACACCTGTCCAACTGCTCCTTAACACTTAATTTCTAAGCAGCCAATCACATGGCGGCAACTCAGTGCATTTAGGCATGTAGACATGGTCAAGACAATCTCCTGCAGTTCAAACCGAGCATCAGTATGGGGTAGAAAGGTGATTTGAGTGACTTTGAACGTGGCATGATTGTTGGTGCCAGAAGGGCTGGTCTGAGTATTTCAGAAACTGCTAATCTACTGGGATTTTCACGCACAACCATCTCTAGGGTTTACAGAGAATGGTCCGAAAAAGAAAAAACATCCAGTGAGCGGCAGTTCTGTGGGCGGAAATGCCTTGTTGATGCCAGAGGTCAGAGGAGAATGGCCAGACTGGTTCGAGCTGATAGAAGGGCAACAGTGACTCAAATAACCACCCGTTACAACCAAGGTGGGCAGAAGAGCATCTCTGAACGCACAGTACGTCGAACTTTGAGGCAGATGGGCTACAGCAGCAGAAGACCACACCGGGTGCCACTCCTTTCAGCTAAGAACAGGAAACTGAGGCTACAATTTGCACAAGCTCATCGAAATTGGACAATGGAAGATTGGAAAAACGTTGCCTGGTCTGATGAGTCTCGATTTCTGCTGCGACATTCGGATGGTAGGGTCAGAATTTGGCGTCTACAACATGAAAGCATGGATCCATCCTGCCTTGTATCAACGGTTCAGGCTGCTGGTGGTGGTGTCATGGTGTGGGGAATATTTTCTTGGCACTCTTTGGGCCCCTTGGTACCAATTGAGCATCGTTGCAACGCCACAGCCTACCTGAGTATTGTTGCTGACCATGTCCATCCCTTTATGACCACAATGTACCCAACTTCTGATGGCTACTTTCAGCAGGATAATGCGCCATGTCATAAAGCTGGAATCATCTCAGACTGGTTTCTTGAACATGACAATGAGTTCGCTGTACTCAAATGGCCTCCACAGTCACCAGATCTCAATCCAATAGAGCATCTTTGGGATGTGGTGGAACGGGAGATTCGCATCATGGATGTGCAGCCGACAAATCTGCGGCAACTGTGTGATGCCATCAAGTCAATATGGACCAAACTCCCTGAGGAATGCTTCCAGCACCTTGTTAAATCTATGCCACGAAGAATTGAGGCAGTTCTGAAGGCAAAAGGGGGTCCAACCCGTTACTAGCATGGGGTACCTAATAAAGTGGCCGGTGAGTGTATTTATTACCAATGTACTTCTAGTACACTTTTTAGAAATATATTAAAATGCAATTCAATGTATTTTTAGTTCAATTTAAATAAGCATGTTGGAAATACAGATGTATTAAAAACATACTATTTGTATTTCAAATATATTTTTAATACATTTAAAACTACGTCTTTTTCACCTAATAGAAATACACTTAAAAAGGCATAGCAGCGCAAATTATATTTGTGTTTAAGTACATTTTGTGCATACGGCTATCATACTTATAATTACTATAAACTTCTATACAATTTAAAATACATTAACAACAAAGTACACTTTCAAAAAGTACATTTAAAAAATAATTTAATTACTGGTCAATTAGTATACTTACTTTTTGGACTCTTAAGTTGAACTTAATTACATCTTTTTTTAAGTATACTTTTAAAAAGTACATATTAGGCTACTCTTTAAATAAAGCACAACAAGTAGAAGCATAATTGTTTTATACTTCATGTACTTCATTCATATTTCTAATACACTAAAGTATACTACTTTTTTACCTGGGTTGCCTGACTACCGAAGCGTGCCTCGACGCTTCTTCGGCTCGGGTAGAGGACATTGAATCTTGTGAGTTCGTCGCCTCCGAGCGTTCCTCCCGCGATGATAAAGGAGAACTGCTCGGGGCGATCGTTCGTCCCATAAAACACTCCCATAAAAAGTTGCATAAAACACTCAAAGCTTATAAATAAAGATTTATATATAATATAAATATGACGTTTCTTTGTGCCCTCGACGTCGACCAATTCGACTATCGCGGGTGTGAAGGCACGCGATTATATGACGCTGCCTCAGATCGGAGAGACGCTCGCGGGTTTTTGCTCCCCTGGGATCGCATTATCATTATCATATATATTTTCAGCGGGTCATGCTGGTACTGCGCTGTTCACCATGGCTGTGTTACAGGCATGTGATACCTGCCATAGCAACGGGAGATTTTTTTCAAAACAGATCCATACATTGAACAAATCAGAAAAGACTATTTTGTTGACTTGACAGACTAACTAAATAGTATTAGCCTACTTTAAATATAAAAACAAATGAAAATGTAAAAGAACACTAAAATTGATTAAGTTTGAATCCCGAACAAACATGGTCTACTTTTTTATTATTATATGCTCTTTTTTATTATATGCTCTCCAATACTTTGACTTTAAACTCACTAAATCCCAGCCTCAGCCCATTCAGACATGCCGGTACTTTGGTAGAAACCTATAAATAGGAGCCTGAAAAAAAATTTAATATTAAAGAAAAACGTTAGACGGACTTAGAGGCTTTTGCATCTAAAGTCGGAGGGCGAGGGCGCATACTGTATTTTGCATTTGAATGTTGTGTGACTAACACATTTAAAGCGTGACGCACACAAACACAACTGAGTTTATCTTATCATAAACATATTAACTAGTCAATGTTTATGATCAGATAAAAATGTTTCTCAGTTGTGTCAAGTCCGTCTAACGTTTTTCTTTAATGGTTGAGAGACATTTATCTTATAAACATTGACTAGTTGTGTGTTCGTGTCACGCGTTAAATGTTTTAGAATGTCACACACCATTCAAATGCAAAATATGCGCCCTCCCCCACTTTAAGCTAACTCAAGCCAGCTATGGCGTTATTTTTAAGTCAAAAGTTACGAGCGCGTAAAATTTGCTCACGAGCACATTATGTTATTTCACAGGCGCGAAAATGAACCTTCAGCTGGCATGATAAAAGTAATCGCGCACAAATTCAACAACCGAGAGGTGCACCGGTAGCTGCGAGCGAGCGCCTGGCATACTCTCATAGGTTAACTTTGTACAATGGAATCCTGCTCGCGCGCAGCGGGCATCTGCTCGCGGACTGCTGTTTTGCTCGCGCAGTGGATTTCTGCTCGCTCAGCTGATTTCTGCTCCCTCGCGTCTACATGACTTTTGACAATTTGGGGGCGGGACCTTAGGGAGGGCACTGGCCCTCTTATGATTGGTCACTTTCATCGTAATCACAACCACAGAGACATCCTTCTACCTTGATTGACAGCTCTCATTAAAGGAAGCACGGAGTTGGGCTAAGTTACCACCAAAGAAGAGTGGTAAGTGAATGAATTAGAATGAGGTTTTCTAATATACATAAAATGTCTCTGCACGTATAAAATGCATATAGTTAAATCAGTTACCATCGATGTATATATTTGCGAACGATGACGCCAACGTTTTGTTTAGTAACATTAACGTTACATATGAGTAATAAGTAACGTAACTTTAGCTAGCATATTCGTTCTGTAGCTAATGCCTCAGCCAACACTTGTGATGCTGATCGCCCGACACACTCATTTTAAAACTTCTTAGACAACTATGAATCATAACATAATTGTTTTCACATGTAACGTTAAAAGTGCTATTCTTATTGAGGCTGAGTTAATGCATTTGATTTTGCAGGCTAACATCCAATGCAGTAAAATACTGTTTTGAATGTTGATTAACTTAGCCACACATGTTCACATTGTCCCTTGTTGTATTTTTGTGTGGATCCAGCTCATCTTGTCATTTATAAATAGATGTAAAAGAAAATGGCGGACGCAAAAGAGGAGGTGAACTATTTTCAAAAATGTTTATTACGTTAAAGTAGTTCATTTGTGGTGCTGTTTGTTTCAGTTACATTTCTTTATTTCTCCTCATTCCTCTAGGAAGATTTGCGCAATATGGCCCTCGATTTGGTGGCCAGGATGAGAGCTACATTGAGTAATCCTAAACCAAACGGTATGTATCATGACTCAGTAACTATCTTTACTAGGTTGCGTTGCCATCTCTAGACAATATGTGTGGTTTGATTACATTATGTTGGTTTCCCTGTATACATATAACAATATATAAATACTCAGCTTCATAAACAACTTCAACAACATTCGTCATGGAAGTGTTGCTGTCATCATCATACAGCTCACCTATGGGCTATATGCACGCATAAGTTCCACATTTGACGCAAGGATGCTCTTCAGTTTCCGGTTGGGGAGATTAAAGCGGAGGAAAACCGAGGAAAACGGGATTATGGCAGAGTCTTCAAAATGTACTGTCCTCCCGTCTTTGAAACGAAACTTTCATACGTTTAGATGTCATTTTATATATAGTTATGTTTATTTAATATAATTTAAAAAGAAGCATAAACATGCTTAGTTTTTGAAGGTTCCTTTTGAACTGCAGTCCCTGAAGGTGCCTGTGCAGGTCCACGCACCGCATTGTGCTCTCGTGGTTCCTGGGATTTGTCCTGCCTGGATACCCTGGCTGAGCCTGACTGTGCATTGCACTGTCCCTGAACTTCACTGTTCATTCAACATAATTAATTCACTGACAACATGTAACTTCTGTTGTTATATAAGCTAAATGAATGGGCTCTATGCACGTCGGTATTTCCGGTGAAGGTGTAAGGATGCTCGATATCTTCCGCCGATCGTAGAGTCCAATGCAATACCGAGAATTTATATTGAATTTTATACTCCATGGTTATAGTAAAGAAATGTTAGTCACAAAAACAGACACCCCTCATTGTGTTTATGCTTCTTTTTAAATTATATTAAATAAACATAACTATATATAAAATGACATCTAAACGTATGAAAGTTTCGTTTCAAAGACGGGAGGACAGTACATTTTGAAGACTCTGCCATAATCCCGTTTTCCTCGGTTTTCCTCCGCTTTAATCTCCCCAACCGGAAACTGAAGACTAGGACTGGGGCGGTATGGATTTTTTCTTACCGCGGTTGAAAAGCAAGAAATTCCCGCGGTATTGCGGTAAACCGCTAATTAGCACCATCCCGTGAAAAACTGCGCCCCCCTCCCGCGCGCGCGCAATACATCCCGCGTGCACACAAGCGCACACACAAAAGGCTAGCCTTGTTTATACTCGACGCGTCCGCATGAGCGCGAGTCCCCTCTGACTGCGCGCGTAGCTCCCCAGAAGGACGAGGCGTTTATACTTGACGCGCTCGCCGTTGTGCTATTCTGTGAAACGACGTAATTGTCCTCTTAACCATCATCAACATGAGAAGAAAGGTCCACACGTGACAATGTTTATTTTAGTACATCACCACCAATAACCACAAAAAGAATCGAGTAAAATCCAGTAAACCCTGAGATTATTACCTCAGTGATATTAGAAGAAAATATGTGGATATAAAAACATGTAGGCCTATGTATTTCATACAACTCAATTAACGATCTCTTAAATATTTCTTATTTCACTAAACAATTAAGTTTCATGGACATTTTATAAAACATGGAACTTTATTTTTGTTAAAATGGCTTATGTCTGCTATAGGCTCATTTTGTAAATGTAAGAAACCAATTTAAGCCGGTGCAGTGAGACATACATGCTTGCTCAGCCAGATTCGGCTCGAAGTTGTTCATCTCCGGATGCGGGGCCGTGCGCGATGTTACAAAGAGTCTTGCGCACCCAACGCGCGCGACCACCCACACAGCAATGACGTCATTTTACCTTCGCGCTCGTGTGGACGCGACGCGTAGAGTATAAACAAGGCTTTAGGCAATTCAACTTAAGGAACATGTTTATTTAACATTTATTATTTCACATTTAGAACAGGAACATTTAGAGCAGAAATTGAATGATGTCTAGACAAAACGTGCACATGTGCAGGCACTTTTTTTTTTTTTTGCGGTGATGACGGTGACGAGCTCAGACCCGCGGTAGGGGTCACGTGACCGCGGTATTGCGGTAATGCGGTAACCGTCCCAGCCCTACTGAAGAGCATCCTTGCGTCAAATGTGGAACTTATGCGTGCATATAGCCCATAGGTGAGCTGCATGATGATGACAGCAACACTTCCATGACGAATGTTGTTGAAGTTGTTTATGAAGTTGAGTATTTATATATTGTTATATGTATACAGGGAAACCAACATAATGTAATCAAACCACACATATTGTCTAGAGATGGCAACGCAACCTAGTAAAGATTACTGAGTCATGATACATACGGTTTGGTTTAGGATTACTCAATGTAGCTCTTATCCTGGCCACCAAATCGAGGGCCATATTGCGCAAATCTTCCTAGAGGAATGAGGAGAAATAAAGAAATGTAACTGAAACAAACAGCACCACAAATTAACTACTTTAACGTAATAAACATTTTTGAAAATAGTTCACCTCCTCTTTTGCGTCCGCCATTTTCTTTTACATCTATTTATAAATGACAAGATGAGCTGGATCCACACAAAAATACAACAAGGGACAATGTGAACATGTGTGGCTAAGTTAATCAACATTCAAAACAGTATTTTACTGCATTGGATGTTAGCCTGCAAAATCAAATGCATTAACTCAGCCTCAATAAGAATAGCACTTTTAACGTTACATGTGAAAACAATTATGTTATGATTCTTAGTTGTCTAAGAAGTTTTAAAATGAGTGTGTCGGGCAATCAGCATCACAAGTGTTGGCTGAGGCATTAGCTACAGAACGAATATGCTAGCTAAAGTTACGTTACTTATTACTCATATGTAACGTTAATGTTACTAAACAAAACGTAGGCGTCATCGTTCGCAAATATATACATCGATGGTAACTGATTTAACTATATGCATTTTATACGTGCAGAGACATTTTATGTATATTAGAAAACCTCATTCTAATTCATTCACTTACCACTCTTCTTTGGTGGTAACTTAGCCCAACTCCGTGCTTCCTGTAATGAGAGCTGTCAATCAAGGTAGAAGGATGTCTCTGTGGTTGTGATTACGATGAAAGTGACCAATCATAAGAGGGCCAGTGCCCTCCCTAAGGTCCCGCCCCCAAATTGTCAAAAGTCATGTAGACGCGAGGGAGCAGAAATCAGCTGAGCGAGCAGAAATCCACTGCGCGAGCAAAACAGCAGTCCGCGAGCAGAAGCCCGCTGCGCGCGAGCAGGATTCCATTGTACAAGCAGAGTTAACCTATGAGAGTATGCCAGGCGCTCGCTCGCAGCTACCGGTGCACCTCTCGGTTGTTGAATTTGTGCGCGATTACTTTTATCATGCCAGCTAAAGGTTCATTTTCGCGCCTGTGAAATAACATAATGTGCTCGTGAGCATGTCTTACGCGCTCGTAACTTTTGACTTAAAAATAACGCCATAGCCAGCTCCTGAGATGAGGCTGGCAATATTGTTTTTTTCCCCGGCTCACAACTGAGCTCCCAAGCATGTCTCAAGCATTAGTGCGGACGGAGGCACACGAATGAAGGATCTCCATATGCTCATATTAATATTAACGTACATTTTTCCAAAGTCTTGTTTCCGAAAGTGTTACATTAAATGGCGAAAAGTGTGTGTTTGTTTTAACGTGTGTGTAGCCTACAAAGGTAAAGATGTTCATCAATAATTCTATATCACGGACCGGGACGGGTTAGTGTGCATTTGGTGTTGTGATTTTAGACGAGCGGCAACGGTAACACTTTTCATGATTTCATAAAACACATTCAGGGCCATATCGCACCTTATGTTACACAAAGGAATGTAATTCATAATTTTAATTTTTCTATTGAAATGTTTTTTAATTGTATATTTCTTTTATTAAAGAAAATTATGCTGATCATAACAACGTAGTAGCCTACTGTATTTCATTCTTATATCATAAAGAACGCAAAACCTAAATGCTGCTGACTAACTTAGCTAATAGCAAGTCAAGCCAATGTTTTAATTAATTTACAATAATTTAGTTTCATTTATTTCAGCGTTAATGTTTGAGTTAATAAATCATCTACAAATTAAATTAACACAAAGTGGGCTATAAGAAGCCTTTAGGCTACTATGAAATTATATCGCTCACGAGAGAGAAACGCTCTTCATTCGTTTCATTCCTCAATAGAATAGTAGGCTACAAATATACCTAGCCTACTTTATTTTCACTGAGTGCCGATATGACGGTCTTTTGGTGTAGCCTACTTTTTGTTTGTTTGTTATTGCGCTGGTCCCCATAGGAATAGGCTAAGCTTATTGTTATCTCTATTTTTAACTTTTGATTCTATTTTTCATTTCTAAAATTGATTCTATCTTTTGTTCTATAGGCCTATTTATAAAAAAAATGTTTTTATTTTTAACCCACCCACATTTTGTTCCAGTGTAAAATGGAAATGCTTGGCAATTTTATTTTATAAATATAAGCAAAAACTATCCTATGCTGTAACACAGTTTTAGAACTAGACAAATCTCTCTTCATTAATAATAGGATATAAAATGCATTAATAGGCTAATACAAAATTTACTAAAGTCCCAAGTTTGTTCGGGATTTGAACCCGTGTCATCTAAAATGACCGAACCGTAAGTTCTACCACTCGGCCATGAATTTACTCTGTTAAATGATCAAACGTTTGTTTCTCCAGTGTGTTCGTTCACATGAGCGAGAAAACGTTTTATCGTTAGCATATTGTAGACCTTTTACAGTTTTAAAAGATGATATATTATCTGTATGACCAAAAATTACGGCGTAGGCTAGCCATTTAAGTTCTTTTTGCTGTTATGAGAAAAAATAAATTCAAGTGAAGTGAAAGCGCCGCCGCGTTTGTCGAACTCTAGTTCAACATGCCAGAATAAAACCCAATTTTAGAACAATGCGTAGCGCCACTCGGTGTGCCAAAACACTTAATTATAAACATCAATATTTCGTTCAAAAACATCTCAAAACGCTTTGTGACATTTTGAAAAGCCGTGAATATCAAGGCCACTGGAACCAGGATCGTAACTTAAACGCGCTGCATGATATCTCTCAATACAGGAGCAGAAGCGCCGGTTCAGATTGTAGGCTATTGTTTGTTGTTTAAACGTGCGTGTTGCATATTTTAAAAAATATGTAATATATTTGATATGGTCTATTGGTGAATTAGGCTATAGCATTGATTACTGTGGAGGGGGAAATCCCCCCAGAAAATCGCACCTTGTTACACAACCATGTTTTTAAAAACTCTTTCTGTATGGAACCCCATGAAGTTTTTTTCTATTTTTTTAACAGAACTGCTTTTGAAATTACGATTGGAATTATTATACAGATTGATATAAATTCAGTCATTCTGTTGGATAGCCTAATATTTGTTCCTTTGTGTAAAATTGAAATGCATTGAAATTGTATTTTATAAATAGCCCGTGTTAAATCTGGATTTGAACCCGTGTCATTTAAATTATAGAAACGACTTAAGTTCTACCACTCGACCACAACTTTTCTCACTGAGAATTGCCCAGAACTTCGGTTGTTCATCAGTCAGTGTGCGCGCACACGAGAGAAGCGCTCTTCAATCCTCTAATTCCTCAATAGTTTAGCGTTATTGCACCTAATTTGTTTCCACTGACTGCGAGAGGCCTATTTTAACTTTTGATTCATAAAATGTTCTGCTCTAAAAGTTTATGTTCTGTTTAAATGTACTTTTACTTAATTAAGTTTTGCTTTCGTTAAATTTAACCGAATCTGTTGTAGGCTAAATTATTTTTATTTTTATTATTTTTTGTTCTAAAAGTTTGTTCTATTCTGTTTCGTTTGTTTATTTTAATTTTATTTTTTACATATTCAATCAGTCTCATTCTTGTTTTGTTTTTTACAATACCTTGTGCTGTGTTTTTTTAATAAACAGATACAGACAGAGACATATAGCCTAATAGTTCGTATAAATAAACGTCTATATAGGCTAAGCTACTACTATGTATACTATAAATTGTTTGATCATTTGTTTAAATAACATTAACAAAATTATCTGTCTTTAATTAATAATACAATTATTACTTTAACATGCAGTTTCAACTTCACCAAATCTTTGCTTGTTTCATTATTGTAGCCTACAGAAAATGCAAATAGCTCTTGTTTTAATTTTTCATGTTTGTTGCTTATTTGGAAATTGACATAGTTGTAGTATTTCATCCTTACTGTTAATTGACATTAGCCCCGCACTAATGTTTAAACATGCGGCAATTGCGGCTGTTTTGCTAAATGCCCCTTTGCGCCACCTGGCGGTCATTTCGCGAACGACTTTGAAAAGCGGCTAGTTTATTTTTACCGCGGTGGATTTGCCGCGGCACGAGTCGCGGCGGTAATAGGCATTCTGGTTGACTACCTACTGTACATCGGCGATGACCGACAGCCAATGAGAGGGCAAGATACAGGACAGCGGGGAGGTCGGGGAGGAGTTATAGATCAGAATCAGTATTTTAATAGATATATTTACAATTATATCAAACAGAAACAAAGTAGCCTACATATTGCTTGACCAGCAGCACATTGCAAAATTATTTCTTTACCCCCAACTCTCTTTGTAGAAGACACAATCCTTGCTCAGAGCTCAGCAAGTTGATCTCCTCTCCCCAACCATTTCCTCCTGCATATCTTATTTTTTTCTCCTTTTCGCTGCAAATCAGCTCACAGATTGGGATCGCAAGCTTCTTGCAGGCTATAATTTTTAATAACAATTTGAGTCTCGCGCGAGAACTCCGGTCTCACGCACGCGTGATCTTGCGTTATTTTCTTATCACTTCTCGCGTGTGTTTGGTTGTGAAACGTAGTTTGCGTTCCAAACAGTTGTCGACGATTCTTCCTCTTGTAAAGTGATGCAGTGTGAAACCTCCTGTCGCCGATCCATCGTTCAGTGTGAACACAGCAGCGACTGAATGCTGGCCAAGATAGTCATGCAGTGTGAAAAGAACAGTGACCCGACTACTTTGAAAATCGTGCAGTCTGAACTCGGCATAACGTAACAGTTATTGGTTTTCTCTCTCTGGGCAACATCTCAACTTTGCGTTACAAAGTGGCGCCCGACCAGTGTGGATCTACCAAGGTTATCTATTTTTTTCTTCTCTGCCGATGGTTTATCGACTGACGTGATCGTGCTACAGTGGTGTATCCAGGCAAGTCAACGGATATGATTACCGTGGTCGCCGTGCGACGTCTGTTGGATTGGATGGATTTGTGATTGCGTTTTTTTGTTGGATTTCCTGATTTTTTTTTTAAAGATAAAAGATAACGATTTATTCGAGCTGGATCGGATTTTCAAGTGCAAGGAGTGCAGGTGGCATTTATGATGTTTTGCTTCGTCTAGCTTGGATTTTTTTTTTTTTTTTTTTTCGTCTGGACGGACAGTTTATTGTTCTCTAACTGACGAAACATTGACAAAGGCGAAAGAAGGAGGAAAAGGACACTTGGAGGATTTACCATAGTTTATTTACTTTTTTTTAAAAGAACAGCAACGAATATTTATTTTGCATTTTTGCTGGATTAGACATTTCTGAAGTGACGCACAGGACTGGTTTCGGTCACGTTTTTTTTGTTCACTTCAAATCCCAGATAGCACACGTACGTCTGGAAGATGTCTGTTAAAGATCACTTCATCTGGAAAGCATCTGCTGTTTACTAACATCTGATAGACATCTTTAAGATGTCAGTTTAACATACATTCTAAATCATTACATCTTAAAGACATCTTCTAAACGTCTATTTGACATCTAACAGGAAACGTCCTATAGACGTATTGCAGATGAGCAAACACTCTAAATAATACGTCTTCCAGATGTAAACACGCACATCAAATAGACGTCTCCGTGATGTACGTGTGCTATCAGGGAGGTGGCCTGACAAGCGCGAAGAGGAGAACGGTTCTGAAAAAAATATTGTTGGACATTTATTTCAGGTTGTAGTGTATTTTGTGCATTTTCTCTGAGTTAAATTGTTTATAGTGTTTTAATATAGACTGTATGAGCACATTATTTCTTCAGGAAACAAACAGGTTTGATGTGCTGTTTATTGTGATTAATTCCTGATTGATACATAGTAAACTGCATCTGCATATAATATTTTATTTAGTTTTCCGACAATATTTTTGAAATTTGCTGTTATACGAGATGGCTGAAAATCGTGACTTACTTGACTTGCTGACATGTACTGATTACTCACCAAGACAGAGTACATCTCGGAGAGAGGATGGAGACTTACGGTCTCAGGTTCAGTTCCTGCAGGACGAGGTTGCTGTACTGCAGCGGTGTCTTCGTGACTCACTGGACCTGCAAAGGACAGTGATTGACTGCATGAGTCCAGATGAAGGTACCGTTCCTGTTGTGTCACGGCCGAAATCTTCTCCTTTAGCCTCTTCTACCCCATATGTTCGAGGACAGGCTCCAGTGGGAGATTCTGTCATGATTCTGCCATCATGTTATTGATTTTTCCTAGTCTTGTGGCAGGATCATGACAGAACCAATGTTTTGTGTACAAGCGCATGGCCAATTGTTTTGGCCATGTGCTTGTGGTGTCTCGTTATGTTACCCCGCCCCCTTGTTATCCTCGTCTTGTGATTATTGTCTAGTCAGTTTCACCTGTCTTCTGTTCAAGTGTTCCCTTCATAATCCCCTTGTTTTTGCTGTCCCGTGTCGGTTCATTGTTTGACTCTGTTTGACGTTGTGTGAGTCTAGCTGTAAGTAATACATTGAGAAGTCTGTTGTTCGAGAAGTGTCTGTTCCTGTCTTTATTTTGTTCCTGTCTTAGTTTTAATTCTTAGTCTGGTGTGTTCTACCCTGTCTTGTTTTGCCCCCTCGTGGGTTTTGTTTTCTGTTTTTGTCCTTAATAAATCCTTTGAGATTCATCTGCTGTCTGCGCCTGGGTTCTCCTTCCATCCACATAACAGAATGAACCGACCACAAAGGAACCCAGCAGACAGTGCGCCTATCCACCCTACTCTGCAGCCATCAGACCCTGAACGATGGTGGCAGTCGGCCATCGCCGACAGCCTGGAAGGCAAGCTTCCTTTCCCTCCTCAGGGTAGGTTAACCCTGAGGAAGTACGCCCAGGTCGTGGAGGAGAGAAGATTTTTCTTGCCGGAGATCCTGGTCAACCGCTACCTCATCGCGGGTCTCAACATCCCTCCTCCTCTCGCTGAACGAGAAAGACTGGTCAGCCGTCCGTTCCACAGTATGGTGGACTGTCTGTCACGGAGGGAGCTGCAGGGTGCTACAGGGTCTTCATATCCCGCTACACTGCCCGTGATCCCTGAGGGTCGTATGGTAGGTGTTGTAACGCTTGGAGACCAGAAACATCCCAGCTCGACTCCCGAGGCGTCATCTACACCCGCTGACCTGTGAGGTAAACGAGGGAGACGGGTTTCTTGGGATTCCCCCTCGGAGTCATCATCTACTGAGCTCACCCAACCAGAAGTGGTCTTCCCTGTTCCCGTTTCATCTCCCGTTGAGCCCTGCCAGCCGATTGCGAGCCCTGCTGTGACCGTTGCCCTGCGGTCAAAAAGAAAGAGGAGGAAGAAGGGAGCTTCCTGTTCCCCATCTCCGTCTGTTCCAGAGCCCGCTACTGCAAGCGCTGTTCCAGAGCCCGCTACTGCAAGCGCTGTTCCAGAGCCCGCTACTGCAAGCGCTGTTCCAGAGCCCGCTACTGCAAGCGCTGTTCCAGAGCCCGCTACTGCAAGCGCTGTTCCAGAGCCCGCTCCAGCAAGCGCTGTTCCAGAGCCCGCTCCAGCAAGCCCCGTCCCAGAACCCTCTACCGCGAGAGTTGCGGCCGATCTAGCCGCTAAGGAGGTGCTGCAAGCAGTTTCGGCGCGTCAGGAGATGCCCGTCTTCATAGCGGCCAAGACCCTGTCAAAATACCTGTCCCGTCTAGTCAAGATCCTTGAACCCCCTGTTTATCCTGCCTTGTCCTCAGTTTCCGAGCCTGCCGCCGTGACTGCTGCACCCGAGCCTGCCGCCGTGAGCGCTGCGCACAGTCCTGCCCCTTCGCCTGCCATGTCCCCCGTCAGAAGTCCCGTTTCCTTGTCCTCTGTGTCCTCTGAGTCTGTTGCTGCTGCCTCCAATGCAGTATCCCCGTCTGTTTTCCCGGTCTCCCCCATCTCCACTAGTCCCCGGACTGTTTCACCATTTGTCCCTGTCTCCACTAGTCCCCGGACTGTTTCACCGTTCGTCCCTGTCTCCACTTGTCCCCGGACTGTTTCCCCTGTCACCATTAAACCCCGGACTATGTCGCCCAAGTCCCCTCCTCGTGTTTCCCCCTCCAAGCCTGCCCGGATTCCTCGTCCCCAGCCCTCTTCCCGTGGACCCAAGACCCCCAGTTCTCCCATCCACCCTGGACTGCCCCCTAAGGACTATGTGTTTCCTCCACCTCCTCTGCCTTGTATGTTGTTTTTATTGTTTCATCCCAACCCTGTCATTGTTTATTCATGCATGCCATTGTTGATGTTCACCATGTTTTGTTGGTTTTTGTCCATGTCTTGTGCTTAGTGTCCCTTTGAGGAGCGTCTGGAAGCCGCTCCTTAAAGTGGGGGTTCTGTCATGATTCTGCCATCATGTTATTGATTTTTCCTAGTCTTGTGGCAGGATCATGACAGAACCAATGTTTTGTGTACAAGCGCATGGCCAATTGTGTGGCCATGTGCTTGTGGTGTCTCGTTATGTTACCCCGCCCCCTTGTTATCCTCGTCTTGTGATTATTGTCTAGTCAGTTTCACCTGTCCTCTGTTCAAGTGTTCCCTTTATAATCCCCTTGTTTTTGCTGTCCCGTGTCGGTTCATTGTTTGACGTTGTGTGAGTCTAGCTGTAAGTAATACATTGAGAAGTCTGTTGTTCGAGAAGTGTCTGTTCCTGTCTTTATTTTGTTCCTGTCTTAGTTTCAATTCTTAGTCTGGTGTGTTCTACCCTGTCTTGTTTTGCCCCCTCGTGGGTTTTGTTTTCTGTTTTTGTCCTTAATAAATCCTTTGAGATTCATCTGCTGTTGAATCTAACAGATTCAAGGTCAGTTTTTGCTAATGTGCCTCATGTATGTACGCCTATGGTTACTCAACCAGCCTTGGCTAATTTGTTAGCTACGTCCAGGGTCTTGGCCTCTATCCTTCATCAATCGCGTCTTGAACCTTTAATATTTGACGGTGAAGGAAAGACGAGTCCAGAGGATTGGCTTCAGTCTGTCGACATATACAGGACTTCACTAGACCTTACTGATTCCCAGATGTTACTTGAACTGCCCCGTTTTCTGTCCAAGGAGCCAAAGAAGTGGATCGAAGTTTGTGCTGTGAGGGAAGCTACTGCTCTTGTTGCGGCCAGTAAGCTGCTCAGTGAAGTTTTTTCTCGGCATAGTGCCCCAAAGTACTTGATATCAGACAGGGGTTCTGTTTTTATGAGTGATCTCTTCAAACACACAGTTTCTGCATTGGGCACTGAGCACAGACTTACAACAGCCTATCACCCTGAGATCACCAATATCACCAATGCCACTGAGAGAGTGAACCAGACGCTAAAAACGGCCATTAGAGCATATGTTGGGACTAAACATACTTCTTGGGATCGCTTTCTTCCACACATTTGTTTTGCCCTATGGACAGCTAAACACAAGAGTACAGGACTGAGTCCATCAATGGTGCTGTATTGCCGGGAACTTGACACGCCATTGGATCTGATTTCTCAACCTGATTCTCTGGGAATGGAAAATCCAGGTGTGATTTCGTTGGATGCCCTGAAGCATTCGCTCCAGGAGGCTTCTGATCATGTCAGGTCTTTTCTAAAAGTGAGTCACTCTAAGAAAAAGCGATACTATGACAAAAGGTGTCGTCTTGTTTCCTTCTCCGTGAATGATCTGGTGCGGATTAAGACCCATCCACGCTCTGATGCACTTACGAACTTCACTGCAAAACTCGCGCCTTTATACACAGGTCCTTATTGTGTCGCTCAGAAGTTGTCTGATGTAAATTATAGGCTTACTGATGTGAACACAGGGGTGGATGCTGGGGTGTTTCATGTGGTGAACATGGAACCCTTCCGTACGTGGGATTCTGGAAATGTGTCAGCGATTGTGCCTGTGGATCCACCTCCGGAAGTTCCTGAGGACAGTACCTTGTTGGATGACAGGGGCTCCTGTCATGAAAGTCCTGGTGTGACATCCTGTGACTATACAACGGATGATGTATCTGATCTCTTGGAGTCTGATGTCAGAGTTTCTCTGTCTGACTTATTTGGAGATGTCAGTGGAGAGGGAATGAGTGAGTCTGTTGATCCTGTCATTTCCTGTGATTTGTCTGAGGGTGATAATGGTTGTGTCGACCAAAGGTATAACCTGCGACCTAGACTTGCCCCCAGGATAGATGGACCCATCCATTTCACACAGACCTGTTAGAGTTGAAGTGAGCAGGTTAATGTGGTGTGTGTGTATTTTGTTTTCTAAGACACTGTATTAACATGACACCATACCATGTTCTTATTGATTTGACCAATCGATTGTTGTGAAATTTTTGTTGACTGTTTATAGGTTAGCTAACATTGTTGTGTT
Source organism: Semotilus atromaculatus (assembly GCA_031834385.1). Classification (NCBI taxonomy): domain Eukaryota; kingdom Metazoa; phylum Chordata; class Actinopteri; order Cypriniformes; family Leuciscidae; genus Semotilus; species Semotilus atromaculatus. Next base: position 12,446,085 of record JAULUF010000014.1, read on the forward strand.
TTGTTCTTACAAAATAGGAACCTATCTTGTTAAATGTATATTGCTGTGGATTTTTAAAAAAAAGTTTTTTTCTGTTTACTTGTGACATTTTCTTTTTGTAACCTTGGATAAAGGGTTTACGATGAGTTAATAACTGTCATGTATGTCAGTATTTCTCACAATTTTCCTTGCATTTCTGTGAGGTGGGATTGTTTACAACTATTCATGTATGAAGTTGTTTATTTCCTGTATTTTCACAGTGCTGTTGGCTGAGGACAGCCAATATTTTTCCAGGGGGACTCTGTAACGGTCACTTTGTGATTTTATGTTAATGATGTAAAATGAGAACTGCGCATGTGCGTAGTGTGTCAGTTAGATTTGACGGGTGAGGAAAAGAGATAACCGCTCTGCTGACTTTTGTATTCTTTCTTTTATTTTCCTTTTTGTATTGTGACCAAAGTTGGATGTTTTGTTTTGTATACTTTTTCTCGCTCGATCCCCATGTATGCGGACGAGTGTGACGTGTGAGTACTTTTATTAAAGACGGGAAAGTGCGCCATCGTCTCTCGTGCATGATTTCCTCCGACACCTAACGTAACAGTTATTGTTTTTCTCTCTCTGGGCAACATCTCAACTTTGCGTTACAATACGCCCCTTTTTGGTTTTGCATGTGGGCTTCTCAGTAGTTAATTGATGTTTCCTAATTAGAGAGAAAACACAAGGTGCTTCTGTAAGGGAGACCGGAGACAGTTGACAACAGGGGATGGTTGCAACATGTCATTTTTCTCCGAAACAAGCTAGAGTGATCAGAAACAAGCTAGAGTGATGACACTCACACTGCACATGCTGAGTTGGATGCCCCACCTTGCAGAGAAAAATCAAGGAGATTCCTGATCTGCTCCAGGATTTATTGTCGAAAAACAATTTTTGAGGCATGAAAGTATTTATTTTCTTGAGCTTTGTTTTTGTTATACTGTTGTCACTGTTTTTGTGATTCAGCGCAAACTTATATGGTTTGAATGAGTGATATGTTAACTTTAAGCTAGGATGGTTAGCATGTATCAAGGTAGCCTTGTTTAGCTAGCACATGAGGTTTTATCGTGGCTGACAGGAACGGGCCCCGTACAATGCATAAATAAATAAACAGATTTTTAAAAAGTTTTTAAAAAATGTTTTACATGACAATAGGCTAAATAAAAGTTAATTGCCTCACAAATTGTTCCATTCTTCCTATGTCACTAAAAGCCTACTGTATTTTATATCAGTTTGAATATTTGACATCAGCACATAAGGCCTCCTCATCTGGACAAATCTATAATTGTCATCCAATCAAAGCTGATGAATAAATAACACTGTAATATTATTATAACTTACATTTTTGATAATAATCATGTTGCTAACACTGACATATATTGTAATATATTGTATTTGTAACATGTTGCAACCATCCCCAAACAATGTTGCAACTGTCCCCGGGCCCGGGGTCAGTTGCAACATCTGACTCCTTACATTCAAATGCCAATTGTGAAAAATGTAGATTCTGTAATTATCTTTAAATGGTTTAGACTATTAACAGACAGATGTAAGATTATTGTATAAACAATTGGTTTGTCTAATCCAAACCATTTCTGAGTAACAGAGCCAAATGCAAAAAGTGTCTCCCCTACGGAAGTCTTGTGTGTTTGGCATGCATGAACTCTCTGAGTTTCAAACAGTGGTGCATATTATGTATTTCCGATTTTATCATGCTTTTTACTTGCATTTTATTTATTGTTACTAAATCTACTAACATACAGTAATTTTCAAAGTAAGTAAAGTGTTTAAATAAATCACACAGATAGCATGGTGACATTGATACAATGTTGAGTTTTGATCCAAACCATCATTTTGGTTGAGATTGACATTTAAAGGTATTGTAGGTAGAATTTTTATAAAAAACTTTTTTCCAAATTTGTTAAAAACTTTCTGTATATATCAATGCATAATTAAAATGTAAGTACTCTGAAAAAGAAAGTATAAAAATCGAGTGTCTGTAGACCTCTCACGACTGTTTTAAAGACAGCTCATTATTTCCATTCACTCCACCCCCTCCCTTCTGGGCTCCTTCCAAAGCCACGCCCCCAAAACACATGAATGCGCGACTCCGACCGCTGAGCTGAAGACGCATTATTTACCTGAGACGAGCGGAGAGGAATGAGCGCAGTGCATGTAGTGACATCATGTCAGAATCACATGTAAAAAAAAATCTAACTTTATCATTATGAAGATAAACAAATAAGATGTATTTTAGTACTCACTATCAGGCTAGCAGATTGATATTGGTAAAGTTTAAAATATATATTTATTGATTCGCTAACGAGCTAGTTATCTATAAGGCAAAGCTAAAAACAGGTTGCATGATACACGTTTTTCCATTGCCATCATTTACACTGTGATGAAGATGAATTTCGTGTAAGATTCATAATATATATGGTGTTCTGCATGTAAGAGTTTCCATGATGAAAGCATTGTTGACTCTGATGAGGACTACACTCCAGAGACAAGTACCGCATCGTCAGCTCGAGGACAGATCCGGGGTCGAGGGCGAAGCAGAGGAGGTCGTGCAACTAGGGTCCGAGGAAGTAGAGGTTTGCCTTCGCGAACTGCATATGTGAATTTCGATTGGTCTTTCTCTGCCATTGTTTTGCTATTGCTAGGTTCCGTGCCTCTTGAATTACTCAAATCAAACGGGTACGCGCAAGTGGGCAGGTCATGTGTGGCAAAAGGGTGGTTGCCATGGTTGCGAGAGAGTGACAGTCGCCTAAGCCAATCCTTTGTTTCGTCCCGAATGGAAATAATGAGCTGTGTTTAGTGCAGATTAAGCGTTCTAGAGTCACTCGATTTTTATACTCTTTTTTTATCAGAGTACTTACATTTTAATTATGCATTGATATATATAGAAAGTTTAAACAAATCTGGAAAAAAGATCTTTATAAAAATTCTACCTACAATACCTTTAAATGTTTAAAGTGTGTTGGATCAGCATTGAAATTTTAATGAAAGCCAACAGAACACATGGGTGGAGACAGTGACATTGAACTAACAGTGATTTGTAGTTGATGAGCATAAGATCATTCAGGCATGTATCTCTGCAGAACACTAGTGGATGTTTCTCAATCATCGTTTTCAAACCACAATGGACATTTTCAACCGCTTTACCCGATTTGCTCTAATCCACTGGGGGCTTGGTGTAGGGGTGGGCCTTCATGATTTTAGCAAGTCTGTTGAAAAATGGTTGAAAAACATTTATTGTAGTTTGAAATTGCCCACTGATTGGTAAACACCAATTTTGTCTTTGCATGTGCACTTCTTAATAGTCTAATGCTTCCTCATTAGAGAGAAAACATAGGTCCTATACAGAAGTTTTGTTTGTTGAAGCACCTGACATGACTTAGCACAGTTTCGAACAATGGTGCATCTGCCTTATTTCTCAGTTCCTTTGTTTTGCATGCTTATTTGCATTTGATTTGTGTTGTTACTCACTGTAAGTAGATATACAGTGAAGAAAATAAGTATTTGAACACCCTGCTATTTTGCAAGTTCTCCTACTTAGAAATCATGGAGGGGCCTGAAATTGTCATCGTAGGTGCATGTCCACTGTGAGAGACATAATCAAAAAAAAAAAAAATCCAGAAATCACAATGTATGATTTTTAAATAATTTATTTGTAAGATACAGCTGCAAATAAGTATTTGAACACCTGTCTATCAGCTAGAATTCTGACCCTCAAAGACCTGTTAGTCTGCCTTTAAAAAGTCCACCTCCACTCCATTTATTATCCTAAATTAGATGCACCTGTTTGAGGTCGTTAGCTGCATAAAGACCCCTGTCCACCCCATACAATCAGTAAGAATCCAACTACTAACATGGCCAAGACCAAAGAACTGTCCAAAGACACTAGAGACAAAATTGTACACCTCCACAAGGCTGGAAAGGGCTACAGGGAAATTGCCAAGCAGCTTGGTGAAAAAGGGTTCACTGTTGGAGCAATCATTAGAAAATGGAAGAAGCTAAACATAACTGTCCATCTCCCTCGGACTGGGGCTCCATGCAAGATCTCACCTCGTGGGGTCTCAATGATCCTAAGAAAGGTGAGAAATCAGCCCAGAACTACACGGGAGGAGCTGGTCAATGACCTGAGAAGAGCTGGGACCACCGTTTCCAAGGTTTCTGTTGGTAATACACTAAGACGTCATGGTTTGAAATCATGCATGGCACGGAAGGTTCCCCTGCTTAAACCAGCACATGTCAAGGCCCGTCTTAAGTTTGCCAATGACCATTTGGATGATCCAGAGGAGTCATGGGAGAAAGTCATGTGGTCAGATGAGACCAAAATAGAACTTTTTGGTCATAATTCCACTAACCGTGTTTGGAGGAAGAAGAATGATGAGTACCATCCCAAGAACACCATCCCTACTGTGAAGCATGGGGGCGGTAGCATCATACTTTGGGGGTGTTTTTCTGCACATGGGACAGGGCGACTGCACTGTATTAAGGAGAGGATGACCGGAGCCATGTATTGCGATATTTTGGGGAACAACCTCCTTCCCTCAGTTAGAGCATTGAAGATGGGTCGAGGCTGGGTCTTCCAACATGACAATGACCCGAAGCACACAGCCAGGATAACCAAGGAGTGGCTCTGTAAGAAGCATATCAAGGTTCTGGCATGGCCTAGCCAGTCTCCAGACCTTAACCAAATAGAGAATCTTTGGAGGGAGCTCAAACTCCGTGTTTCCCAGTGACAGCCCAGAAACCTGACTGATCTAGAGAAGATCTGTGTGGAGGAGTGGGCCAAAATCCCTCCTGCAGTGTGTGCAAACCTGGTGAAAAACTACAGGAAATAGTTGACCTCTGTAATTGCAAACAAAGGCTACTGTACCAAATATTAACATTGATTTTCTCAGGTGTTCAAATACTTATTTGCAGCTGTATCTTACAAATAAATAGTTAAAAAATCATACATTGTGATTTCTGGATTTTTTTTTTTAGATTATGTCTCTCACAGTGGACATGCACCTACGATGACAATTTCAGACCCCTCCATGATTTCGAACTGGGAGAACTTGCAAAATAGCAGGGTGTTCAAATACTTATTTTCTTCACTGTATTAAAAATGTATTAAAGGGTTTGAATAAAGCATCTATTTTTCTACATTCTTAAAGGAGCTGTATGTAAGAAATTTATTTCAATTAATCATACATTTTCCCTGATATGTCACTAGACATTAAGAAATCATGTTCATTTCAAATACTTATCACTGACAACAGTAGTCCGGCCAGGATATTGTCATTTAAAAAGTGAAGTTGCAGCCCTCAACTGATGTTGATGTTGTCATGTTGTTTTGGTCTGATGCTCCACCCTCCACCGATCTACCAATCACGAAGTCAGTAGTGTTCCGGCATCCGGGTTGCCAGCTCTGCTCTAGTTACCACAGCTGCATGCAGCTAATAACGTGTCGGAATCGGATCTTGCAGCATATCTGGCAACCTCGAGTCAGTAATTTGAAAGTGATTGCAGTACCAGTTTTGGCCACAATCTTACATACGGCTCCTTTAAAAAAAAAGCATCTTGCTTTAGTAAAGTTTATTAGGAATTTTCTGAAAAAAGTTCTAATGTCATTTAACAGATTTCTTAAGGTGCAGGAGACATGAATATGAGCAAGAATGTTACACTGCAAACATAGCCCATGTCTTGTATCCGTCAGTGCTTGCATGCAGAGCACATTGCTCCTTTAGTAGGAGTGAAGGCAGATGAAGATGGACAATGTAGGGTATCTGGGTGAACCATTGACTCGTCCCTCTGAACACAAATAAAGCACATTCTTCCTAAAACCCAAAGTCTTTTAGAATGAATGTAAATTACGGACATTGGCATGAGAATGCCTAGATGAGACTGTTTCTGAAACATTTACGATTCTGTGATGTGTCCCAGAACACCTCACGAACTTCCCCCACTGCAGGCACCAAGCCCAGGTGGCCTGGCCGGACCTCTCAGAGATGTCCAACGCACACGCATACATGAACTGTTACGAATTTCCTCATAAAAGACTTTACTGAGATATATTTGAAATGACTCTATATGTGTCTGCGTGGCCCGGTCATACGGGGAAGTACCTATGGTTTATTTACAGTTCTAAAATGAACCACAAATGCCTGTTGTGTATTAAGACGTATATTCGTATTCCTATTATGTGTGTATGTCCTTCTTGGTACTGTTCTAATCCTCTCTGTCCAACTGAGTTAATCAGATACAGGAGATTACAGTAGAATGTATGATTCTAGGGGTGGCACGGTTCACAAAACCCACGGTTCGGTTTGTATCACGGTTTTAGGGTCACGGTTTTCGGTTCTGTGCGGTTCTTGTTATTTTTTCTTTTAATCTTTAACACTCCAGAAATGTACTTCAGCATATGATATATAGCTTAATTCTCCACAATTTAGGATACAGTATTTACAATTTGACTTGACTTTAAGCACATTTTGGGACCATCTCAGAGGAAAGCTATGTAAGATTTTGATACAGCAAGAGAGAAGACATGCTTTTTGTTTATTTGGCAAAAAAAGGAGAATGTGTATCACTATCTCTACAAGAACTTATGTGCATTTTTAGCACACAAAGATTGAAATTAACTTGCATTTATCAAACTGCCAACTTAAGTGTAGCTCTTACAAAAATTGTATCTTTTAAAAGAAAAAGAGAGGAACTCTTAAAACTCTGTCTTTTAAATAAGTCAAAATACATGAAACACAATTGCCTATAATTAGGCTATAGCAATAGCAAAGGCCATAATCATAAAGTGAAACATAAGTTCAACCTCAACAGAAAAACAGTGTCAACAATGCTTCTATTACCTGAGAGTGAGGGTAAATTTTTTTCACTTGAAATTAAAGTGCAGTATTTGGAAACATATGACTGGAGTTCTTATCTAAACTTAAAGTGCCACTGTAGCGTTATATTTAAATATCATAACATGAAATCCAAAATGTTCCCACACACCGGACTTATACGACGCTGGCGCATCCTCCAACTCCCTCATCTCTCCCACTTGCCGTTTCTACGCGTGACGTGACCTGCAGCACTCCATACTCCACTTTTACTAGCTTGTTCGACTTGAACCGGCGCTGCACAGAGCGATCGGTACTTTGACATCAAAGTACCGTGTGATTAAAAAGCATACGGAGGCGTGCCTCTCGTGGTAGTTTGATGTTATTCACCAATCGCTCTGTCTGTGCAGCACCGGTTCAAGTCGAACAAGCCTCATACCCACCACAGTGCACACACGTCTTATTTCGCGCGAAAAGGAAACACACGTCTGCCGTCACATACGGGCACGAGGCTACATTGCGCATGCGTCGAACCGTGAGACGCACACACGCTCCGAACCGAGACAAGCGAACCGAACGGTTTGGATGTTTTTTTATGTACCGTGCCACCCCTAATTCTATGTGCACAAGCTTTTTGGGACAGTAAGGACCAAAACTAACATCACTGTCAGAGCCATTTCCACAGACGAGGAATGAACTTAGCCTGAATTGTTTCTTTGGTAAATTTACCTCAAAGACCTTTAAACCTGCGTTTGAAAGTTTAAAGCCTCTCTGAACCATCAGAAAACCACGTGGGACACACAAGGCCGTGTGCGCAACCGCGCAACGAACGAGCACGCGCCCCAAGGACACACACACACACACTTCTCCTCGGCAACTTAAGAGACCCATGGTGCAAGTATTTATTTCTTATCAAGATTTATTATGCTGTACGGTTGTTGCCTCAAAAAGGGTGATTTTGTGATTTCTTGTTGTCTCTCGTTTGAGGTTCCGTTGTCTATGTGAATTTGCTATTCTAAAGATCCTCGGATCTTTCTAAACTCCCTCTCTCCCTCTCTTGTCGACAGCATAATCACCTGACCTGGGACTTGATGATATTCTGTGCCTTATCACTGCTTAATCAGGTAATCATTCATATTCCTCAATCTGTATTGAATTTGAGAAATAACTGATTTCCTTTCAGTTTAGCTTGTTTCCACTGAAACACAATGGCTGCGTTCGGAATCGCATACTCAATAAGTAGGTAGGCTACTTAATTTCAATAAGCACTTACTTAAAGGTGGGGTATGTGATTTGGAAAACGACCGGCAGATTTTGAAAATACACAACTCAAATGGTCCTACCTTCTTTCCTCCAACGCTGTCTCTGATTCGCTCGAGGGGGAGGGGGGAGGGGGGTATGGTACGACCGTTTGATTGACGAACTTACTGTCCAATGATTCTAGGATGTCTTGGAAATGATTGGCTGGAGTTTTTCGAGTCCTGCCCGTTCCACAGATGATTAAATTGTTTAATTTTTATTTCAGTGCTTCTAACTCAGTGACTGTAAGTGGGTTAGGAATAGGATTTCAAGTTATTTTGAAAAAATGGACAAAAAAGAGAATCACAAACCCCACCTTTAACGAGCGCTAAAAGAGTAGGTACTTTATAGCCAAATCTCGTTGAGTATGAAAGCGATCCGGACATCATCGCCATGTTGACGTTATCATGTGATCTACGACGCGTTATCACACGCACTTAAATACACTCTAAAAAATTATTCAGGGGCTTAGTAAATATCACAGTAATAATGAACTGTATTAACTTAATAAAATCTCTGAATATCATTTACTTGATTGTTTGAGTTGAACATACCAAAATAATTGACTAAAAATCCAACAGTTAATTTTGTCTAGAATTTACAGTTATATATAAGTTTTTTTTCACTAAAAGAATTTAGTATTTGACTAACCAATTGTTTCTTTTAAATAAACTTAATATATTTGTGAAATTTATATCAAAATATTTGAGAATTGAGAATTAAACAGATCTGTTTCAAGAACCACAAAAATTACTTAATTTAAGTCAATATTATTAATATATTTAACACACTTAAGAAATTGAGTAAGTTTACTCAATTAAAACAATGTGCCCCTCCCCCACCCTCTAAAGTGACGACAGTTCAACGGTCGAGTGACCGCGGGCTGTTTGAACTCCAGTCTCCAGAAGAACAGTTCTCCTCTTTTCTTCTCAGTGTCGCCGAAACTTCCCAGTCTCTGTGAAATTCAGGTTTGTGTATGTTTTATTTTATTTATAAAATCATTACTGTGCTTTAAATCATTGTATTTAATGCAAAACAACATACAAAGGCGTAATGTGACACCTAAACGACACGAGTTTATTCATCATAATGATAATGAATATAATTAATTTGGATGATAAAATGTCCTCAGAACTGTGCACTGTTTGTTTATTGGCAGGTTATGGAGTCAGTCGTCGCAGCATCTTTCGGCTATGAGTGAAACGCAAGACGGCGGTCTGGAGTCCGAAGTTCACCCGCAGAGCGCGAGTCCATCTCCGGCACAAGGACCAGCGCTGATACGGTGGATATTGGATAACAGGCCTGTTGAATTAGGCTACCTAAATGTTTAATGTTTAATTTTTACTTCTAAAATGTTTGTTAAATTAGTTTAAATGTAGGCAATATTGTATGTTAAAACAGTGTAAAAATATGATGTTTGCTGTACTCATTGACAATAAAGGCCAATGTCATGTATACTGGTGGTTGTATGGAATATTATTTTACAAAGGTTTAGAGGAAATAAAAAAGTTAATATTACTCATAAATAAAAACAGCTAATATTACTCATAAATATTGGTTTTTAAATGTTTAAATGTTAAATTATTTCTACTCAATTTTATTTGTTGATATACCAGATGCATTTACTCAGATTTACTTAATATTTTTACTTGCATTTACTCAATTCATACAGTATATTTAATTGATTTCACAGCTTTAAAATTTACTCAATTTTTTTAAGTGTAAAAATGTTTCACCAAAAAACTTGAGTTACAGGTAACATGGTTAGACTTTTTAGAGTGTACTTAAATATACGAACGACTTAAATATATGAACGACACGTTTAATTAATCCATCTGTAAATATCATATTGATGAAAGTTGCTCATTTTATGGTATTGTTGAAGAAACTGCCCATTTATTTTGTGAATAGCCTACATTTAGGGTTGATTTAAGCAGTTTTGTCCTTATAACGATATAAATTTTTTTTATTAAGAAACCCCAAAATCGTCATCTCTTGAATATGTTGTTAATTTCTGTATTTCCTTTAAGTTTTCCTCTTTTTCTTGATGAATTTCCGCACAATTCATCCCTCAGACTTCTAACAATTTTTTTTATTATGAAGAACTATTTAAAAATATTTAGCCTTGTTATTGTTCTTTTTTCCTGTGTATAAATATCATATGATGTACACAAACCAATGATCTTTATGTTTTCTGTTTTGTCATGATTGTTCATTGTTAGATAAAACTATGGTATCTTTCCATGATCTTGTATGTAATAAGTTTAAATGATATGAGCGACAGGTGCACTATAACACTACATAACATCAGTAATTCGACAGCACAGTAATTCAATAAATGAGTAAAAGAACAAAGTAACCATCACAATAAACAAATGCATAAACACATGAAACAAAGCTTTATTCAAAATACAAGTATGCATTTACAAGCGCTGAACCCCACACTGCCATCTCAACACAGCGGTTCCGTTCTGCGGCTTTATCCTGATGAAGTCACCAGAGCTGAGCCCTGCCTTCGTGCCCAAGCTTATTGCTGCGCTTCACAATCTGAGGCAATAAGGGCAGATGGAGTGATGGAGGGTCTCATAGGGGCAGATGGAGTGATGGAGGGACCCATCCATGGCACCGTTTCCAGGATTCAGCTCTGGGCTCCTCATCCTCGGTGCTCATGTAATACCCATGAAAAGAAGTATAAAACGATAAAAGAATAAATAAAACGAGCGCTTCAGGGATGGCTTCCTGGTTGTCGTTTTTACTCTTGAATGAAGCACATCACGGGCGCGTGCGCTACTAAGCCGTGCGATTACGTCATCACACTGGTATGCCAAGCGAAAATAATTTAATAAATGGACATAACACTCTTCTTTTTAAACAAAGCACAAATAAGCATTTAAAGGTGCCCTAGAATGGTTTTCATTTTTATTGTATATTGTATAATGTTTTCTGGGTTGCCCTTATAATGTTAGTATGTTTTTTAGATAAAAAATAGTCATAATTTAGAAATAAAAGGCATTTTTCCCTGATTTTAGCCTCTGATTTGAAAGATCTGTTCGAAGGGGTGTGTCTGCTGTGAGTAACCGGCCTCTGCTGTGATTGGCTGACATGCTTGCATATGAAATAGCTACGTATTACATGTGAAACTCTCGAATACTTTTACTACAGATATTATACTTTTTTACTATTACAGCTATCGAGATTAACGAATCGTGAGATGTTTTTAAAGTATTTAGATCTATTCCCATCACATAAAATGTTAACGTGATGAGCATTGAGCAAATAGATGACAGTGTGTTGATCGTGAGAATAAAGATCTTATCATTGCAACGCAGTTTTTGCACTCTCTCTAATGCTTTCACCAATGCAAACACGATGATTTAAATACAGTATTGAACGATTTTGAGAGAAAGATTATACTGAACTTGAACAATTACACTCAGAAAGTGTTGCTTGGTAGCTCGATCGATCGAGGCCAGCTCTGTATTGGCCCAAGTTGAGGAAACTGTCTGGTCGGTAAAATGTTTGGAAATTTCCAGAGAAAATTAAATTAACCCATTGTTTCTTCAGAGGCTCAGATGAAGGAACTAAATACCTTTGTGAGACAAGGTCACAAGACAGGACAGACATGTGACATAACCCCCTCCCTACGGAGCGGCTACCAGACGCTCCATCAGACCAGGGCGGGACAGGAAGGAAACATCAGGGGCGGGACGGGAGGGACAGCCCGGGGGGGGGACAGGAGGGACAGACCAGGGGGGGGACGGGAGGGACAGACCAGACCAGGGGGGGGACGGGAGAGACAGACCAGGGCGAAACAGAGAGTCCATCGGGCGGCCAGGGCGAAACAGAGGGTCCATTGGGCGGCCAGGGCGGTGAAGACACCTCGGGTGACCAGGGCGGTGAAGACCCCTCGGGCGGCCAGGGCGGTGAAGACCCCTCGGGCGGCCACGGCGGTGAAGACCCCTCGGGCGGCCAGGGCGGCGAAGACCCTTCGGGCGGCCAGGGCGGCGAAGACCCTTCGGGCGGCCAGGGCGGTGACGTCACCTCGGGCGGCCATGGCTCCGGCTCAGGAACAGCGGACACCGGCTCAGGAACACAGGAACAGCGGACACCGGCTCAGGAACAGCGGACACCGCCTCCGGCTCTGGAACGGGCCCTGGCTCTGCCTCCGGCTCTGGAATGGGCCCTGGCTCTGCCTCCGGCTCTGGAACGGGCCCTGGCTCTGCCTCCGGCTCTGGAACGGGCCCTGGCTCTGCCTCCGGCTCTGGAACGGGCCCTGGCTCTGGCTCTGGAACGGGCACTGGCTCTGGCTCTGCCACCGGCTCTGGCACGGGCACGGGCACTGGCTCTGCCACCGGCTCTGGAACGGGCACTGGCTCTGCCACCGGCTCTGGAACGGGCACGGGCACTGGCTCTGCCACCGGCTCTGGAACGGGCACTGGCTCTGCCACCGGCCCTGGAACGGGCACTGGCTCTGCCACCGGCTCTGGAACGGGCACTGGCTCTGCCACCGGCTCTGGAACGGGCACTGGCTCTGCCACCGGCTCTGGAACGGGCACTGGCTCTGCCACCGGCTCTGGAACGGGCACTGGCTCTGCCACCGGCTCTGGAACGGGCACTGGCTCTGCCACCGGCTCTGGAACGGGCACTGGCTCTGCCACCGGCTCTGGAACGGGCACTGGCTCTGCTTCCGGCTCTGGAACGGGCACTGGCTCTGCCTCCGGCTCTGGAACGGGCACTGGCTCTGCCTCCGGCTCTGGAACGGGCACTGGCTCTGCCTCCGGCTCCGGCTCTGGAACGGGCACTGGCTCTGCCTCTCCGGCGCTGGAACGGGCACTGGCTCTGCCTCTCCGGCTCTGGAACAGCAGACACTGGCTCCGGCTCAGGAACAGCAGACATTGGCTCCGGCTCAGGAACAGCAGACATAGGCATGTCCAGGATCCGAGCCAGACGCTCCAGATAGTCCAGGTCCATAAAAGCAGACGGAACGTGAACAGTCTCTGGCTGGGCAGACGGGACGTGAACAGTCTCTGGCTGGGCAGACGGGACGTGAACCGTCTCTGGCTGGGCAGACGGGACGTGAACCGTCTCTCGCTGGGCAGACGGGACGTGAACCGTCTCTCGCTGGGTAGACGGGACGTGAAGCGTCTCTCGCTGGGCAGACGGGACGTGAAGCGTCTCTCGCTGGGCAGACGGGACGTGAAGCGTCTCTCGCTGGGCAGACGGGACGTGAAGCGTCTCTCGCTGGGCAGACGGGACGTGAAGCGTCTCTCGCTGGGCAGACGGGACGTGAAGTGTCTCTCGCTGGGCAGACGGGACGTGAACCGTCTCTCGCTGGGCAGACGGGACGTGAACCGTCTCTCGCTGGGCAGACGGGACGTACGTGAACCGTCTCTCGCTGGGCAGATGTGACGTACGTGAACCGTCTCTCGCTGGGCGAACGTACCGTGCACAGTTTCTGACTGGGCAGGCGCAGGTCTCCTTTTCCTCCATCTTTTCTGACGGATATGTGTAGACTCGGGGCTGGCTAAAACCATCGCTGAAGTCCCCACACTAGACGGATCCAGAAATGTTGACCTCCTTCCTGATGAGACCCGTGAGGAAGACTCTGCTGCCCTCCTTTCCTCATTCCTTTGAACGCACATGGTGAGGTATTTAAACAAAGAAATCCCATTCTCTCTCTCCTCAGGAGAGAGTTCGCTCCGCTGAATCCACATGGTGGCTCGTTCGTTCTGTCACGAGACGCAAGACAAGAGACGTGGATCCAATTGCAGAGATGATTTATTAAGATGACAAACAGAAAAGATACAACCTCCAAGGCACAGGAACCAAACGGGAAAAAACACCAGGAACATGTACAACGAACGAGCACAGGACAGCAAACACAGGAAGACTAAATAGGGAGGCAAATAAAGGAGGGTAACGAGGCAGACAGGTGGAGCAAATAAACCAATAATCAGATAACAAGAGGGAGGGATCAAACAACGACAAGAGCACATGGCTCAACATAACAAAACACCCATGTGCATCACAAGACAGGACAGACATGTGACAGCGCAGTTCCGCCTGTCATTGAACATGGGCTGGCATATGCAAATTTTTGGAGTCGTACATATTAATGATCTCGACTGTTGCGTCACAGTCGGTATTATGTGGAGATTCGCCTATTTTCAGGGGTGTTTTTCAAAAACGAGATTTAAGTAAGAAGGAGAAAACAATGGTGTTTGAGACTCACTGTATGTCATGTCCATGTACTGAACTCTTGTTATTTAACTATGCCAAAATAAATTCAATTTCACATTTTAGGGCACAATTCCAACAATATTAGAAAAATAACATTTACAAATTCTATAATGCATTTGAAAAAAAATAAAAATAAAGATAAAATCCACTATATCACACCCACACCAGTCTGCAGACATTTCAGATCCTACAAAAATGCACAAACATTATACAAAATTATTTACAGCACATTTGTCTAATCAATGTAAACAGTGTTGACAAGACAACAGTGAATTATCCTGCATAATAGCACACATTCATCACTCAGATGTCTTTTTCATGTTGTGATTTGCTAATCTGCAATACTTATACAATATTTTCCTTACATATGTAAATATACACTTTAAATAAGCGTGTTTAAGATGTATATGGTTATGTAAATCCTCTTTAGAGACGTAACGTTACGTGTGCTTACTGGAGCTCCCCTGTTAGCTACTATACATAATAAAACATGTTTTTACAGCAAAATGACAACTCTTCAATACTGTCTAACTACTTTACACCTTGAACAGTTAAAACGTTTAGTTTAACACATACGATTTAATATGAGGTGCCCCTAAGGACATTATTCAGAATTACCATGCATGTACTTTTCCTCTCACATACACATATGAAACCAAATTCATTCACATACTATAATGAAATGCTCACACACATACAAGTGAAATGCTTTTACAAACACAACTGAAACACTCTCATACATACAACTGAAAATATTACGCTCACACACACAACTGAAACGCTCACACACACACAACTAAAACGCTCACACACACAACTGAAACACTCACACACACACAACTGAAATGCTCACACACATTCAAGTGAAATGCTTTTACAAACACAACTGAAACACTCATACATACAACTGAAAACATCACGCTCACACACACATAACTGAAACACACACACAACTGAAATGCTCACACACATACAAGTGAAATGCTTTTACAAACACAACTGAAACGCTCTCATACATACAACTGAAAATAGTATGCTCACACACACAACTGAAATGCTCAGTTATGTTTATTCACTTAACATAACTCTTAAGAAACACAGACTCGCAGTAACGTTTAAGATGCTTCTGTTTACTGAAGTGTTGCACACAGACATTCGAACATCAATCCGCTGACTTAGCACACACTCATAGTGGATCGCAATGTTCTAACACGACACAAAGTAGTGCCTACTTCTATACATTGAAATCAGAGTAAATACATAATTCCTCCCTTCCAGCTTTGATGCACTTATAAATCATCAAACAAAAATTACATTGGCTGAACTCGACTCAACACCCATATCCAATTTAGAAACAATTCATATTTCATAATATTTCAATAACTTTTTTTTTTTTTTTACAGAACACTTTCTCTTCCTTTACTTTGTTTCTTAATGTTATAAATCAAGTCTGTCCGG
Organism: Semotilus atromaculatus; assembly: GCA_031834385.1. Classification (NCBI taxonomy): domain Eukaryota; kingdom Metazoa; phylum Chordata; class Actinopteri; order Cypriniformes; family Leuciscidae; genus Semotilus; species Semotilus atromaculatus. The sequence continues at coordinate 12,461,924 of JAULUF010000014.1, forward strand.
AGGTTTGCGAACCCTCTCAGGATATCTGCGTCCCAGGGAATCAGGCAGGTTTGTCATTGATTGAGGTATGTTCACTGTCTCGGGTGTGAGCATATTTTCCACAGTTGTCATGTCCGGTGTTGTAGTACTGTCCCCTAGATTCGGTAGAACAGCAGATGTCACAGTTTGACCAGTCACCTTTCCAGGTGAAGCATCCAAAAGTTGATCAACATGTCTGCGCCAGACGACATTGGGCTCCACAATCACAGTGTATGAGAGCAGCCCAGTTTGTGACAAAATTTCTGCTTGTTGCCATTTGTCACTCTGGCTGCGATAGTCTCTTGCCAGTACTTTTTGCCCAACGTCAAATGATCTCAGTTTCCTTTGTTGTTGAATGGGTGAACATTGTTTGTTTGACACATATTTTTGAATGTCCGGTTTCAGTAGATCCAAGCGAGATCTCAAGTTTCTTCCCATAAACAACGTTGCCGGTGACTGTCCAGTAAGTAGTGTGTGGAGTGTTTCTGTACGCCAGCAGAAAGTTGGCAATTTTCTGCTGCAGTGGCACTTCCTCCTTTCTACTTGCTTTCATTGACTGTTTAAAGGTTTGTACAAAGCGTTCAGCTAGTCCATTAGTTGCCGGGTGGTGAAGAGCAGATGTTAAGTGTTTAATCCCGTTGTTTTTCAGGAAAGTTTGGAACTCCTCACTGGTAAACTGGGTACCATTGTCACTTACAAGTTGTAGATCCAAGAAAGGTCCCGCGTAGTCGATGTGAAGGCGTTGCCACGGGGCAACTGGCCATTCCCAAGTGTGAACGGGTGCAATCTGAGGTTGGCACTGAGTGTGGTGGCAACCTGTGCATGTTTTGACCAGAGTTTCAATTTGGTTGTCAAGGCCCGGCCACCACACATAACTTCTAGCGCGACTTTTCATTTTCACCACACCCATGTGTCCATCATGCAGTGAGTTAAGAACTTTGGGTCGCAGTTAGGGGGGTACAATTACACGTGACCCCCACCACATGACACATCCTTGACACACGGTAAGTTGGTCTTTTCTGGTGGAATAGTCCGAAAGTTCTGTATCTGCGCGTGCTGGCCAACCATTCACAGTTAAATCATACACTCTGGAAAGCAATGGGTCGTTTCTAGTTTCTTTGCTTATTTGTGCACTTGTCACAGGGACCGGTTCCATTTGTAACATGTGAAGGGTTAAAGCAGGATCAGAAACCTTCCCTGACAATGACTGAGGAAGGCGAGACAGTCCATCTGCATTTCCATGTAGTTTTGTCCCTTTGTATTCAATGGTGTAGGTGTGCGCTCCCAGGAAGAGGCCAATGCTGTAAACGAGCCGCAGCCATTGCGGGAACACCTTTGTGTGGACTGAAAATGGAAACTAGTGGCTGGTGATCTGTAATCAGCGTGAAATGCTTGCTATATAGATACTGGTTAAACTTTTTCACTCCCCACACTAAACTTAAAGCTTCTTTGTCTATCTGTGCGTAGTTACGCTCTGCAGGTGACAGAGAGCATGATGCAAAAGCTATGGGGCGTTCAGAGCCATCACTCATTTTGTGTGACAGAACGGCACCAATACCGTAAGGCGAAGCGTCACATGCTAGACGCAGAGGCAACTTTGGGTCATAATGAGTCAGCACTTTGTCTGAAATGATGAGTTGCTTTGCCTTTTTAAATGCCTGCTCACAGTCTCTAGTCCAATCCCACTTTGTGTTTTGATGCAGCAGCGCATTGAGTGGGTGCAGCACAGTTGAAAGATTTGGCAAAAACTTGTGATAATAGTTAACAAGGCCGAGGAATGAACGTAACTGACTTACGTTTTATGGTTGTGGAGATTTCACAATGGCCACAATTTTGTCCTGAGTTTTGTGAAGTCCCTGTTTGTCTATTTTGTGTCCACAATACTCAATGGACTCCTTGAAGAACTCGCATTTCTTCCTATTTGCCTTAAGTCCATATTCCTCCAGTTTTGTCAAAACTGCATCCAAATTGACCAAGTGTGAGTTTTTGTCTGAGCCTGTCACAATAATGTCATCCAAGTAACATTGAGTACCTGGAATTCCTTGTAACACCTGGTCCATAGCACGTTGCCAGATTGCTGGAGCACTTGTGATGCCAAACACGAGCCGGTTTTATTGGTAGAGTCCTTTGTGGGTGTTGATGGTGAGGTACTTGCGTGAACTTTCATCCATCTCCATTTGTAGATAAGCCTGTGCAAGGTCAATCTTTGTGAAGTGTTCACCATTTGCTAGGGATGCAAAAATGTCATCAATGCGAGGTAGCGGATACTGGTCTGCGTGAAGTACAGGATTAAAAGTTACTTTAAAGTCACCACAAATACGCAACTTGTCTGAAGACTTTTAGCCACAGGCACAATTGGTGTAGCCCATTCAGACCAGTCCACCTTGGATAATATCTGTTGATCCATGAGATGTTGCAGCTCAGCTTCCACTTTTGGCCGTAGAGCATATGGAACAGGGCGTGCTTTGTGAAACTTTGGTTTTGCATCTTCTTGCAGCTCAAGACGCGCTTTGATGTGCTTCATGGTTCCAATGCCTTTACTGAAGACTTGTGCATGTTTGTCAAGTATTTCAGATAACTTTTTGTCAGTGAGCTGTTCGGAGGCAATACGCAAAGTCTTTATTTCATGCCAGTTGAGCCTGATCTGTCTTAGCCATCTGCGACCAAACAGTGGTACCCCTCTATCCTTCAGAACAAACAGCTCAAGATTGCAGGTTTGGTTTTTATATTTCACTTTCACTTTTCCCAGTGGTGTAACTTTTTCACCCGTTTATGTTTTCAACTCTACTCTAGTGTGTGACAGTTTTGTGTCTGGGAATTTTGCCTTGTAGTCCTTGGAAGATATGATTGACAGCGCTGACCCTGTGTCCAGTTCCATTTTTAATGGCACTCCATTGACACTCCATTTAATGGCACTCCATTGGTGTCAGCCATATCACATCACGGTCATCCTTTTCTGTAGCATACAACCCTAAACAGGCCAATTCTTCCTCACTAGAACTGTCATAGTCTGTTTGTGCTACTTTGTGAAGCCTCTGCCCTCTTTTTACATTTAATTTATCTTTAGAGTTGCTGTACTTTGATTTACACATTTTCTGTGTGTGCCCCCTCTTATTACATTGACGGCAGTCTTTATCTTTGAACCAACACTCCGTGGGGTCATGTGACTGTTTACCGCATCTGAAGCAGGGCTTTGCTTTGGTATTGCACAGCTTGGAGTGCATTTTAAATACAGAACATGTCGTTGGGTTTTTACCTTGCAGTTCTGTTGCGTTCCTTGCTGCTGTCTCCACTGAAACCGCAATTTCTACTGCTCGTTGTAAAGTAAGCTTGTCCTCCGTCAAAAGCCGTTTTTGAATGCTCTCGTTGTGCAGCCCGCACACGAACCGGTCCCTCAAAGCGTCAGAAAGTCCATCTCTAAACTGGCAAAGCTCGGCTAGTTTCCTTAGCTCGGCGATGTATTCTGACACTGACTCACTTTTTGACTGGTTTCTCTTGTGAAATCTAAAACGCTCAGCGATCACTAATGACGCTGGGTTTAGGTGACTTTTCAGCGTTCGCGTTATTTCATCAAAAGTTTTGTCTGCCGGTCTAGCTGGAGCAACAAGGCTGCGGAATAGGTTGTAAGTTTTCGTGCCCATAACACTCAGTAGGACTGCTACTTGTCTTTCGTTCTGTATCTCGTTTGCTAGACAGTACTGCTCAACTCTTTCCACATATGTTGTCCAGTCTTCCACCGAACTATCAAAACTGTCCATATGTCCCAATATTCCAGCCATTTTTGCTTCTTGGCATCCAATCACTTTTACCTTGGTCTTGATGAACAAACGTCCCCACCTCCAGCTAGCTCGTCCACGGCAGAACTGCGGGGTGAGCAGACGAAGCTTTCATCCACAAAACCAAGTCCATTCAAAACTTTATTCCGGTCTTATTCATCCGATGCATTTCGCGGGTTCTTCTTAAGACTCGTCGCCAGTTTTGTTATGTTTATTCACTTAACATAACTCTTAAGAAACACAGACTCGCAGTAACGTTTAAGATGCTTCTGTTTACTGAACAAGTGTTGCACACAGACATTCGAACATCAATCCGCTGACTTAGCACACACTCATAGTGGATTGCAATGTTCTAACACGACACAAAGTAGTGCCTACTTCTATACATTGAAATTAGAGTAAATACATAACACTCACACACACACAACTGAAATGCTCACACACATACAAGGGAAATGCTTTCACACACACAACTGAAATGCTCACACACACACAACTGAAATGCTCACACACATACAAGTGAAATGCTTTTACAAACACAACTGAAACGCTCTCACTCACACAACTGAAAATAATTTCAGTATGTTTTATGCAAGCATTTCAGTATGTTGTATGCAAGCATTTCAGTTGAAACGGAAGCTCATTTCAGTTGAAACGGAAGGTGGTTAAAGTCCCCGCCCACTCCAGCAGGGTTGCCAGATATGCCAGCAAGGTTTTCCAGCCCAAAACCGTGAGAATGTTTGTTTCTCGTTTAAACACAGTGAAATCATTAACAAGCTTTAAAATTACCCATTGGTCCTTGTACTTTTTCATTTTTTAACCCGTAATTGAAAAAGAAAAGTGAATGGGTGTTGTAGGCCCTTTTTTTTAATGCAAAGTTGAACACAATTTGAATTGTATCCAAATGCTGCGCAAAAAAAGCATAAATATTTAAGTATTTTCTGATTTTTGTATATGACTTTTTGCCCTTTATTTAACATGTAGTTCAATATTCACAAATTAATATGCGAAAAAATTGATTTTACTCGTTTTCTAAGAGGCCAAACCGGGAAATAATATTTTTCCCGCAGTGCTGAATGGCCTACTCTCGAACCATACAGAGAGGTGATTCTATAGGTGATTTATAATCTGAAAAAATAACGAGGCATTTTAATTGTTTATTAATAAACTAGTGTTTTCGAAATTAGTCTCGGCTGGAAATATCTCCGCTGTAAAGCGGATGCACCTTCAGAGAGAAATTCATATTTACATAATAGATGGTAGGCCTATTTGCTTTCGATTCGAATTGGTTCTTTAAAAGTGGACATTTCAAGCTTTAGCCTATAGGCTATTTTGTTTCAGTTCAGCTTTGAGACGCGATCCAGTTCACGGAGATCATGAAAGCGCGCCTGATTGTTCTTTTATTTTACAAATTTTAATAAGTAGTTGCGAATGATGTATTATTATTTTCTGTATGACCAGAAAAGATAGAGTTGTTTCCACTGTTGATAGGAAAACGCAAGTGTTTGCGCCCGCGCCCCTGTGCCATGCAGTGCGAGCTCAACACTCCCCCAAACACGTATGCGTCAAAATCTGAAAATGAAATAATTTGAAAATGTGATAATCTTAGCCATGTATTATTGTTGTCTAACCTGTATTATGACTGACTTTGACTAATTGCTTTGTTCCTTTTTTTTGGATAAACCCGTCTTCTGGTCTAATATAACAATAATAATAATGATAATTATTATTTGCGGTTATAACTATAAATTAGTTCACTTAAAGGGCACCTATTATGCAAAATTCACTTTTACATGGTGTTTGAACATAATTGTGTGTTGGCAGTGTGTGAGCAAAACCACCCTAGAATGATAAAAATCCACCCAGTGTTTTTTTTACAATCTCAATAAATCATAACAGAGAATGTCTAATAGGAATAAGCACTGTCTCAGAACGAGCTGTTCTAAGATTCAGCGCAATGTGACGTAGAATTGAGCCAGCCCCACCGACGTGGTTTGATTGACAGTGTGGTGTTGGCATAGACCCCGCCCTCGGTGATCCGTACACCATCCTCGACAGTTTCAACGACAGCCGGTAATGTCTCCTAAGAAACATAAGTGTTCTGTTGTGGGATGTAATAATGTACATAGTAGTTTTTACTTACTTCCGACATCAGAGCCACTGAAAACGCAGTGTATGTATTTTATTTATGAAGGAAAGGCGCCACTAAAACTTCCAAAATACGTTTATGTATTCAAATGGCGCTTTTCCATTACCAGTACCAGCTCAACTCGGCTCGGCTCGACTCGACTCGCCTCGACTCGGCTCACTTTTCGCTCCGTTTTCCATTGCAGATAGTACCTCCACAATAGTACCTGGTCGTCATAGCGACGCTGCAGGAAACTGCCGTGACGTAATCTTCTGCGCGAGCCGCGAGTCGCGACACACCCGCGACACGTACTCCTCGTTTGACCACGGCGTATTCTTCCGAGTTGCCAAAAAAATAGTAGTAATGGGGATATCACGCAATCTGGCCAAACTATTTAAAAATAGCGGGGTTATTCAGGATACTCCGTCTGGCGCGTGCAATGATGACACATGAATAGTGACGATTCTCTCTGACCAATCAGCAGTCTGCTGTGTTTACACGTCACATTTTAGTATCGCCTCAGCTCGTCTCAGCTCGCTTAGAACCTCGGCGGAGGTGGTACGAAAAAAAGTACCCGAAAGCAGGTACAGGTACAACTTTTACGCAGTGGAAAACCAAACAAAGGCGAGTCGAGTCGAGTCGAGGCGAGCCGAGCCGAGCTGGTACTGTGTAGTGGAAAAGCGCCAAAAGTTAATCCTCAAGTGTGGATCGTTGCCTACTGTTCGCGATCCAACGTCACCTCCAGAAGAAGTAAGTGTATTTTATGATTTTTGAGCAAATAGTCATTTCAATCGATGTCAGCCAATTCAACAACAAATGCGTCTAAAGTTGTTGTCGTCGTCGTAGGACAGGGTTCTCAAGTTTTATCAAAAGTGTAAGGGTGGATTTCCTGCAGGGGTTCAAGCTGCAAGACTGCCGAACGACTAAGAAACGTTATCAGCAAGATGGTAGAAAACTGTACATTTCTTGTCTATTCCACCCACTGCCACTTATACCAACGACGGAAATAAGCGCAGTTACAATAGCTTAATATGTGGGAGAGCGTTGCTATAGAGAGTGACAATATTGTATTGCAATAGGTAGCACTTCAAAGTCAATACCAAATCAAAACTAGTTAGCACGTTATTTGTAATTGACAAGGTTTAATGACAAAATATGGTTATGGTTACACTTAAAATAGTTACATAATAGTTGTATGAGATGATGTTATATTATTAATTGTACCCAGCATGTATGTAAAATGTTACCTGAGAGATAGATAGAAACAGAGAGAGAGAGAGAGAGAGAGATAGCAGGAGATAAAGAGAGAGAGTCAGTCCCAAGAGGGACCCAGAGAATGAGAGCTGGAGCATCCAAAGAGCAGAGCATACAAACAGACAGAGCAACAGTTTCAACCTTCCTTTATCCCTTCCGTGACCATGTGACTAAAACCCAAATGTGAGACATTCAAACTGACCAATCAGATAATTACCCTTCCCCCATTGTTCTAAAGGTGTGACAATTCATAGACCCCTCCAAAGTACAAACATCTTGGCCTACAGGCCTTGATCACTATCAGCCCCTCTGTGTCTTTGGGAACTCCAAATGGTCCTTGTGGTTGAAACAAGAGGTGGAACACAGTAAAGCATATGTCTTTGTTCATTTCAAATATCTTGGATTATTTTCAATCCTACAATTCCTCCCTTGGCACCGTTGGCCACACACATGGAGTCCAAAGGTGGCACAATCCATAAAGACATGCTTTCTGTTGTGTGTAGTTGCATCTTCAGACTTTTCATCCAGGCTTGTTGCAAAAGCAGTTGGTCAGTCTTGAGTCTCTGTTCTCCTTTCAGCCCTGCATGAGGAGGCTCCATCAAATGGTGTTGCACCTTTCATAGATATGCAAATCATCCATCACACACCATTCACACCTCCACAAGAGCAGGCACTGAATCTGGGAGCAAACGCTGGTTCCTCTTTCTAAAGCAGGACAGAGGTGTGAACTTATTTAGCAGGGATCCTGTGATTTAAAAGAGCATATAGCACAACAAACAGAAAAAGCATACATATGGCATTTGTCATTGGTCAGAGGATTGATATGGTCAGATTAAAAATTGTCTCTGGCAAAAAGCCCATAAATTGATGTACTTAAAAATATGGTCAAGGGAGAATAAAAGAAGATCGTACACGCTCTTACACTGTTTCTGGAAACATTTAAATAAATTGCATTACAACAAAACAATAAATGCTGGTTTAAAACCCCATTTCATGAAGAGTATCAGCAAAATATTCAGTGTAACCAAACACAGAGATTCAATTGAATTAATGTCCAAAAACATTGTTGCAAGTCAAATGGACAAAATACAAATAAGCATAAACCCAATAAGTTTTAGAAATGTTTCAAAAGCATTAATGAGAGAATACAAATATTTGTACTTGGGTAAAAATGAGAAATACTGACATACATTTTAAAATGTAACTTGGTGAGACAAGTGAAATTCAAAGAAAAACAAAACAAACAATTATTAGATGCAATTCACAGTTATAATTCAGTCTAGATGTAAAGACTTGAATAAAATTGTATGAATTACATTTTGTGAGGCAAAATCAGCTGCAGATTTGACTTTGTGTGTGAAGATCAAATGATGTTATCTATATGGCTGCATTTAGCTGTGGCTATGTGTAAATTCATCATGCCCCAAAACAAAGATGAGGGGGGTTTACAATTGTGATGCAAATTTGGTCCTGTTGTTGTAACAGGGAGCCAGCATGAGAATGTGAGTATGAGATGTGATCTGGCCCAAAATCTTCCCTCACCAATGTTTTTGTTGAGAAGCATGATAAAAGTGCAAATTTCAGAGTTACTGAATCCTGTTGTGAGGAAAGCATTTTCATGGTTAATGCAATTGTGAAGCACATTGTAGCCACATGGCCATTCTATGCTCCTTCACGTGGTTTTACTGCAGCTATATGGAAAATAGCTGAGTTTTCCACTAAGGAGAACAAACAAATTCAACATAGACACACATGCAACTTGAAATTGCTGTGCAATTCCAGAAAAACAATTATTCCAGTGTACACAAGATACATGGCCTAGAATGCATAGCATCTACAACCTTTTAACCTAAGTGTTTTCGTACAACACTTACAGTAAAGCAATCCTGTGTTTTAAAGAATAAACGTAATTAGCCTATGTGCACATTGTAGTAGCACAAACAACTATAAATTGTGTTCTATGAGCAATGTGTTACGCACAATTACAAATTTGAAAATACAAACAGGATCATTGCAATTTGGATATCAAACTTGTTGCTATTGGGCTACTAACCCACTAGCAAGTGAAGTTAATAACTGAAGGCCTTGCATGAACAAAGCAGTTAACTCACTAAGAGTTTTACCTGTACGTGCAGATCGCTGATTTTTGCTCTTTGAAAGTGGTTTGCCATTTTTCTGAAAATAAGGAGGAGGTCTACCCCTACCCAGTGACCAGCATTTTCGCTCTTTATGGCCTATTTTTTGACAGGAACTGCAAAACCTGCTTTCTTTACCATAGGGTTGATTGCTACGTTCTCCTGGAGTTTGAGGATTTTCATGACTCTCTAATGCTAATACACCATGTGCTCTGGTACATGACTCTGCGCTATTACGGTGCTGCATCACCTTAAGAACTGAAATAGGCACACTTTCTTGAGCAGTTGCACATGCATTTTCTGAACTAAATGTTTCAGATCCATTGGAGCAAGTCACCTCCTCTGAGAAGTGAACATGCTTTTTAGACCCATTGCTGTTAAGCATTTTGGGAGCAATGGACTTTTTAGCATTTAGCTTAGCCTTCAGATCTGCAATGGTCTCTTTGTGATTTTTACACTTTTCATGTAGGGCTAACTGCTCAGCTAGTAATTTATCTAGCTGTGTTTGAAGATATTTAATCTTTGCCTCCGACTCTTGTGCCTCTGCATTTTTAGATTGCACTTCTTTACATTTAGCATCTATACTTGAAAATAGACACGTTGTTAAATCACGTAGCCTTGTAAAACTTATGAAGTTTAAAGCCTCAATTATTTCACCATGTTTTGATTTCTTTTGATGTTTGCCAATTGTGTCCCACCATTGGAACAATTCCTCATCTGGACATTTAAAATCAATGTACTCTTTCTTGAGTTTACATAAGGTAGGCTCAACTTTTTTGCTCCATAAAGCAAACAATACGTCACTATTATCAGAATTTTTCCCTTCCATCCCCGAGGAGATCTGAATATTCACGCTATTCACAAATTGTACAGTAATGAGACTATTAAATCTATTCAAAACCTTCTAAATTCTGTTTCATTCAAATGGAGACTTTTCCGATCATACCATTAAACAATGAAAACAGACTTACCCATTCCATGGCCAGAAGGTCAGCTTTAATCCATTCTCAAAAATCAACTGTGAAAAAATGTCCTCATTCTGATGACTGATCAAAGTGAATTTCAGAAAACACACTGCAAGGGATCCCGGGTTTCGGCACCATCTGTAAGGGTGGATTTCCTGCAGGGGTTCAAGCTGCAAGACTGCCGAACGACTAAGAAACGTTATCAGCAAGATGGTAGAAAACTGTACATTTCTTGTCTATTCCACCCACTGCCACTTATACCAACGACGGAAATAAGCGCAGTTACAATAGCTTAATATGTGGGAGAGCGTTGCTATAGAGAGTGACAATATTGTATTGCAATAGGTAGCACTTCAAAGTCAATTCCAAATCAAAACTAGTTAGCACGTTATTTGTAATTGACAAGGTTTAATGACAAAATATGGTTATGGTTACACTTAAAATAGTTACATAATAGTTGTATGAGATGATGTTATATTATTAATTGTACCCAGCATGTATGTAAAATGTTACCTGAGAGATAGATAGAAACAGAGAGAGAGAGAGAGAGAGAGATAGCAGGAGATAAAGAGAGAGAGTCAGTCCCAAGAGGGACCCAGAGAATGAGAGCTGGAGCATCCAAAGAGCAGAGCATACAAACAGACAGAGCAACAGTTTCAACCTTCCTTTATCCCTTCCGTGACCATGTGACTAAAACCCAAATGTGAGACATTCAAACTGACCAATCAGATAATTACCCTTCCCCCATTGTTCTAAAGGTGTGACAATTCATAGACCCCTCCAAAGTACAAACATCTTGGCCTACAGGCCTTGATCACTATCAGCCCCTCTGTGTCTTTGGGAACTCCAAATGGTCCTTGTGGTTGAAACAAGAGGTGGAACACAGTAAAGCATATGTCTTTGTTCATTTCAAATATCTTGGATTATTTTCAATCCTACAAAAGCTTGGAGTGAGATCACATGCAGTTAGGGGAGGAGCCCAAGGGGAGGAGCCCCAGTGGAGCCCCGCCCATCCCCACCCCCCAATTTTACCCATTGTTCATAATTAACCAGCACAAATTGAAATTATAACAATTGGTAAATCTGATAAATGACAGAGCAATTCATCACATCAAATATACTACTCTTTAATGTTATATTTCAAAATTACAAAAATACAACAAATTGCTCCAAACAGTTTGGAAAAACAAATCTTTTTGCATTTTTCCCTGACATCTTTGAAAAAACAGAGCTCTTGATGCAAGTTTGTCACATTAAATTTTAAGCTAGATTTAAATTGAAGCATCTGATACCCAAACAGTACAAATAAAATAGAAATAAAACTTTTCTATTTTATTTGTACTGTTTGGGTATCCGATAGAAGAGCTGATGGCTACTTTGGCTTCTAAGGCATTTGGGAAATAAAATTTAGTATATGACTAACATTTTTATTTTTTAATCAACAGATTGTGCACCTTTTCCAGATAAGTAAAAGTCTAATCTCTTGTTCATTGATGCTGCTTGGGTTAAGGTAAGGTCGTTCAAGTTTAGGTAAAGGTAATATTCTGTCAGCACACCACATTTTGGTGAACCACCTCCTTTCTGTGTAGGTAAGTATACCAATTCTAATTCATATCAGTTTAATCTCAAATGGCAATTTGGGTAAATGCATCATCAAGGTAAGTTGAAAAATATGGACAGTTTATAGTTGTCACCATAAACTGTCCATATTTTCTATATAAGTATTGTGACATTAATACTGTAATATATTAAAAATATGTAACTGTTCTATTTAAACTTTGTTAAAGGTGCAGTTTGCAGTGTCTAAAGGTCTGACTGGATTGTCCTGCACAGATGAGCAGCGCCACTGGAACTCAGGGACACAGCGCAATTTAGTCCCCAAAAGGTTGAGTAATATGTGTTTCAGACACCACAAAGAAGGTTCTGATGTCTCTGAGAACATCCTGCCCATCTCTCCATCTCTACCGCCAACCCCTGCCTACAGCTCACATGAAGCACTGAAGATGAGCTTAGAAGTCGCCAGTGTTCCAGTGGGCAGCCTTCTGCACAAATGCATCTCTGCTGAACCAGATCAAATTCCAGCAGCTCCCACACAGCTCCAGCTGCCTCATAGTGAACATGGCACAGACATACAGTGCCAGAAATGCATGTCATTTTATGATATGTACATTAAATTAGATGGAGATAAATGTGCCAGTTTGGAGGAGTTCACTAAAATGCAGAGTGCCTCCCACTTGTGGTTTGATGCACGTAAATTAAGAGTAACTGCTAGCTCTGCAAAAAAGGTCCCCGTGCGTGCATCTTCTAAGCCAGATAATTTTCTTAGAGAGCACCTGTTTCCTAAGTTCCATGGGAACACTGCAACGAGGTATGGCCAGGACAATGAGGAGGTGGCCTACGCATGGATGGAGAGCTGTGGGTTTTTAGTTGAGAAGAGAGGCACTGTAGTTAGTGTCACAGAACCATGGCTTTCTGCAAGCCCAGATGGCGTGGTTAACTCCACAGAGCTGCTGGAGATTAAATGTCCTGTTCTGACCAAGAACTGTGCATCTCTGGCTGAAGTGTTTTCCAGCAAGCTCACAGATGTGAAGATGGTGGACGGGGTTCCACAGCTGCAACCAAATGGATCCCGTGGTTACTACCTTCAAGTCCAACTAGGTATGTTTTGTACAAGACTAGAGAGATGCAAGCTGCTTGTCTGGGCTCCATCTGAGAAAGTTGTCATTGATGTGCCATTTGATTTGGAGTATTGTTGACAAGTTCTACCTAAACTCAAGTCCTTCTATTTTAATCACATGCTGCCAAGGATTGTAGATGAGTTTCTGTCAGGCAGACTCATACTGTGCCATAAATATGTACATATGTGTAAATAGGCTCAGGTTCTAGTCTTTAACCTGCTGTATGGGCATGCCAGACACCAGCTTTCCTTTGTCTGTGTTAAAGGATTAGTTCACTTTTAAAAAAAACTTTTGCTGATAATTTACTCACCCCCATGTCATCCAAGATGTCCATGTCTTTCTTTCTTCAGTCGAAAAGAAATTAAGGTTTTTGATGAAAACATTCCAGGATATTTCTCCATGATGGACTTCATTGGGTACCAAATGGTTCAAGGTCCAAATGACAGTTTCAGTGCAGCTTCAAAGGGCTTTAAACGACACCAGACGATGAATAAGGGTTTTATCTAGCTAAACGATCGGTCATTTAAATTTTTTTAGTTTTTTTACATTTTAGTTGGACAAGTTAAATATCATGTTTTTGTATCTGTAAACAATTAAATAGTCTAAATTTTTTTTTATCTTATACAATACTTGAAAAGTCATTACAAAATTTAAAACATCAAGGTGTCAAACACAAACTATTTAGTATAAAACCTGAGATCCAAAACACAAAAATAACTAATCAGCAGTGCAGAATAGAGATACCTGAAAAATTGAATGTTAAAGACAAATCATATGTGAAAATGATAGTACAATCAAGGCACTGCAGGCTGTCAAATAATTATTTACAAATATTAAGCTACAATGGAAATCAAGATCTTTTTGACATGTAAACGTCCATGCTCAATCAGCATCCTCGTGGATGATTTCCCCCTGCATGTTTACAAGGGCCGCACAGATTCTGAGGATTTTGTCCATTTTGTGTGCCAAGTTGATGGGTACAGTCTGGGAGATTATTTTGAACACTTTGAGCCTCCTTATAACTCTTTCCACATGTATGCGCACATTTGCAATTCTCCTTGTGGCAGTTACATCTTCATCAGACAACTGCCCTCCTTTATGAGTGAACGCTGGTAGAACAAGGTTAACCCTTCTCTCAAACAGCAGATCTCTGATGGTAAAGCCTCTGTCTGCCATCACTTCATCACCGGGACGAAGATACTCCAGGAAGCCAGACTCCTGAGTGATGAACTTGTCACTACACATAAGCAGGAGAAATGAACATAACAAGCCCACACGGGGCAATAGCAACTAAATACTTTATAGTATTGCTGGAATAATAATGGCTGTATGACTCGCCTCTGGAGTCAAGATTGTGTGGTTTCTGCAGGTTGGTCTCGAAGCGATCGGAAGACGTAACTATCAATAGCAGATCTACAGAACATGTGTGCAAAGACGTGCAATGCATTTTTGTGGGTTTTATTTTTGTAAACGCATATTGCGCAGTTTGTACAGACTGATTAGAGGGTGAAAACAACGCAACATGGGCATGTTGGAGGCTTGATCTGAACATGTTACATCTCTGGTTTTGTATGCAAAAAGAATGATTGAGCTAGCCATTTGGTTTCAGTTTATATAGGCTTTTAAACAGACACACGCAAACGGGAGCGCCGGCGCTCCCGTCGGTCTTAAAGGGTTAAGGATAACAACATCCCATGGTTGAACCTTGTAAGCATGCTGATGGACTCCTGCGGTGTTATGCGAGGAAGTAAAACGGGGTTAGAAACAAGAGTGCGTCAGAACTACTGCCCAGGCCTACTTGATGTTGACGGTGATAGTTGCCACCATATCCACAATGCTGCAAAGGTTTTTGCAGCTCCTTTCAGCAATCATCTTGAACGGCTGTTTGGTGACCTACATGCAGATCATCAATGGGCTACAGACCAGGTTAGTTAATAATATTAAATTTCCATTATAGAGATATTTTTTAGTTCAGTTTGATTCATGCTACTGAGTGCAACACTAAACCTTTTATCTTTACAATATACTTACATGTTGGGAGACATTTTCTAGATGTAATCTAGATTATAAATTTGGCCACTTTATTAGGTACCCCATGCTAGTAACGGGTTGGACCCCCTTTTGCCTTCAGAACTGCCTCAATTCTTCGTGGCATAGATTCAACAAGGTGCTGGAAGCATTCCTCAGGGAGTTTGGTCCATATTGACATGATGGCATCACACAGTTGCCGCAGATTTGTCGGCTGCACATCCATGATGCGAATCTCCCGTTCCACCACATCCCAAAGATGCTCTATTGGATTGAGATCTGGTGACTGTGGAGGCCATTTTAGTACAGCGAACTCATTGTCATGTTCAAGAAACCAGTCTGAGATGATTCCAGCTTTATGACATGGCGCATTATCCTGCTGAAAGTAGCCATCAGAAGTTGGGTACATTGTGGTCATAAAGGGATGGACATGGTCAGCAACAATACTCAGGTAGGCTGTGGCGTTGCAACGATGCTCAATTGGTACCAAGGGGCCCAAAGAGTGCCAAGAAAATATTCCCCACACCATGACACCACCACCACCAGCCTGAACCGTTGATACGAGGCAGGATGGATCCATGCTTTCATGTTGTAGACGCCAAATGCTGACCCTACCATCCGAATGTCGCAGCAGAAATCGAGACTCATCAGACCAGGCAACGTTTTTCCAATCTTCTATTGTCCAATTTCGATGAGCTTGTGCAAATTGTAGTCTCAGTTTCCTGTTCTTAGCTGAAAGGAGTGGCACCCGGTGTGGTCTTCTGCTGCTGTAGCCCATCTGCCTCAAAGTTCGACGTACTGTGCGTTCAGAGATGCTCTTCTGCCCACCTTGGTTGTAACGGGTGGTTATTTGAGTCACTGTTGCCCTTCTATCAGCTCGAACCAGTCTGGCCATTCTCCTCTGACCTCTGGCATCAACAAGGCATTTCCGCCCACAGAACTGCCGCTCACTGGATGTTTTTTCTTTTTCGGACCATTCTCTGTAAACCCTAGAGATGGTTGTGTGTGAAAATCCCAGTAGATTAGCAGTTTCTGAAATACTCAGACCAGCCCTTCTGGCACCAACAATCATGCCACGTTCAAAGTCACTCAAATCACCTTTCTTCCCCATACTGATGCTCGGTTTGAACTGCAGGAGATTGTCTTGACCATGTCTACATGCCTAAGTTGCCGCCATGTGATTGGCTGCTTAGAAATTAAGTGTTAACGAGCAGTTGGACAGGTGTACCTAATAAAGTGGCCGGTGAGTGTATTTAGGCTACCTGAGCTCTTTGAGGAAAAATACTGATTTTATGTATCTCTCTTTCTCAGTTGGCGTACTTCAGGGAGATACGCGAGTTCATGAGCCTTCCTGGTTCCGCTCCCAAAAGGTTCATTCAGCATCGCTGGCTATCTGCTTATGATGTTGCCATTAGCACCCAGAGGCTGCTTTCTGCCTACAAGGTTCTTTACTACGGCTTTATGGACAGGAAAGACAAGGCCCTCTACAAGGACCCCCTAGGGCAGCTTTTTACGAAGTATAAAGTGAGCGAAAAGGCACAGACAAAGATTCTGTCATTTCATGAGGACCTCAGCAAAAAAGATAACTCATCACAGTTATTTCTCCTTGGATCTGTGATTGCCTACCTGCACTATGGTAACCAAAGGAGTGTAAGCTTTTTATACAGTTCTTTGTTATAATAGAGCCTTTGATTTTTCCAGGAATGACGCAGCTGGGAAAAGACCGGAAGAAGAGGGTGGTTAGGAAGGTGTGGCATGAAGCCACCATAACTGAGCTGCACCTCAGTGTTTATACAGGAGTGCTACCGATCCTTAAAGAATATGTCATGGTGTTCCAGGTGAGTTGAACATTGAGTCCTTGTATTTAACTTTTGGGAGTCCTGAGTTAAAATTGGTATGCATTTCTTGTGTGTGTTTTTGTACATTGAACCACAATGTTCAATGTATGTTAATGTTATTTTCTTTATAGGGCAGTCAGACACTTGTTCATAAACTGCATGACAAACAGCTTCAAGTCTTTACCAACTTCCTTGCCTGTTTTGTCAAATCTGAACACCTGAACCCGATGCCCAAAACTCTGGCTACTATGGAATTGGACAACAAACTGCTGCGTGTGAGGGAGATGTATGTGGGGCAGGAGGCTAATCAATTCAGAGTGGCACATCCACAACACCCTGTGAGTACTTAAATTGTGTACTGCAATTAGAATGATTAATGATTGATTAGGAGCCTCTGCAGAGTTTGATGATTATGATAACAATAGTATAGTAAGTGTTGCTGTTTCAGCTGCTGAAGCCATTCCTGGAGGAAGTCTCACGGGCATACATCACGTGTGCCAGATACTTGCAAAAAAAAGCTGCCACTGCAGAGCAAGACCCTCCAGTGTTTGTCGGCCATTGACCCAATACTGAGAGGGCACTCTCAAAC
This sequence comes from Semotilus atromaculatus, assembly GCA_031834385.1. Lineage (NCBI taxonomy): Eukaryota > Metazoa > Chordata > Actinopteri > Cypriniformes > Leuciscidae > Semotilus > Semotilus atromaculatus. The sequence continues at coordinate 12,479,333 of JAULUF010000014.1, forward strand.
TGGGTCTGAACTGAGGAAACTCACTGCAATGATGGATCACCTGCTGCCTGATGTTTGTCACGGGTTGTGGTGCGGGTTGAAGAAGAGTCTGAGGCAAGAAGGCTCCAATGCAAACATTTACTTAATAATAAACTCAAAACAGGTATAAACAGGAAGATGGGCAGGAACACACACAATCTCAGGTAACATAGACGCAAGAACCGACAAAGGACAGACAGAACGGAAGGAACTAAATACAGATACAAATGAAGACTAACAAGGTGAAGACAGGTGACACAGATGATGATAACGAGGAACAGGCTGGTAAGTGAGGGAGTGAGTTCAGGTGTGGAGACAAGGAGGATTCTGGGGAGTGTAGTGAAGACGAAGACAGACAGGTGCAGACGAAGACTGTGACAGAACGCCCCCCTCAACAAGGCGCGACCTCGCGCCGTAGAACATCAAAGGGGTGGGGGGGCGGGCGCCCTGAAGGCTGGCCAGGGCGTGACCAAACTAGGAGGGGAAGCCCCCAGGGCGGAGCAGGACGTGCAGGCGGCCAGGGCGGAGCAGGACGTGCAGGCGGCCAGGGCGGAGCAGGACGTGAAGGCGGCCAGGGCGGAGAGACCCCCTCGGGCGGCCACGGCGGAGAGGACCCTTCGGGCGGCCACGGCGGAGAGGACCCTTCGGGCGGCCACGGCGGAGAGGACCCTTCGGGCGGCCACGGCGGAGAGGACCCTTCGGGCGGCCACGGCGGTGAGGACCCTTCGGGCGGCCACGGCAGTGAGGACCCTTCGGGCGGCCACGGCAGTGAGGACCCTTCGGGCGGCCATGGCGGTGAAGACCCTTCGGGTGGCCATGGCGGAGAGACCCCCTCGGGTGGCCATGGCGGAGAGACCCCCTCGGGTGGCCATGGCGGTGAAGACCCTTCGGGTGGCCATGGCGGAGAGACCCCCTCGGGTGGCCATGGCGGAGAGACCCCCTCGGGTGGCCATGGCGGAGAGACCCCCTCGGGTGGCCATGGCGATGACCTATGGCCCCCCCCCAAAAAATTCTTGGGGAGAGTGACTGGATGAGGGACAGGCTCTGGGACCGGCTGGGCAGACGTGACGTGAACAGTCTCTGGCTGGGCAGACGGGACGTGAACAGTCTCTGGCTGGGCAGACGGGACGTGAACAGTCTCTGGCTGGGCTAGCGGTGAAGGCCCGGCTATGCTGGACGGAACCAGCAGTGAAGGCTCTGGAGGGCTGGACGGGACCAGCGAAGAAGGCTCTGAAGGGCTGGACGGGACCAGCGGGGAAGGCTCTGGCTCGGCAGGCGTGACGCGAAGCTCTGGCTCGGCAGGTATGCAGGGAAGCTCAGGTTCGGCAGGGCTGCAGGGAAGCTCAGGCTCGGCAGGGCTGCAGGGAACGTGAAGCTCAGGCTGGACGTGGCTGACGTGAAGCTCTGGCTGGACGTGGCTGACGTGAAGCTCTGGCTGGACGTGGCTGACGTGAAGCTCTGGCTGGACGTGGCTGACGTGAAGCTCTGGCTGGACGGTCTCTGGCTGGACGGTCTCTGGCTGGACGGTCTCTGGCTGGACGGTCTCTGGCTGTGAAGGCTCTGTGCTGGACGGGACCAGCGGTGAAGGCTCTGTGCTGGACGGGACCAGCGGTGAAGGCTGTGTGCTGGACGGGACCAGCGGTGAAGGCTCTGTGCTGGACGGGACCAGCGGTGAAGGCTCTGTGCTGAACGGGACCAGCGGTGAAGGCTCTGTGCTGGACGGGACCAGCGGTGAAGGCTCTGTGCTGGACGGGACCAGCGGTGAAGGCTCTGTGCTGGACGGGACCAGCGGTGAAGGCTCTGTGCTGGACGGGACCAGCGGTGAAGGCTTTGTGCTGGACGGGACCAGCGGTGAGGGCTCTGTGCTGGACGGGACCAGCGGTGAAGGCTTTGTGCTGGACGGGACCAGCGGTGAAGGCTCTGTGCTGGACGGGACCAGCGGAGAAGGCTTTGTGCTGGACGGGACCAGCGGTGAAGGCTTTGTGCTGGACGGGACCAGCGGTGAAGGCTTTGTGCTGGACGGGACCAGCGGTGAAGGCTTTGTGCTGGACGGGACCAGCGGTGAAGGCTCTGTGCTGGACGGGACCAGCGGTGAATGCTCAGTGCTGGGCGGGATCAGCGGCGAAGGCTCCGGAGGGCTGGACGGAACCAGCGGAGATGAAGGGCTGGACGGGACCAGCGGAGATGAAGGGCTGGACGGGACCAGCGGAGATGAAGGGCTGGACGGGACCAGCGGAGATGAAGGGCTGGACGGGACCAGCGGAGAAGGCTCTGAAGGGCTGGACGGGACCAGCGGAGAAGGCCTGGCTGGGCTGGTGGTCATGACATGCCATGGGAGGAAGCTCTCCAGGCATCGGGAGAGTGCCTCTCTCCAGTCTAGGGCGGAGATGTCTGGGAGCTCCCTCGGGTCCACGGTCTTCACCCCCAGCTGATAACATGCCATGATGGCCCTGTCATCCAGAGGGCTGGAGGCAGCCAGAGGAACAAACCTCCAGGTGAATGTGAACAGATCGCGGCTATCCAAAGCCAGTGCCGCGATCTGCCCGGCGAGCTCCCAGCTCATTTTGTTTGGTCGGTTCTTCTGTCACGGGTTGTGGTGCGGGTTGAAGAAGAGTCTGAGGCAAGAAGGCTCCAATGCAAACATTTACTTAATAATAAACTCAAAACAGGTATAAACAGGAAGATGGGCAGGAACACACACAATCTCAGGTAACACAGACGCAAGAACCGACAAAGGACAGACAGAACGGAAGGAACTAAATACAGATACAAATGAAGACTAACAAGGTGAAGACAGGTGACACAGATGATGATAACGAGGAACAGGCTGGTAAGTGAGGGAGTGAGTTCAGGTGTGGAGACAAGGAGGATTCTGGGGAGTGTAGTGAAGACGAAGACAGACAGGTGCAGACGAAGACTGTGACAATGTTGACACACACCAGGAAATTCTCCAGTACAATGTAGATCAGTCCCTGCCCAGCTTCCAAGATGGAGATGATGTTGTGAGGTGGTGGGCCTGTGTCGACGATACTGGAAAATATCCAGGCCTGTGTCAAGCAGTGAAAGCTGCAATGTCAATATTCCATGGCCCATTAGTTGAATCTTCTTTTAATATAATGGGCAACATCATTGACCAGAAAAGTACAAGCATGAACATCACCACATTCAGCGCTATCCAGACTGTCAAATATACTCTACAGAGCAGAAAGCTGAGTGCTGTGGACATGTTCAGCCGAGATGATTCAAAATTTGAGCCAGTAGATAGAAGGCTATGTGGGAACATAATTTCGGCTGGAACCAGGGACAAAGCCCAGCGGCAGCAAAAGCGGCTGAAAGTCAGCGAAAAGAGGACGGAGTTCGCATAAAATGTGTCACCTTTTTCAGCCCTTCTGAGTTTGCAGGTATGTGTGTTGCACATCCATAATGATTCCGGTTCAAACATGTAACGTTACGGCTGAATGCCATATAAAACAGCGGGTCTCTCACTCATTCTGCTTCTACCGATTGTTTATTGCCAAAGGTATGCAAGTTACGCCCTCATCCAAAGGCAGGGTGGGGATATGTAGCTCATTTACATTTAAGGTGGTACACACCAAAACAGCTCTTTTTAAAACAGGCCCCAAAAATGACATTTTCAAATGGCTATAATAAAGTAACTGTGGGGTATTTTGTGCTGAAACTTCACAAATACATTCTGGGGACACCCGAGACCAATATTATATCTTGTAAAAAGGGGCATAATAGGTGCCCTTTAAGAAGACAGTAATATGATTATCATAAAATAATGTAGTCATGTTTTATTTTTTATATAACCTAACATTTTACAGTTTTTTTTGTGCTTATTATATTATACTGAGCTTTTTCCTCCCAATAATTGACTTTACAGATACAAGTAAATGTCGTTTTTTAGAAAATTATCCATTTTGAAAAATAAAGTTTAAACACAATGCAATAATTATCTAAATGTTCTGGGTCAACGCAAATAAAATGCAGAACTTTATTTTTCAAAATGGATAATTTCTTGAATTTTCTAAAAAACGACATTTACGTATCTCTAAAGTCAATTATTGGGAGGAAAAAGCTCACTATAATATAATAAGCAAAAAAACCATTTCTTTATAAAACAAAAACATTTCAAAAACTGTAAAATGTTAGGTTATATAAAAAATAAAACATGAACCTCATTGGTGCAGGTACGAGGCTTCTCATGTGTGCGAATGGACAGAAACAACAACTCAGGGAAGATAAGGGGGGTGTTTATATCAATGAATCTTGGTGCAATAATTATACGATTAAATAAAGATCAGGTGTGCACTCCTGATCTTGAACTTATCTGCATTAGTTTGAGACCGTTTTATTTACCGAGAGACTATGGGAACATCTTTTTATGCTCTGTATATATCCCGCCCAGTGAGAACGCATGCTTCACGTGTAGCGGACTGTGTCCACCAGCAGCTAAAGGATAAACCAGATTCCCCTATATTTGTTCTCGGAGACTTCAACCATTGTAAATTGGAGCTGTCTCTTCCTGGATTCCAGCAATATGTTAAAAACAGCACACGTAGGATGCTGCATGCTATGGCAACATTAAAGATGCATATGCTGCCCTAATTAAACCCCCTCTCTCAAACTCGGATCATAACATCATCCATCTGATCCCCATCTTTAAGTGTGCCATTAAAAAAAGTAAACCTGTTACAAAAACTGTCAGTGTGTTCCATGATAAGAGCAAGGAGACGAACATTTTACAGTTTTTGAAATGTTTTTGTTTTATAAAGAAATGTTTTTTTTTGCTTATTATATTATACTGAGCTTTTTCCTCCCAATAATGGGCTCTATGCACGGTGGTATTTCCGGTGAAGGTCTAAGGATGCTCGATAACGGTCTCGGTTACTTCATTGTAACCTTGTTCCCTGAGAAATCGGAACGAGATGCTGCGCTGCTTAGCTCATTGGGAACGTCTTGGGGACGACCTGCTGTGAATATATAGTGTGTAAACACGTCGATAGGATCGACCCGGAGGTATAGCCTAGGTCGGTGACGTCACCGGCGCGCACCCGCAACACGAGGCTATAATTAGATGAGCCACAGGTGCATCGTCAGGATATTTTGTCTGAAGAGCAGTCCTGGGACATCATCAGCACGGCAAAGTAGCGCAGCATCTCGTTCCGCTTTCTCAGGGAACAAGGTTACAATGAAGTAACCGAGACCGTTCCCTTTCGAAAGCTACAATCGATGCAGCGCTGCTTAGCGCATTGGGAACGAGAATGCCCACGCCGCCATGCTTGAGGGTGTCTGGACTCCTTACGGTTGTGTAGGTGTGCTCACAAGAACGCAAGAAAGCCCTAGACATTAGCTTGTGATGTTAACTAAAGGACGTGAGAGCCCGGAGTGGAATGAACATCCAAACCATAAAATCTTTATGAATGTGTGCGGAGAGGACCAGCCTGCCGCATCACAAACAAATTGTAAGGGGGAGCACCTCTTGCCAAGACAGCAGAGGAGGCGAACCCTCTGGTGGAGTGAGCCCTAAGACCCGTTGGCGAAGCTTGGCCGCGCGCCTCATAGGCAAGAGCAATAGCATCCCTGACCTAATATGACATGGTCTGCATTATGCATTATGTTTAGTGGCAGCAGCACCCTTGTTGCTGCCCCCATAACAAACGAATAGTTGCTCTGACATACGGCACTGGCTGGTGCGGTGGACGTAAGTCTTAAGAGCACGGACTGGACACAGTCTGTGAGATCACTCCTGCTCCGGCGTCATGAACGGCGGAGGGCAGAAGGCCTCAAGAGTGACTGGATGTACAGCCGAGAAAGGTACCTTAAGCAGGTAATCAGGATGAGGACGCAAAATCACTTCCACCATTCCTGGGGCAAAGTCTAAGCAGGATGGTGATATCGACAGAGCCTGACTCTAGAGGTTCAAAGGTGGTCTCAACCAGACCCTCGAGGACTATAGCTAAGTCCCATGAAGGGATCTTGGTTCTTACTGGAGGCCTCAGTCGTCTGGCCCCACGAATGAAGCGAGCGAGCAGAGGATGTCTCCCAAGTGGCACCCCGTCAACCAAGGCTTGGCAAGCCGAAAGAGCGGCCACATAAACCTTGAGAGTGGCGGGGCATGTGCCTGTTGATAATTTTTCCTGCAAGAAATCCAGAACTGAAGCAATCTGGCAGTTGACTGGATCTACATTATGTACAACACATCACCTTTCAAAGACACCCCATTTGTTGGCATAACTCTTTCTAGTGGAGGAAGCCCTAGCATTTAGAATGGTCTCAATAACGGTAGGCGAAAGCCCAGTGTCCCTCAGTTGGTACCCATAGGAGGCCAAGCATGAAGGTTCCACAGGTCGGGCCTGGGATGGAATTTCATGCCCTCCGCCGGAGACCGCAATAACAGAAAACAAAAGAACCTTCAACATTTCGCTGGAAACCGCTGCCCCCCGAATCACCAGAGGTGGCAAGGATGCTACAGTGGTTTCAAAAGGGCTGCTGAGCGGCTGCTGAGCTGAGTGACGAGCCGGTCCCCAGTCTTTACGAGGGGGAACGCAACCCGCCATACTCTGCTCTGAGCCCCCCTTTTCTTTATCAGATCAGCTTGATATGCCTGCAACACTGCCATAGTGTGTAAAGAAGCACCAGTCTGACTCCAACCAGCGAGGATGTTATTATACATGACTTGGCTGGGAGTACTGACGACTTAAATGACGATGAGCCCCAGAGGAGAGATAGCCCGTGAGCGTGTCTTCGGCCTGGCACATCATCGTGAACCACATGCCCCTGCACCCACAATAGTCAAATAAATTGACGTAGAGGGCACAAAGATGCACGAAAAATATGGTTTTCCCCATGCACAAATTAACGTCATGGAGATCCTCAAGGAGGGCAGTTTAGCTCTAATCTGGCCACAGCACGAGTCACCACCTCGAGTAACCGCTCACACGCTTTATAATAACGAGAGAAGTGCTCGGAGGCGGTACTCTAAAAGTCCATCATTTTTTTAGATGGCTTTTTCAATATTTAATTCCTCAGAATTAACTGTGACCAAAGAACAGCCATGACAATAGATTAGTAAGCATCTGATATATTGCATTGAATATCTGATTTCTCATATATTATCATAATTCATTAGCAATAAATACAGCCAAATATCAATCAGACAAGCAAACACGGTCTGAATGACAGGCTGTTTAAATCTTTCATGAGATCAGTCAGTCAACTTCACAAAACAATAATTTAGCAGATTAAAGACGAGCATCATTATTTTCATTTTCTGACGCGATCAGCTTTCTTTTTTAATTTATTTTAATTTCCCTCATCAGTTTGGTCGTGCAGCGGCTCTACATGGAATGTAGCAAATTTACGTTAATGTGGCATTGATAATTAAACAAAACGCTTGACATTAAATAAATAAACAGTTAGCGAACTCGCTAATAAACAGTTACCTACGGTAAAACATAAATGAAGTCGGCCAACAGAATGTTGATACATTGAGATTCGATCTCGGATGGCTTGAAGCGCAGTGAGACTCATGTTGTTGCTTTAACCACTGAGCTACCGTTTGAACGCTATTAAATTTCGTCCTATGCTCTTCGTTAGCCCCATTGATAGACTAATATATATATTCTGTTGCAATGTTTTATGTTGTAATGTTTTCACTATTTATTCAATTTAATTTCAGTATTGTGATTATGAATTCGTTTATGTTTCACTTGAATTCATCTGTTACCAGCTTTCAATCACTCTGAATGAGCCGCGGCGCGGCGTTAGATTACGCAATAGAGAGAATAAACGAACACCTTTCAAAGTCTGTGATTGTAGCGCCTCTTAGCGGTAAAAGGCAGCAAATACAGATCCGAATTTTACCGCCGCGGGAGCGTCGGCGGTAAAAGTATTATTCTGGTTGAGTAACCACTGTAGTTTTCAGTCAGAACACTTTTCACACAGCAGGATTGTGAATCGCCGACAGGTCCAGATATTTAGCATGCCAAATATCTCACGGGCGTCGGCGACTCGTCGGTGATTCTCTCAGATCGCGTCTTTGCTCATTCACACTGCATGATTGTCACTCGCGTGAACGAGCACCGATTTACCTGTGATTTCGGGCATTTGTTGGCGATTTCTCAAAACCTGTCGCCGAGCCAAAATCGGGACTAAAATCGTGCAGTCTGAACTCGGCATTAGGTGTCGGAGGAAATCATGCACGAGAGACGATGGCGCACTTTCCCGTGTTTAATAAAAGTACTCACACGTCACACTCGTCCGCATACATGGGGATCGAGCGAGAAAAAGTATACAAAACAAAACATCCAACTTTGGTCACAATACAAAAAGGAAAATAAAAGAAAGAATTTAAAAGTCAGCAGAGCGGTTATCTCTTCTCCTCAATCTAACTGACACACAGTCAGTCAAATCTAACTGACATGCGCAGTTCTCATTTTACATCATTAACATAAAATCACAAAGTGACCGTTACAGTATACCAATTAGTGCTAATTTTCAAACTACAATTGGTGTGTTTCAACCATTTTTCAAAAGACTTGCTAAAATTATGAGGGCCCACCCCTAAACCAAACCCCCAGTGTATTAGAGCAAATGAGGCAACACCATTGAAAGTGCTTATCATGAACTGAAACGCCCCACTGATTGGGAAACACCCAATAGTGTTTTGCACAGATACATGCCTGCAAGATCTTGTGCTCATAAATTAAGACTCACTGTTAGTTCATTGTCACTGTCTTCACCCATGTGTTCTGTTCCCTTTCATCAAAATTTCAATGCTGATCTAACACACTGTAAACATTGAAATTTTTATGTCAACCAAAATGATGGCTTGGATCAAAACTCAACATTGAATCAATGTTACCATGCTATCTGGGCAGTAATGTTTTTTCTGAGGTTAGTTTATAAAAGCTAGTTAAATGTCCTAAATTACTTAAGGCCTAGTCCTGACTTAATCGCTAAGACCTTTTTGTGAAACCAGCCCTTAATATTTGGTAATATTATTGATTTGACTGCACTGACACTTGAACAAAACTTGAACCGAATTGAGCTGGGTAAGGACACCTTTATGCAGAGCTGTTTTATAGCTGATTCGACTTTGTTTCATAATTGATTTATTTTGCAACATCAACACTGTTATTGAACTGAATTGAATCTACATTGAAATGACAAAGTGAATAATGACAACTGTCTTCTGAAGACCTCCTTGTATCCGAATTGAACTCATTTCATAAATGTTAAATTTTACAGTCATTGAACTGAACTGAATCAAAACTGAACTAACTTCAGCTGAACAATGACACTAGTGTCTTTTTTAGATCAGCTTTATTGTAGAATAGAATTCTGTTTGCAGTATTGATCATTATTTTCCTGTTTATCACTGTAAAGCTGCTTTGAAACAATACTGTGTTGGTTTTAATGATCATTCATTCATTTTGTGTCTCTTTAGTTATTTACAGTACGTTAACGCCATCTAGCAAACACTTGTGGTAACGGCAGGTTTTGGTGTACTGTTTTTATTTCCTGCGGTATTCTCGTTTGTAGTCTCGTTTGGAACGAGATCAGAGTTTAGTTAATATACAACGTTTACAGAGCGAGTTGTACTCTGTGTTGTGTAAATTCTGCTGTCAAGTTTCTTCAAACCTCCGCTCAGTTGTGTTTCTATCGAGGGCAATGCTGGTGAGTAGCACTGTGTGTAATATAAGACGTTTATATTAGTCGTTTTCGTAAGATGTGTAAGAAGAAAATTAATGTTGACACCAAGTGTAAATTACGTTGTTTCTCGTGTAATGGCGGCTCATGCGTATTAGAAAACTATGTATGTTTTGCATTTGGTTTTGGAAATGATTTAAGAAGGCAACTTGAGTTAATATACTTTTATTTGTGTTTACAGTTTTACAGCTTGTTTTTTGCACTGCTGTGTGTAAAATAAAGGAGAGGAGAAAAAGGATCTCAAGATAAAGCATCATCTCATTTCTTTGTTCACCTCACCTGGCTGTTTATATGCGCTGGATAACTAAATACGCATACGTTTAGTGAGACCAGTACAGTAAAACAGCAAACCCTCGCCTGTCGAGAAGAAGACAGAACTTCAACTGCTAGAAAGAAAAATAAAACATTGTTGCCCGTCGAGACGACGCCATTAACCTGCTCTCACCAAGCCTGCATGTGACTTTTGCTGATTCCCCTGCTCCATAAGTCATGGATTCTCCGACCGAAATGCAACTTCCCACGGGTGCGACTGATGCAGAAGCTGGTGACTGGGAGGTGAGATCAGAGCTATTAGCATCTAGCTCTGTTCGTGCACCATCTCAACACGGATCAACATGCAGCTCACGAAGGAGCACTGTGCTAGCAACCGCTAAAGCCAGAGCTCAAGCAGCAAGAACCAAAGCAGCCTATTCTGAAAAGGAAATGGCACTGAAACTTCAGAAAGCTGAAGCAGAACTACGAACTGCCAAAGCAGAAGCTGAATTGGAGGCATTGCGGTGTAGAAAAGAAATGGAGGCTGCAATAGCTGAAGCAGCAGTTCTTCAAGCAGAATTAGATGATGACAACAGCCTCGGGGAACCGGGGTCAGAACTGAACCAAAGGTATTTCACTGCAAACAGCATACCACCGCAGAGAGATATAAAACAAGAAAGCCGTAATACTCCGCCCAGCCTGCACAGCCACCTGCTTCCACCTGCACGTCCTCCAAAGCAGCCAGCCATAAGACCATCAGTACAGCATCCTGCAACATCGCCTGCAGAGCTATCGACACACCCACCAGCAGAGTCCCGGAGATTGACACCAGCCCCAAAACGGCTGCCACTACCGTCACAGGTACCACTGCAGCCATCCATGTTACCTGCTAGTCTGTATTACAGTCCTGCTCCACGCCCCACCTCGCCTCATCACACGTCTCCTCAAGATGGACACAGCTCCCCAAATGCCGACCTGGCAAAGTTCATCGCTAGAAACCAGGTCGTCTCCACAGGGCTGATGAAGTTCGACGACAAGGCAGAGAATTACTGGGCGTGGAAAGCTTCGTTCTGCAATGTAATAGACAATATAGGCTTGTCAGTAGCAGAAGAGACTGACCTTCTGATTAAATGGCTCGGCAAAGAGTCGTCCGAACAAGCACGCAGGCTCAGAGCAGCCTACATCAGAGATCCCCAAGGTGGCCTCAGAGCTATCTGGCAGCGCATTGAAGAGTGCTATGGTACCCCCGAAGCGATTGAAGAGGCGCTATTTGCCAGACTGGAAAGCTTCACGAGAATCTCCAACAAAGAGCCAGCCAAGCTACGCGACTTAGCCGACTTGCTACAAGAACTGTACGCAGCAAAACAGGATGGTCTCCTTCCAGGTCTAGCTTACCTTGACACTGCTAGAGGAGTAGCCCCAATCATAGAAAAGCTCCCGTATAATCTACAGGAGAAGTGGATGTCCTACGGCTCGCAGATAAAACAACAGCAACAGATTTCCTTTCCCCCATTCTGCGTATTCGTCGACTTTATCCGGAACCAAGCCAAAGCAAGAAACGACCCCAGTTTCAGAGTCACCATGCCACATCTGCCCGCCACAAATAGAGACAAACCCAGAAACATCCAAAGTAGAGTCAACCAGTCGGTTGCAGTTCACAAGACTCAAGTAGCAGAGTACAGCCAGAAAAGTGAGCATGAAGCTAACTCTCTAGATCTCACCAAGCAATGCCCAATCCACAAAAAGCCACATTCATTAGGAGCATGTAGGAGCTTTAGAGACAAATTGCTAGCTGACCGTAAACAATATCTCAAAGACAATTCCATCTGCTACCGCTGTTGTGCTTCGACCACACATATTGCAAAGAACTGTGACAAAACTATAGCATGTATAGAATGTCAGAGCATCAGACACGTCGAAGCCCTCCATCCAGGTCCATCACCATGGAAAGCAAAGCCACCCCCATCTACGTCAGAGAACGGCAGGGAGGGCAGTGAGAACCAGCAGCCTCCAGAGACGGTCTCCTCCAAGTGCACTGAGGTATGCGGTGAGGGTATGAGTGCTAGAGGTTGCTCCAAAATATGCTTAGTTAGCGTCTATCCACAAGGCCAGAGAGAAGCAACAACTAGAGTGTATGCCATCATTGATGAGCAAAGTAATAAATCCCTTGCACGAACAGAATTCTTTGAGATATTCAGCGACAATAGCACTCCATATTCGTACACGCTCAAGACATGTGCGGGCAGCATAGAGACTTCTGGAAGGAGAGCTTGTGGCTACATGCTGGAGTCACTGGACAAAAAGACCTGCGTCCCTCTTCCCGTCCTCATTGAATGCAATGAACTCCCAGACAACAGGTCTGAAATCCCAACTCCCAGTGCAGTTTTACATCACCCTCATCTGAGATGCTTAGCCAGTGAGATTCCTCCATTAGACCCCAGTGCCCAGATACTGTTGTTACTAGGGAGAGACATTTTGAGTATACACAAGATCAGAAAACAGATCAACGGCCCCGACAATGCCCCATTCGCTCAAAAGCTAGACCTAGGCTGGGTGGTGATCGGCGATGTGTGTCTCGGCACAGCACACCGCCCCTCCTCAGTCACTTCCCTCAAAACATGTATCTTGGGAGATGGCCGCCCCAGCTACCTCACACCCTGCTCCAGCCACCTGCGTGTGAAAGACCCTCCACACAGCCACTCAGTCCTTCATGATCCTCCATCTCAGCAAGCTGCCATTCACACTGCTTCTCTGCTGCACGGGGATGACCTGAAGTCCTCCGTCTTCCACTGCACCGACAAAGATCACCAACCTGCTCCGTCCATCGATGATCTCAACTTCCTGAGGATCATGGATACTGAGGTATGTCAAGATAGCACTCAAAGCTGGGTCGCGCCCCTACCTTTTCGGACCCAGAGAGAACGTCTGCCAAATAACAGAGACTATGCCATGAAAAGACTCAAGTCAGTCTGCCACACACTAGAGAAAAAACCTGCCATGAAAGAACATTACTTACAGTTCATGCAAAAGATGATTGACAGTCGACATGCAGAGATTGCCCCCGTCCTCCAAGAAGGACAAGAAAGCTGGTATTTGCCATCCTTCGGCATCTACCATCCCAAGAAACCTGAACAGATCCGAATAGTGTTCGATTCAAGTGCTCAGTATGAAGGGGTTTCACTGAACAGTGTCCTGCTTAAAGGCCCAGATCAGAACAATGACCTGTTAGGCGTCCTCATCAGGTTTAGAAAAGAGAAAATTGCTGTGACTGCAGATATTCAGCACATGTTTTACTGTTTTGTAGTCAAGGAGGAACACAGAGACTACTTGAGGTTTCTATGGTTCCGCGACAACAAATGGGACAGTGACGTTGTAGACTACAGAATGCGTGTGCATGTGTTTGGCAACACACCGTCTCCTGCTGTAGCAATCTACTGCCTCAGGAGAGCAGCGAAAGAAGCAGAATCTGAATTCGGCTCTGATGTCAGAGCGTTCATCGAGAGAGACTTTTATGTTGACGATGCTCTGAAGTCGTTTAGAACAGAGTCCGAGGCCATCAACTTAGTGAAAAGGGCACAGGAGATGCTCTCTCACAACAGTCTCCGGTTGCACAAGATCACATCAAACAGTGCAGCTGTCGTGGCTGAATTCCCCCCTGAAGATCTTGCAAACAGCATTAAAGACCTGGACTTCGCCACGGATAACGTCCCTGTACAGCGTAGCCTGGGTATCAGCTGGAACATAGTAACAGACACATTCACTTTTCAAGTACAGCGAGACGACAAGCCTTTCACACGCAGAGGCGTGCTCTCAACCATAAACAGCATCTTCAACCCGCTCGGCTTTCTCTCACCTGTCACTATACAAGGGAGAGCGTTGCTGAGAGAGCTGACCATAGAAAACGGCGAGTGGGACGCGCCATTACCTGGACACCTTCAAGCAGAGTGGGTGAGATGGAAGTCCTCCCTCCAATGCCTTCAAGACATACAGATTCCCCGCTGTTACACATCTCTTTCCACCTCTGCAGCAAGCACGAGAGAGTTGTGTGTGTTCGCGGATGCTTCAACCAAAGCAATCGCAGCGGTGGCCTACTTGAAGGTGACCGATGAAAACGGACGCTCCGAAGTCGGATTTGTGCTTGGCAAAGCGAAGCTGGCACCAGTGAAGGAGACTACCATCCCCAGACTTGAACTCTGTGCTGCAGTCCTTGCGGTTGAGATAGCTGAGACTGTTGTGAGTAGCATGGACTCGCACATGAACTCTATCACTTTCTATTCTGACAGCAAAGTTGTGTTAGGTTATATTAACAATGAGCAGAGAAGATTTTAAGTTTACGTAAGCAACAGGGTCCAACGCATCAGACAAGCAACGTCACCCCAACAGTGGAAGTATGTCTCCTCAGAGCTCAACCCGGCTGATCATGGCTCCAGATCTGTTGCTGCGGCATCATTGAGAGACATCAACTGGCTGACTGGACCCGCCTTCTTGTCTGATAAACCTCCCGCTGATCATCAGTCACTGTTTGATCTAGTTGACCCAGAAATAGACTCTGAAATCAGACCGCACGTCGCAACGCTAGTCACTGAAATCACACAGCCCAGCTTAGGAACTGAGCGCTTCGAGCGCTTCTCAAAGTGGACTTCTGTGTTAAGAGCACTTGCGGTCTTGATTCACATAGCTCAGTGTTTCAGACAAACTGACAAAGACAACACATGCAGAGGATGGCATACCTGTAAGAAAGCAATCACGCCAGAGAACCTGGAAAAAGCAAAGAGACTATTGATCAAGAACATGCAGCAAGACAGATATCCTAGTGAACTCAGTAACATTCAGAGTAAGACAGACATTCCAAAACAGAGCAACATTATAAAGCTGTGCCCAGTGGTTGACACTTTTGGACTTCTCAGAGTGGGCGGACGCATCACTCAGTCTGGCCTTGAGATAAACCGCACCAATCCCCTCATAATCCCAGTTCAGCACCACCTAACGACTCTCCTTGTGCGCCACCATCACGAGCAGGTAAAACACCAGGGCAGACACTTCACAGAGGGGGCCATCAGGGATGCTGGACTGTGGCTGGTGGGCGGAAAGAGATGTATCAGAGGCACTCTGACCCAATGTGTCACCTGCAGGAGACTGCGTGGTAAGCAAGAGCATCAGCTGATGGCAGATCTGCCTGCAGACCGGCTACAAGCTGCCCCACCGTTCACGTACGTCGGTTTGGACGTGTTTGGCCCATGGGAGGTTATCAGCCGTCGGACGAGAGGTGGACAAGCAAACAGCAAAAGGTGGGCCGTAATGTTCACCTGTCTATGTGTGCGTGCTGTACACATTGAAGTGATAGAGACACTGAGTGCATCTAGTTTCATAAATGCTCTACGGAGATTTTTCTCCATCAGAGGCCCTCCGCACAGATTAGGTCTGACAGAGGCACTAACTTTACTGGTGCTTCAAAAGAATTGAATCTGGAAGATGACGCAGACATGCGACGTTACCTACAAGACCAACAATGCACATGGATTTTCAACCCCCCTCACGCCTCCCATATGGGAGGGGCCTGGGAGCGGCTTATCGGGGTGGCCCGTCGCATCCTAGACTCCATGTTCCTGCAGCAACGCTTCTCTTCATTGACGCACGAGGTCCTCGTCACACTCATGGCAGAGGTTTGTGCAATTATGAATGCGAGGCCCCTGCTGCCGGTGTCAACTGACCCTGAGAACCCTCTCATACTCACCCCCTCCATGCTTCTGACACAAAAGACAGGAGCCCCGTTGTCGCCTCCGCCTGACTTTGGCAAAGCTGAAATCATCCGTCACCAATGGAAGCTGGTACAACATCTCGGTGAGACATTTTGGCACAAATGGCAACGTGAATACCTGAGCACCCTGCAAAGTCGTGTCAAGTGGCAGGACAAAAGGCCTAACTTGCAGGAAGGAGACGTCATCTTGATGAAAGACAATGCAGTGCCAAGGAACCACTGGCTAATGGCAGTGGTCATCAAAACTTTTCCCAGCAGAGATAATGTTGTCAGGACTGTAGATATCAGAGTGATTCGCCACGGCACTCCTAAAGTGTTTAAAAGACCAGTAACCGAACTTGTCTTACTTTTCTCTCCTGAACAGGATGTTACTTGTGTTTAGGTAATGCGTGTGCATTTAAAAGGTAATATATGTGGTATCCTTAAGATACCAGGCAGGGAGTGTGTTGGTTTTAATGATCATTCATTCATTTTGTGTTTCTTTAGTTATTTACAGTACGTTAACGCCATCTAGCGAACACTTGTGGTAACGGCAGGTTTTGGTGTACTGTTTTTATTTCCTGCGGTATTCTCGTTTGTAGTCTCGTTTGGAACGAGATCAGAGTTTAGTTAATATACAACGTTTACAGAGCGAGTTGTACTCTGTGTTGTGTAAATTCTGCTGTCAAGTTTCTTCAAACCTCCGCTCAGTTGTGTTTCTATCGAGGGCAATGCTGGTGAGTAGCACTGTGTGTAATATAAGACGTTTATATTAGTCGTTTTCGTAAGATGTGTAAGAAGAAAATTAATGTTGACACCAAGTGTAAATTACGTTGTTTCTCGTGTAATGGCGGCTCATGCGTATTAGAAAACTATGTATGTTTTGCATTTGGTTTTGGAAATGATTTAAGAAGGCAACTTGAGTTAATATACTTTTATTTGTGTTTACAGTTTTACAGCTTGTTTTTTGCACTGCTGTGTGTAAAATAAAGGAGAGGAGAAAAAGGATCTCAAGATAAAGCATCATCTCATTTCTTTGTTCACCTCACCTGGCTGTTTATACGTGCTGGATAACTAAATACGCATACGTTTAGTGAGACCAGTACAAATACTGCTTTGAGTATTGTGGTAGATTTTCCCCCTATGCACCTGACTTAGGTTGAATCGAGTGTCCCTGACACCTGAAAATGTTATACTCAGTTGAGTTTACCTCTGACCGCTCGAGTTGACACCTAAGTGTAGATTTTCCGACTGCATAAAATGCCTAAGAATTATAGTTACCTGACTGCAACCTAACCCCGCCTAAGAGTCTCTCGCAAAGAGTCGAACGACATCTTGTTCCCTTCGAACACTATCACTTGGGAATAAGGTCTCTAGTGTTCTTAACCCACTCCACACTATCACTTGGGAATAGAAGCAAGATTCTAATGTTCCACTAAGTAACAAACTTGCTGCACAGCAATAATAACCGACAAACTTCAGACAATGCCTTCGAATATGCTTTAATCACGGCCGGAGGGTCTCAGAAAAATATCAGATAGAATCCCACCAGCAAAAAAGAATACAACAGTTTTTATAGAAAAGGAGCATGTAAAAAAGTGACATGATACATTACATAATTTACATACAATTTGATTGGTTCTTTATATGCAAACTCTTCTGTTACTAGGTTGAAGCAAACTTAGCAAATCATTTAAAAAATGCTAAAGGTTAGAAGTTCAGTTGATTACTCAATATGTCATGATAATAGTATCAATTCTAGACAGTATATTTTTTATATTCTCTGGTCAGCATCTCAGAATTTTCCATTGACACAAAATTTTTTTCAGAGTACATTTTGTTCAAGGGTTTAGATGTTAGGCCTAAAAGAGAAGGAAAAGAAAATCCATCACAGTATAAACATTGCATGAGTAATATTTTTCATCATCTCTCTTTGTTCTTCTCAGCCAAAGAGTTTGATGAAGCAGGGGTGGCAGTATGGTTTGCTGTCCTGCTCTTTGAAGCAGCCTTTACTAAGGGGTTTCAGGCAGAAGTGGCACACCAGATGGTGTGGGTGAAACTTGGCACCCATCGCAGTGACACAGCGCCCCAGGATGGGCTGCTGGCATGCCTGGCACATGTTGCCTCGGGACTGGTGGTAGTGAGCTTCACATAAGGGTTGGCCCTCATGCTCAAAGAAACTCCCATTCACAAATGGGCTATAGCATTCCTGCAGAAAGTAATGAAGAATACATGTTGCGTTAAGTTACTAACAAAAGAGACATAACCATTTCTCAAATATATATGATATTTATATATATTATGACAATTTTGCATTTTGACAGTCAATTTGAGATATATATTTGTGTATTGTGTGTCTTTGGATATTTTACAAAATAAAACAATACTCTTTGAAATCTTAATAGTATTGCATAAAAAAAATGTAAAACCCAATTTTGTTTTTACGTACAGTAAAACATTCTTCACTAACAATTATTCAGTAATTTGTAAAAAAAACGTAGTTTCAATGTAGCTAGCTACTTTTGTACTTTTTTTTTTAGAAGGGTAGCTTTACTATATCTTACCTACTTTAAATTATGAGTAGCTTGTAGTTTGTCAAACTACAGTTTTAGAGTAGCTTCCCCAACACTGTGTGGTATAAATCTCATTGTACCAAAGAATCCAGCATCTACTCACCCTACAAACAAAGCATTGTGGATGCCAAAGAGCACTTAGGGCCGAGATGTAATTCTCCATTATGGGCTGGGAACAACCCTGACACCGAGAGGCAAAGAGGGCTAGAAAACACTGCTGGCAGTACTGCTTCCCTTCACGGTCATGAAAACCTGTGGAGAATAAGCCTACTGTTATTTGTCATCCT